>JAKCOX010000091.1:0-640000 GCA_022605575.1 Laterallus jamaicensis coturniculus
TGCCATGGATGCCACCCCGTTACAGAATCACACGGCACGAGACACGGTTCACATACAGAGGCTGACGGCGCGAGATGGCATCCCGAGACATGACAATGCCGTGGATGCCACCCCGTTACAGAGTCACGCGGCACGAGACGCGGTTCGCATACAGAGGCTGACGGCGCGAGACATCATCCCGAGACGTGACAATGCCGTGGATTCCACCCCGTTACAGAGTCATGCGGCACCAGACGTCACGCAGAGCCAGAGCCCTATGATGCGAGACAATCCAAACGATGCGACGCTATCGAGGTCTCGCAGCAAGGAAAACCGCTATAGACTGCTGCGATGCGGTATAACACCAAATCCATCCGTTTGGAGGAAATCGACTGGTAAAGTATGTCGGTAATGAATCGGAGATCGACGCCAAATCCCCGCTTAAGACTCCAAACTTTCAAAAGCGGAGATATTGTTCCGGCCCAGGCTCTGCAAAGCTGACGCCGGATAAGCATTTGAAATGTGAAATGCTTCGGACTGAGAGCGAGATGATTGTTGTTCGCTATGCTTCGTGACAAAGCGGAGAGGCTCAAACGCAATGATGCTCGCTGAGGGTGGAGAGCAGGGGGGCGCAACACGGCCAGCATCTGTAACGGGCGAGACGCAACAGAGACTGTGGATAACAAGTGACATTTGAACACAGATAAAATCCCAAACGCTTGCATCGTGCGGAATGGACGCAAAACCTCTCTCTGACCCTTAATACAAAGGCAATCGGCCTCTCGACACCGATGACAATAAACCCCTGCGTGGCCCCGCTGCGACCGCCCCTTTTTCTTGAACTCGCCTTTCAGAGGTCACCTTAGGGAAACCGGCCTTGGGAAGACCGCATCGTTTAAGACACGCGCTCACCCATCCCGAGGGTTCCTCCTCTTTGCCTGTAATGCGGAACGGTGTCGGTAACCAGCGGTGCGGCAGCACGGACCTCGCGTCAACATCGCCTGCATCGACTGCTCAGAGTCAGATTATGCTTTACTCTAACATGCTGACACCCGCCTGCCACTGATAATACTAAAACAGGATACAGTTTGTGCTACGCCGGTAGGATGCCTGTAAAACTCCTCTTTTGGCACCCTAGGTGTCGGTCACCTCAAAGTTAGCTCGGGGGCCGACATCCCGCTCTGCGCTTTGTTTTCTACTGAGAAACTAAAACCGGAAATGAATAAGCTCGCAACGCTGGCACCGATCCTCTAATGGTGGATGCCAGCCAGCCCTTCCTATGTTACTCCGCCTGCCGGTTCAGTCGCCCTCTTCCTTTGTCCTGCATCTCAGGCCTCGCGATCTGCATCTGAGAAACTCAAATCAATACTGCAAGTCGACTTGCCCGCTTCCAAGTGATGCTTCCGTGGCACTGCCGGTCGGTCCTCTTTGGGGATAGCTTATCTTACTATGCGGAAAAAGCCAACAAAACCCCAGAAATTGACTCCTACGTACACAATGTAAGGCACGTGCGCTGCTTGACACCTGTGACCCAGCTTATTGCTGTAAGACAGATCCGCGCAAGAAAATCTGTAACGATGCAAGCCAAACAGAGCTGCGCTTGAACCTACAACTGCAACGCGCTCAGGGCTCGATAGGAAGAAAGCTAGGGCCACGCGAGACTCGAGAGGTCTAATTACTACTTTGCAAAGACCCGACAACTAAAAGATCTCAGCAAGTTATAATGCAGAATCTAAGAAAAACACTGCAACCTACACAAGCGTAACACAGGCTGGAACCGCCCCTGCCTGCCACACTCTAACGTTGCGCTGACAAGTGACCCGCTCGTCCGTCACCCAAAGGGGACGGCTCCTGGGCGGACCCTTCCGGGACATGGACTCTCATGGGCAAAGAGCACCGAACTCTCACCGCCTGTGTCCCGCCCTCTACTTTGTGTCCTCTTGCTCCCTCACCCCAGCCCTGCTTCCTCCGCTTAGCTTGCGCGCAACTGCCAATCGCTATCTGTCCTCGATGACAAAAGAGCAAACGCAACGCTACATGGCCTAACTTGGAAGTTCCTGGACTACCCTGAACTTTGGGGTTGGACCCGATGATCTCTCCAGGTCCCTTCCGACCCCTACAATTTTTTGGTTCTACAGCAAACAAAAGCTTGCAGACAAATCAAAACAGGTCAAACAACTAGTATCGCGAGCATCAACTGTAACCTGAACACCCTGCTTATCCAAAAGGTGGTGGCATCCCGCTGACCCGCTCGAACCTGACACGTGCCGGTCATCGTGGCGTGTGCTTGCTATCACCCCCAAGAGATGCAAAGTTACTCTTGCCCTTCTGAGAAATCATTGCTACCGCAACCGCCTCAGGCCTGCTGGTGATTCCATCTCACCTCCGCTGCTCCTCCGCTGCCACAGGTGGTTGTTCGACACCTGCAAGAACAGAGAGGCGAGTGCTCCACCTGCCTGCTGAAGTATTAGGCGCCACAAAGGATAACAGTCAGCTCACCTTCTCAGTGCTCAGAGGCCCACCGCCAGCTCCGGAACCTGAAAAAGGCGCATGTCAAGACTGCCCGAAACCGGTTCCCGCCTTCCATTACCTTACCTTCGCTGATCGATCACCTGGCCTAGGTCATCTGTGGGAGGCTGCGCTGAGGATCAGGCCTGTCCTATAACACACAAACAAGAGATGCCGATAAAACTCAAGTGCAAAGCAACGCCGGACCGCTAGGAACAGCTCACCTGGCCCAAGTCACCTCCACTAGAAATGGCCTGCTTCCCTCCTTGTTTTGCACCTTCCAAGAGACACAGGCAAATCCTGAAATATTCACAGAGCTACCAATCTCATCGAGCAGCCAACACCACCCACCGACCCTCCTTGTCGTGGCACTCCACTCCCGACCTCCAACCCTGGAGTGAGATCCAGATGTCCAGTTTGGGGCTTTGTTTCGAGCAGGTCTTGGCAATCCTCAGGACCAGAGTGAAGACACCAAAAGGAGGCCCTGCATTTGACCTACAAGCAGCGTGCAAGTGAAAGGGGAAAAGGAAGAAAAGAGTGCGGTAAAGAGAGAGTGCGTGAGCGCGAGTGCGGGAGTGAGAGAGGCACGCGATCCACTACTCCCCACCGATACAGAGGCATGCAGCGCAAGAAAAGCGCAATACAGAGGCTCGCAGCGCAATGTGTCTGCTAAAACAGAGGCAAACGCTCCACCTACCTGCCAGGTACTGCTTCGGTATTAGACACCAACACGGACGACAACCGCCTCAGCTTCTCAGTGCATTCAGACGTGTGGCTACGCCCCAACGACGCTGCCTGTGGAGCCTGCAAGGGACAAAGCAAAGAGCCACGTGCCAAGAGAGTGCCTGAAACCGTTTCCCATCTCCCATTCCCTTCCCTTCACCGACCGCTCACAGCCCCCGCCAGTTATAGGTGCCCACGCCGAGGTTCCTGCCTGGGCTGTAAAACAAACACGGGATGCCTAGAACTCACCTGCAATGCAAGACCAGCCCGCGAGGAACAGCTCACCGGGCCCGAGTCACCTCCCCTGGAAACGGACCGCTTTCCTCCTCACTTTGCACCTTCCAAAGACAAACAGGCACACACAAACAAATATTAAATGTGGCTCCGAGCCACCGACCACTTCATCACGCCGACACCACCGGTCGACCTACCTCCCTCGGGTCCTCCCCTCGACTCCTCCGTCGCTCCATCGGTACACATTGCATCTGGCCCTGTCTGAAAAACCCAACAATTTAGTGAGCACGTCACCCCAATACCAACTCCTCGCCGCAAAATTGCAGATCTCTCGCTTCCATTTAGGAGCCCTATCTGCGGTCTAACTGCAGGCAGCCCTTAAGACTCAAACAGTAAAAAACCAGGCATACCTCAGAGCCCCACAGCCTTACACCCCTGCAAAGTTCCATCTGCTTTTCCCAACGCTGAAGGGCCCCACCTAGGCAGCTCCCACCATCTCCCAGGAACAGGATGGGCACGAATATCCACACACCCTGCTGACGGTACCACCTTCGCCGAGCCCTCCCGGGCAGAATCCCACACGCTAACCCTGGACTCCTGCGGCTATGCCCCATCACCCCGACTCCACAACCCCGGGCAGAGCAGCTCCGTGCCAAACACGCACACAGAATGACGCAACGCAGAACCCTGCGGATGATGGGACTCCAAGAGGACCGAAAACTGTCAGCAAGACAGGAGACACCGCCAAACAACGCCACCAAGGGGCAGATGAGAGGAAGCTCTATGGCAGCCCCCAAAGAGAGGGGACTGGAACGGCTCATTGGAAGGACTTACTGTCGAAATTGTTACGATGGATGCACAAGAAGCCCGCCTTCAAGACCTAACGATGGAAAGATGCACGGAAAATCCTCCAGCTGTGAAAACGAGGGACTGAAGAGCAGAGCTCCCGACAGAGCCCGCAATGACGCCACAAGAGAAGACCGACTGGAAACTTCCGAGACGTGAGGACAAACCGTGCCATGACCTTGCTAGGCAAATCAAGAGCAGCTCCGCGGCTGCTATGCTGATGAACGAGCGTGGCATTCAAGACCCTAGAGACCGCGCCCGAGAGGCACACTGGGCACCTTTGAGCACAAAGAGGATGCTGACATCCAGAGAAGGACTAAGACACAAAAGACACACCAAACGACAAGTATCAAGACAGACAGGGGCTGGAGCTGCCCTGCCCGGCACACCCTGGCATCGTGCTGCCAAACGACCCGCTCCTCCCTGTACAGCCTTACCCAGCCTCTCCCCAACCCCTCCCTTTCTCGCCCTCTTCTCCGGCTCCTTCTACTTAGCTTGCAGGAGTCCGGGGATCTACAATCCCTTCTTGACAGCAGAAGATGTCTACCGGATGTCTGCTTACTGGGACGCTTTGTTGTGGTGTCAAGCGTCGGGTACCGCCTGGAAAGCAAAAGAGACTGTTAGAACTTCACAGACACTGTCACACCTGGAAAACTCATCTCTGCTTTAGCCCGCTAGTCTCAACTCACCTGGCCGAGGTCATATGTTGACATGCTGCCATCTGTCTTTGCTTGGCACTTTGTGACTTCAAAAACAAATGACAGACCAAAATGGATAAGCTGGTCAGACAGCCACCGGTCACATGTTACCTTGAGAAACTTGTCCTGACCCGCTCTCCTCATGGCGCGCCGCTCGTGCATCTGCAAAGATCATAGAGTGAGTCACCTGGATGCATGCGGATAGTTGACCGATATCAAAGGTCTCCGCAGGAAGCCTCCCTTCCTCCCAGGCTCAACTTCGCTCATTATTTATCTCCCTTCTTTCCCACTTCCCGGTCGGCGCAGTTCCCCAGGAAAGGGGAACTTTCACGAAGGAGGATGACACAGAAACAATACAGCTCTGAACGGGGAAGAGACCATAGATTGTCTCTAAGAGGAACACAAAGATCCTTACTAAGAATTAATCTGTGGGTGAACAACAAAGGACCGATAGAAAGGGCCAATTATATCCTGTATCAAGGCTAGACAACTTGCTCCTCATCAGGGTATCTTGCCTAATCAAAAAATGGAAGATGTAATAAGGGAGCTTCTGTCAGACTTCAGGAAGCTAGTGTTTGGACTACACATAGCTACATGTCCTTACCAGAGAGCAGGTCAAAGAGGTCAGGAAGACTTGGCTAGTTCAAAGACAAGTAGAAACATGAATAAGGAGTAAGTTATGAGTTTAGTGCTTTAAAGAAGATGACAGAGCCCAAACTGAATAAAACCCAAGAAAAAAAAACAGTTCCCCAGGAACTGCGCTTGCCAGGCATACCATGGGTTTGGCAGACAGCTGCTAGGTTCGGTCTTCTAACGAACTCTTCCCTCTGCTACAGACCCCTGAAATAAAGGGCTAATGCTTGGAGTCCAAGAGGGGCCTGCTGTGAACTCCGAACGAGCTAGAAAAAAACCACAGTGCTCTGGGAACCTCTAGGAAAGTCGTGAGCTCTCCCGGAACTGGGAAAATGCTATCTATTTGTTGCCTGTTACTTTATTGGGAAAGGCTAAAGTTCGTAGGCAGACAAAAGGCTCGCCCTGACCCCATCTAGATAATCTCATCATCTTGCCTCTTAGAAAAAGCAATGCTCGTGGCTTACGCATTCGGGAGCAAAGCCGGTTAATAAAATGTGAGGTTCTATCTTCAGTACAATCAGGAATGCCAGTAAAATGCCGCACGCTTACAATTGAAGACCGAGAGATAACTGTATAGGATCATCTTACAATCCCCTAAAAATTCAATACACAATACATTATAAACCCTAAACCGAACCGCAAACCTATCTGGGAGTACGCTGTCTATTACATCCATGCTGCTTAGCATCGAGTACTACTTAAGCTCTTACCTCAGATGCATCTGCCCAAAAAGCCAAGCTGACTACTAAGCTCCATCTGCTGAATGAAAGCCAGAGCTCTGATGCTGGAGAAAGCCAGCAGGAGAATGAGCTGCCTAGGGCAAGGCAGATGGCTTATATACCCTTGGCCCCACCCACCACCCTTCCCATAGTCCCCTGGGAAAGGGGAGTGTCCTGCCTCCAGAAGGCTTAAAAGCAGCTCGAGGAGCAGGCAGGGCTCTTTAGTTCTGAGTTGTTGCTCAGAGACTGTAGGAGATATAAAGGCACTGAAGAATCTGGAGAGGATTTTCTGACTCGAGTGAGCTTTCTGGGATGCCGGGCGCCAAACGACACTGATTCTCACCGAAAGCAGTGATGCTGGCTCTCCTGGGACTGCGTCTGTTGTATCGGTATGTAAATAGTTTCAATTTTTCTGGCGTGTAGATCGAAAAAGATAGCTATTAAAGGAAACTTGGTAGGAAAATGGCGACTTAGGCTCTAATGAGAGTGTTTTTACAGTGCATATGCACTTTAGCTAGCTACCGAAAAAGCCAAAATATCAGAGTTATACTTTGCATCTGGTGATGCCACGTGTACTGCCAGACTTCTACTGGAACTATGTTCCAGACAAGGCTAAATGAGGAAGCAGAAATAGATTCCTCAATATACCCCATCGGCTGTGGCACGAGAACAACAAGCATTGTGACTCGGGCAGCCTGGAAGAGAGATGAGGGTGGGCAGCAAGTAGATCTTGAGATTTGTGTTAGGGATGGCTAGGTGGACGACTGGCTGCACCTCCTGGGACTGGCAAAAACTCGCTTTGCCTCGAGGCTTCTCTCTCTGCCTCTGCCATATCTTCCTCTTCAGTCTAGTTGCTTAAAGCTGGCCCAGCCAAGAGATGTGGGTGAGTGCCTCGACGCTCCTCCTCTTCACGCCCCCCTCATCCCCTTTCCTCAAGCTATCTCATCTCTTCCGTTGGTTTTTCAAAGTTCCCAAGGGGAGCTCAAGTACCGGGAAGCGACCGCCCAACCTTAGGAAGAACATGCGTTCGGTCCTTGAAGGAACATGAGGCCATTGCAGCCTGGAAAAGACCATTTGATTATGGGGAGAAAAAAAAACCACCCATTAACCACCATTTTGATCCCGTAAACCCCAATTTTTATCCAACAGAACCGCCGCTTTCTTCTATAAAAACACCAGGCTTTTTTGCCTAAAAAACCCCAATTGATTCTAAAAAACGCTCTTCTTTCCCTACAAAACCACCAGTTCTGTTCTAGATATAAACTGCTTTTTGTCCTACAAAAAAGCTATTTCTAAGCTGTAAAACACATTGTTAAAACACAGCTTTAGTCGGTAAACTATCATTGGGCCCTATAAACTACCATTTTAATCTATAAACCCACCGATTGTTCCTCCGTGCCCAAGGGTGAGTTGGTTGTGTGTGTGGGCGATTGGCCCTGGCCGAGGGCGAATTCCCCGCTGAACCCAGCGCGGTGCTGAGTCTCCAACTACAGGTGTCAGAACTGAAAGATGTTCCCGGCCTGAAATCTCCTGAGGCCTTCCACAGAGAGATGGAGAAATGGAACATTAGAGAGGCGGAGAAAACAATGGTGGACAGAGAAGCAGAGCTGAAAGACAGGAGCCTGAAATGGAGAGAAAGGGATGGAGAAAGGAAACAGAGCAATGCAGCATAGAGGGAGGAACAAAGAGAGACGAGGAGCCGTACAAACTGAGATGGGGAAAGAAAAAGGTAGCGACAGGCTGCAGTGTAACAAATTTAGGAAATCCTGGGCAGGGGACAAGACAGAGGGAAGAATTCAAAATGAGGGGCGGGGAACGGGATCGATAAAGATGGAGAAATCAATCAATTGCCATGAATTGCTACGCGCACCTATGACAAGCGCACAGAGCCAGACAGAGACAGAGGGAGCAGAAACACCGACAGGCTACAGGACTGAATGTGGAATGTCAAAATAGGAACTAGAGTCCAGACAGAGAAAGAGAGAAAGGGGGAAGTACAATAAAAGCCAAATAGAGACTCAAATGCATTGTGGATATCAAATATTACTTCCAGGGGTGTCAAATTGAGTGACAAATAGATGCGAACCAAAATCACGCAGACCCAAAATAACAAGGCCGATCTTTCCAGGTGGACCATTTAAAGTGACGCACAACCCAGAATGAAAAAACATCCGGAACCGATGTTGCCAGGTCACCGATTACAGGGGGGAATAGGGGGATGGGGATATGACTGGACAAGATGATGACACATACACAGGTTTCAGTGCTGCAGTCCCTGGAACAAGAAAACCCAGTGGAACCAAATGAGCAGGGTCACCGTTTCTGGGGGAACTGTTTTCAGCGATCCACAGAACTGAACAAAAAACCCACCCAGAACTAAAGTCATTGGGTCGCTTTTTCTGGCTGTCCCTTAACAGCGCTGCACACCCCAGAAGAAAATAACGCCCGGAACTAAAGTCACCGAGTCTTCGACCTTCACCTTTGACAACACCACAACGGCAGAATCTTCTGAGAGTCCAGGCAAGGCACACAATTGTTCGATTCTAGATAGTGACTAGGGCTCGGCACAGTGCAGCAAGATGTGCATCTCTGGGAAATGTACGACAGTTTTTTTTCATATATGCAATGACTTTATCAGGGTCCTGTAGCTATCCAGGAGTGAAGTTCCAAACCATCGGGTGTGAGAAACTGCCTAGGTACTCGCCCGTGCTCTGCCACGTGCCCTGCTTCTCGTGATTATCCAACCTCCAAGAAAACTCCGGAGTGGTATTCATAAACCTGTGTTTAATATATAACAAAAACTGAACCTTCTGCACCAAACCTACCAATAGCAAAATGCTAGTTTGAGTATCCCACGGATATTGAAGATTTTCAAAGACTCTGAGCTGTTTTATTTAGCCCCAAAGAAAAGAAAACTGAAGTTATTCCCCTCTGTGCCCCCACCGTAGCCGTTGCTGTTATTAACCCCTCCCTGTCCAAGGAATGAACAGGACAGCAAAACCTCATACAAGTACCAGCTTAACCTCAGGGTCACCAATATTATTGTATCATAGACTAATATCAAAAAATACACTAAAGCAAAGTGAGGGAACAAGTATGAGAGCCGCAGCCCTGAGAGAGTAAAGAAATCTGCCAGGATTGCATGCAGCAGTTTGAGTACCGCAGCCATTACCGCAGCCTTGTGACCAGAGACTGCTTAAATAACAGTGCTTATCGCAGCTCTATCTTAATTGCAATTGGGTTAGGGTCAAATCTATTGTTATCCCAACCTTTTGTGCCCCACGTTGGATGCCAAAAACTGTGGTAGTTTAGCCCCAGCTGAGACCTGAGCCCCAGACAGTGGCTTGTTCTTTTAACAAAAAGAAAGGGGGGGGGGGGGGGGGGGGGGGGTGAGCATAGGGTAGGGAAATGTAAAGAGGGAGGAAGAAACCCAAACCAAAACCTAGAAACCCAAAACCGCACAGGTTGGGATAAGGATAGGTTACTAAAATGGCATAAACACAGGAAAAAAAACCAACAATGATAATGCAACTGTAGAGCACAGAATGCGCAAAACTGGTGATACACAAGACCGTATCTCACTGAACCACACAACTAAGGCCGCGCAGCTCAGAGCCATCCCGGAACTCGACGGTCCCAAAAAAACCCACACATCCTGGGGTTCCCTCCTCCTTCTCCCAGTCCCCCCTTTATAATAAGCATGACCTGATTGGCAAGGAATATCGTCTTTGTCCAATTCAGGTCACCTGTCCTGGTTGCGTCCCCTCCTGTTGGAAACATCAAGAACTGAAAAAGTTCTTGACTGCTTGATAACAACTAGGAACGTCAGGATGCTGTCAGCACTGCTCTCATTCTAACACCCAAACACAGCATTCCACCCACTTCCAAATGGTAAATTAACTCCATCTTAGCTGAAACCAGGACAGGTGCACACCTCGGAACAAAAAACACCCGGAACCAAAGGCACCGGGTCCCTGTACCCGGGGGGACCCTTTTTGGCATTGCACACCCCGGAACAAAAAACACCCGGAACCAAAGGCACCGGGTCCCTGTACCCGGGGGGACCCTTTTTGGCGTTGCACACCCCGGAACAAAAAAACGCCCGGAACCAAAGGCACCGGGTCCATGTACCCGGGGGGACCCTTTTTGGGGTTGCACACCCCGGAGCAAAAAACGCCCGGAACCAAAGGCACCGGGTCCCTGTACCCGGGGGGACCCTTTTTGGGGTTGCACACCCCGGAACAAAAAACGCCCGGAACCAAAGGCACCGGGTCGCTGTACCCGGGGGGGACCCTTTTTGGCGTTGCACACCCCGGAACAAAAAACGCCCGGAACCAAAGGCACCGGGTCCCTGTACCCGGGGGGACTCTTTTTGGCGTTGCACACCCCGGAACAAAAAACGCCCGGAACCAAAGGCACCGGGTCGCTGTTTCTTGGGAGACAGTTTTCACCAATGCACGGAGGAGAAATCAAAACACATGGAACTAAAGTCAGTAGAGAACGTATTCTGGGAGGGACAGTTTTCTGCAATAGAGAGGATGGAAGCAAAAGGACAGAAAGCAGCAGGAGAAAAAGAAGGGGAGAGGACAACAGGGAAGGGTTTACAAGAGAGAGGAATAAGGGGGATCTGACAGGACAAACCAAAATGGGAGACAGCAAGACTGGGTAGAACCTCACAGCGCAAAGCCAAAATATGGAGGGGGAGCGGGGTGATATGGCACGCAGCCTAAGACAAAAGGGGAGTACAGGGAAGACTAAGACGACAGAAGAACCAAAAAGTGGACAGGACAAAGGAGGATGCAATCACAAAGAAGTGGGAAATACCAAGAAGGGGAGAGGGACAAAGGGGGGGGGGGGGGGCTCCTGAGAGCAGGGTCCAAGAAAAAGTGATAAAGAATGTAGGACCAAGGCTGGGGGGGGGGAGGGTTGTGGTACAAAGGAGGGGACCAAGAAGGACAGAGGAACAAGAAGAGGGAAGAACAAAGGAGATAACGGCACCACAAAGTGCCCTACAAAACCACCAGTTTGTTCTAAATAGAAATAGCATTTTTGTAGGACCAAAAGCAGTTTACCGCCTAAAGCTGTGTTTTAACAATGTGTTTTACAGCTTATAAACTATCATTTGGGCCCTATAAACTACCATTTTAATCTATAAACCCACCGCTTGTTCCTCCGTGCCCAAGGGTGAGTTGGTTGTGTGTGTGGGCGATTGGCCCTGGCCGAGGGCGAGTTCCCCGCTGAACCCAGCGTGGTGCTGAGTCTCCAACTACAGGGGTCAGAACTGAAAGATGTTCCCGGCCTGAAATCTCCTGAGGCCATCCACAGAGAGATGGAGAAATGGAACATTAGAGAGGCGGAGAAAACAATGGTGGACAGCGAAGCAGAGCTGAAAGAAGGGGAGGTTTTTTCCCTCAGCGGGAGCAGCATTTCATTCCAAACAATCCAAATGTGCCGCATTAGCTCCCAAACCAAAGCAGCCAGGACTGAAAGACATACGCTGCCTGAAACCTCCCTAATTGTCCAACAAGATGCACATTTCACTCTGGGACTCAGAGATTTCCTTTGCCTGCAAAACTCAAATTGTACCTCCATAATCGGCAGAAAAGTTTTTCTCAGCCGGACCAGCATTTCATTCCGTACATTCCAAGTGTCCAGCAATACCTCCCAAATCAAAGCACTCGGGACTGAAACACATACCTTCTCTAAAACCTCCACAGCCAACTTATAAGAAGCACTTTTCAACCTGGGCCTCAAAGCTTACCTTTCCCTGAGAACCTTAAATGTACCAGCAAAAGTGGACAGGGGAGGATTGCTACACTACATACGCGCACAAGTGTCCGTGCTTCTGGTTCTAAGCAGGTCAATCATATATATTTATTAGGTTACCTCACAAATATTTACATATTCATAACCTGTTCCCACTACTGATTAAATTTGTTCCGAGAGGTGTTTTCCATAGTGCCCTCCATTTGAGCTAAACAAAAGAAAAGCAAGCTATCACCCACACCACCCAAAATCCCAGGCACACGGCGCAAGGCAAGCTTGTTACACAGGCATACGGCGCAAGACAAGTCTAATACAGAGGCACGCTATCCATTACTCCATCCCGATACAGAGGCACGCGGCGCAAGACAAGTCTAATACAGAGGCACGCTATCCATTACTCCATCCCGATACAGAGGCATGCGGCGCAAGACATGTCTAATACAGAGGCACGCTATCCAATACTCCACTGCCAGCGGGGGAAGAGGCAGGCCTACTCAATATGAGTGATAAAAGCAACTTCGTTTATTAGCTCTAAGTTAGCTCCTTTTATACATTGTGGTTAATATATGCCTATTAGTCAATCTACCATTGGTTATTTGTTACAGGTTACATCATCATAAGCCTGCCTCTTGTTTTCATTCTTACAGTTCCTTCAACCAGTTTTTCCCGGATTCACTTGCTTCTTCTGAGGGCTGTCTTCGTTTAAGGTCGTCTTGACCTTGATCCTGATTGGTCCTGCTGCACTGCTTCTGCTCTCCTTTACTCTGCACTCCATTCCTACGTGCACGTACACAGTTCCTTGTGTACGCGTATGCAGCTCAGCTATATCTCCATGACCATTTTCTGTCAGCCATTCTCCAACAATTCCCCCTTTTTTCTTCTGAGCAACAAGAGCAGTAACCTTGCCTTGCAGGGCATAAGCTAACAAAGTGCCTACTACTATAACTGCAACTATAATAATCAACAGCCATCGTATACCTTCCTTAACCAAGTCACTAAGCCAACCTGTTATTCCCCAAGAGCTTAACCAACCGTCTAACCCCCCATTAAATACTGTAACTTTCTTTACATGATCTTTCAAACATTTTAAATGTTCTTGGATTGATTGTCCATGATCTGACAAATTAAAACAACACTTTCCTTCAATAGTTTCACATCCATGGCCTTGGACAAGCAAAAGACTGGAAAGTGCAAGGGAAGTAGCATTTGTTTGTTTTGCTAGCCAACACCTCAACTTGTTTAGGTGATTGTGTGCAGCTGCTGCTGACACCCCTGGAGCGAGAAGAGATGCAGATATAATCTCTTCCAGTGACCAGAGTGTTACCTGGCCGTTGCATTCTTTGTTAAAAGCATGTGTCTGCCTCCTGGTTCGGCGATGGTGATGGCTCATGTTAAATATCATAGGGGTGTTAGGCGTTAGCAGAGATAAGCGGCCAAGCGTGCATGGCCCCCCTCTTAGACGTGACAGGATACCTGGCCAGGCACAGTCTCTGCATCTCAGTAAATTACCAGGCGGTAGCTGCAAGGGATGGTTAGTAGATATTGAAATGTTAGGCGAAGTATAATTGCACCAGCTCGTAGCCTTGCTATAAACAGCCATGTTAGAATTTACATTGGTGGGTGAGCTTTAGTTCCTACGTGTATGGTTAAAATACAAGCATGCATCAGCCTTTACTGAACCCAGAAGCTCCAACTCCTGCAGTTCCTGAAGTGATACAGGAAGGTAACCAGCCCATCCATCCCATAAACGAAAAGCCATACTATAAAATGTGGCAATCTAAAAACTGCTAATTGGTTACACACACTGTTCACACCAAAGTGATTAATTAGTAATTATAACGAGTTTTGATAAGCATACCTTATAGCCAAACATTGCTAGTTTACCTTTAATGTCTAAAAGTTATCTGCACGCCTGCTGTGCTGTGGCCATCTCATTATGGCTGGTTGATGACATATTCACTTACTTCCAAATACTTTCTCACAGCTCCTTGATTTAAGGGAGTCTGTACACCTGCTTTCAAGGCCGCTACGCTTTGAAAAAGTGATTACCAAAACTTCTCAGCGTGAGTAACTTTGTTGTTTCATGGGAATTTCAAGGATACTGTCAGAGTCTGTGTTGTTGCGAGGAGAGCCAGGCTGCTAGCAGGCCTGCTGTCCCCCTTGACAAATTTTTCCCTTTTTGTATCTGCGCCACAAAACTGCTTTTAGAGGTTTCTGCAAGGGCCCTTTGCAGAAAGCTCAACAAGCACGGCAGTAAATGTAAGATAAGTACCGAATTGTCAAATCCAATAATCCAAATTTGACCATTGACAATATCCATCCTGAAATTTCCCACTCATGAAACCAATTCTGTTCCATCTCTTAATTTCTGAATGCTCACATGAATCGACTGAGAGCGGTCAGCCAGATTCCTGCAGCACATACCTTCCAAAACTTTCACAATTATGTCTGCGAGCCAGCAGCACAAATCAGCTGCTGCATGTTTCACAGAATCCGCATCTGTAGCTAAGTGCCTCGATACCTTTGCTGTTGTACCTGTTTGCTTTGCCAATCAGGAGTGTCAGAAGTGCAGATAACTTCAGCTTCACGTTTCCGTGCAGGCACCGATTGCAGCCTGTGACCTTAGGCTGTGCAGAAATCACTGTTTCTCTAATTTTTATTTACCACTAACACACTCATATTTAAAAGAGTATTCAAAATGTCCCGCAGCAAAACTCATTGTCCATTGTGGCTGCACTTGGAACACTTGACTTCAGTTACTGTGATCAGGATCCCGTCCTGGTTCAGCAAGCTTGATTTCTTCTGGATCCACAGCTTTATCGGCTTGGTTCCCATATCTGTAATGACATAGGCAGATCTCCTTTCCAAGTTAGTACCTGTAACTTCAGTTCACTAACATCTAACATGAACTTTTCGGTTCAAAACATACAGAGCCTCATTTAATCAATCAGCTGGAGAGATGTCCTTCTCTCCCCCTTATTGTTTGTGAAGCCTGTGTGCACATAAACAGTTCCTTATGTATGCGTATGCAGCTCAGCTATATCTCCATGACCATTGTCTGTCAGCTATTCTCCAACACTCCACCCCAATACAGAGGCACGCGACATGCATTACACTACCTTATCATCCATGAACATTGCCCAAGGCAAGCTCGATCCAAAAGCACACATTTCTCTCAATCCAAAACCAGAGAGACTAATTTGGCAAAGGTTAAACCCCCTTGCGTTCCAACCGACCTCAGATCGCTCTGGGTGGCTGGGGGCGGCTGGGCTTAACCCCTGTGGGATGTCCAGTTGGGGGCTTTGTTTCGAGCAGGTCTTGGTAATCCTCAGGACCAGAGTGAAGACTCCAAACGGAGGCCCTGCATTGGACCTACAAGCAGCGCGCAAGTGAAAGGGGAAAAGGAAGAAAACAGTGCGGTAAAGAGAGAGCGCTTGAGCGCTACCGCGAAAGTGAGCACGATTGCAATACCTACCACCATAGAGCCGCAGCACTCCACCGGTCCAAAGCAACTTGGCATCATGTGGGGAATTCCCTTTGTTGTTAGTTGTTCGCGGTTCAGCGCTGGGTGCCCAGGGGAGGATTGCTCCGCTGCAGACGCGCACATTTTTCTGGCAGCTCTTCGTAGTTCCATTCCGTTCCAGGACCCCTATCTATTAGGTTACTTCGCACATATTTACATATTCATAACGTGTTCCCACTACTGATTAAAATGTGTTCTAAGAGGTGTTTTCTATAAGCCGTCCATTTGAGCTAAAGAGAAAAGCAAGCTTTCTCCCACACCACCCAAAACCCCAAGCACGCGGCGCAAGACATGACCAATACAGAGGCACGCGATCCATTACTCGCCACCGCTACAGAGGCACGCGACATGCATTACACTACCTTATCATCCATGAACATTGCCCAAGGCAAGCTCGATCCAAAAGCACACATTTCTCTCAATCCAAAACCAGAGAGACTAATTTGGCAAAGGTTAAACCCCCTTGCGTTCCAACCGACCTCAGATCGCTCTGGGTGGCTGGGGGCGGCTGGGCTTAACCCCTGTGGGATGTCCAGTTCGGGGCTTTGTTTCGAGCAGGTCTTGGCAATCCTCAGGACCAGAGTGAAGACTCCAAACGGAGGCCCTGCATTTGACCTACAAGCAGCGCGCAAGTGAAAGGGGAAAAGGAAGAAAACAGTGCGGTAAAGAGAGAGCGCTTGAGCGCTACCGCGAAAGTGAGCGCGATTGCAATACCTACCACCATAGAGCCGCAGCACTCCACCGGTCCAAAGCAACTTGGCATCATGTGGGGAATTCCCTTTGTTGTTAGTTGTTCGCGGTTCAGTGCTGGGTGCCCAGGGGAGGATTGCTCCGCTGCAGACGCGCACGTTTACGTGGCAGCTCTTCTGGGTTCTATTCCGTACCAGGATCCCTATTTATTAGCTTACCTCTCAAATATTTACATATTCATAACCTGTTCCCACTGCTTATTAAAATGTGTTCCGAGAGGTGTTTTCCTTAGTGCACTCCATTTGAGCTAAACAGAAGAAAAGCAAGCTTTCTCCCACACCACCCAAAATCCCAGGCACACGGCGCAAGGCAAGCTTGTTACACAGGCATACGGCGCAAGACAAGTCTAATACAGAGGCACGCTGTCCATTACTCCACCCCGATACAGAGGCATGCGGCGCATGACAAGTCTAATACAGAGGCTCACAGCGCAAGGTGACTGCAAAAACAGAGCCAAACGCTCCACCTACCTGCCATGTACTGCTTTGGAATTAGGCACCAACACGGACGACGACCGCCTCAGCCTCTCAGTGCGTTCAGACGTGTGGCTACGCCCCAAGGACGCTGCTTGTGCAGCCTGCAAGGGACAAAGCAAAGAGCCACATGCCAAGAGACTGCCTGAAACCGTTTCCTGCCGGCGGGGGAAGAAGCAAGCCTGCTCAATGTGAGCGATAAAAGCACCTTCCTTTATTAGTTCTAAGTTAGCTCCTTTTATACTTTGTGGCTAACATATGCCCATAAGTCAATCTATTATTGGTTATTTGTTAAGGGTTAGATCATCATAAGCCTGCCTCTTGTTTTCATTCTTGCAGTTCCTTCAACCTGTTTTTCCCCGATTCACTTGCTTCTTCTGAGGGCTGTCTTCGTTTAAGGTCGTCTCGACCTTGATCCTGATTGGTCGTGCCGTGCTTCTTCTGCTCTGCTTTAGTCTGCACTTCGTGCCTACGTGCACGTACTCCAACAATTCCCCCTTTTTTCTTCTGAGCAACAAGAGCAGTAACCTTGCCTTGCAGGGTATAAGCTAACAAAGTGCCTACTACTATAACAGCAACTATAATAATCGACAGCCATCGTATACCTTCCTTAACCAAGTCACTAAGCCAACCTGTTATTCCCCAAGAGCTTAACCAACCGTCTAACCTCCCATTAAACACTGGAACCAACTCCTGCGGTTCCTGAGGTGATACAGGAAGGTAACCAGCCCATCTATCCCATAAACGAAAAGCCATACTATAAAATGTGGCAATCTAAAAACTGCTAATTGGTTACACACACTGTTCACACCAAAGTGATTAATTAGTAATTATAACGAGTTTTGATAAGCATACCTTATAGCCAAACATTGCTAGTTTACCTTTAATGTCTAAAAGTTTTCTGCACGCCTGCTGTGCTGTGGCCATCTCATTATGGCTGGTTGATGACATATTCACTTACTTCCAAATACTTTCTCACAGCTCCTTGATTTAAGGGAGTCTGTACACCTGCTTTCAAGGCCGCTACGCTTTGAAAAAGTGATTACCAAAACTTCTCAGCGTGAGTAACTTTGTTGTTTCATGGGAATTTCAAGGATACTGTCAGAGTCTGTGTTGTTGCGAGGAGAGCCAGGCTGCTAGCAGGCCTGCTGTCCCCCTTGACAAATTTTTCCCTTTTTGTATCTGCGCCACAAAACTGCTTTTAGAGGTTTCTGCAAGGGCCCTTTGCAGAAAGCTCAACAAGCACGGCAGTAAATGTAAGACAAGTACCGAATTGTCAAATCCAATAATCCAAATTTGACCATTGACAATATCCATCCTGAAATTTCCCACTCATGAAACCAATTCTGTTCCATCTCTTAATTTCTGAATGCTCACATGAATCGACTGAGAGCGGTCAGCCAGATTCCTGCAGCACATACCTTCCAAAACTTTCACAATTATGTCTGCGAGCCAGCAGCACAAATCAGCTGCTGCATGTTTCACAGAATCCACATCTGTAGCTAAGTGCCTCGATACCTTTGCTGTTGTACCTGTTTGCTTTGCCAATCAGGAATGTCAGAAGTGCAGATAACTTCAGCTTCACGTTTCCGTGCAGGCACCGATTGCAGCCTGTGACCTTAGGCTGTGCAGAAATCACTGTTTCTCTAATTTTTATTTACCACTAACACACTCATATTTAAAAGAGTATTCAAAATGTCCCGCAGCAAAACTCATTGTCCATTGTGGCTGCACTTGGAACACTTGACTTCAGTTACTGTGATCAGGATCCCGTCCTGGTTCAGCAAGCTTGATTTCTTCTGGATCCACAGCTTTATCGGCTTGGTTCCCATATCTGTAATGACATAGGCAGATCTCCTTTCCCAAGTTAGTACCTGTAACTTCATTTCACTAACATCTAACATGAACTTTTCGGTTCAAAACATACAGAGCCTCATTTAATCAATCAGCTGGAGAGATGTCCTTCTCTCCCCCTTATTGTTTGTGAAGCCTGTGTGCACATAAACAGTTCCTTATCTCCATGACCATTGTCTGTCAGCCATTCTCCAACACTCCACCCCAATACAGAGGCACGCGACATGCATTACACTACCTTATCATCCATGAACATTGCCCAAGGCAAGCTCGATCCAGAAGCACACATTTCTCTCAATCCAAAACCAGAGAGACTAATTTGGCAGAGGTTAAACCCCCTTGCGTTCCAACCGACCTCAGATCGCTCTGGGTGGCTGGGGGCGGCTGGGCTTAACCCCTGTGGGATGTCCAGTTCGGGGCTTTGTTTCGAGCAGGTCTTGGCAATCCTCAGGACCAGAGTGAAGACTCCAAACAGAGGCCCTGCATTGGACCTACAAGCAGCGCGCAAGTGAAAGGGGAAAAGGAAGAAAACAGTGCGGTAAAGAGAGAGCGCTTAAGAGCTACCGCGAAAGTGAGCGCAATTGCAATACCTACCACCATAGAGCTGCAGCATTCCACCGGTCCAAAGCAACTTGGCATCATGTGGGGAATTCCCTTTGTTGTTAGTTGTTCGCGGTTCAGCGCTGGGTGCCCAGGGGAGGATTGCTCCGCTGCAGACGCGCACATTTTTCTGGCAGCTCTTCGTAGTTCCATTCTGTTCCAGGACCCCTATCTATTAGGTTACTTCGCACATATTTACATATTCATAACGTGTTCCCACTACTGATTAAAATGTGTTCTAAGAGGTGTTTTCTATAGGCCGTTCATTTGAGCTAAAGAGAAAAGCAAGCTTTCTCCCACACCACCCAAAACCCCAAGCACGCGGCGCAAGACATGACCAATACAGAGGCACGCGATTCATTACTCGCCACCGCTACAGAGGCACGCGACATGCATTACACTAACTTATCATCCATGAACATTGCCCAAGGCAAGCTCGATCCAGAAGCACACATTTCTCTCAATCCAAAACCAGAGAGACTAATTTGGCAGAGGTTAAACCCCCTTGCGTTCCAACCGACCTCAGATCGCTCTGGGTGGCTGGGGGCGGCTGGGCTTAACCCCTGTGGGATGTCCAGTTCGGGGCTTTGTTTCGAGCAGGTCTTGGCAATCCTCAGGACCAGAGTGAAGACTCCAAACGGAGGCCCTGCATTTGACCTACAAGCAGCGCGCAAGTGAAAGGGGAAAAGGAAGAAAACAGTGCGGTAAAGAGAGAGCGCTTGAGCGCTACCGCGAAAGTGAGCGCGATTGCAATACCTACCACCATAGAGCCGCAGCACTCCACCGGTCCAAAGCAACTTGGCATCATGTGGGGAATTCCCTTTGTTGTTAGTTGTTCGCGGTTCAGCGCTGGGTGCCCAGGGGAGGATTGCTCCGCTGCAGACGCGCACGTTTACGTGGCAGCTCTTCTGGGTTCTATTCCGTACCAGGATCCCTATTTATTAGCTTACCTCTCAAATATTTACATATTCATAACCTGTTCCCACTGCTTATTAAAATGTGTTCCGAGAGGTGTTTTCCTTAGTGCACTCCATTTGAGCTAAACAGAAGAAAAGCAAGCTTTCTCCCACACCACCCAAAATCCCAGGCACACGGCGCAAGGCAAGCTTGTTACACAGGCATACGGCGCAAGACAAGTCTAATACAGAGGCACGCTGTCCATTACTCCACCCCGATACAGAGGCATGCGGCGCATGACAAGTCTAATACAGAGGCTCACAGCGCAAGGTGACTGCAAAAACAGAGCCAAACGCTCCACCTACCTGCCATGTACTGCTTTGGAATTAGGCACAAACACGGACGACGACCGCCTCAGCCTCTCAGTGCGTTCAGACGTGTGGCTACGCCCCAAGGACGCTGCTTGTGCAGCCTGCAAGGGACAAAGCAAAGAGCCACATGCCAAGAGACTGCCTGAAACAGTTTCCTGCCGGCGGGGGAAGAAGCAAGCCTGCTCAATGTGAGCGATAAAAGCACCTTCCTTTATTAGTTCTAAGTTAGCTCCTTTTATACTTTGTGGCTAACATATGCCCATAAGTCAATCTATTATTGGTTATTTGTTAAGGGTTAGATCATCATAAGCCTGCCTCTTGTTTTCATTCTTGCAGTTCCTTCAACCTGTTTTTCCCTGATTCACTTGCTTCTTCTGAGGGCTGTCTTCGTTTAAGGTCGTCTCGACCTTGATCCTGATTGGTCGTGCCGTGCTTCTTCTGCTCTGCTTTAGTCTGCACTTCGTGCCTACGTGCACGTACTCCAACAATTCCCCCTTTTTTCTTCTGAGCAACAAGAGCAGTAACCTTGCCTTGCAGGGTATAAGCTAACAAAGTGCCTACTACTATAACAGCAACTATAATAATCAACAGCCATCGTATACCTTCCTTAACCAAGTCACTAAGCCAACCTGTTATTCCCCAAGAGCTTAACCAACCCTCTAACCTCCCATTAAACACTGTAACAAACTCCTGCGGTTCCCAAGGTGATACAGGAAGGTAACCAGCCCATCTATCCCATAAACGAAAAGCCATACTATAAAATGTGGCAATCTAAAAACTGCTAATTGGTTACACACACTGTTCACACCAAAGTGATTAATTAGTAATTATAACGAGTTTTGATAAGCATACCTTATAGCCAAACATTGCTAGTTTACCTTTAATGTCTAAAAGTTATCTGCACGCCTGCTGTGCTGTGGCCATCTCATTATGGCTGGTTGATGACATATTCACTTACTTCCAAATACTTTCTCACAGCTCCTTGATTTAAGGGAGTCTGTACACCTGCTTTCAAGGCCGCTACGCTTTGAAAAAGTGATTACCAAAACTTCTCAGCGTGAGTAACTTTGTTGTTTCATGGGAATTTCAAGGATACTGTCAGAGTCTGTGTTGTTGCGAGGAGAGCCAGGCTGCTAGCAGGCCTGCTGTCCCCCTTGACAAATTTTTCCCTTTTTGTATCTGCGCCACAAAACTGCTTTTAGAGGTTTCTGCAAGGGCCCTTTGCAGAAAGCTCAACAAGCACGGCAGTAAATGTAAGATAAGTACCGAATTGTCAAATCCAATAATCCAAATTTGACCATTGACAATATCCATCCTGAAATTTCCCACTCATGAAACCAATTCTGTTCCATCTCTTAATTTCTGAATGCTCACATGAATCGACTGAGAGCGGTCAGCCAGATTCCTGCAGCACATACCTTCCAAAACTTTCACAATTATGTCTGCGAGCCAGCAGCACAAATCAGCTGCTGCATGTTTCACAGAATCCGCATCTGTAGCTAAGTGCCTCGATACCTTTGCTGTTGTACCTGTTTGCTTTGCCAATCAGGAATGTCAGAAGTGCAGATAACTTCAGCTTCACGTTTCCGTGCAGGCACCGATTGCAGCCTGTGACCTTAGGCTGTGCAGAAATCACTGTTTCTCTAATTTTTATTTACCACTAACACACTCATATTTAAAAGAGTATTCAAAATGTCCCGCAGCAAAACTCATTGTCCATTGTGGCTGCACTTGGAACACTTGACTTCAGTTACTGTGATCAGGATCCCGTCCTGGTTCAGCAAGCTTGATTTCTTCTGGATCCACAGCTTTATCGGCTTGGTTCCCATATCTGTAATGACATAGGCAGATCTCCTTTCCCAAGTTAGTACCTGTAACTTCATTTCACTAATATCTAACATGAACTTTTCGGTTCAAAACATACAGAGCCTCATTTAATCAATCAGCTGGAGAGATGTCCTTCTCTCCCCCTTATTGTTTGTGAAGCCTGTGTGCACATAAACAGTTCCTTATCTCCATGACCATTGTCTGTCAGCCATTCTCCAACACTCCACCCCAATACAGAGGCACGCGACATGCATTACACTACCTTATCATCCATGAACATTGCCCAAGGCAAGCTCGATCCAGAAGCACACATTTCTCTCAATCCAAAACCAGAGAGACTAATTTGGCAGAGGTTAAACCCCCTTGCGTTCCAACCGACCTCAGATCGCTCTGGGTGGCTGGGGGCGGCTGGGCTTAACCCCTGTGGGATGTCCAGTTCGGGGCTTTGTTTCGAGCAGGTCTTGGCAATCCTCAGGACCAGAGTGAAGACTCCAAACAGAGGCCCTGCATTGGACCTACAAGCAGCGCGCAAGTGAAAGGGGAAAAGGAAGAAAACAGTGCGGTAAAGAGAGAGCGCTTAAGAGCTACCGCGAAAGTGAGCGCAATTGCAATACCTACCACCATAGAGCTGCAGCATTCCACCGGTCCAAAGCAACTTGGCATCATGTGGGGAATTCCCTTTGTTGTTAGTTGTTCGCGGTTCAGCGCTGGGTGCCCAGGGGAGGATTGCTCCGCTGCAGACGCGCACATTTTTCTGGCAGCTCTTCGTAGTTCCATTCTGTTCCAGGACCCCTATCTATTAGGTTACTTCGCACATATTTACATATTCATAACGTGTTCCCACTACTGATTAAAATGTGTTCTAAGAGGTGTTTTCTATAGGCCGTTCATTTGAGCTAAAGAGAAAAGCAAGCTTTCTCCCACACCACCCAAAACCCCAAGCACGCGGCGCAAGACATGACCAATACAGAGGCACGCGATTCATTACTCGCCACCGCTACAGAGGCACGCGACATGCATTACACTAACTTATCATCCATGAACATTGCCCAAGGCAAGCTCGATCCAGAAGCACACATTTCTCTCAATCCAAAACCAGAGAGACTAATTTGGCAGAGGTTAAACCCCCTTGCGTTCCAACCGACCTCAGATCGCTCTGGGTGGCTGGGGGCGGCTGGGCTTAACCCCTGTGGGATGTCCAGTTCGGGGCTTTGTTTCGAGCAGGTCTTGGCAATCCTCAGGACCAGAGTGAAGACTCCAAACGGAGGCCCTGCATTTGACCTACAAGCAGCGCGCAAGTGAAAGGGGAAAAGGAAGAAAACAGTGCGGTAAAGAGAGAGCGCTTGAGCGCTACCGCGAAAGTGAGCGCGATTGCAATACCTACCACCATAGAGCCGCAGCACTCCACCGGTCCAAAGCAACTTGGCATCATGTGGGGAATTCCCTTTGTTGTTAGTTGTTCGCGGTTCAGCGCTGGGTGCCCAGGGGAGGATTGCTCCGCTGCAGACGCGCACGTTTACGTGGCAGCTCTTCTGGGTTCTATTCCGTACCAGGATCCCTATTTATTAGCTTACCTCTCAAATATTTACATATTCATAACCTGTTCCCACTGCTTATTAAAATGTGTTCCGAGAGGTGTTTTCCTTAGTGCACTCCATTTGAGCTAAACAGAAGAAAAGCAAGCTTTCTCCCACACCACCCAAAATCCCAGGCACACGGCGCAAGGCAAGCTTGTTACACAGGCATACGGCGCAAGACAAGTCTAATACAGAGGCACGCTGTCCATTACTCCACCCCGATACAGAGGCATGCGGCGCATGACAAGTCTAATACAGAGGCTCACAGCGCAAGGTGACTGCAAAAACAGAGCCAAACGCTCCACCTACCTGCCATGTACTGCTTTGGAATTAGGCACAAACACGGACGACGACCGCCTCAGCCTCTCAGTGCGTTCAGACGTGTGGCTACGCCCCAAGGACGCTGCTTGTGCAGCCTGCAAGGGACAAAGCAAAGAGCCACATGCCAAGAGACTGCCTGAAACCGTTTCCTGCCGGCGGGGGAAGAAGCAAGCCTGCTCAATGTGAGCGATAAAAGCACCTTCCTTTATTAGTTCTAAGTTAGCTCCTTTTATACTTTGTGGCTAACATATGCCCATAAGTCAATCTATTATTGGTTATTTGTTAAGGGTTAGATCATCATAAGCCTGCCTCTTGTTTTCATTCTTGCAGTTCCTTCAACCTGTTTTTCCCCGATTCACTTGCTTCTTCTGAGGGCTGTCTTCGTTTAAGGTCGTCTCGACCTTGATCCTGATTGGTCGTGCCGTGCTTCTTCTGCTCTGCTTTAGTCTGCACTTCGTGCCTACGTGCACGTACTCCAACAATTCCCCCTTTTTTCTTCTGAGCAACAAGAGCAGTAACCTTGCCTTGCAGGGTATAAGCTAACAAAGTGCCTACTACTATAACAGCAACTATAATAATCAACAGCCATCGTATACCTTCCTTAACCAAGTCACTAAGCCAACCTGTTATTCCCCAAGAGCTTAACCAACCGTCTAACCTCCCATTAAACACTGGAACCAACTCCTGCGGTTCCTGAGGTGATACAGGAAGGTAACCAGCCCATCTATCCCATAAACGAAAAGCCATACTATAAAATGTGGCAATCTAAAAACTGCTAATTGGTTACACACACTGTTCACACCAAAGTGATTAATTAGTAATTATAACGAGTTTTGATAAGCATACCTTATAGCCAAACATTGCTAGTTTACCTTTAATGTCTAAAAGTTTTCTGCACGCCTGCTGTGCTGTGGCCATCTCATTATGGCTGGTTGATGACATATTCACTTACTTCCAAATACTTTCTCACAGCTCCTTGATTTAAGGGAGTCTGTACACCTGCTTTCAAGGCCGCTACGCTTTGAAAAAGTGATTACCAAAACTTCTCAGCGTGAGTAACTTTGTTGTTTCATGGGAATTTCAAGGATACTGTCAGAGTCTGTGTTGTTGCGAGGAGAGCCAGGCTGCTAGCAGGCCTGCTGTCCCCCTTGACAAATTTTTCCCTTTTTGTATCTGCGCCACAAAACTGCTTTTAGAGGTTTCTGCAAGGGCCCTTTGCAGAAAGCTCAACAAGCACGGCAGTAAATGTAAGATAAGTACCGAATTGTCAAATCCAATAATCCAAATTTGACCATTGACAATATCCATCCTGAAATTTCCCACTCATGAAACCAATTCTGTTCCATCTCTTAATTTCTGAATGCTCACATGAATCGACTGAGAGCGGTCAGCCAGATTCCTGCAGCACATACCTTCCAAAACTTTCACAATTATGTCTGCGAGCCAGCAGCACAAATCAGCTGCTGCATGTTTCACAGAATCCGCATCTGTAGCTAAGTGCCTCGATACCTTTGCTGTTGTACCTGTTTGCTTTGCCAATCAGGAATGTCAGAAGTGCAGATAACTTCAGCTTCACGTTTCCGTGCAGGCACCGATTGCAGCCTGTGACCTTAGGCTGTGCAGAAATCACTGTTTCTCTAATTTTTATTTACCACTAACACACTCATATTTAAAAGAGTATTCAAAATGTCCCGCAGCAAAACTCATTGTCCATTGTGGCTGCACTTGGAACACTTGACTTCAGTTACTGTGATCAGGATCCCGTCCTGGTTCAGCAAGCTTGATTTCTTCTGGATCCACAGCTTTATCGGCTTGGTTCCCATATCTGTAATGACATAGGCAGATCTCCTTTCCCAAGTTAGTACCTGTAACTTCATTTCACTAACATCTAACATGAACTTTTCGGTTCAAAACATACAGAGCCTCATTTAATCAATCAGCTGGAGAGATGTCCTTCTCTCCCCCTTATTGTTTGTGAAGCCTGTGTGCACATAAACAGTTCCTTATGTATGCGTATGCAGCTCAGCTATATCTCCATGACCATTGTCTGTCAGCCATTCTCCAACACTCCACCCCAATACAGAGGCACGCGACATGCATTACACTACCTTATCATCCATGAACATTGCCCAAGGCAAGCTCGATCCAAAAGCACACATTTCTCTCAATCCAAAACCAGAGAGACTAATTTGGCAAAGGTTAAACCCCCTTGCGTTCCAACCAACCTCAGATCGCTCTGGGTGGCTGGGGGCGGCTGGGCTTAACCCCTGTGGGATGTCCAGTTCGGGGCTTTGTTTCGAGCAGGTCTTGGCAATCCTCAGGACCACAGTGAAGACTCCAAACAGAGGCCCTGCATTGGACCTACAAGCAGCGCGCAAGTGAAAGGGGAAAAGGAAGAAAACAGTGCGGTAAAGAGAGAGCGCTTAAGAGCTACCGCGAAAGTGAGCGCGATTGCAATACCTACCACCATAGAGCTGCAGCACTCCACCGGTCCAAAGCAACTTGGCATCATGTGGGGAATTCCCTTTGTTGTTAGTTGTTCGCGGTTCAGCGCTGGGTGCCCAGGGGAGGATTGCTCCGCTGCAGACGCGCACATTTTTCTGGCAGCTCTTCGTAGTTCCATTCCGTTCCAGGACCCCTATCTATTAGGTTACTTCGCACATATTTACATATTCATAACGTGTTCCCACTACTGATTAAAATGTGTTCTAAGAGGTGTTTTCTATAGGCCGTCCATTTGAGCTAAAGAGAAAAGCAAGCTTTCTCCCACACCACCCAAAACCCCAAGCACGCGGCGCAAGACATGACCAATACAGAGGCACGCGATCCATTACTCGCCACCGCTAGAGGCACGTGACATGCATTACACTAACTTATCATCCATGAACATTGCCCAAGGCAAGCTCGATCCAGAAGCACACATTTCTCTCAATCCAAAACCAGAGAGACTAATTTGGCAGAGGTTAAACCCCCTTGCGTTCCAACCGACCTCAGATCGCTCTGGGTGGCTGGGGGCGGCTGGGCTTAACCCCTGTGGGATGTCCAGTTGGGGGCTTTGTTTCGAGCAGGTCTTGGCAATCCTCAGGACCAGAGTGAAGACTCCAAACGGAGGCCCTGCATTTGACCTACAAGCAGCGCGCAAGTGAAAGGGGAAAAGGAAGAAAACAGTGCGGTAAAGAGAGAGCGCTTGAGCGCTAGCGCGGGAGTGAGCGCGATTGCAATACCTACCACCATAGAGCTGCAGCACTCAACTGGTCCAAAGCAACTTGGCATCATGTGGAGAATTCCATTTGTTGTTAGTTGTTCGCGGTTCAGCGCTGGGTGCCCAGGGGCTGATTGCTCCGCTGCAGACGCGCACGTTTACGTGGCAGCTCTTCTGGGTTCTATTCCGTACCAGGATCCCTATTTATTAGCTTACCTCTCAAATATTTACATATTCATAACCTGTTCCCACTGCTTATTAAAATGTGTTCCGAGAGGTGTTTTCCATAGTGCACTCCATTTGAGCTAAACAAAAGAAAAGCAAGCTATCACCCACACCACCCAAAATCCCAGGCACACGGCGCAAGGCAAGCTTGTTACACAGGCATACGGCGCAAGACAAGTCTAATACAGAGGCTCACAGCGCAAGGTGACTGCAAAAACAGAGCCAAACGCTCCACCTACCTGCCATGTACTGCTTTGGAATTAGGCACCAACACGGACGACGACCGCCTCAGCTTCTCAGTGCGTTCAGACGTGTGGCTAGGCCCCAACGACGCTGCCTGTGGAGCCTGCAAGGGACAAAGCAAAGAGCAACGTTCCAAGAAACTGCCTGAAGCCGTTTCCCATCTCCCATTCACTTCCCTTCACCGACCGCTCACAGCCCCTGCCAGTTATAGGTGCCCGCGCCGAGGTTCCTGCCTGGGCCGGAAAACAAACAAGGGATGCCTAGAACTCACCTGCAATGCAACACCAGCCCCGAGGAATGCCTTGCCTGGCCCGAGTCGCCTCCCATCGCTGAAGGGCCCGCTTTCCTCCTCGCTTTGCGCCTTCACAAGAGAAACAGCACACACAAACAAACCTTAAACGTGGCACCGAGCCGCCGACCACTTCATCACGCCAACACCACCGGCCGACCTACCTCCCTCGGGTCCTCCCCTCGACTCCTCCATCGCTGCCTCGGTACACATTGCATCTGGCCCTGTCTGAAAAACCCAACAATTTAGTGAGCACGTCACCCCGATACCGACTCATCGCTGCACCATTGCGGATCTCTCGCTTCCATTTAGGAACCCTCTCTGCGGTCTAACTGCAGGCAGCCCTTAAGACTCAAACAGTAAAAAACCAGGCATACCTCAGAGCCCCACAGCCTTACACCCCTGCAAAGTTCCATCTGCTTTTCCCAACGCTGAAGGGCCCCACCTAGCAGCTCCCACCAACTCCCAGGAACAGGATGGGCAGGATGGTCCGCACACCCTGCTGACGGTACCACCTTCGCCGAGCCCTCCCGGGCAGAATCCCACACGCTAACCCTGGACTCCTGCGGCTATGCCCCATCACCCCGACTCCACAACCCCGGGCAGAGCAGCTCCGTGCCAAACACGCACACAGAATGACGCAACGCAGAACCCTGCGGATGATGGGACTCCAAGAGGACCGAAAACTGTCAGCAAGACAGGAGACACCGTCAAACAACGCCACGAAGGGGCGGATGAGAGGAAGCTCTAAGGCAGCCCCCAAAGAGAGGGGACTGACAGTAAGTCCTTCCAATGAGCCGTTCCAAAACAGTGACGATGGATGCACAAGAAGCCCGCCTTCAAGACCTAACGATGGAAAGATGCACAGAAAAAGCCTCCGGCTGTGAAAACGAGTGACCGAAGAGCGGGCTCCAGACAGAGCCCGCAATGACGCCACAAGAGAAGACCGACCGGAAACTTCCGAGACGTGAGGACAAACCGTGCCATGACCTTGCTAGGCAAATCAAGAGCAGCTCCGCGGCTGCTATGCTGATGAGCGAGCGTGGGCATTCAAGACCCTAGAGACCGCGCCCGAGAGGCACACTGGGCACCTTTGAGCACAAAGAGGATGCTGACATCCAGAGAAGGACTAAGACACAGAAGACACACCAAACGACAAGCATCAAGACAGACAGGGGCTGGAGCTGCCCTGCCCGGCACACCCTGGCATTGTGCTGCCAAGTGACCCGCTCCTCCCTGTACAGCCTTATCCAGCCTCTCCCCAACCCCATTCTTGCCCTCTCCTCCGGCTCCTTCTACTTAGCTTGCAGGAGTCCGGGGATCTACAATCCCTTCTTGACAGCAGAAGATGTCTACCGGATGCCTGCTTACTGGGACGCTTTGTTGTGGTGTCAAGCGTCGGGTACCACCTGGAAAGCAAAAGAGACTGTTAGAACTTCACAGACACTGGCGCACCTGAAAAAGTCATCTCTGCTTGAGCCCGCTAGTCTCAACTCACCTGGCCGAGGTCACATGTTGACATGCTGCCATCCAGCTTTGCTCGGCATTTTGTGACTTCAAAAACAAATGACAGACCAAAAGGGATAAGCTAGTCAGACAGCCACCGGTCACATGTTACCTTGAGAAACTTGTCCTGACCCGCTCTCCTCATGGCGCGCCGCTCGTGCATCTGCAAAGATCATAGAGTGAGTCACCTGGATGCAGGCGGACAGTTGGCCAATTCCAAAGGTCTCCGCAGGAAGCCTCCCTTCCTCCCAGGCTCAACTTCATTCATTGTTTATTTCCCTTCCTTCCCTCTTCCCGGTTGGCACAGTTCCCCAGAAACTGCGCTTGCCAGGCATACCACGTATTTTGCAGACAGCTGCTAGGTTCCGTCTTCTAACAAACTCTTCCCTCTGCAACAGGCCCCTGAAATAAAGGGCTAATGCCTGGAGTCCATAAGCGGCCTGCTGTGACCTCCAAACAGGCTAGAGAAAAATTCACAGTGCTCTGAAAACCTCTAGGAAAGCAGTGAGCTCTCCAATGGCATAAGGGAAGGCTGATCCAGAGGGACATGGCTCTCACAGCCCACAACCAGAGAGACTAATTTGGCAGAGGTTAAACCCCCTTGCGTTCCAACCGACCTCAGACTGCTCTGGGTGGCTGGGGGCGGCTGGGCTTAACCCCTGTGGGAGGTCCAATTAGGTGCTTTGTTCCTGAGGATTGCAAAGACCTGGTCACAGCAGAGTGAAGACTCCAAACCGAGTCAAGGTTTCAGTCACTGTATTTGGCTGACAAGCAGCATGCAAGAGACTGTGGGAAAGAAAGAAAGAAAAATTGGGGAAAAGAGAGAGCGAAGAAGAACACAAGCCCACGCCTAAGAGCTACCGCGAAAGTGAGCGCAATTGCAATACCTACCACCATAGAGCTGCAGCACTCCACCGGTCCAAAGCAACTCGGCATCATGTGGGGAATTCCCTTTGTTGTTAGTTGTTCGCGGTTCAGCGCTGGGTGCCCAGGGGAGGATTGCTCCGCTGCAGACGCGCATGTTTACGTGGCAGCTCTTCTGGGTTCTATTCCGTACCAGGATCCCTATTTATTAGCTTACCTCTCAAATATTTACATATTCATAACCTGTTCCCACTGCTTCTTAAAATGTGTTCCGAGAGGTGTTTTCCTTAGTGCACTCCATTTGAGCTAAACAAAAGAAAAGCAAGCTATCACCCACACCACCCAAAATCCCAGGCACACGGCGCAAGGCAAGCTTGTTACACAGGCATACGGCGCAAGGCAAGTCTAATACAGAGGCTCACAGCGCAAGGTGACTGCAAATAGGGCCAAACGCTCCACCTACCTGCCATGTACTGCTTTGGAATTAGGCACCAACACGGACGACGACCGCCTCAGCTTCTCAGTGCGTTCAGACGTGTGGCTACGCCCCAATGACGCTGCTTGTGCAGCCTGCAAGGGACAAAGCAAAGAGCCACATGCCAAGAGACTGCCTGAAACCGTTTCCTGCCGGTGGGGGAAGAAGCAAGCCTGCTCAATGTGAGCGATAAAAGCAGCTTCCTTTATTAGTTCTAAGTTAGCTCTTTTTATACTTTGTGGCTAACATATGCCCATAAGTCAATCTATTATTGGTTATTTGTTAAGGGTTAGATCATCATAAGCCTGCCTCTTGTTTTCATTCTTGCAGTTCCTTCAACCTGTTTTTCCCTGATTCACTTGCTTCTTCTGAGGGCTGTCTTCGTTTAAGGTCGTCTCGACCTTGATCCTGATTGGTCGTGCCGTGCTTCTTCTGCTCTGCTTTAGTCTGCACTTCGTGCCTACGTGCACGTACTCCAACAATTCCCCCTTTTTTCTTCTGAGCAACAAGAGCAGTAACCTTCCCTTGCAGGGTATAAGCTAACAAAGTGCCTACTACTATAACAGCAACTATAATAATCAACAGCCATCGTATACCTTCCTTAACCAAGTCACTAAGCCAACCTGTTATTCCCCAAGAGCTTAACCAACCCTCTAACCTCCCATTAAACACTGTAACAAACTCCTGCGGTTCCCAAGGTGATACAGGAAGGTAACCAGCCCATCTATCCCATAAACGAAAAGCCATACTATAAAATGTGGCAATCTAAAAACTCCTAATTGGTTACACACACTGTTCACACCAAAGTGATTAATTAGTAATTATAACGAGTTTTGATAAGCATACCTTATAGCCAAACATTGTTAGTTTACCTTTAATGTCTAAAAGTTTTCTGCACGCCTGCTGTGCTGTGGCCATCTCATTATGGCTGGTTGATGACATGTTCACTTACTTCCAAATACTTTCTCACAGCTCCTTGATTTAAGGGAGTCTGTACACCTGCTTTCAAGGCCGCTACGCTTTGAAAAAGTGATTACCAAAACTTCTCAGCGTGAGTAATTTTGTTGTTTCATGGGAATTTCAAGGATACTGTCAGAGTCTGTGTTGTTGCGAGGAGAGCCAGGCTGCTAGCAGGCCTGCTGTCCCCCTTGACAAATTTTTCCCTTTTTGTATCTGCGCCACAAAACTGCTTTTAGAGGTTTCTGCAAGGGCCCTTTGCAGAAAGCTCAACAAGCACGGCAGTAAATGTAAGATAAGTACCGAATTGCCAAATCCAATAATCCAAATTTGACCATTGACAATATCCATCCTGAAATTTCCCACTCATGAAACCAATTCTGTTCCATCTCTTAATTTCTGAATGCTCACATGAATCGACTGAGAGCGGTCAGCCAGATTCCTGCAGCACATACCTTCCAAAACTTTCACAATTATGTCTGCGAGCCAGCAGCACAAATCAGCTGCTGCATGTTTCACAGAATCCGCATCTGTAGCTAAGTGCCTCGATACCTTTGCTGTTGTACCTGTTTGCTTTGCCAATCAGGAGTGTCAGAAGTGCAGATAACTTCAGCTTCACGTTTCCGTGCAGGCACCGATTGCAGCCTGTGACCTTAGGCTGTGCAGAAATCACTGTTTCTCTAATTTTTATTTACCACTAACACACTCATATTTAAAAGAGTATTCAAAATGTCCCGCAGCAAAACTCATTGTCCATTGTGGCTGCACTTGGAACACTTGACTTCAGTTACTGTGATCAGGATCCCGTCCTGGTTCAGCAAGCTTGATTTCTTCTGGATCCACAGCTTTATCTGTTTGGTTCCCATATCTGTAATGACATAGGCAGATCTCCTTTCCCAAGTTAGTACCTGTAACTTCAGTTCACTAACATCTAACATGAACTTTTCGGTTCAAAACATACAGAGCCTCGTTTAATCAATCAGCTGGAGAGATGTCCTTCTGTCCCCCTTATTGTTTGTGAAGCCTGTGTGCACGTAAACAGTTCCTTATGTATGCGTATGCAGCTCAGCTATATCTCCATGACCATTGTCTGTCAGCCATTCTCCAACACTCCACCCCGATACAGAGGCACGCGACATGCATTACACTACCTTATCATCCATGAACATTGCCCAAGGCAAGCTCGATCCCGAAGCACACATTTCTCTCAATCCAAAACCAGAGAGAATAATTTGGCAGAGGTTAAACCCCCTTGCGTTCCAACTGACCTCAGATCGCTCTGGGTGGCTGGGGGCGGCTGGGCTTAACCCCTGTGGGATGTCCAGTTCGGGCTTTGTTTCGAGCAGGTCTTGGCAATCCTCAGGACCAGAGTGAAGACTCCAAACGGAGGCCCTGCATTTGACCTACAAGCAGCGCGCAAATGAAAGGGGAAAAGGAAGAAAACAGTGCGGTAAAGAGAGAGCGCTTGAGCGCTACCGCGAAAGTGAGCGCGATTGCAATACCTACCACCATAGAGTCGCAGCACTCCACCGGTCCAAAGCAACTTGGCATCATGTGGGGAATTCCCTTTGTTGTTAGTTGTTCGCGGTTCAGCGCTGGGTGCCCAGGGGCTGATTGCTCCGCTGCAGACGCGCACGTTTACGTGGCAGCTCTTCTGGGTTCTATTCCGTACCAGGATCCCTATTTATTAGCTTACCTCTCAAATATTTACATATTCATAACCTGTTCCCACTGCTTATTAAAATGTGTTCCGAGAGGTGTTTTCCATAGTGCACTCCATTTGAGCTAAACAAAAGAAAAGCAAGCTATCACCCACACCACCCAAAATCCCAGGCACACGGCGCAAGGCAAGCTTGTTACACAGGCATACGGCGCAAGACAAGTCTAATACAGAGGCTCACAGCGCAAGGTGACTGCAAAAACAGAGCCAAACGCTCCACCTACCTGCCATGTACTGCTTTGGAATTAGGCACCAACACGGACGACGACCGCCTCAGCTTCTCAGTGCGTTCAGACGTGTGGCTAGGCCCCAACGACGCTGCCTGTGGAGCCTGCAAGGGACAAAGCAAAGAGCAACGTTCCAAGAAACTGCCTGAAGCCGTTTCCCATCTCCCATTCCCTTCCCTTCACCGACCGCTCACAGCCCCCGCCAGTTATAGGTGCCCGCGCCGAGGTTCCTGCCTGGGCCGGAAAACAAACAAGGGATGCCTAGAACTCACCTGCAATGCAACACCAGCCCCGAGGAATGCCTTGCCTGGCCCGAGTCGCCTCCCATCGCTGAAGGGCCCGCTTTCCTCCTCGCTTTGCGCCTTCACAAGAGAAACAGCACACACAAACAAACTTTAAACGTGGCACCGAGCCGCCGACCACTTCATCACGCCAACACCACCGGCCGACCTACCTCCCTCGGGTCCTCCCCTCGACTCCTCCATCGCTGCCTCGGTACACATTGCATCTGGCCCTGTCTGAAAAACCCAACAATTTAGTGAGCACGTCACCCCGATACCGACTCATCGCTGCACCATTGCGGATCTCTCGCTTCCATTTAGGAACCCTCTCTGCGGTCTAACTGCAGGCAGCCCTTAAGACTCAAACAGTAAAAAACCAGGCATACCTCAGAGCCCCACAGCCTTACACCCCTGCAAAGTTCCATCTGCTTTTCCCAACGCTGAAGGGCCCCACCTAGCAGCTCCCACCAACTCCCAGGAACAGGATGGGCAGGATGGTCCGCACACCCTGCTGACGGTACCACCTTCGCCGAGCCCTCCCGGGCAGAATCCCACACGCTAACCCTGGACTCCTGCGGCTATGCCCCATCACCCCGACTCCACAACCCCGGGCAGAGCAGCTCCGTGCCAAACACGCACACAGAATGACGCAACGCAGAACCCTGCGGATGATGGGACTCCAAGAGGACCGAAAACTGTCAGCAAGACAGGAGACACCGTCAAACAACGCCACGAAGGGGCGGATGAGAGGAAGCTCTAAGGCAGCCCCCAAAGAGAGGGGACTGACAGTAAGTCCTTCCAATGAGCCGTTCCAAAACAGTGACGATGGATGCACAAGAAGCCCGCCTTCAAGACCTAACGATGGAAAGATGCACAGAAAAAGCCTCCGGCTGTGAAAACGAGTGACCGAAGAGCGGGCTCCAGACAGAGCCCGCAATGACGCCACAAGAGAAGACCGACCGGAAACTTCCGAGACGTGAGGACAAACCGTGCCATGACCTTGCTAGGCAAATCAAGAGCAGCTCCGCGGCTGCTATGCTGATGAGCGAGCGTGGGCATTCAAGACCCTAGAGACCGCGCCCGAGAGGCACACTGGGCACCTTTGAGCACAAAGAGGATGCTGACATCCAGAGAAGGACTAAGACACAGAAGACACACCAAACGACAAGCATCAAGACAGACAGGGGCTGGAGCTGCCCTGCCCGGCACACCCTGGCATTGTGCTGCCAAGTGACCCGCTCCTCCCTGTACAGCCTTATCCAGCCTCTCCCCAACCCCATTCTTGCCCTCTCCTCCGGCTCCTTCTACTTAGCTTGCAGGAGTCCGGGGATCTACAATCCCTTCTTGACAGCAGAAGATGTCTACCGGATGTCTGCTTACTGGGACGCTTTGTTGTGGTGTCAAGCGTCGGGTACCACCTGGAAAGCAAAAGAGACTGTTAGAACTTCACAGACACTGTCGCACCTGAAAAAGTCATCTCTGCTTGAGCCCGCTAGTCTCAACTCACCTGGCCGAGGTCACATGTTGACATGCTGCCATCCAGCTTTGCTCGGCATTTTGTGACTTCAAAAACAAATGACAGACCAAAATGGATAAGCTGGTCAGACAGCCACCGGTCACATGTTACCTTGAGAAACTTGTCCTGACCCGCTCTCCTCATGGCGCGCCGCTCGTGCATCTGCAAAGATCATAGAGTGAGTCACCTGGATGCAGGCGGACAGTTGGCCAATTCCAAAGGTCTCCGCAGGAAGCCTCCCTTCCTCCCAGGCTCAACTTCATTCATTGTTTATTTCCCTTCCTTCCCTCTTCCCGGTTGGCACAGTTCCCCAGAAACTGCGCTTGCCAGGCATACCACGTATTTTGCAGACAGCTGCTAGGTTCCGTCTTCTAACAAACTCTTCCCTCTGCAACAGGCCCCTGAAATAAAGGGCTAATGCCTGGAGTCCATAAGCGGCCTGCTGTGACCTCCAAACAGGCTAGAGAAAAATTCACAGTGCTCTGAAAACCTCTAGGAAAGCAGTGAGCTCTCCAATGGCATAAGGGAAGGCTGATCCAGAGGGACATGGCTCTCACAGCCCACAACCAGAGAGACTAATTTGGCAGAGGTTAAACCCCCTTGCGTTCCAACCGACCTCAGACTGCTCTGGGTGGCTGGGGGCGGCTGGGCTTAACCCCTGTGGGAGGTCCAATTAGGTGCTTTGTTCCTGAGGATTGCAAAGACCTGGTCACAGCAGAGTGAAGACTCCAAACCGAGTCAAGGTTTCAGTCACTGTATTTGGCTGACAAGCAGCATGCAAGAGACTGTGGGAAAGAAAGAAAGAAAAATTGGGGAAAAGAGAGAGCGAAGAAGAACACATGCCCACGCCTAAGAGCTACCGCGAAAGTGAGCGCGATTGCAATATCTACCACCATAGAGCTGCAGCACTCCACCGGTCCAAAGCAACTCGGCATCATGTGGGGAATTCCCTTTGTTGTTAGTTGTTCGCGGTTCAGCGCTGGGTGCCCAGGGGCTGATTGCTCCGCTGCAGACGCGCATGTTTACGTGGCAGCTCTTCTGGGTTCTATTCCGTACCAGGATCCCTATTTATTAGCTTACCTCTCAAATATTTACATATTCATAACCTGTTCCCACTGCTTCTTAAAATGTGTTCCGAGAGGTGTTTTCCTTAGTGCACTCCATTTGAGCTAAACAAAAGAAAAGCAAGCTATCACCCACACCACCCAAAATCCCAGGCACACGGCGCAAGGCAAGCTTGTTACACAGGCATACGGCGCAAGGCAAGTCTAATACAGAGGCTCACAGCGCAAGGTGACTGCAAATACAGAGCCAAACGCTCCACCTACCTGCCATGTACTGCTTTGGAATTAGGCACCAACACGGACGACGACCGCCTCAGCTTCTCAGTGCATTCAGACGTGTGGCTACGCCCCAATGACGCTGCTTGTGCAGCCTGCAAGGGACAAAGCAAAGAGCCACATGCCAAGAGACTGCCTGAAACAGTTTCCTGCCGGTGGGGGAAGAAGCAAGCCTGCTCAATGTGAGCGATAAAAGCAGCTTCCTTTATTAGTTCTAAGTTAGCTCTTTTTATACTTTGTGGCTAACATATGCCCATAAGTCAATCTATTATTGGTTATTTGTTAAGGGTTAGATCATCATAAGCCTGCCTCTTGTTTTCATTCTTGCAGTTCCTTCAACCTGTTTTTCCCTGATTCACTTGCTTCTTCTGAGGGCTGTCTTCGTTTAAGGTCGTCTCGACCTTGATCCTGATTGGTCGTGCCGTGCTTCTTCTGCTCTGCTTTAGTCTGCACTTCGTGCCTACGTGCACGTACTCCAACAATTCCCCCTTTTTTCTTCTGAGCAACAAGAGCAGTAACCTTCCCTTGCAGGGTATAAGCTAACAAAGTGCCTACTACTATAACAGCAACTATAATAATCAACAGCCATCGTATACCTTCCTTAACCAAGTCACTAAGCCAACCTGTTATTCCCCAAGAGCTTAACCAACCCTCTAACCTCCCATTAAACACTGTAACAAACTCCTGCGGTTCCCAAGGTGATACAGGAAGGTAACCAGCCCATCTATCCCATAAACGAAAAGCCATACTATAAAATGTGGCAATCTAAAAACTGCTAATTGGTTACACACACTGTTCACACCAAAGTGATTAATTAGTAATTATAACGAGTTTTGATAAGCATACCTTATAGCCAAACATTGTTAGTTTACCTTTAATGTCTAAAAGTTATCTGCACGCCTGCTGTGCTGTGGCCATCTCATTATGGCTGGTTGATGACATGTTCACTTACTTCCAAATACTTTCTCACAGCTCCTTGATTTAAGGGAGTCTGTACACCTGCTTTCAAGGCCGCTACGCTTTGAAAAAGTGATTACCAAAACTTCTCAGCGTGAGTAATTTTGTTGTTTCATGGGAATTTCAAGGATACTGTCAGAGTCTGTGTTGTTGCGAGGAGAGCCAGGCTGCTAGCAGGCCTGCTGTCCCCCTTGACAAATTTTTCCCTTTTTGTATCTGCGCCACAAAACTGCTTTTAGAGGTTTCTGCAAGGGCCCTTTGCAGAAAGCTCAACAAGCACGGCAGTAAATGTAAGACAAGTACCGAATTGCCAAATCCAATAATCCAAATTTGACCATTGACAATATCCATCCTGAAATTTCCCACTCATGAAACCAATTCTGTTCCATCTCTTAATTTCTGAATGCTCACATGAATCGACTGAGAGCGGTCAGCCAGATTCCTGCAGCACATACCTTCCAAAACTTTCACAATTATGTCTGCGAGCCAGCAGCACAAATCAGCTGCTGCATGTTTCACAGAATCCGCATCTGTAGCTAAGTGCCTCGATACCTTTGCTGTTGTACCTGTTTGCTTTGCCAATCAGGAGTGTCAGAAGTGCAGATAACTTCAGCTTCACGTTTCCGTGCAGGCACCGATTGCAGCCTGTGACCTTAGGCTGTGCAGAAATCACTGTTTCTCTAATTTTTATTTACCACTAACACACTCATATTTAAAAGAGTATTCAAAATGTCCCGCAGCAAAACTCATTGTCCATTGTGGCTGCACTTGGAACACTTGACTTCAGTTACTGTGATCAGGATCCCGTCCTGGTTCATGCAAGCTTGATTTCTTCTGGATCCACAGCTTTATCGGCTTGGTTCCCATATCTGTAATGACATAGGCAGATCTCCTTTCCCAAGTTAGTACCTGTAACTTCATTTCACTAACATCTAACATGAACTTTTCGGTTCAAAACATACAGAGCCTCGTTTAATCAATCAGCTGGAGAGATGTCCTTCTGTCCCCCTTATTGTTTGTGAAGCCTGTGTGCACGTAAACAGTTCCTTATGTATGCGTATGCAGCTCAGCTATATCTCCATGACCATTGTCTGTCAGCCATTCTCCAACACTCCACCTCGATACAGAGGCACGCGACATGCATTACACTACCTTATCATCCATGAACATTGCCCAAGGCAAGCTCGATCCCGAAGCACACATTTCTCTCAATCCAAAACCAGAGAGAATAATTTGGCAGAGGTTAAACCCCCTTGCGTTCCAACCGACCTCAGATCGCTCTGGGTGGCTGGGGGCGGCTGGGCTTAACCCCTGTGGGATGTCCAGTTGGGGGCTTTGTTTCGAGCAGGTCTTGGCAATCCTCAGGACCAGAGTGAAGACTCCAAACGGAGGCCCTGCATTTGACCTACAAGCAGCGCGCAAGTGAAAGGGGAAAAGGAAGAAAACAGTGCGGTAAAGAGAGAGCGCTTGAGCGCTAGCGCGGGAGTGAGCGCGATTGCAATACCTACCACCATAGAGCTGCAGCACTCAACTGGTCCAAAGCAACTTGGCATCATGGGGAGAATTCCATTTGTTGTTAGTTGTTCGCGGTTCAGCGCTGGGTGCCCAGGGGCTGATTGCTCCGCTGCAGACGCGCACGTTTACGTGGCAGCTCTTCTGGGTTCTATTCCGTACCAGGATCCCTATTTATTAGCTTACCTCTCAAATATTTACATATTCATAACCTGTTCCCACTGCTTATTAAAATGTGTTCCGAGAGGTGTTTTCCATAGTGCACTCCATTTGAGCTAAACAAAAGAAAAGCAAGCTATCACCCACACCACCCAAAATCCCAGGCACACGGCGCAAGGCAAGCTTGTTACACAGGCATACGGCGCAAGACAAGTCTAATACAGAGGCTCACAGCGCAAGGTGACTGCAAAAACAGAGCCAAACGCTCCACCTACCTGCCATGTACTGCTTTGGAATTAGGCACCAACACGGACGACGACCGCCTCAGCTTCTCAGTGCGTTCAGACGTGTGGCTAGGCCCCAACGACGCTGCCTGTGGAGCCTGCAAGGGACAAAGCAAAGAGCAACGTTCCAAGAAACTGCCTGAAGCCGTTTCCCATCTCCCATTCCCTTCCCTTCACCGACCGCTCACAGCCCCCGCCAGTTATAGGTGCCCGCGCCGAGGTTCCTGCCTGGGCCGGAAAACAAACAAGGGATGCCTAGAACTCACCTGCAATGCAACACCAGCCCCGAGGAATGCCTTGCCTGGCCCGAGTCGCCTCCCATCGCTGAAGGGCCCGCTTTCCTCCTCGCTTTGCGCCTTCACAAGAGAAACAGCACACACAAACAAACTTTAAACGTGGCACCGAGCCGCCGACCACTTCATCACGCCAACACCACCGGCCGACCTACCTCCCTCGGGTCCTCCCCTCGACTCCTCCATCGCTGCCTCGGTACACATTGCATCTGGCCCTGTCTGAAAAACCCAACAATTTAGTGAGCACGTCACCCCGATACCGACTCATCGCTGCACCATTGCGGATCTCTCGCTTCCATTTAGGAACCCTCTCTGCGGTCTAACTGCAGGCAGCCCTTAAGACTCAAACAGTAAAAAACCAGGCATACCTCAGAGCCCCACAGCCTTACACCCCTGCAAAGTTCCATCTGCTTTTCCCAACGCTGAAGGGCCCCACCTAGCAGCTCCCACCAACTCCCAGGAACAGGATGGGCAGGATGGTCCGCACACCCTGCTGACGGTACCACCTTCGCCGAGCCCTCCCGGGCAGAATCCCACACGCTAACCCTGGACTCCTGCGGCTATGCCCCATCACCCCGACTCCACAACCCCGGGCAGAGCAGCTCCGTGCCAAACACGCACACAGAATGACGCAACGCAGAACCCTGCGGATGATGGGACTCCAAGAGGACCGAAAACTGTCAGCAAGACAGGAGACACCGTCAAACAACGCCACGAAGGGGCGGATGAGAGGAAGCTCTAAGGCAGCCCCCAAAGAGAGGGGACTGACAGTAAGTCCTTCCAATGAGCCGTTCCAAAACAGTGACGATGGATGCACAAGAAGCCCGCCTTCAAGACCTAACGATGGAAAGATGCACAGAAAAAGCCTCCGGCTGTGAAAACGAGTGACCGAAGAGCGGGCTCCAGACAGAGCCCGCAATGACGCCACAAGAGAAGACCGACCGGAAACTTCCGAGACGTGAGGACAAACCGTGCCATGACCTTGCTAGGCAAATCAAGAGCAGCTCCGCGGCTGCTATGCTGATGAGCGAGCGTGGGCATTCAAGACCCTAGAGACCGCGCCCGAGAGGCACACTGGGCACCTTTGAGCACAAAGAGGATGCTGACATCCAGAGAAGGACTAAGACACAGAAGACACACCAAACGACAAGCATCAAGACAGACAGGGGCTGGAGCTGCCCTGCCCGGCACACCCTGGCATTGTGCTGCCAAGTGACCCGCTCCTCCCTGTACAGCCTTATCCAGCCTCTCCCCAACCCCATTCTTGCCCTCTCCTCCGGCTCCTTCTACTTAGCTTGCAGGAGTCCGGGGATCTACAATCCCTTCTTGACAGCAGAAGATGTCTACCGGATGTCTGCTTACTGGGACGCTTTGTTGTGGTGTCAAGCGTCGGGTACCACCTGGAAAGCAAAAGAGACTGTTAGAACTTCACAGACACTGTCGCACCTGAAAAAGTCATCTCTGCTTGAGCCCGCTAGTCTCAACTCACCTGGCCGAGGTCACATGTTGACATGCTGCCATCCAGCTTTGCTCGGCATTTTGTGACTTCAAAAACAAATGACAGACCAAAATGGATAAGCTGGTCAGACAGCCACCGGTCACATGTTACCTTGAGAAACTTGTCCTGACCCGCTCTCCTCATGGCGCGCCGCTCGTGCATCTGCAAAGATCATAGAGTGAGTCACCTGGATGCAGGCGGACAGTTGGCCAATTCCAAAGGTCTCCGCAGGAAGCCTCCCTTCCTCCCAGGCTCAACTTCATTCATTGTTTATTTCCCTTCCTTCCCTCTTCCCGGTTGGCACAGTTCCCCAGAAACTGCGCTTGCCAGGCATACCACGTATTTTGCAGACAGCTGCTAGGTTCCGTCTTCTAACAAACTCTTCCCTCTGCAACAGGCCCCTGAAATAAAGGGCTAATGCCTGGAGTCCATAAGCGGCCTGCTGTGACCTCCAAACAGGCTAGAGAAAAATTCACAGTGCTCTGAAAACCTCTAGGAAAGCAGTGAGCTCTCCAATGGCATAAGGGAAGGCTGATCCAGAGGGACATGGCTCTCACAGCCCACAACCAGAGAGACTAATTTGGCAGAGGTTAAACCCCCTTGCGTTCCAACCGACCTCAGACTGCTCTGGGTGGCTGGGGGCGGCTGGGCTTAACCCCTGTGGGAGGTCCAATTAGGTGCTTTGTTCCTGAGGATTGCAAAGACCTGGTCACAGCAGAGTGAAGACTCCAAACCGAGTCAAGGTTTCAGTCACTGTATTTGGCTGACAAGCAGCATGCAAGAGACTGTGGGAAAGAAAGAAAGAAAAATTGGGGAAAAGAGAGAGCGAAGAAGAACACATGCCCACGCCTAAGAGCTACCGCGAAAGTGAGCGCGATTGCAATATCTACCACCATAGAGCTGCAGCACTCCACCGGTCCAAAGCAACTCGGCATCATGTGGGGAATTCCCTTTGTTGTTAGTTGTTCGCGGTTCAGCGCTGGGTGCCCAGGGGCTGATTGCTCCGCTGCAGACGCGCATGTTTACGTGGCAGCTCTTCTGGGTTCTATTCCGTACCAGGATCCCTATTTATTAGCTTACCTCTCAAATATTTACATATTCATAACCTGTTCCCACTGCTTATTAAAATGTGTTCCGAGAGGTGTTTTCCTTAGTGCACTCCATTTGAGCTAAACAAAAGAAAAGCAAGCTATCACCCACACCACCCAAAATCCCAGGCACACGGCGCAAGGCAAGCTTGTTACACAGGCATACGGCGCAAGGCAAGTCTAATACAGAGGCTCACAGCGCAAGGTGACTGCAAATACAGAGCCAAACGCTCCACCTACCTGCCATGTACTGCTTTGGAATTAGGCACCAACACGGACGACGACCGCCTCAGCTTCTCAGTGCATTCAGACGTGTGGCTACGCCCCAATGACGCTGCTTGTGCAGCCTGCAAGGGACAAAGCAAAGAGCCACATGCCAAGAGACTGCCTGAAACAGTTTCCTGCCGGTGGGGGAAGAAGCAAGCCTGCTCAATGTGAGCGATAAAAGCAGCTTCCTTTATTAGTTCTAAGTTAGCTCTTTTTATACTTTGTGGCTAACATATGCCCATAAGTCAATCTATTATTGGTTATTTGTTAAGGGTTAGATCATCATAAGCCTGCCTCTTGTTTTCATTCTTGCAGTTCCTTCAACCTGTTTTTCCCTGATTCACTTGCTTCTTCTGAGGGCTGTCTTCGTTTAAGGTCGTCTCGACCTTGATCCTGATTGGTCGTGCCGTGCTTCTTCTGCTCTGCTTTAGTCTGCACTTCGTGCCTACGTGCACGTACTCCAACAATTCCCCCTTTTTTCTTCTGAGCAACAAGAGCAGTAACCTTCCCTTGCAGGGTATAAGCTAACAAAGTGCCTACTACTATAACAGCAACTATAATAATCAACAGCCATCGTATACCTTCCTTAACCAAGTCACTAAGCCAACCTGTTATTCCCCAAGAGCTTAACCAACCCTCTAACCTCCCATTAAACACTGTAACAAACTCCTGCGGTTCCCAAGGTGATACAGGAAGGTAACCAGCCCATCTATCCCATAAACGAAAAGCCATACTATAAAATGTGGCAATCTAAAAACTGCTAATTGGTTACACACACTGTTCACACCAAAGTGATTAATTAGTAATTATAACGAGTTTTGATAAGCATACCTTATAGCCAAACATTGTTAGTTTACCTTTAATGTCTAAAAGTTATCTGCACGCCTGCTGTGCTGTGGCCATCTCATTATGGCTGGTTGATGACATGTTCACTTACTTCCAAATACTTTCTCACAGCTCCTTGATTTAAGGGAGTCTGTACACCTGCTTTCAAGGCCGCTACGCTTTGAAAAAGTGATTACCAAAACTTCTCAGCGTGAGTAATTTTGTTGTTTCATGGGAATTTCAAGGATACTGTCAGAGTCTGTGTTGTTGCGAGGAGAGCCAGGCTGCTAGCAGGCCTGCTGTCCCCCTTGACAAATTTTTCCCTTTTTGTATCTGCGCCACAAAACTGCTTTTAGAGGTTTCTGCAAGGGCCCTTTGCAGAAAGCTCAACAAGCACGGCAGTAAATGTAAGACAAGTACCGAATTGCCAAATCCAATAATCCAAATTTGACCATTGACAATATCCATCCTGAAATTTCCCACTCATGAAACCAATTCTGTTCCATCTCTTAATTTCTGAATGCTCACATGAATCGACTGAGAGCGGTCAGCCAGATTCCTGCAGCACATACCTTCCAAAACTTTCACAATTATGTCTGCGAGCCAGCAGCACAAATCAGCTGCTGCATGTTTCACAGAATCCGCATCTGTAGCTAAGTGCCTCGATACCTTTGCTGTTGTACCTGTTTGCTTTGCCAATCAGGAGTGTCAGAAGTGCAGATAACTTCAGCTTCACGTTTCCGTGCAGGCACCGATTGCAGCCTGTGACCTTAGGCTGTGCAGAAATCACTGTTTCTCTAATTTTTATTTACCACTAACACACTCATATTTAAAAGAGTATTCAAAATGTCCCGCAGCAAAACTCATTGTCCATTGTGGCTGCACTTGGAACACTTGACTTCAGTTACTGTGATCAGGATCCCGTCCTGGTTCATGCAAGCTTGATTTCTTCTGGATCCACAGCTTTATCTGTTTGGTTCCCATATCTGTAATGACATAGGCAGATCTCCTTTCCCAAGTTAGTACCTGTAACTTCATTTCACTAACATCTAACATGAACTTTTCGGTTCAAAACATACAGAGCCTCGTTTAATCAATCAGCTGGAGAGATGTCCTTCTGTCCCCCTTATTGTTTGTGAAGCCTGTGTGCACGTAAACAGTTCCTTATGTATGCGTATGCAGCTCAGCTATATCTCCATGACCATTGTCTGTCAGCCATTCTCCAACACTCCACCCCGATACAGAGGCACGCGACATGCATTACACTACCTTATCATCCATGAACATTGCCCAAGGCAAGCTCGATCCCGAAGCACACATTTCTCTCAATCCAAAACCAGAGAGAATAATTTGGCAGAGGTTAAACCCCCTTGCGTTCCAACCGACCTCAGATCGCTCTGGGTGGCTGGGGGCGGCTGGGCTTAACCCCTGTGGGATGTCCAGTTCGGGGCTTTGTTTCGAGCAGGTCTTGGCAATCCTCAGGACCAGAGTGAAGACTCCAAACGGAGGCCCTGCATTTGACCTACAAGCAGCGCGCAAGTGAAAGGGGAAAAGGAAGAAAACAGTGCGGTAAAGAGAGAGCGCTTGAGCGCTAGCGCGGGAGTGAGCGCGATTGCAATACCTACCACCATAGAGCTGCAGCACTCAACTGGTCCAAAGCAACTTGGCATCATGGGGAGAATTCCATTTGTTGTTAGTTGTTCGCGGTTCAGCGCTGGGTGCCCAGGGGCTGATTGCTCCGCTGCAGACGCGCACGTTTACGTGGCAGCTCTTCTGGGTTCTATTCCGTACCAGGATCCCTATTTATTAGCTTACCTCTCAAATATTTACATATTCATAACCTGTTCCCACTGCTTATTAAAATGTGTTCCGAGAGGTGTTTTCCATAGTGCACTCCATTTGAGCTAAACAAAAGAAAAGCAAGCTATCACCCACACCACCCAAAATCCCAGGCACACGGCGCAAGGCAAGCTTGTTACACAGGCATACGGTGCAAGACAAGTCTAATACAGAGGCTCACAGCGCAAGGTGACTGCAAAAACAGAGCCAAACGCTCCACCTACCTGCCATGTACTGCTTTGGAATTAGGCACCAACACGGACGACGACCGCCTCAGCTTCTCAGTGCGTTCAGACGTGTGGCTAGGCCCCAACGACGCTGCCTGTGGAGCCTGCAAGGGACAAAGCAAAGAGCAACGTTCCAAGAAACTGCCTGAAGCCGTTTCCCATCTCCCATTCCCTTCCCTTCACCGACCGCTCACAGCCCCCGCCAGTTATAGGTGCCCGCGCCGAGGTTCCTGCCTGGGCTGGAAAACAAACAAGGGATGCCTAGAACTCACCTGCAATGCAACACCAGCCCGTGAGGAATGCCTTGCCTGGCCCGAGTCGCCTCCCCTCGCTGAAGGGCCCGCTTTCCTCCTCGCTTTGCGCCTTCACAAGAGAAACAGCACACACAAACAAACTTTAAACGTGGCACCGAGCCGCCGACCACTTCATCACGCCAACACTACCGGCCGACCTACCTCCCTCGGGTCCTCCCCTCGACTCCTCCATCGCTGCCTCGGTACACATTGCATCTGGCCCTGTCTGAAAAACCCAACAATTTAGTGAGCACGTCACCCCGATACCGACTCATCGCTGCACCATTGCGGATCTCTCGCTTCCATTTAGGAACCCTCTCTGCGGTCTAACTGCAGGCAGCCCTTAAGACTCAAACAGTAAAAAACCAGGCATACCTCAGAGCCCCACAGCCTTACACCCCTGCAAAGTTCCATCTGCTTTTCCCAACGCTGAAGGGCCCCACCTAGCAGCTCCCACCAACTCCCAGGAACAGGATGGGCAGGATGGTCCGCACACCCTGCTGACGGTACCACCTTCGCCGAGCCCTCCCGGGCAGAATCCCACACGCTAACCCTGGACTCCTGCGGCTATGCCCCATCACCCCGACTCCACAACCCCGGGCAGAGCAGCTCCGTGCCAAACACGCACACAGAATGACGCAACGCAGAACCCTGCGGATGATGGGACTCCAAGAGGACCGAAAACTGTCAGCAAGACAGGAGACACCGTCAAACAACGCCACGAAGGGGCGGATGAGAGGAAGCTCTAAGGCAGCCCCCAAAGAGAGGGGACTGACAGTAAGTCCTTCCAATGAGCCGTTCCAAAACAGTGACGATGGATGCACAAGAAGCCCGCCTTCAAGACCTAACGATGGAAAGATGCACGGAAAAAGCCTCCGGCTGTGAAAACGAGTGACCGAAGAGCGGGCTCCAGACAGAGCCCGCAATGACGCCACAAGAGAAGACCGACCGGAAACTTCCGAGACGTGAGGACAAACCGTGCCATGACCTTGCTAGGCAAATCAAGAGCAGCTCCGCGGCTGCTATGCTGATGAGCGAGCGTGGGCATTCAAGACCCTAGAGACCGCGCCCGAGAGGCACACTGGGCACCTTTGAGCACAAAGAGGATGCTGACATCCAGAGAAGGACTAAGACACAGAAGACACACCAAACGACAAGCATCAAGACAGACAGGGGCTGGAGCTGCCCTGCCCGGCACACCCTGGCATTGTGCTGCCAAGTGACCCGCTCCTCCCTGTACAGCCTTATCCAGCCTCTCCCCAACCCCATTCTTGCCCTCTCCTCCGGCTCCTTCTACTTAGCTTGCAGGAGTCCGGGGATCTACAATCCCTTCTTGACAGCAGAAGATGTCTACCGGATGCCTGCTTACTGGGACGCTTTGTTGTGGTGTCAAGCGTCGGGTACCACCTGGAAAGCAAAAGAGACTGTTAGAACTTCACAGACACTGGCGCACCTGAAAAAGTCATCTCTGCTTGAGCCCGCTAGTCTCAACTCACCTGGCCGAGGTCACATGTTGACATGCTGCCATCCAGCTTTGCTCGGCATTTTGTGACTTCAAAAACAAATGACAGACCAAAAGGGATAAGCTAGTCAGACAGCCACCGGTCACATGTTACCTTGAGAAACTTGTCCTGACCCGCTCTCCTCATGGCGCGCCGCTCGTGCATCTGCAAAGATCATAGAGTGAGTCACCTGGATGCAGGCGGACAGTTGGCCAATTCCAAAGGTCTCCGCAGGAAGCCTCCCTTCCTCCCAGGCTCAACTTCATTCATTGTTTATTTCCCTTCCTTCCCTCTTCCCGGTTGGCACAGTTCCCCAGAAACTGCGCTTGCCAGGCATACCACGTATTTTGCAGACAGCTGCTAGGTTCCGTCTTCTAACAAACTCTTCCCTCTGCAACAGGCCCCTGAAATAAAGGGCTAATGCCTGGAGTCCATAAGCGGCCTGCTGTGACCTCCAAACAGGCTAGAGAAAAATTCACAGTGCTCTGAAAACCTCTAGGAAAGCAGTGAGCTCTCCAATGGCATAAGGGAAGGCTGATCCAGAGGGACATGGCTCTCACAGCCCACAACCAGAGAGACTAATTTGGCAGAGGTTAAACCCCCTTGCGTTCCAACCGACCTCAGACTGCTCTGGGTGGCTGGGGGCGGCTGGGCTTAACCCCTGTGGGAGGTCCAATTAGGTGCTTTGTTCCTGAGGATTGCAAAGACCTGGTCACAGCAGAGTGAAGACTCCAAACCGAGTCAAGGTTTCAGTCACTGTATTTGGCTGACAAGCAGCATGCAAGAGACTGTGGGAAAGAAAGAAAGAAAAATTGGGGAAAAGAGAGAGCGAAGAAGAACACAAGCCCACGCCTAAGAGCTACCGCGAAAGTGAGCGCGATTGCAATATCTACCACCATAGAGCTGCAGCACTCCACCGGTCCAAAGCAACTCGGCATCATGTGGGGAATTCCCTTTGTTGTTAGTTGTTCGCGGTTCAGCGCTGGGTGCCCAGGGGCTGATTGCTCCGCTGCAGACGCGCATGTTTACGTGGCAGCTCTTCTGGGTTCTATTCCGTACCAGGATCCCTATTTATTAGCTTACCTCTCAAATATTTACATATTCATAACCTGTTCCCACTGCTTATTAAAATGTGTTCCGAGAGGTGTTTTCCTTAGTGCACTCCATTTGAGCTAAACAAAAGAAAAGCAAGCTATCACCCACACCACCCAAAATCCCAGGCACACGGCGCAAGGCAAGCTTGTTACACAGGCATACGGCGCAAGGCAAGTCTAATACAGAGGCTCACAGCGCAAGGTGACTGCAAATACAGAGCCAAACGCTCCACCTACCTGCCATGTACTGCTTTGGAATTAGGCACCAACACGGACGACGACCGCCTCAGCTTCTCAGTGCGTTCAGACGTGTGGCTACGCCCCAATGACGCTGCTTGTGCAGCCTACAAGGGACAAAGCAAAGAGCCACATGCCAAGAGACTGCCTGAAACCGTTTCCTGCCGGTGGGGGAAGAAGCAAGCCTGCTCAATGTGAGCGATAAAAGCAGCTTCCTTTATTAGTTCTAAGTTAGCTCTTTTTATACTTTGTGGCTAACATATGCCCATAAGTCAATCTATTATTGGTTATTTGTTAAGGGTTAGATCATCATAAGCCTGCCTCTTGTTTTCATTCTTGCAGTTCCTTCAACCTGTTTTTCCCTGATTCACTTGCTTCTTCTGAGGGCTGTCTTCGTTTAAGGTCGTCTCGACCTTGATCCTGATTGGTCGTGCCGTGCTTCTTCTGCTCTGCTTTAGTCTGCACTTCGTGCCTACGTGCACGTACTCCAACAATTCCCCCTTTTTTCTTCTGAGCAACAAGAGCAGTAACCTTCCCTTGCAGGGTATAAGCTAACAAAGTGCCTACTACTATAACAGCAACTATAATAATCAACAGCCATCGTATACCTTCCTTAACCAAGTCACTAAGCCAACCTGTTATTCCCCAAGAGCTTAACCAACCCTCTAACCTCCCATTAAACACTGTAACAAACTCCTGCGGTTCCCAAGGTGATACAGGAAGGTAACCAGCCCATCTATCCCATAAACGAAAAGCCATACTATAAAATGTGGCAATCTAAAAACTGCTAATTGGTTACACACACTGTTCACACCAAAGTGATTAATTAGTAATTATAACGAGTTTTGATAAGCATACCTTATAGCCAAACATTGTTAGTTTACCTTTAATGTCTAAAAGTTATCTGCACGCCTGCTGTGCTGTGGCCATCTCATTATGGCTGGTTGATGACATGTTCACTTACTTCCAAATACTTTCTCACAGCTCCTTGATTTAAGGGAGTCTGTACACCTGCTTTCAAGGCCGCTACGCTTTGAAAAAGTGATTACCAAAACTTCTCAGCGTGAGTAATTTTGTTGTTTCATGGGAATTTCAAGGATACTGTCAGAGTCTGTGTTGTTGCGAGGAGAGCCAGGCTGCTAGCAGGCCTGCTGTCCCCCTTGACAAATTTTTCCCTTTTTGTATCTGCGCCACAAAACTGCTTTTAGAGGTTTCTGCAAGGGCCCTTTGCAGAAAGCTCAACAAGCACGGCAGTAAATGTAAGACAAGTACCGAATTGCCAAATCCAATAATCCAAATTTGACCATTGACAATATCCATCCTGAAATTTCCCACTCATGAAACCAATTCTGTTCCATCTCTTAATTTCTGAATGCTCACATGAATCGACTGAGAGCGGTCAGCCAGATTCCTGCAGCACATACCTTCCAAAACTTTCACAATTATGTCTGCGAGCCAGCAGCACAAATCAGCTGCTGCATGTTTCACAGAATCCGCATCTGTAGCTAAGTGCCTCGATACCTTTGCTGTTGTACCTGTTTGCTTTGCCAATCAGGAGTGTCAGAAGTGCAGATAACTTCAGCTTCACGTTTCCGTGCAGGCACCGATTGCAGCCTGTGACCTTAGGCTGTGCAGAAATCACTGTTTCTCTAATTTTTATTTACCACTAACACACTCATATTTAAAAGAGTATTCAAAATGTCCCGCAGCAAAACTCATTGTCCATTGTGGCTGCACTTGGAACACTTGACTTCAGTTACTGTGATCAGGATCCCGTCCTGGTTCATGCAAGCTTGATTTCTTCTGGATCCACAGCTTTATCTGTTTGGTTCCCATATCTGTAATGACATAGGCAGATCTCCTTTCCCAAGTTAGTACCTGTAACTTCATTTCACTAACATCTAACGTGAACTTTTCGGTTCAAAACATACAGAGCCTCGTTTAATCAATCAGCTGGAGAGATGTCCTTCTGTCCCCCTTATTGTTTGTGAAGCCTGTGTGCACGTAAACAGTTCCTTATGTATGCGTATGCAGCTCAGCTATATCTCCATGACCATTGTCTGTCAGCCATTCTCCAACACTCCACCCCAATACAGAGGCACGCGACATGCATTACACTACCTTATCATCCATGAACATTGCCCAAGGCAAGCTCGATCCCGAAGCACACATTTCTCTCAATCCAAAACCAGAGAGAATAATTTGGCAGAGGTTAAACCCCCTTGCGTTCCAACCGACCTCAGATCGCTCTGGGTGGCTGGGGGCGGCTGGGCTTAACCCCTGTGGGATGTCCAGTTCGGGCTTTGTTTCGAGCAGGTCTTGGCAATCCTCAGGACCAGAGTGAAGACTCCAAACGGAGGCCCTGCATTTGACCTACAAGCAGCGCGCAAATGAAAGGGGAAAAGGAAGAAAACAGTGCGGTAAAGAGAGAGCGCTTGAGCGCTACCGCGAAAGTGAGCGCGATTGCAATACCTACCACCATAGAGTCGCAGCACTCCACCGGTCCAAAGCAACTTGGCATCATGTGGGGAATTCCCTTTGTTGTTAGTTGTTCGCGGTTCAGCGCTGGGTGCCCAGGGGCTGATTGCTCCGCTGCAGACGCGCACATTTTTCTGGCAGCTCTTCGTAGTTCCATTCCGTTCCAGGATCACTATCTATTAGGTTACTTCGCACATATTTACTTATTCATAACGTGTTCCCACTACTGATTAAATTTGTTCCGAGAGGTGTTTTCCATAGTGCCCTCCATTTGAGCTAAAGAGAAAAGCAAGCTTTCTCCCACACCACCCAAAATCCCAGGCACACAGCGCAAGGCAATCTTGTTACACAGGCATATGGCGCAAGACATGTCTAATACAGAGGCACTCTGTCCATTACTCCACCCCGATACAGAGGCATGCGGCGCAAGACAAGCGCAATACAGAGGCTCACCCTTCTCCCCCTGCTCCCTCTGCTTAGCTCTCAGACCGCTAGGATCCATCTCCATTTTCGAGGAATACAGCGCATCCCTCTGTAGGCCAAAGGGGATGTTCCTGTAGTTGCCACGTTATTCTTCAGCCTCTATGATAAAGACAAGCAAAAACACCAAAATGGCACCATCAGTCATCATCTCACACATCAACCCTAAGCTCTAAACCCTACCCCTCTCAAAAGGGACAGACCACTCGAGTCTCCCACTCGTTTCAAAGAGACAAGCTAGCAGTAGTAGCTCCTTGTGGTGCCCAGGAGATGCCAATTTACTCTCACGCTCGTGACAAATCATGGCTCCCACGATAGCACTTCGACACGTGACTGCGCCCCACCAATGCCACCTGCAAAAAGATAAAGCCAAAGTCACTTGCTGAAGGACCGCCTGAATCACAGACTGCCCCAAAGGCTTTACCATCTTCCATTTCATTGCCTCGACAGGCCGCTCACCTGGCCTCGGTGGTTCATGGCCGGCCATCCCGAGGCCAGTGCCTGGCCTATGAAACAGAGAAGAGGGATGCCTATAGTTTACTCTGCAAAGCGACCGCTACTCCCGCCCCCTTAGAGGAACTCACCTGGCCACCGTCACACCCGTGATGGCATCGGGCTCTCCTCCTCACTTCATGCCTTCAAAGGCAAACACAGACCCACCTAAATCTTGAAGTACCTGCAGAACCACCAACCGCCTCGATCCAGAGGCCCGCCGTCTCGTGGCGCTCCGTTTGAGGATTCCATCCCTGGATTAACACACATTGTGTGAGGCCCCATCTGAAAAAAACAAATATTTATTCGTGACTCCTCATGGTGCCAAACCACAGTCACACGCTGCCTGAACTCTCCCTTCCGTTCAGGAACATCATCAACAGTCTAACTACAGACTGCCTTGAAAACAAGAACAGAAGGAAGCAGGCGTGACTCAGAGCCCTACACAGATGAGCCCTTCACCCTGCAAGTTGCCATCGGCTTTTCCTAAAGCGAAAAGGCTCCTCCCAGGCAGCTCCACTCATTGCCCAGGATGGTATCAGAACAGCCTCTCCACGCAGCCTGCCGCTGACTCCTCAATGTCAATGACCGTATGGCTTTTGCTGAGGTCGCCTGGGTGTAGCTACGTGCTGACCCTGCGCTCTTATTGCTATGCCGACTCACCCCAACTCTACGGCCCCGGGCAGAGCAGCTCCACACCAGACACGTACACAGAACAAGGCTACATAGACCACTGCAGACAACACGACTCCAAGGTCGGAAAAATCTCACAGTGAAAAGAGCTCCCAGACAAGAGATGCTGTAGAGCGATGCTGCCTATGGAGGTGAAGCACGGAAGCTCTATGACAACAAACAACTTCCCTTCCCCTGCTCCCTCCCCAGCCCTGGTCACTTCCCTTAGCTCTCAGACTGCTGGGGATCCATCTCCGTCCTCAAGGAACACAGCGCACGCCTCTGTAGGTCAAATGGGATGTTCCTGGAGTTGCCACATTATTCTTCAGCCTCCGTGATAAAGACCGCAACCTGGAAGATAGTTGACTTTCATACCCATTACTTTATTAGGAAATGCTAACAGTCTCTATGCAAGCAAGAAGCTTACTCAAACCCTAGCTAGATAAGCTCATTTTCAGTATCATAGTAACAGAAGCGGTGCTAACAGCTTACAGTTTAAAAAGCAAAGCTGGTGGAAAAAGCCCAATGGTCTACCTTGTGCAAAGTCAGGAACGCTGGTGAAATGCTATGCACCCAGAAGCAAAAAATCAACAGCCAACTATATAGGATTGAGTTGCCTTCAAAGGCCCTGAAAAGGCAACACAAAACACACAAAAAGCTATGTCAATAAGTACTCTTGACTAGGTAGACCCTGGTCACACTCAGCCAGTTGCAAAACGCTTACCTGAGACGCGTGAACCAAGACGACAGCAGCCACTCAAATGCTTCAACGGCAGAATGAAAGCTAGAACGGTACAACAGGAGACACAAAGCAGAATGAGCTGCCAAAAGCAAGACGAGACCCTTATATAACCCAGAGCCCACCCACCACCCTTCCCCCTGTGGCCTGGAAAGGGGAGGATGCTGCCTGCAGAAGGATTAAAAGCAGCTGGAGCAGCAGGTGTGGCTCTTCTGACCCGAGTTGTTTATCAGAGAATGAATGCTGAATGGAGAAAGGGATTCTTGCTGAAAACACTCTCTACTGTGCTGAATCTTTATATTGACGATTAAAACAGGAATGTAAACCACCATACATTTACTAAAAGATGGATAAAAATCCCTAAAGAGAGTGCTAAACCTCATAGAGAAAATACTGAGTAAACACTATAAAAATGCTGCTGTTGGGAAATCGTGTATTTTAGACTTGCAGAAAGCAAGAGAAAAACCTACATAACTGATCTTTCATCTGAGTGAGATGGAGTCTAGCACGCGACTTCAACAGGAAAGCCTTCCAGATAATACCAAAGAACAAGGAACAACTGCATCCCTAAGCAGTCCCACCTAAAGGATATGTCTGCACAAGAACCACAGGAAGTACTGTAGTACACTCACAAATCACTCTAACAAATTTCCATAGAAAATAGAGATGAGACACATGTATTCCTAACACATAATGACCCTAGAAAAAATACAAGCCCCACCAAGAAAAATACCCAGCAGTAGCTCCCAAACCAAAGGAGCCAGGACTGAAAGACATACCTGGCCTGAAACCTCCCCAAGGAGCCCACAAGCAGCCCCATTGACATGGGATATCTCCACACTCCAGTCGAGGCAACTGCCAAGGGCACAAACCTCCCCACCTTCCATCCTAACCTTTAAAAGGCATAAATCCCCTTTTTGAGCCTGTCCACATGACTCCTCAGCCACCATCCAGACCTGCTCACCTTACCTCTCGGCATGCCTTCTGCCTTCAACACTCCCCCCTCAGCTCAGCCCTCATCTTCTGCAGCAGCCCAGGAGAAACCCAAAGGGACCAGCAGACCCCACCCCAGCTAGCTGCCTTTTAACAGGGAGAGCTGTCTCCATCAGCCCAATTTTTGGCACCTGGGGTTCATCAAGCCCCAGCACTCAGCTTCAGCCCAGTACCTTCGAGTGGGGACTATTTGCCCTGGGGCTCTGAGCTTTCCTTTGCCAGGGAACCTAAAATACACCTGCAAAAGTGTTTTTCTCATCCAGAGCAGCATTTGCTGCCAAACATGCCAAACATCCAGCAATAGCTTCCAAACCAAAGGAGCCAGGACTAAAAGACATAGCTGGCCTGAAATCTTCCCAAAGGGGACTCACAAGCATCCCCTACCCACATGGGACATCCCCACACTTTCAGCAGGGCACTTACCAAGAGCACAGAGCTCCCCAGCTTCCAACTTCACCTTTAAAATCCAGAAATCCCTTTTTTTTTTTCAGGCTTTTCCCCATGACTCCCCAGCCACCTTCCAGTGCCACTCACCTCATCTCCTGCAGAACCTTCTGCCTTCTTACAGCAATGCTCCCTCCCCTCCTCAGCACAGCTCTTGCCTTCTGCAGCAGCTCAAAGGAACCAGCAGACCCCACCCCAGCTAGCTGCCTTTTAACAGGGAGAGCTGTCTCCATCAGCCCAATTTGTGGCACCTGGGGCTCACCAAGCCCCAGTACCTTCCACTGGGGATGGGCGATACCACCTACACCTGTGGTGCTCCCTCCGTGGCTGGAAGCCAAGTGGCCCCTAAAGCCCCTCTTGCCCTGGGGTCAGGGCTTTCCTTCCCCAGGGATCAGTCCTAATGTGCCCTGTGTCATTTCCCAGCTGTAGCAACATCCCTGTTCGACTGTGCTAAACACCCGGCAGCAACTCCCAAACCAAAGTGCTGAGGATTGAGAGATATTCCTGGCAGAGAAACGTGACATTTTTGGGTCAAAAACTGAAGAATTAAGGTCTGACAGACAAGGGCTGGAGCTGCCCTGCCCGGCACACCCTGGCATTGTGCTGCCAAGTGACCCGCTCCTCCCTGTACAGCCTTACCCAGCCTCTCCCCAACCCCTCCCTTTCTCGCCCTCTTCTCCGGCTCCTTCTACTTAGCTTGGAGGAGTCCGGGGATCTACAATCCCTCCTTGACAGCAGATGATGTCTACCGGATGTCTGCTTACTGGGACGCTTTGTTGTGGTGTCAAGCGTCAGGTACCGCCTGGAAAGCAAAAGAGACTGTTAGAACTTCACAGACACTGGCGCACCTGAAAAAAAGTCATCTCTGCTTTAGCCCGCTAGTCTGACATCTGGCTTTGCTCGGCACTTTGTGACTTCAAAAAACGTTACAGGCCAAAATGGATAAGCTAGTCAGACAGCCCCTGGTCACACCTGACCTTGCGTAACATGTGCTGACCTGCGTTCCTTAGGGCGCTCGGCTCGTCCCTCTGCAACGAGCATCAAGACAGTCACCCGGTTGCGGGCCGACCGTTTACCAATTCCAAAGGTCTCCACAGGAAGCCTCCCTTGCTCCCAGGCTCAACTTCGCTCATTATTTATCTCCCTTCCTTCCCACTTCCCGGTCGGTGCAGTTCCCCAGAAACTGCGCTTGCCAGGCATACCACGTGTTTTGCAGACAGCTGCTAGGTTCCGTCTTCAAACAAACTCTTCCCTCTGCTACAGGCCCCTGAAATAAAGGGCTAATGCTTGGAGTCCAAGAGGGGCCTGCTGTGAAGTCTAAACAAGCTAAAACAAGAACCACAGTGCCCTGGGAACCTCTAGGAAAGCAGTGAGCTCTCCAATGGCTTAAGGGAAGGCCGATGCAAAGGGACATGGCTCTCTCAGCCCACAACCAGAGAGACTAATTTGGCAGAGGTTAAACCCCCTTGCGTTCCAACCGACCTCAGACTGCTCTGGGTGGCTGGGGGCGGCTGGGCTTAACCCCTGTGGGAGGTCCAATTTGGAGCTTTGTTCCTGAGGATTGCAAAGACATGGTCACAGCAGAGTGAAGACTCCAAACCGAGTCAAGGTTTCAGTCACTGTATTTGGCTGACAAGCAGCATGCAAGAGACTGTGGGAAAGAAAGAAAGAAAATGTGGGGAAAAGAGAGAGCGAAGAAGAACACAAGCCCACGCCTAAGAGCTACCGCGAAAGTGAGCGCGATTGCAATACCTACCACCATAGAGCCGCAGCAGTCCACCGGTCCAAAGCAACTTGGCATCATGTGGGGAATTCCATTTGTTGTTAGTTGTTTGCGGTTCAGCGCTGGGTGCCCAGGGGAGGATTGCTCCGCTGCAGACGCGCACATTGTTGTGGCAGCTCTTCTGGGTTCTATTCCATTCCATGATCCCTATTTATTAGCTTACCTCTCAAATATTTACATATTCATAACCTGTTCCCACTGCTTATTAAAATGTGTTCCGAGAGGTGTTTTCCTTAGTGCACTCCATTTGAGCTAAACAAAAGAAAATCAAGCTATCACCCACACCCCCCAAAATCCCAGGCACACGGCGCAAGGCAAGCTTGTTACACAGGCATGCGGCGCAAGACAAGTCTAATACAGAGGCTCACAGCGCAAGGTGACTGAAAAAACAGAGCCAAACGCTCCACCTACCTGCCATGTACTGCTTTGGAATTAGGTACCAACACGGACGACGACCGCCTCAGCTTCTCAGTGCGTTCAGACGTGTGGCTACGCCCCAACGACGCTGCCTGGGGAGCCTGCAAGGGACAAAGCAAAGAGCAACGTTCCAAGAAACTGCCTGAAGCCGTTTCCCATCTCCCATTCCCTTCCCTTCACCGACCGCTCACAGCCCCCGCCAGTTATAGGTGCCCGCGCCGAGGTTCCTGCCTGGGCTGGAAAACAAACAAGGGATGCCTAGAACTCACCTGCAATGCAACACCAGCCCGTGAGGAATGGCTCGCCTGGCCCGAGTCGCCTACCCTGGAAACAGCCCGCTCTCCTCCTCGCTTTGCGCCTTCACAAGAGAAACAGCACACACAAACAAACCTTAAACGTGGCACCGAGCCGCCAACCACTTCATCACGCCAACACCACCGGCGGACCTACCTCCCTCGGGTGCTCCTCCCGACTCCTCCGTCGCTGCCTCGGTACACATTGCATCTGGCCCTGTCTGAAAAACCCAACAGTTTAGTGAGCACGTCACCCCGATACCGACTCATCGCTGCACCATTGCGGATCTCTCACTTCCATTTAGGAACCCTCTCTGCGGTCTAACTGCAGGCAGCCCTTAAGACTCAAACAGTAAAAAACCAGGCATACCTCAGAGCAGCACAGCTTACACCCCTGCAAAGTTCCATCTGCTTTTCCCAACGCTGAAGGGCCCCACCTAGCAGCTCCCACCATCTCCCAGGAACAGGATGGGCAGGAATATCCGCACACCCTGCTGACGGTACCACCTTCGCCGAACCCTCCCGGGCAGAATCCCACACGCTAACCCTGGACTCCTGCGGCTATGCCCCATCACCCCGACTCCACAACCCCGGGCAGAGCAGCTCCGTGCCAAACACGCACACAGAATGACGCAACGCAGAACCCTGCGGATGATGGGACTCCAAGAGGACCGAAAACTGTCAGCAAGACAGGAGACACCGTCAAACAACGCCACGAAGGGGCGGATGAGAGGAAGCTCTAAGGCAGCCCCCAAAGAGAGGGGACTGACAGTAAGTCCTTCCAATGAGCCGTTCCAAAACAGTGACGATGGATGCACAAGAAGCCCGCCTTCAAGACCTAACGATGGAAAGATGCACGGAAAAAGCCTCCGGCTGTGAAAACGAGTGACCGAAGAGCGGGCTCCAGACAGAGCCCGCAATGATGCCACAAGAGAAGACCGACTGGAAACTTCTGAGACGTGAGGACAAACCGTGCCATGACCTTGCTAGGCAAATCAAGAGCAGCTCCGCGGCTGCTATGCTGGTGAACGAGCGTGGGCATTCAAGACCCTAGCGACCGCGCCCGAGAGGCACACTGGGCACCTTTGAGCACAAAGAGGATGCTGACATCCAGAGAAGGACTAAGACACAGAAGACACACAAACGACAAGCATCAAGACAGACAGGGGCTGGAGCTGCCCTGCCCGGCACACCCTGGCATCGTGCTGCCAAACGACCCGCTCCTCCCTGTACAGCCTTATCCAGCCTCTCCCCAACCCCTCCCTTTCTCGCCCTCTCCTCCGGCTCCTTCTACTTAGCTTGCAGGAGTCCGGGGATCTACAATCCCTTCTTGACAGCAGAAGATGTCTACCGGATGCCTGCTTACTGGGACGCTTTGTTGTGGTGTCAAGCGTCGGGTACCACCTGGAAAGCAAAAGAGACTGTTAGAACTTCACAGACACTGTCGCACCTGAAAAAGTCATCTCTGCTTGAGCCCGCTAGTCTCAACTCACCTGGCCGAGGTCACATGTTGACATGCTGCCATCCAGCTTTGCTCGGCATTTTGTGACTTCAAAAACAAATGAACGACCAAAAGGGATAAGCTGGTCAGACAGCCACCGGTCACATGTTACCTTGAGAAACTTGTCCTGACCCGCTCTCCTCATGGCGCGCCGCTCGTGCATCTGCAAAGATCATAGAGTGAGTCACCTGGATGCAGGCGGACAGTTGGCCAATTCCAAAGGTCTCCGCAGGAAGCCTCCCTTCCTCCCAGGCTCAACTTCATTCATTGTTTATTTCCCTTCCTTCCCTCTTCCCGGTTGGCACAGTTCCCCAGAAACTGCGCTTGCCAGGCATACCACGTATTTTGCAGACAGCTGCTAGGTTCCGTCTTCTAACAAACTCTTCCCTCTGCAACAGGCCCCTGAAATAAAGGGCTAATGCCTGGAGTCCATAAGCGGCCTGCTGTGACCTCCAAACAGGCTAGAGAAAAATTCACAGTGCTCTGAAAACCTCTAGGAAAGCAGTGAGCTCTCCAATGGCATAAGGGAAGGCTGATCCAGAGGGACATGGCTCTCACAGCCCACAACCAGAGAGACTAATTTGGCAGAGGTTAAACCCCCTTGCGTTCCAACCGACCTCAGACTGCTCTGGGTGGCTGGGGGCGGCTGGGCTTAACCCCTGTGGGAGGTCCAATTAGGTGCTTTGTTCCTGAGGATTGCAAAGACCTGGTCACAGCAGAGTGAAGACTCCAAACCGAGTCAAGGTTTCAGTCACTGTATTTGGCTGACAAGCAGCATGCAAGAGACTGTGGGAAAGAAAGAAAGAAAAATTGGGGAAAAGAGAGAGCGAAGAAGAACACAAGCCCACGCCTAAGAGCTACCGCGAAAGTGAGCGCGATTGCAATATCTACCACCATAGAGCTGCAGCACTCCACCGGTCCAAAGCAACTCGGCATCATGTGGGGAATTCCCTTTGTTGTTAGTTGTTCGCGGTTCAGCGCTGGGTGCCCAGGGGCTGATTGCTCCGCTGCAGACGCGCATGTTTACGTGGCAGCTCTTCTGGGTTCTATTCCGTACCAGGATCCCTATTTATTAGCTTACCTCTCAAATATTTACATATTCATAACCTGTTCCCACTGCTTATTAAAATGTGTTCCGAGAGGTGTTTTCCTTAGTGCACTCCATTTGAGCTAAACAAAAGAAAAGCAAGCTATCACCCACACCACCCAAAATCCCAGGCACACGGCGCAAGGCAAGCTTGTTACACAGGCATACGGCGCAAGGCAAGTCTAATACAGAGGCTCACAGCGCAAGGTGACTGCAAATACAGAGCCAAACGCTCCACCTACCTGCCATGTACTGCTTTGGAATTAGGCACCAACACGGACGACGACCGCCTCAGCTTCTCAGTGCGTTCAGACGTGTGGCTACGCCCCAATGACGCTGCTTGTGCAGCCTACAAGGGACAAAGCAAAGAGCCACATGCCAAGAGACTGCCTGAAACCGTTTCCTGCCGGTGGGGGAAGAAGCAAGCCTGCTCAATGTGAGCGATAAAAGCAGCTTCCTTTATTAGTTCTAAGTTAGCTCTTTTTATACTTTGTGGCTAACATATGCCCATAAGTCAATCTATTATTGGTTATTTGTTAAGGGTTAGATCATCATAAGCCTGCCTCTTGTTTTCATTCTTGCAGTTCCTTCAACCTGTTTTTCCCTGATTCACTTGCTTCTTCTGAGGGCTGTCTTCGTTTAAGGTCGTCTCGACCTTGATCCTGATTGGTCGTGCCGTGCTTCTTCTGCTCTGCTTTAGTCTGCACTTCGTGCCTACGTGCACGTACTCCAACAATTCCCCCTTTTTTCTTCTGAGCAACAAGAGCAGTAACCTTCCCTTGCAGGGTATAAGCTAACAAAGTGCCTACTACTATAACAGCAACTATAATAATCAACAGCCATCGTATACCTTCCTTAACCAAGTCACTAAGCCAACCTGTTATTCCCCAAGAGCTTAACCAACCCTCTAACCTCCCATTAAACACTGTAACAAACTCCTGCGGTTCCCAAGGTGATACAGGAAGGTAACCAGCCCATCTATCCCATAAACGAAAAGCCATACTATAAAATGTGGCAATCTAAAAACTGCTAATTGGTTACACACACTGTTCACACCAAAGTGATTAATTAGTAATTATAACGAGTTTTGATAAGCATACCTTATAGCCAAACATTGTTAGTTTACCTTTAATGTCTAAAAGTTATCTGCACGCCTGCTGTGCTGTGGCCATCTCATTATGGCTGGTTGATGACATGTTCACTTACTTCCAAATACTTTCTCACAGCTCCTTGATTTAAGGGAGTCTGTACACCTGCTTTCAAGGCCGCTACGCTTTGAAAAAGTGATTACCAAAACTTCTCAGCGTGAGTAATTTTGTTGTTTCATGGGAATTTCAAGGATACTGTCAGAGTCTGTGTTGTTGCGAGGAGAGCCAGGCTGCTAGCAGGCCTGCTGTCCCCCTTGACAAATTTTTCCCTTTTTGTATCTGCGCCACAAAACTGCTTTTAGAGGTTTCTGCAAGGGCCCTTTGCAGAAAGCTCAACAAGCACGGCAGTAAATGTAAGACAAGTACCGAATTGCCAAATCCAATAATCCAAATTTGACCATTGACAATATCCATCCTGAAATTTCCCACTCATGAAACCAATTCTGTTCCATCTCTTAATTTCTGAATGCTCACATGAATCGACTGAGAGCGGTCAGCCAGATTCCTGCAGCACATACCTTCCAAAACTTTCACAATTATGTCTGCGAGCCAGCAGCACAAATCAGCTGCTGCATGTTTCACAGAATCCGCATCTGTAGCTAAGTGCCTCGATACCTTTGCTGTTGTACCTGTTTGCTTTGCCAATCAGGAGTGTCAGAAGTGCAGATAACTTCAGCTTCACGTTTCCGTGCAGGCACCGATTGCAGCCTGTGACCTTAGGCTGTGCAGAAATCACTGTTTCTCTAATTTTTATTTACCACTAACACACTCATATTTAAAAGAGTATTCAAAATGTCCCGCAGCAAAACTCATTGTCCATTGTGGCTGCACTTGGAACACTTGACTTCAGTTACTGTGATCAGGATCCCGTCCTGGTTCATGCAAGCTTGATTTCTTCTGGATCCACAGCTTTATCTGTTTGGTTCCCATATCTGTAATGACATAGGCAGATCTCCTTTCCCAAGTTAGTACCTGTAACTTCATTTCACTAACATCTAACGTGAACTTTTCGGTTCAAAACATACAGAGCCTCGTTTAATCAATCAGCTGGAGAGATGTCCTTCTGTCCCCCTTATTGTTTGTGAAGCCTGTGTGCACGTAAACAGTTCCTTATGTATGCGTATGCAGCTCAGCTATATCTCCATGACCATTGTCTGTCAGCCATTCTCCAACACTCCACCCCAATACAGAGGCACGCGACATGCATTACACTACCTTATCATCCATGAACATTGCCCAAGGCAAGCTCGATCCCGAAGCACACATTTCTCTCAATCCAAAACCAGAGAGAATAATTTGGCAGAGGTTAAACCCCCTTGCGTTCCAACCGACCTCAGATCGCTCTGGGTGGCTGGGGGCGGCTGGGCTTAACCCCTGTGGGATGTCCAGTTCGGGCTTTGTTTCGAGCAGGTCTTGGCAATCCTCAGGACCAGAGTGAAGACTCCAAACGGAGGCCCTGCATTTGACCTACAAGCAGCGCGCAAATGAAAGGGGAAAAGGAAGAAAACAGTGCGGTAAAGAGAGAGCGCTTGAGCGCTACCGCGAAAGTGAGCGCGATTGCAATACCTACCACCATAGAGTCGCAGCACTCCACCGGTCCAAAGCAACTTGGCATCATGTGGGGAATTCCCTTTGTTGTTAGTTGTTCGCGGTTCAGCGCTGGGTGCCCAGGGGCTGATTGCTCCGCTGCAGACGCGCACATTTTTCTGGCAGCTCTTCGTAGTTCCATTCCGTTCCAGGATCACTATCTATTAGGTTACTTCGCACATATTTACTTATTCATAACGTGTTCCCACTACTGATTAAATTTGTTCCGAGAGGTGTTTTCCATAGTGCCCTCCATTTGAGCTAAAGAGAAAAGCAAGCTTTCTCCCACACCACCCAAAATCCCAGGCACACAGCGCAAGGCAATCTTGTTACACAGGCATATGGCGCAAGACATGTCTAATACAGAGGCACTCTGTCCATTACTCCACCCCGATACAGAGGCATGCGGCGCAAGACAAGCGCAATACAGAGGCTCACCCTTCTCCCCCTGCTCCCTCTGCTTAGCTCTCAGACCGCTAGGATCCATCTCCATTTTCGAGGAATACAGCGCATCCCTCTGTAGGCCAAAGGGGATGTTCCTGTAGTTGCCACGTTATTCTTCAGCCTCTATGATAAAGACAAGCAAAAACACCAAAATGGCACCATCAGTCATCATCTCACACATCAACCCTAAGCTCTAAACCCTACCCCTCTCAAAAGGGACAGACCACTCGAGTCTCCCACTCGTTTCAAAGAGACAAGCTAGCAGTAGTAGCTCCTTGTGGTGCCCAGGAGATGCCAATTTACTCTCACGCTCGTGACAAATCATGGCTCCCACGATAGCACTTCGACACGTGACTGCGCCCCACCAATGCCACCTGCAAAAAGATAAAGCCAAAGTCACTTGCTGAAGGACCGCCTGAATCACAGACTGCCCCAAAGGCTTTACCATCTTCCATTTCATTGCCTCGACAGGCCGCTCACCTGGCCTCGGTGGTTCATGGCCGGCCATCCCGAGGCCAGTGCCTGGCCTATGAAACAGAGAAGAGGGATGCCTATAGTTTACTCTGCAAAGCGACCGCTACTCCCGCCCCCTTAGAGGAACTCACCTGGCCACCGTCACACCCGTGATGGCATCGGGCTCTCCTCCTCACTTCATGCCTTCAAAGGCAAACACAGACCCACCTAAATCTTGAAGTACCTGCAGAACCACCAACCGCCTCGATCCAGAGGCCCGCCGTCTCGTGGCGCTCCGTTTGAGGATTCCATCCCTGGATTAACACACATTGTGTGAGGCCCCATCTGAAAAAAACAAATATTTATTCGTGACTCCTCATGGTGCCAAACCACAGTCACACGCTGCCTGAACTCTCCCTTCCGTTCAGGAACATCATCAACAGTCTAACTACAGACTGCCTTGAAAACAAGAACAGAAGGAAGCAGGCGTGACTCAGAGCCCTACACAGATGAGCCCTTCACCCTGCAAGTTGCCATCGGCTTTTCCTAAAGCGAAAAGGCTCCTCCCAGGCAGCTCCACTCATTGCCCAGGATGGTATCAGAACAGCCTCTCCACGCAGCCTGCCGCTGACTCCTCAATGTCAATGACCGTATGGCTTTTGCTGAGGTCGCCTGGGTGTAGCTACGTGCTGACCCTGCGCTCTTATTGCTATGCCGACTCACCCCAACTCTACGGCCCCGGGCAGAGCAGCTCCACACCAGACACGTACACAGAACAAGGCTACATAGACCACTGCAGACAACACGACTCCAAGGTCGGAAAAATCTCACAGTGAAAAGAGCTCCCAGACAAGAGATGCTGTAGAGCGATGCTGCCTATGGAGGTGAAGCACGGAAGCTCTATGACAACAAACAACTTCCCTTCCCCTGCTCCCTCCCCAGCCCTGGTCACTTCCCTTAGCTCTCAGACTGCTGGGGATCCATCTCCGTCCTCAAGGAACACAGCGCACGCCTCTGTAGGTCAAATGGGATGTTCCTGGAGTTGCCACATTATTCTTCAGCCTCCGTGATAAAGACCGCAACCTGGAAGATAGTTGACTTTCATACCCATTACTTTATTAGGAAATGCTAACAGTCTCTATGCAAGCAAGAAGCTTACTCAAACCCTAGCTAGATAAGCTCATTTTCAGTATCATAGTAACAGAAGCGGTGCTAACAGCTTACAGTTTAAAAAGCAAAGCTGGTGGAAAAAGCCCAATGGTCTACCTTGTGCAAAGTCAGGAACGCTGGTGAAATGCTATGCACCCAGAAGCAAAAAATCAACAGCCAACTATATAGGATTGAGTTGCCTTCAAAGGCCCTGAAAAGGCAACACAAAACACACAAAAAGCTATGTCAATAAGTACTCTTGACTAGGTAGACCCTGGTCACACTCAGCCAGTTGCAAAACGCTTACCTGAGACGCGTGAACCAAGACGACAGCAGCCACTCAAATGCTTCAACGGCAGAATGAAAGCTAGAACGGTACAACAGGAGACACAAAGCAGAATGAGCTGCCAAAAGCAAGACGAGACCCTTATATAACCCAGAGCCCACCCACCACCCTTCCCCCTGTGGCCTGGAAAGGGGAGGATGCTGCCTGCAGAAGGATTAAAAGCAGCTGGAGCAGCAGGTGTGGCTCTTCTGACCCGAGTTGTTTATCAGAGAATGAATGCTGAATGGAGAAAGGGATTCTTGCTGAAAACACTCTCTACTGTGCTGAATCTTTATATTGACGATTAAAACAGGAATGTAAACCACCATACATTTACTAAAAGATGGATAAAAATCCCTAAAGAGAGTGCTAAACCTCATAGAGAAAATACTGAGTAAACACTATAAAAATGCTGCTGTTGGGAAATCGTGTATTTTAGACTTGCAGAAAGCAAGAGAAAAACCTACATAACTGATCTTTCATCTGAGTGAGATGGAGTCTAGCACGCGACTTCAACAGGAAAGCCTTCCAGATAATACCAAAGAACAAGGAACAACTGCATCCCTAAGCAGTCCCACCTAAAGGATATGTCTGCACAAGAACCACAGGAAGTACTGTAGTACACTCACAAATCACTCTAACAAATTTCCATAGAAAATAGAGATGAGACACATGTATTCCTAACACATAATGACCCTAGAAAAAATACAAGCCCCACCAAGAAAAATACCCAGCAGTAGCTCCCAAACCAAAGGAGCCAGGACTGAAAGACATACCTGGCCTGAAACCTCCCCAAGGAGCCCACAAGCAGCCCCATTGACATGGGATATCTCCACACTCCAGTCGAGGCAACTGCCAAGGGCACAAACCTCCCCACCTTCCATCCTAACCTTTAAAAGGCATAAATCCCCTTTTTGAGCCTGTCCACATGACTCCTCAGCCACCATCCAGACCTGCTCACCTTACCTCTCGGCATGCCTTCTGCCTTCAACACTCCCCCCTCAGCTCAGCCCTCATCTTCTGCAGCAGCCCAGGAGAAACCCAAAGGGACCAGCAGACCCCACCCCAGCTAGCTGCCTTTTAACAGGGAGAGCTGTCTCCATCAGCCCAATTTTTGGCACCTGGGGTTCATCAAGCCCCAGCACTCAGCTTCAGCCCAGTACCTTCGAGTGGGGACTATTTGCCCTGGGGCTCTGAGCTTTCCTTTGCCAGGGAACCTAAAATACACCTGCAAAAGTGTTTTTCTCATCCAGAGCAGCATTTGCTGCCAAACATGCCAAACATCCAGCAATAGCTTCCAAACCAAAGGAGCCAGGACTAAAAGACATAGCTGGCCTGAAATCTTCCCAAAGGGGACTCACAAGCATCCCCTACCCACATGGGACATCCCCACACTTTCAGCAGGGCACTTACCAAGAGCACAGAGCTCCCCAGCTTCCAACTTCACCTTTAAAATCCAGAAATCCCTTTTTTTTTTTCAGGCTTTTCCCCATGACTCCCCAGCCACCTTCCAGTGCCACTCACCTCATCTCCTGCAGAACCTTCTGCCTTCTTACAGCAATGCTCCCTCCCCTCCTCAGCACAGCTCTTGCCTTCTGCAGCAGCTCAAAGGAACCAGCAGACCCCACCCCAGCTAGCTGCCTTTTAACAGGGAGAGCTGTCTCCATCAGCCCAATTTGTGGCACCTGGGGCTCACCAAGCCCCAGTACCTTCCACTGGGGATGGGCGATACCACCTACACCTGTGGTGCTCCCTCCGTGGCTGGAAGCCAAGTGGCCCCTAAAGCCCCTCTTGCCCTGGGGTCAGGGCTTTCCTTCCCCAGGGATCAGTCCTAATGTGCCCTGTGTCATTTCCCAGCTGTAGCAACATCCCTGTTCGACTGTGCTAAACACCCGGCAGCAACTCCCAAACCAAAGTGCTGAGGATTGAGAGATATTCCTGGCAGAGAAACGTGACATTTTTGGGTCAAAAACTGAAGAATTAAGGTCTGACAGACAAGGGCTGGAGCTGCCCTGCCCGGCACACCCTGGCATTGTGCTGCCAAGTGACCCGCTCCTCCCTGTACAGCCTTACCCAGCCTCTCCCCAACCCCTCCCTTTCTCGCCCTCTTCTCCGGCTCCTTCTACTTAGCTTGGAGGAGTCCGGGGATCTACAATCCCTCCTTGACAGCAGATGATGTCTACCGGATGTCTGCTTACTGGGACGCTTTGTTGTGGTGTCAAGCGTCAGGTACCGCCTGGAAAGCAAAAGAGACTGTTAGAACTTCACAGACACTGGCGCACCTGAAAAAAAGTCATCTCTGCTTTAGCCCGCTAGTCTGACATCTGGCTTTGCTCGGCACTTTGTGACTTCAAAAAACGTTACAGGCCAAAATGGATAAGCTAGTCAGACAGCCCCTGGTCACACCTGACCTTGCGTAACATGTGCTGACCTGCGTTCCTTAGGGCGCTCGGCTCGTCCCTCTGCAACGAGCATCAAGACAGTCACCCGGTTGCGGGCCGACCGTTTACCAATTCCAAAGGTCTCCACAGGAAGCCTCCCTTGCTCCCAGGCTCAACTTCGCTCATTATTTATCTCCCTTCCTTCCCACTTCCCGGTCGGTGCAGTTCCCCAGAAACTGCGCTTGCCAGGCATACCACGTGTTTTGCAGACAGCTGCTAGGTTCCGTCTTCAAACAAACTCTTCCCTCTGCTACAGGCCCCTGAAATAAAGGGCTAATGCTTGGAGTCCAAGAGGGGCCTGCTGTGAAGTCTAAACAAGCTAAAACAAGAACCACAGTGCCCTGGGAACCTCTAGGAAAGCAGTGAGCTCTCCAATGGCTTAAGGGAAGGCCGATGCAAAGGGACATGGCTCTCTCAGCCCACAACCAGAGAGACTAATTTGGCAGAGGTTAAACCCCCTTGCGTTCCAACCGACCTCAGACTGCTCTGGGTGGCTGGGGGCGGCTGGGCTTAACCCCTGTGGGAGGTCCAATTTGGAGCTTTGTTCCTGAGGATTGCAAAGACATGGTCACAGCAGAGTGAAGACTCCAAACCGAGTCAAGGTTTCAGTCACTGTATTTGGCTGACAAGCAGCATGCAAGAGACTGTGGGAAAGAAAGAAAGAAAATGTGGGGAAAAGAGAGAGCGAAGAAGAACACAAGCCCACGCCTAAGAGCTACCGCGAAAGTGAGCGCGATTGCAATACCTACCACCATAGAGCCGCAGCAGTCCACCGGTCCAAAGCAACTTGGCATCATGTGGGGAATTCCATTTGTTGTTAGTTGTTTGCGGTTCAGCGCTGGGTGCCCAGGGGAGGATTGCTCCGCTGCAGACGCGCACATTGTTGTGGCAGCTCTTCTGGGTTCTATTCCATTCCATGATCCCTATTTATTAGCTTACCTCTCAAATATTTACATATTCATAACCTGTTCCCACTGCTTATTAAAATGTGTTCCGAGAGGTGTTTTCCTTAGTGCACTCCATTTGAGCTAAACAAAAGAAAATCAAGCTATCACCCACACCCCCCAAAATCCCAGGCACACGGCGCAAGGCAAGCTTGTTACACAGGCATGCGGCGCAAGACAAGTCTAATACAGAGGCTCACAGCGCAAGGTGACTGAAAAAACAGAGCCAAACGCTCCACCTACCTGCCATGTACTGCTTTGGAATTAGGTACCAACACGGACGACGACCGCCTCAGCTTCTCAGTGCGTTCAGACGTGTGGCTACGCCCCAACGACGCTGCCTGGGGAGCCTGCAAGGGACAAAGCAAAGAGCAACGTTCCAAGAAACTGCCTGAAGCCGTTTCCCATCTCCCATTCCCTTCCCTTCACCGACCGCTCACAGCCCCCGCCAGTTATAGGTGCCCGCGCCGAGGTTCCTGCCTGGGCTGGAAAACAAACAAGGGATGCCTAGAACTCACCTGCAATGCAACACCAGCCCGTGAGGAATGGCTCGCCTGGCCCGAGTCGCCTACCCTGGAAACAGCCCGCTCTCCTCCTCGCTTTGCGCCTTCACAAGAGAAACAGCACACACAAACAAACCTTAAACGTGGCACCGAGCCGCCAACCACTTCATCACGCCAACACCACCGGCGGACCTACCTCCCTCGGGTGCTCCTCCCGACTCCTCCGTCGCTGCCTCGGTACACATTGCATCTGGCCCTGTCTGAAAAACCCAACAGTTTAGTGAGCACGTCACCCCGATACCGACTCATCGCTGCACCATTGCGGATCTCTCACTTCCATTTAGGAACCCTCTCTGCGGTCTAACTGCAGGCAGCCCTTAAGACTCAAACAGTAAAAAACCAGGCATACCTCAGAGCAGCACAGCTTACACCCCTGCAAAGTTCCATCTGCTTTTCCCAACGCTGAAGGGCCCCACCTAGCAGCTCCCACCATCTCCCAGGAACAGGATGGGCAGGAATATCCGCACACCCTGCTGACGGTACCACCTTCGCCGAACCCTCCCGGGCAGAATCCCACACGCTAACCCTGGACTCCTGCGGCTATGCCCCATCACCCCGACTCCACAACCCCGGGCAGAGCAGCTCCGTGCCAAACACGCACACAGAATGACGCAACGCAGAACCCTGCGGATGATGGGACTCCAAGAGGACCGAAAACTGTCAGCAAGACAGGAGACACCGTCAAACAACGCCACGAAGGGGCGGATGAGAGGAAGCTCTAAGGCAGCCCCCAAAGAGAGGGGACTGACAGTAAGTCCTTCCAATGAGCCGTTCCAAAACAGTGACGATGGATGCACAAGAAGCCCGCCTTCAAGACCTAACGATGGAAAGATGCACGGAAAAAGCCTCCGGCTGTGAAAACGAGTGACCGAAGAGCGGGCTCCAGACAGAGCCCGCAATGATGCCACAAGAGAAGACCGACTGGAAACTTCTGAGACGTGAGGACAAACCGTGCCATGACCTTGCTAGGCAAATCAAGAGCAGCTCCGCGGCTGCTATGCTGGTGAACGAGCGTGGGCATTCAAGACCCTAGCGACCGCGCCCGAGAGGCACACTGGGCACCTTTGAGCACAAAGAGGATGCTGACATCCAGAGAAGGACTAAGACACAGAAGACACACAAACGACAAGCATCAAGACAGACAGGGGCTGGAGCTGCCCTGCCCGGCACACCCTGGCATCGTGCTGCCAAACGACCCGCTCCTCCCTGTACAGCCTTATCCAGCCTCTCCCCAACCCCTCCCTTTCTCGCCCTCTCCTCCGGCTCCTTCTACTTAGCTTGCAGGAGTCCGGGGATCTACAATCCCTTCTTGACAGCAGAAGATGTCTACCGGATGTCTGCTTACTGGGACGCTTTGTTGTGGTGTCAAGCGTCGGGTACCACCTGGAAAGCAAAAGAGACTGTTAGAACTTCACAGACACTGTCGCACCTGAAAAAGTCATCTCTGCTTGAGCCCGCTAGTCTCAACTCACCTGGCCGAGGTCACATGTTGACATGCTGCCATCCAGCTTTGCTCGGCATTTTGTGACTTCAAAAACAAATGAACGACCAAAAGGGATAAGCTGGTCAGACAGCCACCGGTCACATGTTACCTTGAGAAACTTGTCCTGACCCGCTCTCCTCATGGCGCGCCGCTCGTGCATCTGCAAAGATCATAGAGTGAGTCACCTGGATGCAGGCGGACAGTTGGCCAATTCCAAAGGTCTCCGCAGGAAGCCTCCCTTCCTCCCAGGCTCAACTTCATTCATTGTTTATTTCCCTTCCTTCCCTCTTCCCGGTTGGCACAGTTCCCCAGAAACTGCGCTTGCCAGGCATACCACGTATTTTGCAGACAGCTGCTAGGTTCCGTCTTCTAACAAACTCTTCCCTCTGCAACAGGCCCCTGAAATAAAGGGCTAATGCCTGGAGTCCATAAGCGGCCTGCTGTGACCTCCAAACAGGCTAGAGAAAAATTCACAGTGCTCTGAAAACCTCTAGGAAAGCAGTGAGCTCTCCAATGGCATAAGGGAAGGCTGATCCAGAGGGACATGGCTCTCACAGCCCACAACCAGAGAGACTAATTTGGCAGAGGTTAAACCCCCTTGCGTTCCAACCGACCTCAGACTGCTCTGGGTGGCTGGGGGCGGCTGGGCTTAACCCCTGTGGGAGGTCCAATTAGGTGCTTTGTTCCTGAGGATTGCAAAGACCTGGTCACAGCAGAGTGAAGACTCCAAACCGAGTCAAGGTTTCAGTCACTGTATTTGGCTGACAAGCAGCATGCAAGAGACTGTGGGAAAGAAAGAAAGAAAAATTGGGGAAAAGAGAGAGCGAAGAAGAACACAAGCCCACGCCTAAGAGCTACCGCGAAAGTGAGCGCAATTGCAATACCTACCACCATAGAGCTGCAGCACTCCACCGGTCCAAAGCAACTCGGCATCATGTGGGGAATTCCCTTTGTTGTTAGTTGTTCGCGGTTCAGCGCTGGGTGCCCAGGGGAGGATTGCTCCGCTGCAGACGCGCATGTTTACGTGGCAGCTCTTCTGGGTTCTATTCCGTACCAGGATCCCTATTTATTAGCTTACCTCTCAAATATTTACATATTCATAACCTGTTCCCACTGCTTCTTAAAATGTGTTCCGAGAGGTGTTTTCCATAGTGCACTCCATTTGAGCTAAACAAAAGAAAAGCAAGCTATCACCCACACCACCCAAAATCCCAGGCATACGGCGCAAGACAAGTCTAATACAGAGGCTCACAGCGCAAGGTGACTGCAAAAACAGAGCCAAACGCTCCACCTACCTGCCATGTACTGCTTTGGAATTAGGCACCAACACGGACGACGACCGCCTCAGCCTCTCAGTGCGTTCAGACGTGTGGCTACGCCCCAAGGACGCTGCTTGTGCAGCCTGCAAGGGACAAAGCAAAGAGCCACATGCCAAGAGACTGCCTGAAACCATTTCCTGCCGGCGGGGGAAGAAGCAAGCCTGCTCAATGTGAGCGATAAAAGCTGCTTCCTTTATTAGTTCTAAGTTAGCTCCTTTTATACTTTGTGGCTAACATATGCCCATGAGTCAATCTATTATTGGTTATTTGTTAAGGGTTATATCATCATAAGCCTGCCTCTTGTTTTCATTCTTGCAGTTCCTTCAACCTGTTTTTCCCTGATTCACTTGCTTCTTCTGAGGGCTGTCTTCGTTTAAGGTCGTCTCGACCTTGATCCTGATTGGTCGTGCCGTTCTTCTTCTGCTCTGCTTTAGTCTGCACTTCGTGCCTACATGCACGTACTCCAACAATTCCCCCTTTTTTCTTCTGAGCAACAAGAGCAGTAACCTTCCCTTGCAGGGTATAAGCTAACAAAGTGCCTACTACTATAACAGCAACTATAATAATCAACAGCCATCGTATACCTTCCTTAACCAAGTCACTAAGCCAACCTGTTATTCCCCAAGAGCTTAACACACTGTTCACACCAAAGTGATTAATTAGTAATTATAACGAGTTTTGATAAGCATACCTTATAGCCAAACATTGTTAGTTTACCTTTAATGTCTAAAAGTTATCTGCACGCCTGCTGTGCTGTGGCCATCTCATTATGGCTGGTTGATGACAAGTTCATTTTACTTCCAAATACTTTCTCACAGCTCCTTGATTTAAGGGAGTCTGTACACCTGCTTTCAAGGCCGCTACGCTTTGAAAAAGTGATTACCAAAACTTCTCAGCGTGAGTAATTTTGTTGTTTCATGGGAATTTCAAGGATACTGTCAGAGTCTCTGTTGTTGCGAGGAGAGCCAGGCTGCTAGCAGGCCTGCTGTCCCCCTTGACAAATTTTTCCCTTTTTGTATCTGCGCCACAAAACTGCTTTTAGAGGTTTCTGCAAGGGCCCTTTGCAGAAAGCTCAACAAGCACGGCAGTAAATGTAAGACAAGTACCGAATTGCCAAATCAAATAATCCAAATTTGACCATTGACAATATCCATCCTGAAATTTCCCACTCATGAAACCAATTCTGTTCCATCTCTTAATTTCTGAATGCTCACATGAATCGACTGAGAGCGGTCAGCCAGATTCCTGCAGCACATACCTTCCAAAACTTTCACAATTATGTCTGCGAGCCAGCAGCACAAATCAGCTGCTGCATGTTTCACAGAATCCGCATCTGTAGCTAAGTGCCTCGATACCTTTGCTGTTGTATCTGTTTGCTTTGCCAATCAGGAATGTCAGAAGTGCAGATAACTTCAGCTTCACGTTTCCGTGCAGGCACCGATTGCAGCCTGTGACCTTAGGCTGTGCAGAAATCACTGTTTCTCTAATTTTTATTTACCACTAACACACTCGTATTTAAAAGAGTATTCAAAATGTCCCACAGCAAAACTCATTGTCCATTGTGGCTGCACTTGGAACACTTGACTTCAGTTACTGTGATCAGGATCCCGTCCTGGTTCATGCAAGCTTGATTTCTTCTGGATCCACAGCTTTATCGGCTTGGTTCCCATATCTGTAATGACATAGGCAGATCTCCTTTCCCAAGTTAGTACCTGTAACTTCATTTCACTAACATCTAACATGAACTTTTCGGTTCAAAACATACAGAGCCTCGTTTAATCAATCAGCTGGAGAGATGTCCTTCTCTCCCCCTTATTGTTTGTGAAGCAAACGCTTGAGAGTTTGATTCATATGTTTTGCCATGGCTTTGTATTGTACAAGTTTTTTAGTTTCAGCAACCAACAAGTGGTATTGTTGTTAAAGCACTTTAGCAGATTGGTAAACAAAGTTTCATGTAATTTCTGAGCTCCTGCAAAGCTGTCTGCTGAGAGAGCAGCCCCGGCCGGTGCAACCAGCCTGTCTGCTCTCTGATTTCTCCCTGCTAGACCTAGATGTAGTCAGTTAGCTCAGTGTGGCTGTGAGTCTGAGTAACAGAATACTGATGCATAATACCACACATTGATCTAATCCAGTTAACATTTCTAAGTAATTTTTGAACATCATTTAACATGCCAACCCCAGTTTTGATTGCGATCCTCTGAGGTGTTACAGTACTTTTATCAATTTGTCAGTCCGAATATTTTCACACTGGCTTATTTTGAATTTTTCTATGGAGTAATCTGTAACCCCTTGCTTTTCAAATGCACTGTTAACTCATGAATCAAACTTTCACCGTCCAAGTTTTTTCCCACAATCAATATAGCAACCATATCAGGATGTGTTTTCTGTACTGGAGCAAACGCCCAGGCTACATAAGCCTGGCACATAGTTGCTGAATTTTTTCTGCCTTGTGGGAGCGTACCCAGTGACACCTTTTGAAAAGAAAAAACCCAATCTTTTTTAAAAAAAAATTTTTTGCTTGTTCCACAAACTTGTGGAAGGCTTCATATGACTCTTAGTCAGTTGCTCCCGTATTTAATCATGTATGTGGCCAATTTTTTTCTCAAGTAAGCAGCTATTGATCATTGTTTTCCAGGTTAACTTTTAATATGAGCTGCCTTTTTTCAATGTTCACTATATAAAATTCATTTTTGCTAAGTAACCAGCCTTGCTCTCAGTGGACAAACACAGCCCTGAACTTATAGCACATACGAACAAACGAACGCTGCAAACCAATTAATCAGACAAACGACATTGAGAGACCATCCAGTTCATATGGGTGGGAGGGTTGGGGTGTGGGGGGGGGTGTGGGGAGGTGGTTCAGCTACATGCTGACCCTGCGCTCTTATTGCTATGCCGACTCACCCCAACTCTACGGCCCCGGGCAGAGCAGCTCCACACCAGACACGTACACAGAACGAGGCTACACAGACCACTGCAGACAACACGACTCCAAGGTCGGAAAAATCTCTCAGTGAAAAGAGCTCCCAGACAAGAGATGCTGTAGAGCGATGCTGCCTATGGAGGTGAAGCACGGAAGCTCTATGTCTACAAACATCTTCTCTTCCCCTGCTCCCTCCCTGGCCCTGGTCACTTCCCTTAGCTCTCAGACTGCTGGGGATCCATCTCCGTCCTCAAGGAACACAGCGCACGCCTCTGTAGGTCAAATGGGATGTTCCTGGAGTTGCCACATTATTCTTCAGCCTCCGTGATAAAGACCGCAACCTGGAAGATAGTTGACTTTCATACCCATTACTTTATTAGGAAATGCTAACAGTCTCTATGCAAGCAAGAAGCTTACTCAAACCCTAGCTAGATAAGCTCAGTATCAGTATCATAGTAACAGAAGCGGTGCTAACAGCTTACAGTTTAAAGAGCAAAGCTGGTGGAAAAAGCCCAATGGTCTACCTTGTGCAAAGTCAGGAACGCTGGTGAAATGCTATGCACCCAGAAGCAAAAAATCAACAGCCAACTATATAGGATTGAGTTGCCTTCAAAGGCCCTGAAAAGGCAACACAAAACACACAAAAAGCTATGTCAATAAGTACTCTTGACTAGGTAGACCCTGGTCACACTCAGCCAGTTGCAAAACGCTTACCTGAGACGCGTGAACCAAGACGACAGCAGCAACTCAAATGCTTCAATGGCAGAATGAAAGCTAGAACGGTACAACAGGAGACACAAAGCAGAATGAGCTGCCAAAAGCAAGACGAGACCCTTATATAAACCAGAGCCCACCCACCACCCTTCCCACTGTGGCCTGGAAAGGGGAGGATGCTGCCTGCAGAAGGATTAAAAGCAGCTGGAGCAGCAGGTGTGGCTCTTCTGACCCGAGTTGTTTATCAGAGAATGAATGCTGAATGGAGAAAGGGATTCTTGCTGAAAACACTCTCTACTGTGCTGAATCTTTATATTGATGATTAAAACAGGAACGTAAACCACCATACATTTACTAAAAGATGGATAAAAATCCCTAAAGAGAGTGCTAAACCTCATAGAGAAAATACTGAGTAAACACTATAAAAATGCTGCTGTTGGGAAATCGTGTATTTTAGACTTGCAGAAAGCAAGAGAAAAACCTACATAACTGATCTTTCATCTGAGTGAGATGGAGTCTAGCACGCGACTTCAACAGGAAAGCCTTCCAGATAATACCAAAGAACAAGGAACAACTGCATCCCTAAGCAGTCCCACCTAAAGGATATGTCTGCACAAGAACCACAGGAAGTACTGTAGTACACTCACAAATCACTCTAACAAATTTCCATAGAAAATAGAGATGAGACACATGTATTCCTAACACATAATGACCCTAGAAAAAATATAAGCCCCACCAAGAAAAATACCCAGCAGTAGCTCCCAAACCAAAGGAGCCAGGACTGAAAGACATACCTGGCCTGAAACCTCCCCAAGGAGCCCACAAGCAGCCCCATTGACATGGGATATCTCCACACTCCAGTCGAGGCAACTGCCAAGGGCACAAACCTCCCCACCTTCCATCCTAACCTTTAAAAGGCATAAATCCCCTTTTTGAGCGTGTCCACATGACTCCTCAGCCACCATCCAGACCTGCTCACCTTACCTCTCGGCGTGCCTTCTGCCTTCAACACTCCCCCCTCAGCTCAGCCCTCATCTTCTGCAGCAGCCCAGGAGAAACCCAAAGGGACCAGCAGACCCCACCCCAGCTAGCTGCCTTTTAACAGGGAGAGCTGTCTCCATCAGCCCAATTTTTGGCACTTGGGGTTCATCAAGCCCCAGCACTCAGCTTCAGCCCAGTACCTTCGAGTGGGGACTATTTGCCCTGGGGCTCTGAGCTTTCCTTTGCCAGGGAACCTAAAATACACCTGCAAAAGTGTTTTTCTCATCCAGAGCAGCATTTGCTGCCAAACATGCCAAACATCCAGCAATAGCTTCCAAACCAAAGGAGCCAGGACTAAAAGACATAGCTGGCCTGAAACCTTCCCAAAGGGGACTCACAAGCAGCCCCTACCCACATGGGACATCCCCACACTTTCAGCAGGGCACTTACCAAGAGCACAGAGCTCCCCAGCTTCCAACTTCACCTTTAAAATCCAGAAATCCCTTTTTTTTTTTTTCAGGCTTTTCCCCATGACTCCCCAGCCACCTTCCAGTGCCACTCACCTCATCTCCTGCAGAACCTTCTGCCTTCTTACAGCAATGCTCCCTCCCCTCCTCAGCACAGCTCTTGCCTTCTGCAGCAGCTCAAAGGAACCAGCAGACCCCACCCCAGCTAGCTGCCTTTTAACAGGGAGAGCTGTCTCCATCAGCCCAATTTGTGGCACCTGGGGCTCACCAAGCCCCAGTACCTTCCACTGGGGATGGGCGATACCACCTACACCTGTGGTGCTCCCTCCGTGGCTGGAAGCCAAGTGGCCCCTAAAGCCCCTCTTGCCCTGGGGTCAGGGCTTTCCTTCCCCAGGGATCAGTCCTAATGTGCCCTGTGTCATTTCCCAGCTGTAGCAACATCCCTGTTCGACTGTGCTAAACACCTGGCAGCAACTCCCAAACCAAAGTGCTGAGGATTGAGAGATATTCCTGGCAGAGAAACGTGACATTTTTGGGTCAAAAACTGAAGAATTAAGGTCTGGCAGAGAAATGTGACATTTTTGGGTCAAAAACTGAAGAATTAAGGTCAAGAATCTGAGATTTCTGGCCCAAAATTTTCAGATTTGGGTCCAGAATCGGAGCGGTTTGGGAATAAAAAGTTTGAGATTATTTTTTTTCAGATTTGGGTCAAGGATTTTGATATTTGGGACCAGATTTTGGGATTTGGGGCCAAAATTTTGAAGTTTGGGGCAAGAATTTCATGTTTTGGGTGAATTTTGGGGGGTAGAAGCTGGAGATTTAGGTCCAAAAATTAAGATTTTTGTGTCCAAAATTTGAAGTTTTGGTCAAGAATTTTGAGATTTGGGTCCAAAATTTGGATTTTTTTTTTTTTTTTGGGGGGGGGGGGGTGTCAAAATTTGGAGGGTTTGGGTGAAGAACTTGACAGTTTGGGTAAAGAAATTGAGATTTAGGTGAAAATGCTGAGGGTTTTGGGGTTCAAATATCTGAGGTTTGGGGTAAAAATTGTTGAGGGCTTTTGGTAAACTTGAGGTTTTGCTGAAGATTTTGAGGGTTTGGGGTCAATTCTTGGATGTTTGTGGCCCAAAACCCTTCTCCCCAGCCCCTGGGAGCACAGCCCAACCCCCCTGGCCTCCCCCTTGTCCCAGGGGGGGTTAATTTGGGGGTGAGACATCCCAGGGGAACAGGCCCTCCTGGAGATGCTGTTACGCTTGGAACTCACCCGGCCGGGTGAGGAAATATCCGACTTCCCTCCTGGCTTTGCGGCTTCAGAAGAGGAAGCAAACACACACGTCAGTCTTGAAATAGCCAGGGCCGCCGACCCTCTCACCCCACCCAGACACTGGTAGAGCTGGATGGCACAAAACCGCATCCCGTGACGTAACTGTGGAGGCCTGCCCGTCACCTGTGATGCTAAAACAACAGCGTACAGTTTGACAGGATGCCTCTAAGACCGCTGTGTCAATGCAGCGGTCGCTTGCCTCACCGACGTCGGCTCGTGTGTTCGGATCCCACTCGGCCTGTGGATTTGCGTGGAGTAGAACCAGAAATGCCTCGACGAGTCACAAGTGCTCCCGGTTGCCCCGAGCCTCTCACGTCAGATGCCAGGCAGCCTCTGGTTGATGCTCCTCCTCTTCTGTAGGCCTTCAGCTCGGGGCGCATCCCTCACATCTGAAAAGCCCAAGCGAGCGGTCAAAGAGAGTCACACCGGATGCCAACCGATGCCTCGATGAGGCCGACGGTCAGTCATCTATACCTAAATAGCCCAACACCCAGACAAAACGAGCCCCAGAGAACGAGCCTCACGTATATGACGGAAGGCACGTGCGATAGTCGACCTCCTCAACTGCCGTGCACACCGCTGCGCCGGGAAGGCTGGAAGATCGCTCCTGGAACCTGCCAAACACAATGGCAACAACTCTGTGAAAGCTGTGAGGAAAGACCCTACTGTCTTTGCCAAAATACCTGCCTGGGGCAACATTTTACTGCCACACTGTAACCCTCTGCAGTGCCTAGCTCTAATATTGCCACACCTCCTCCTGGGGCAGGTCCGACCCAGAGACGGCACACAGACAGCAAACGTGACCCTGAAACACACGATGGCCAGGATGGATAAGAACAATGACCGTATCAGAGATGATGCTGTCAAAGAAGCCCGATGGCACTGCGATACTGCAGATGCGTTAAGGTGGCATTGAAAGATGCGATGACTGTTGCCTGTAAGAGATAGCAACAGGTGCACAAGAAGCTGTGCTTTAAGACCCAAGACCATTGAACATGAGGGGATGACCCCAGAGAAGACACATCTGTGCCAAACAAATGCTCGGTGGAGAGACTTCCTGTCCAAACTGCAATGTTGGACGCGCAAGAAGCCCGCCTTCAAGACCTAATGATGGAAGGATGCGGGGAAGAAGCCTCAGTCCGGGAAGAGAGATGGCTGCAGAGCACGGCTACCGACAGAGCCGACCATCGCGCTGCAAGACAAGACTGACCGCAAGCTTCTGTCACGTGAGGATGAACTGCACCACCAGATTGCCAAGCGAGCGAAGGAGAGCCCGATGGGCGCTGTGCCTGCGAGCGAGTGTAGGCATTTGAGACCCTAGAGGCCATGGCCAAGGGGCACATTTGCCCCTCTGAGTGCAAGAGGATGCCGGCATCCAGAGAAGGACTAAGACACAGAAGATGCCACACAACACACACACACGCGCGCAGACGTGAGCCAGACCTGCCCTCTCTGGCTCACCCTAACGTCGTGCTGGTGAATAACCCGCCGGCCCAAAGGGGGACCGCTCATGGACAGCCCCTTCCCCCTACATCAGCTTTCATGGGCAAGTGACTTCACCGCTGCCTTCGCCCCACCCTTCTCCCCCTGCTCCCTCCGCACAGCTCTCAGACCGCTGGGATCCATCTCCATCCTCGAGGAACACAGCGCATCCCTCTGTAGGCCAAAGGGGATGTTCCTGTAGTTGCCACGTTATTCTTCAGCCTCTATGATAAAGACAAGCAAAAACACCAAAATGGCACCATCAGTCATCATCTCACACATCAACCCTAAGCTCTAAACCCTACCCCTCTCAAAAGGGACAGACCACTCGAGTCACCCGCTTGTTTCAAAGAGACAAGCTAGCTGTCGTTGCTTGTAGTGCCCAGGAGATGCCGATTTACTCTCACGCTCGTGATAAATCATGGCTCCCACGATAGCTCTTCGACACGTGACTGCGCCCCACCAATGCCACCTGCAAAAAGATAAAGCCAAAGTCACTTGCTGAAGGACCGCCTGAATCACAGACTGCCCCAAAGGCTTTACCATCTTCCATTTCATTGCCTCGACAGACCGCTCACCTGGCCTCAGTGGTTCATGGCTGGCCATCCCGAGGCCAGTGCCTGGCCTATGAAACAGAGAAGAGGGATGCCTATAGTTTACTCTGCAAAGCAAATGCTACTCCCGGCCTCTTAGAGGAACTCACCTGGCCATCGTCACACCCATGATGGCATCGGGCTCTCCTCCTCACTTCATGCCTTCAAAAGCAAACACAGACCCACCTAAATCTTGAAGTACCTGCAGAACCACCATCCGCCTTGATCCAGAGGCCCGCCGTCTCATGGCGCTCCATTTGAGGATTCCATCCCTGGATTAATGCACATTGTGTGAGGCCCCATCTGAAAAAAACAAATATTTATTAGTGACTCCTCATGGTGCCAAACCACAGCCGCACGCTGCCTGAACTCTCCCTTCCGTTCAGGAACATCATCAACAGTCTAACTACAGACTGCCTTGAAAACAAGAACAGAAGGAAGCAGGCGTGACTCAGAGCCCTACACAGATGAGCCCTTCACCCTGCAAGTTGCCATCGGCTTTTCCTAAAGCGAAAAGGCTCCTCCCAGGCAGCTCCACTCATTGCCCAGGATGGTATCAGTACAGCCTCTCCACGCAGCCTGCCGCTGACTCCTCAATGCCAATGACCGTACGGCTTTTGCTGAGGTCACCTGGGAGTAGCTACGCGCTGACCCTGCGCTCTTATTGCTATGCCGACTCACCCCAACTCTACGGCCCCGGGCAGAGCAGCTCCACGCCAGGCATGTACACAGAACGAGGCTACATAGACCACTGCAGACAACATGACTCCAAGGTCAGAAAAATCTCTCAGTGAAAAGAGCTCCCAGACAAGAGATGCTGTAGAGCGATGCTACCTATGGAGGTGAAGCTCTATGACGGAAGCTCTATGACAACCCCAGAAAAGAGTGGGCCAGAACAGCACGGTGGAAGGAGTTACTGTCAACATGGAGATGATGGATGCGCAAGAAGCCCGACCGCAAGACCTAATGACAGAAGGACGTGGGGAAGAAGCCTTGGTCTGTGAAAATGGAAGGCTGGAGAGCACAGTTCCCAACAGCCGGCGATTGTGCCGCAAGACAAGACTGACCGGAAACTTCTGAGATGAGAGGATGAACCGTGCTGAGAGCTTGCTAAGCAAGCAAAGAAAAGCCCAATGGACACCCTGCTGATGAGCAAGTGTGGGCGTTTGAGACCCTAGAGACCGTGCCCAAGGGGCAGGCTGTGCTCCTCTGAGCGCAAAGAGGATGCTGACACCCAGAGAGGGACTGAGACACAGAAAACATGAAACATAACGAGTATAAACACACACAGAGGTGGGAACTGCCCTGCCCGGCACACCCTAGCAACATGCTGTCAAGTAACCCACTCCCCTGTTGCCGGCCTGGAGGGGATCGCTCCCAAACAGCCCCTTTGCCTATGCTGACAAGCAGCCAATCCTGCCACCGCCACCACGTGCACCCCACCCTTCTCTTCTCCTCCCCTTCCCTCCCCAGCCCCAGTCCCTCCACTCAGCTCTCAAGTGACTAGAGAACTGCATCTGTCCTAGAAGGAAACGCATATGATCCCCTGCGTGGGCTGACTGAGACACGCTGGTGGTTGCCATCTCATTCTTCAGCATCTATAATAAAGATAAACAAACAACTAATCAAAACTGTGCAGGCAGGCAGTACTGTGCACCTCGATCCCGACCTCAACTCCCCCTTACCTTCTCAAACGGGATGTGGCAGTCCACTCGCTTGCTCCTTCCAGAGACGGACATGCAGGCAGCGATCACTTGTGTTTCCTACTGGGCTGAGAGACGCAAGAGTGCTGTTACGCTTGGAACTCACACGGACGGAGTTGCCTCCCCAGGAAATATCCGACTTCCCTCCTGGCTTTGCGGCTTCAGAAGAGGAAGCAAACACACACGTCAGTCTTGAAATAGCCAGGGCTGCCGACCCTCTCACCCCACCCAGACACTGGTAGAGCTGGATGGCACAAAACCGCATCCTGTGACATAACTGTGGAGGCCTGCCCGTCACCTGTGATGCTAAAACAACAACGTACAGTTTGACAGGATGCCTCTAAGACCGCTGTGTCAATGCGGCAGTCGCTCGCCTCACCGACGTCGGCTCGTGTGTTGGGATCCCGCTTGGCCCGTGGATTTGCGTGGAGTAGAACCAGAAATGCCTCGATGAGTCACAAGTGCTCACGGTTGCTCCAAGCCTCTCATGTCAGATGCCAGCCAGCCTCTGGTTGATGCTCCGCCTCTTCTGTAGGCCTTCAGCTCGGGGCCCATCCCTCACACCTGAAAAGCCCAAGCGAGTGGTCAAAGAGAGTCACACCTGATGCCAACCGATGCCTCGATGAGTCCGACGGTCAGTCATCTATACCTAAATAACCCAACACCCAGACAAAACGAGCCCCAGAGATCGAGCCTCACGTATATGATGGAAGGCACGTGTGATAGTCGACCTCCTCAACTGCCGTGCACACTGCTGCGCTGGGAAGGCTAGAAGATCGCTCCTGGAACCTGCCAAACACAATGGCAACAACTCTGTGAAAGCTGTCTGTGAGGAAAGACCCTACTGTCTTTGCCAAAATACCTGCCTGGGGCAACATTTTACCGCCACACTGTAAAGCTCTAATATTGCCACACCTCCTCCCGGGGCAGGTCCGACCCAGAGACGGCACACAGACAGCAAACGTGACCCTGAAACACATGATGGCCAGGATGGATAAGAACAATGACCGTATCAGAGATGATGCTGTCAAAGAAGCCCGAAGGCACTGCAATAGTGCAAATGCATTAAGGTGGCACTGGAAGATGCGATGACTGTTGCCTGTAAGAGAAAGCAACAGGTGCACGAGAAGCCGCGCTTTAAGACCCAAGACCACTGAACATGAGGGGATGACCCCAGAGAAGACACATCTGTGCCAAACAAATGCTCGGTGGAGAGACTTCCTGTCCAAACTGCAACGTTGGACGTGCAAGAAGCCCGCCTTCAAGACCTAACGATGGAAGGATGCGGGGAAGAAGCTTCAGTCCGGGAAGAGAGATGGCTGCAGAGCACGGCTACCGACAGAGCCGACCATCGCGCTGCAAGACAAGACTGACCGCAAGCTTCTGACACGCGAGGATGAACTGCACCACCAGATTGCTAAGCGAGCGAAGGAGAGCCCAATGGGCGCTGTGCCTGCGAGCGAGTGTAGGCATTTGAGACCCTAGAGGCCATGGCCAAGGGGCACATTGCGCCCCTCTGAGTGCAAAGGGGATGCCGGCATCCAGAGAAGGACTAAGACACAGAAGATGCCACACAACACACACACACGCGCGCAGACATGAGCCAGACCTGCCCTCTCTGGCTCACCCTAACATCGTGCTGGTGAATAACCCGCCGGCCCAAAGGGGGACCGCTCATGGACAGCCCCTTCCCCCTACATCAGCTTTCATGGGCAAGTGACTTCACCGCTGCCTTCGCCCCACCCTTTTCCCCCTGCTCCCTCCACTCAGATCTCAGACCCCTGGGGATCCTTTGCCGGCCGGGGAAGAAGCAAGCCGCTCAATATGAGTGATAAAAGCAACTTCGTTGATTAGTTCTAAGTTAGCTCCTTTTATACATTGTGGCTAATATATGCCTATTAGTCAATCTATCATTGGTTATTTGTTAAGGGTTACATCATCATAAGCCTGCCTCTTGTTTTCAAGTTTCACATCCATGGCCTTGGACAAGCAAAAGAAAATTAATTGCAGCTCTATTTTGCAGCGTAGCATGGCGGACAGAATCAACATCAAGCAAAAGACTGAAAAGTGCAAGGGAAGTAGCATTTGTTTGTTTTGCTAGCCAACACCTCAACTTGTTTAGGTGATTGTGTGCAGCTGCTGCTGACACCCCTGGAGCGAGAAGAGATGCAGATATAATCTCTTCCAGTGACCAGAATGTTACCTGATCGTTGCATTCTTTGTTAAAAGCGTGTGTCTGCCTCCTGGTTCGGCGATGGTGACGGCTCATGTTAAATATCATAGTGGTGTTAGGCGTTAGCAGAGATAAGCGGCCAAGCGTGCATGGCCCCCCTCTTAGACGTGACGGGATACCTGGCCAAGCACGGTCTCCGCATCTCAGTAAATTACCAGGCGGTAGCTGCAAGGGATGGTTAGTAGATATTGAAATGTTAGGCGAAGTATAATTGCACCAGCTTGTAGCGTTGCGATAAACAGACAAGCTAGAATTTACATCGGTGGGTGAGCTTTGTTTCCTACGTGTATGGTTAAAATACAAGCATGCATCAGCCTTTACTGAACCTAGAAGCTCCAACTCCTGCGGTTCCTGAGGTGATACAGGAAGGTAACCAGCCCATCTATCCCATAAACGAAAAGCCATACTATAAAATGTGGCAATCTAAAAACTGCTAATTGGTTACACACACTGTTCACACCAAAGTGATTAATTAGTAATTATAACGAGTTTTGATAAGCATACCTTATAGCCAAACATTGCTAGTTTACCTTTAATGTCTAAAAGTTATCTGCACCCCTGCTGTGCTTTGGCCATCTCATTATGGCTGGTTCATGACATGTTCATTTACTTCCAAATACTTTCTCACAGCCCCTTGATTTAAAGGAGTCTGTACACCTGCTTTCAAGGCCACTATGTTTTGAAAAAGTGATTACCAAAACTTCTCAGCGTGAGTAATTTTGTTGTTTCATGGGAATTTCAAGGATACTGTCAGAGTCTCTGTTGTTGCGAGGAGAGCCAGGCTGCTAGCAGGCCTGCTGTCCCCCTTGACAAATTTTTCTCTTTTTGTATCTGCGCCACAAAACTGCTTTTAGAGGTTTCTGCAAGGGCCCTTTGCAGAAAGCTCAACAAGCATGGCAATAAATGTAAGATAAGTACCGAATTGTCAAATCCAATAATCCAAATTTGACCATTGACAATATACATCTTGAAATTTCCCACTCATGAAACCAATTCTGTTAGACCTCTTAATTTCTGAATGCTCACATGAATCGACTGAGAGTGGTCAGCCAGATTCCTGCAGCACATACCTTCCAAAATTTTCACAATTATGTCTGCGAGCCAGCAGCACAAATCAGCTGCTGCATGTTTCACAGAATCCGCATCTGTAGCTATGTGCCTTGATACCTTTGCTGTTGTATCTGTTTGTTTTGCCAATCAGGAATGTCAGAAGTGCAGATAACTTCAGCTTCACGTTTCCGTGCAGGCACCGATTGCAGCCTGTGACCTTAGGCTGTGCAGAAATCACTGTTTCTCTAATTTTTATTTACCACTAACACACTCATATTTAAGAGTATTCAAAACGTCCCGCAGCAAAACTCTGACTCCATTGTGGCTGCACTTGGAACACTTGACTTCAGTTACTGTGATCAGGATCCTGTCCTGGTTCATGCAAGCTTGATTTCTTCTGGATCCACAGCTTTATCTGCTTGGTTCCCATATCTGTAATGACATAGGCAGATCTCCTTTCCCAAGTTAGTACCTGTAACTTCATTTCACTAACATCTAACATGAACTTTTCGTACCTGTAACTTCATTTCACTAACATCTAACATGAACTTTTCGGTTCAAAACATACAGAGCCTCGTTTAATCAATCAGCTGGAGAGATGTCCTTCTCTCCCCCTTATTGTTTGTGAAGCAAACGCTTGAGAGTTTGATTCATATGTTTTGCCATGGCTTTGTATTGTACAAGTTTTTTAGTTTCAGCAACCAACAAGTGGTATTGTCGTTAAAGCACTTTAGCAGATTGGTAAACAAAATTTCATGTAATTTCTGAGCTTGTGCAAAGCTGTCTGCTGTGGGAGCAGCCCCGGCCGGTGCAACCAGCCTGTCTGCTCTCTGATTTCTCCCTGCTAGACCTAGATGTAGTCAGTTAGCTCAGTGTGGCTGTGAATCTGAGTAACAGAATACTGATGTATAATACCACACAATGATCTAATCCAGTTAACATTTTTAAGTAACTTCTGAACATCATTTAACATGCCAACCCCAGTTTTGATTGCGATCCTCTGAGGTGTTACAGTACTTTTATCAATTTGTCAGTCCGAATATTTTCACACTGGCTTATTTTGAATTTTTCTATGGAGTAATCTGTAACCCCTTGCTTTTCAAATGCACTGTTAACTCATGAATCAAACTTTCACCGTCCAAGTTTTTTCCCACAATCAATATAGCAACCATATAATGATAAAAGATTAGATCAGTATGTGTTTCTCGTACTGGAGCAAACGCCCAGGCTACATAAGCCTGGCACATAGTTGCTGAATTTTTTCTGCCTTGTGGGAGCGTACCCAGTGACACCTTTTGAAAAGAAAAAAACCAATCTTTTTTTTTAAAAAAAATTTTTTTTTTTTTTTGCTTGTTCCACAAACTTGTGGAAGGCTTTACATGACCCTTAGTCTGTTGCTCCCGTATTAAATCGTCTAAGTGGGCATTTTTTTTCTCAAGTAAGCAGCTATTGATCATTGTTTTCCAGGTTAACTTTTAATATGAGCTGCCCTTTTTCAATGTTCACTATATAAAATTCATTTTTGCTAAGTAACCAGCCTTGCTCTCAGTGGACAAACACAGCCCTGAACTTATAGCACATACAAACAAACAAACGCTGCAAACCAATTAATCAGACAAACAACATTTCAAGACACGAGTTGTCACATCCAGCCGATATGGGTGGGAGGGTTGGGGTGTGGGGGGGGTGGTTCTCGGCCACTGCCTGCAGTGCTGTTCTCCCCCCGCCATAAACCACAGTGTGATCCCGTTGTTCACCATGACTGAGCCCCAGGTGAGTGCTAGGACCCCATTCTTTCTACCTCCCACTGGCCCACTACTAACTCTCTCTGCCACCCGCTTTTTCCCCCACAAATCTTTCCCTGGTGATTTCCGTGATTGAGTAGGAATCAAAGTACCCTGATTTAGCTGTTTTTCCCATTCTCACGCCACCTTACGTGACCAAGCTCCTCGGAGCAGTCTGTGCAGAGTCTCTCGGGTGTCAGGAGACAGCGATAGATTGATGAGTGTCCCTGATCCGATGGTTGTTGAAGCTGATACTTGTCCATCTCCATAGGATTCTCTGTCCTTAGGTTTCTTGTCTGTGCTCATAGGTTCCTTGTCCATGGGGGCATCACTGTTCTGTGCCTGAATCGGTGATTCTCCGTCTTTGTAGTTTTCGGGTGGGGGCTCAAACCCTTTTACAACCGGGCATGCCATTGTCTGCTCTGCTTTGTTTTCCAGCTTTTCAAGGACAGGTTGAAGTTGTTGATGCTGGTTAACATTTTCGACTGCGCCATGGGGTGTTTTAGGCTCAGTAAAAGTCAGAGGCAGATAGATATTAAAGGCAGTCGGTTGTACGTTTGTTTTCACATTTTTTCTTTCCAAAGGCATCACAGTGGAGGGAGTGCAGACCGTGGTGGCAGATTTACGTGCACTACTCGCTCCCCTTCAGTTCCGACAGATTTACAACTTTGCTCTCATAACACAGCATTTTTACTTAGTCTAGTAACTGGGATAGGTGAAAAAGCACCCAGAAACAAAACCACATTCTCCGTAGTAGATTTTCTTTTTCTTTTTGAATCAGCTCTGTGGAACCCGTAATTGGTGTTAAAGCTGCAAAGGCTGAAGCGGCAGCAACGAGTTCCGCCTCTATTTCAGTTAAAGTTCTTTTACTTAATTTCCTGAGAATTGTTAACGACTTAGCTTCTTTCACCCCAACTGAGGGTTTGTCAAGGATTTAAATTCCTATAGCTTCCTAAGTAGGTAAATCAATGCTTTTCAGCAACACTGCGTCCAACCGCAAAAATTTTTGCCTTTCTGTGTCCACTCAGTTAACTCGTGAACTGTATGCGGGTTCTGAAAACAACCCTTGTCATACCCATAAACTAACAACCCCATTAATTCCTTCTTTAAATCTATACCCTTAACATTCCTTTTTTGTAAAGTATTTGTAAATAAATCATATGCCACTTGCCTATCCATTTGCAGACGTCCGCTTTTGCAGCTTTTCCAGGCTCCGGTGGCACGTATGGCCCAAAAACACCGATGTGATCTTTGGGGGCGCACTCCTCTATTTCAATTGATCTAGGTGCCGTCCTGGCTGCAAACAGTACCCAACTCCTACTTCTCCAACCGTGGTTGTAGTGGCCTGCTATCAGGTCCTTTACCGGACCTACACTCCGCTTTTGTAAAAAGCTTTGTAATAATTTGAGAGCTACCTCTGTTTCTATGACGTCTTCTGTTCATGGTGCGGCCGATCCCTGGGTAGTCTCGGTGCTGCGGACGGGAGCGTGTCCCCGGGCCGATCCCCACACTTTGTCGCCAGATCTTTTAATCCCGCCAATCGCCGCTTGATGGGTCCATCTCAGCCCCACCGGCCTCGGTCGGTTCCGGATCCCTGGTGCGTTGGTCTCAGGGTCCCTTCCCCGGTGCGTTGGTCTCAGGGTCCCTTCCCCGGTGCGTTGGTCTCAGGGTCCCTTCCCCGGTGCGTTGGTCTCAGGGTCCCTGTTCGGGGGCCAAATGCCGGTGGGGAAAGAAGCAAGCCTGCTCAATGTGAGTGATAAAAGCAACTTCATTTATTAGTTCTAAGTTAGCTCCTTTTATTCATTGTGGCTAACATATGCCTATTAGTCAATCTATTATTGGTTATTTGTTAAGGGTTACATCATCATAAGCCTGCCTCTTGTTTTCATTCTTGCAGTTCCTTCAACCAGTTCTTCCCGGATTCACTTGCTTCTTCTGAGGGCTGTCTTCGTTTAAGGTCGTCTCGACCTTGATCCTGATTGGTCGTGCCGTGCTTCTTCTGCTCTGCTTTAGTCTGCACTTCGTGCCTACGTGCACGTACTCCAACAGTTTCCCATCTCCCATTCCCTTCCCTTCACCGACCGCTCACAGCCTCCGCCAGTTACAGGTGCCCACGCCGAGGTTCCTGCCTGGGCTGTAAAACAAACAAGGGATGCCTAGAACTCACCTGCAATGCAACACCGGCCCACATGGCCCGAGTCGCCTCCCCTGGAAACGGCCCGCTTTCCTCCTCGCTTTGTGCCTTCAAAAGAGAAACAGGCACACACAAACAAGTCTTAAACGTGGCACCGTGCCGCTGACCATTTCATCACACCAACGCAACCGGCCAACCTACTTCTCTTGTGTCCATGAGGGGCTTGCAGTGACCTCCAAACAAACAAAAAAAGCAATTGCTCGCCATGGCTCCATCGCACAGGGGTGGCCGCTCTGAGGCTTGGGACTGGCCTAGACAGCCCAAACAGGGTAGGCCTGTAAATGACTCCACAATGCCACTCCAGATGCCTAGGAACAGCTCAGCCGGCCTGCGTCACCTCCCTCAGCCCGCTCTCCTTCTTGCTTTGCGCCCTCAAAGAGACGCAGGCCCACCGATCTGGGCAGCTGCCACCACTGCTTCACACCTCAGACATAGACCCCTCAGCTCCCACCCTGAAGGGGCCATCTCCCTCTTTGAGGCTTTGTCCAGGACCTTCCAGTCCATTGTGCAGCCCACTCACCTTCTCCCTCAGTGCAGCCCCAGCCCAGTGATGACTCGACTCCTCCCCTACCTCATAACAGTCCCTCCACAGCTACTTATAGAAGAGCAGTAGGAGCCAACAGACCTTCCACAGGCAGACAGCCCCTTGCAGGAACAGGCCACCCCCATCAGCCTCACTGCTGGCACCTGGGGCTCCCTCCTGCCCTGGGTACTCAGCTGCAACCAGGCAGGGAAAAGGGGAGGGCACCACCACCTGATCCCTGTGATGGTTTCATTCTGGCTGGAAGCCAGATACCCACCAAAGCCCTTCACTCCCTTTCTCAGCTAGGCAGGAGAGAAAGTTTTTAATGGAGAGGCTTATGAGTCAAGTTAAAGACAAGCAGAGATCACTCAGCAAGTAACATCACAACTGAAACAGACTCAACACAGAATGAAGTCTTCTAATGTGTTCCCACCACCCCACCCCCCAAAGTTCCCACTGAAAGCAAAGCGGTATAATGGGAAATAAACCCAAATCTTAACACACCACCCCCCACATCTTCCTTCCTCCCAGGCTCAACTTTATTCACAGTTTCTCATGCTTTCTCCTCCCTCGCCTACACCCTCCTCCTCCACAGGTAGCACGGTTCCCCAGGAGCTGCAGTTCAGAGCCATACTTCATGTTTTGCAGACAACTCCTATCTTCTGTCTTCTGCCAAATTCCAGGCTACGCTTAGCTCTCAGGCAACAAGGTAACTGTATGCATCCTCAAGGAAGGGACACACAGGTCGCTGTGCAGGCAAACTGCGACATTCCTGTAGTTACTACATAATTCTTCTGCCTCTAGGATAAAGGAAAATAAACAGCAACAAAAAAAAAAGAAAAAAGCTTCACAGCTCTTAGAATCCTACAGACAAGGAGAAAAAACCCAACAAAGCCATGGGGCCAGGGAGCTAGACTGAGAGAGGGAAAAAGAAAAAGGCAACAAATAACAGGGCAGAGACAGGAAATGACAGGGACTGACAGAGTGAAGAGGCAAGGGTCAGGGTCAGGCTACACAGACAAACACCAGCACAAACTGAACCACATAGCTACACACTATCAGGCAGAGGGGCCAAAGTAAGAAACGGGGATGGGGAGCTGGGGAGATAGAAGAAAGATAGGGAGGAAGGCAAAAAGCCACAGAGCAAAAAGCATAGCCATGCATGCAGAACTATGAGGGGGAGGAATTCTGAAAGGGTGTCACCTGGGAACCAGCACCAGGTAGATGGAGCAAAGATAAAATCAACCCAGCTACAGGAAAGGGAGGACAGGATTAACAAATTGGGGCCAAGCCCTGGTCAGTGAGAAATGGAGAAGCACAGAACATCACCAATACTATGTGGCACAGAGAGAGGATTCTAAAATAAAGGGACTGGGACACAGACTTAAAAAAAAAAAGAAAATGCAAACTAGTCACGGGCCACCAGCTGGAATTGCAGGTGAATTGCCTGGGCCACAGGACAGACAGCTGTGAACTTTGAAGACTGAGAGAAGGAGCTGACAGAAAGAGAGATAGAGTGACCAAGGAAAAAAATCCAACCAAGCTAAGGCAGAGAAAGCTAGAACTTAAGACCTGGGAGTAAGGAATGAGACAGAATCAGATACAGAAAATAAACAGATTAAGATACCCAAAAGAAGCCCCACAAAGCCCAAAAACCAAAGAAGCCACAAAAGACAATTAAAAACACCCACAAACCTCAGAGCTCACAAGAAAGGCCATGGAATCCTGTTACTCTAGGAACAATTAGGAAAACCATAAGCTGACCTGGAAGATACTACACCTTTGTTCCCCATTAGTTATAAGGAAAACTCTCTATGGACAAGATGCTTACTCTAACCTCTCTAGAAAAATCTCATCACTAGACCTGTTAGGAGAAGCAATACTCACAGCATATAGGGCAAAGCCAATGAAAACAAAAAATGAAGTCACACACACCTAGAATTAAAAAGCATAAAGAGTTACGTAGAATTAAGTCATCTTACAAACCACTGAAAATTCAAAACACCACCACCCAAAGCTACACATGAATGTACTTTCTATTACATACATACTGTTTAGCCTTGACTACTCCTGAAGCTCCTTACCTCAGAAATACCTCCCCAAACAGCCAAGCCAGCTCAGACGCACGTTCCCAAAAAGCCAAGCCCAATACAAAGCTCCATCTCCCAAAAGAAAGACAGAGCACTAACACCCAAGCAACCTTTCCAATGAGCAGGCTGACTAGGGCAAAGTCAGTTGCTTATATATCCCTGGCCCCACCCACCACCCTTCCCACAGTCCCCTAGGAAAGGGGAGGGTCCTGTCTGCAGATAATTCAAAGGCAGGTGTGGGTTTTCTCCCTTAATTTTATGGGCTGTAAAGTACCAAATGGAAGAAGAGAGTCTTGTTGAAAATGATTTCCACTTTTACTGCAACTGCGTCTTTTGTGTTGATGGTGCAATTTGGTGTGTAAGTAGCTTTAATTCTTCTGGGCTGTAGATAGAAAAAGATTAACTCCCTACTAAACTTTTTAGAAAAATAGCTAATTAAATACAGTAAAAATACTATCCTCGGTAATCATATGCTTTAGCTTTGTACAAAAAAAGCCTAAGTGCTATGTGGTTGTACTATGCTTCTAGCAAGACTATATGTACCACCTGACTTCTCCTAGTACTACATTTTGGATGAGGCTGTATGATAATACAGAAACAGATCTCTCAAGAGTCCCTTGTAAAGAATATCTCTATTTGTGAAGTAAATAGTTTAAATGGTCAACTAACCTTAACCCTCTCTCTGACCAATATCCTTAACAGAACTAAATGAGTCCCAAATGAGAGAAACCTGGTCATGACCTGAAAGCTCCCCAGGTAGCCTCCCATCAGGTTAGAACCTCAGGGCTTTTCCAGCCAAGGGAATAGTCCAAATTTTTCCTTACATAATTTTTAGGCTCTAGCAGCACCAACCAGGGAGAAGGGAAACAAGAACGAGAGAGAAAGTGGGAGCAGGACAAAAAGAAAATAGAGAGGGTAAAGGGAAGCCAAGAAAACCACAGCAGAATGGAAAAAAGATGGGCCAGGGCAGGAACTGCCCGGTATGTGAGAGGGAGCACAGGGTGTTCAGAACCAAGTTATGAAATGGTTGAGGATAGGGGGAAAGGGAGCAAGATCTTTTTCAGGAGTAATTGAAAGCCTGCAGTAAACCACTCAAAACCAGCAACATAACCAACCCTTGTGCTCAAGCAATCTGTGCTGTATGGACACCATAACTGCAAAAACTCCATCCAAAAACAACACCCCCCAGCATGCAGTGGCAAGTGCTGAGTGCCTCAGGACTACACCTCCTGGCGTGTCCCAGAGAACATATATGGCCAAAAGCCAGCCGTGTGCTCCATTGTACCACACTGCCCACATGCTGCAGAGGTGGCCAGCCATGCTTTCTCACCCTGCGGGGACACCTGTGCTAACAGGGCACACACCCCCACCCCCTGATCCAAGCAGCTGCTGCCACTGCTTCATGCCTCAAACATGGACCCCACTGCCCTCTTAGTGTCTTTCCCTGGGATCCTCTAGTCTATTGCACAGTCCCACTCACTTTTTCCTTGGGTGCAGCCACAGCCCCTTCACAGCCGGCCTGGGGTAGGGTAATAAGAGTCACCAGCCCTTCCATGGGCAGACCAGATCAACCTCATTACCAGCACCTGGGACTCTTCCAGCCCCGGCACACAGCTGCAGCCCAGCAGGGATATTAAGGGATGCCACTGCTTGTAATGCTTAAACCCTAGCTGGAGGCCAGACACCCACCAAAGTCCCTCTATCACTTCCCTTCATAGTTGGACAGGAGAGAAAATAAATATTGAGACTTTTACTTGTCAAGATAAGGACAGGCAGAGATCATTCAGCAAGCACCATCACTGGCAAAGCAGACTCAGCACTGAATAAAAAAAATGCTTCTACTTTGTTACCACCACCACCCCCAATCCTCCCCAAAGTACCCACTGAAAAGAGAGTAGGATAATGAGTGCACTATCATCCTCTCAGTAAGAGCCTCTTCCTAAAATTCAGCCTAAACCTCCCCCATAGCAGCTTCACACCATTCCCTTGGGTTCTATCACTGGTGACCAAAAAGAGGCTATCAGCTCCTGCCCCTTCACTCTCCCTTGTAAAGAAGCCATAAACCACAATGAGGTGTCGCCTTTTCTCCAGACTGAAAAAAAAATCAGGGATGGGCAGAAGGCAGTCAGAGATCTACTGCATGGCAGCAGGGCTACCAGTTCCTGACACCAGCAGGAAACCTCCACCACAACGCTTCTCTCCAGCTCTGCCTCTTCCTCCCCCACAGTGACACCTGCCTGATCCTTACCTGCTCAGATGCCTCAATGGTCCTGATCTGCAAAGCTTCCTGGCTTCCTATGGTTTAGCACATAGCCGACACAGGCACCGAGCTCCTGGCATCACATGCTGGTCTGCTCTCTCATGGGCAGCTCAGAGAGATCCTTCCTCGCTGCAGGGACTGGCCATCCTTTGCCAGAGGTGCCTGCCTGCAAGACCCCTTTGGATCCACTCCTTCATCAGCTGCCTCAGGCATATATGCCCGGGTAACCCCCTTTACAGTTGGAGCCCCTTCATGGACCAGGGCCAGCCCCTCAGCCTCATTGGCCATGCCTGGGGCTGCCCCAGCTGCAGCCCTATGGCACATCACCCAACACATCACCCCTGCACCTGTCCACAGCCATGGGCTCTGCATCTGAGGGCTACAAACACATCCAGAGCTATCAGGAACACTTTACTCGATAGTGCACATCAACCCCAGCAGTGAGTAGGCCACAAGGCTCAATGCCCAGATGCAGCAAAAAATGGTCAGTGGGAGGAAGGATAGGGGGACCTAGAAAAGAGTTGTGGGACACGGAGACAGAAAGCTGGATGTGGCTAACATGATGGATTTAACCTGGTAGGGAGTTAAAACCACACAGACAGTTGCTGGTTTAAGTCCTCTCCAGTGAGATTGGTGAAGAGAATCAAAAAGAAAAGCATAAAACTTGTGGCTTAAGATAAAAACAGTTTAATAATAGGACAAAAAAATCAAGACAATAGTAATTATAAAAAAATATACAAGCAATACACAGCACAACTGTTCACCAGCCAGAGCCAATGCTCAGATAGTCCCGAGCTGCCTGCTCCCCTCAGTCATATTCAGAGTATGACATTATATGTTTGAAATATCCCTTTCGTCAGTTCCAGGCAGCTGTCATGGCCCTGTCCATTCCCAGCTTCTCAGGCGCCCCTAACCTTCTTGTAGCAAGCTGCTATGAGAATCTGAGGAATCCTTGAATGCAAGAAAGTCATCTCCCAGCTGCACATTCAAAGGCACCAGTGGAATATGGCACCTGACTGGCCCCGTGCGGGGTTGACGTGGGGTTCTGCAGGCTGCGCTGCGAGCGGATGAAGGCCTTTTCCCAGGCGTTCTTGGGTTAAGGCCCGTCTCAGCTCCTGAAGAAAGCCAGCCAGCAAAGACCTTCTCAACGGTTAACAAAAGGAACAGGAATCAAACAACGAGTTGCTGGGTTTAAGGTGCCGGGTCACCTCTGGTTTGAAAAACAGCACTGTACAGGTCGCTGTTCACACACTCATAGACAAAGTGAAAGACCTGGGCTTGCGGATGGCCGTGCAGCTTGACCTTCGTTTTCTGAGGGCAGGTATCCTCCATCAGTCGCTGCTGGGTGTCGTCAGCAAGAAGAAACGGGCTGCATTCTTCTGGCTCGGCTATCTTGAGCTCTTCAGTGCAGAGCTGACAGACGTCTTAGGCAGTGTTGCAGTGTCTCATCGCTCAGTTCTTCCCCCTCCATCCATGGTCAGTCTCCTGGAGTGCAACGGGAAGACTCTCACAAGAAAAGTCATGGAAACCCAAACCCCTGGCACCCTGAGACACCCCCCGAGAGCCCAAAGACTTCCCCAGGATGACCAAGACCCCCCCAGAAACACCTGGGACCATCCCAGGACCCCCCATGAGACTCCCCAAGACCCCTGGGCTCTCCCAAGGATCCACCAAGAATCCCCCCGAGACCCCCTTGCACCCTGAGACACACCCCCACCCCCCTCCCGAGACTCCCAAGAGACCAAGACCCCCAGGACCCTCGGAGAGACCCGCCCAGGACCCCCTGGAACCCTGAGACCCTCGCAGAGACTGCCAAGACCACCCCAGGACACCCGAGACGCCCCCAAAGACGCATGGGACCACCCCAGGACCCTCCCTGGCACTCGAGACCCCCAGAACCACCCCAAGACCGCCCCCCAGGACCCCTGGGCACCCTGAGACCCAACCAGAGACCCCCAGACCCAAAACAGGGCCCCCTCAGACCCCTCCCAGGACTCTCTGGTACCTTGAGACCACTCAGCGACACCTGGGACCCCCCCGAGACCCCCGGGACCACAGGAGACCCCCGGGACACCCCCCCCCTCACCAACGCCACCCATGGCGGTTCCCTTCTTGGCGCCGCCTCCGCTGGCCGCCCGCAGCTTCGCTAGGGACCGGGCACCGCTGCCGCTGCCACCAGCGCCTCCTCCCGCGACCACCTCCCGCTTGTATCCCGCCATCGCGCCGAGTCACATCAGGGAAGGGGCGTCGTGCATGCGCAGTGTGGCGGCGTGAAGCGGACTGAGGGCAGAAAGTACTGGCAAAGCGCGACATCCGGGTATCGATTGCAGCGCCAGCGCAAAAAGGGGAGCGAAGGATAGTAAGGGCAGAAAGTACTGGCAAAGCGTGACATCCGGGTAACAATTGGCCGCTTGCGCAGTGCCGGAGGAGAAGCAGTGTGAAGGGAAGAAGTGCTGGCAAAGCGCGAAATCCCCTCTTGGCGCCACCTCCGCCGGCCGCCCGCAGCTTCGCCGCGTCTTTGGGGCAGTGCTGAGCTGTACAGCCTGAGCCCTGCACTCTGGGGACAAACTGCACCGTGCAGCGCCAGTTTCAAGCTATTCACTGTCAGCACTACTCTCATCCGAACCAGGGAGTGAGGGGGGGGGGGGCAAGTGGGGGGCTGAGAGACAAGGAGACAAAGAAAGAGGGTGCAGAGAAAAACAAAGACAGAACAGGCAGAGAGAGATACAGCCAAAGACATCAGGGGAAGAGCTAACTTTGATCTCCTCCGAAATCAAATAGGGGCTATCCCATGGGCTGCGCTGTTTGAAGGAATGGGAGCCTGCGAGTGCTGGCTAACATTCAAACAGCACTTCTTCCAAGCACAGAATAGGTGCATCCCTTTGAGTAAGAAATCGGGTAAGAGAGGTAGAAGACCTGCGTGGATAAGCAGGGAACTTATGAGTAAACTCAAAGGGAAGCAGAAGACCTATAAACTGTTCAAACAGGGTCTGAGATCATGGGATGAATATAAGGATGTGGCCAGGGCCTGTAGGGATGCAACTAGGAGGGCTAAGGCCTGCTTAGAATTTAAGCTGGCAAGGGACATAAAGGACAATAAAAAGAGCTTTTTCAGGTATGTAAATAGTAAAAGGATGACCAGGGATAATGTAGATCCCTTGTTGAATGAGGCGGGAGTCCTGGTAATGGGAGATGGTGAGAAGGTGGAGATACTGAATGCCTTCTTTGCCTCGGTCTTTACTCCGAAGGCTTCTCGGGACCCACAGATCCCAGATGTAAGTAGGAGTGGTTGGGGAATGAATGGCTCCCCTCTAGTAGAGGTAGGGGTGGTCCAGGAGCGACTCAAAGGAATGGATGCACACAAATCCATGGGCCCGGATGGGATACACCCACGTGTGCTGAGAGAGCTGGCGGAGGTGATTGCGGAGCCGCTCTCTATCATCTTTGGTAGATCCTGGACTACAGGAGAAGTGCCTGAAGATTGGAGGATAGCCAATGTCACTCCAGACTTTAAAAAAGGCAAGAAGGAGGATCCTAGTAACTATAGGCCAGTCAGCCTCACTTCTGTCCCTGGAAAAGTGATGGAACAGCTTGTTTTGGATGCCATCTCCAAACAACTGGAAGAGAAGAAGGTCATGAGGAGTAGTCAGCATGGATTCACCAAGGGGAGATCGTGCTCGATCAATCTCATAGCCTTCTATGATGTCATTACCAACTGGGTGGATGGAGGGAGAGCAGTGGATGTCATCTACCTTGACTTCAGCAAGGCTTTTGATACTGTCTCCCATGACATCCTGATAGAAAAGCTGAGGGCACAAGGGATAGACGAGTGGACAGTGAGGTGGGTTGAGAACTGGCTGTCAGACCGGGCTCAGAGGGTCGTGATCAGTGGAGTAGAATCTGACTGGAGGCCTGTGACCAGTGGTGTTCCCCAGGGCTCGGTGTTGGGTCCGGTCCTGTTTAATATCTTCATTGACGACCTTGATGAGGGAATATCATCCACCCTCAGCAAGTGCTGATGATACAAAGCTGGGAGGGGTGGCTGACACACAGGAACACTGTGCTGCCATTCAGCGAGACCTGGATAGGCTGGAGAGCTGGGCTTGGAGAAATCTAATGAAATTCAACAAGTGCAAGTGTAAAGTCTTGCACCTGGGGAGGAATAACCGACTGTATCAGGACAGGCTGGGGGATGACCTGTTGGAAAAGAGCTCTGTGGAGAAGGACCTGGGGGTCCTGGTTGATGACAGATTGGCTATGAGCCAGCAGTGTGCCCTGGTGGCCAAGAGAGCCAATGGGATCCTGGGATGCATCAGGAAGAGTGTGTCCAGCAGGTCGAAGGAAGTGATCCTCCCCCTCTACTCTGCGTTGGTCAGGCCCCACCTGGAATACTGTGTCCAGTTCTGGGCTCCCTGGGATAAAAAAGACAGGGACCTTCTGGAGAGAGTCCAGAGAAGGGCGACTAAGATGATTAGGGGTCTGGAACATCTCCCCTATGAGGAAAGGCTGAGTGAGCTGGGTCTGTTCAGCCTAGAAAAAAGAAGACTTAGGGCGGACCTAATTAGTGTTTACAAATACCTTAGACATGGGTGGCAGGGGGAATTGGCCAGCCCCTTTTCAGTGGTCTTTGGGGACAGGACTAGGGGCAATGGCTGTAAGTTTGAGCATAGGAAGTTCCGCACCAACATGGGGAAGAACTTTTTCACAGTGAGGGTGACAGAGCACTGGAATAGGCTGCCCAGGGAGGTGGTGGAGTCTCCTTCTCTGGAGATATTCAAGTCTCGTCTGGACGCCTATCTGTGTAACATGAGATAGGGAGCCTGCTTTGGCAGGGGGGTTGGACCCGATGATCTCTTGAGGTCCCTTCCAACCCCTAAGATTCTGTGATTCTGTGGGAAAGAAACACACAGACACAGATGATGGAGAGACAGACAGACAAATGACAGGGGCAGACAGATAAACAGAGGGAGAGGAGGAGACAGTCTGACTACTAAAAATAAATCAGCAAAGTCACACAAAAATTTGACAGCGAACACAGTGCACAACATACTTCATAAAAGTATAGACATAATCTTCATCATCTCTTTATTGTTTAAATTTTATACTTGATAACCGACTCCTAAGAGGCTTCTAAACACTATTAGCTGTCATATCCAATGCTGCTACAACACACATGCACATCAACGTACCATTTTTTACTTTGGGCCAACACATGTGATTATCTTCCTTGACGTGGACATATTTTCATACAAACTGACATCACTGACTGGATTCTTTCCGTTAACCCCCAGAAGCAGCGAGAGCTCCGCCGACCTGGATACATTCTCAACAGCTGTTGCACCGGCACTTAAGAAAAAGAGAAATTTAGTAATGAAAATCCCCATATGACCCAAAATAAATCTACGGTGTTCGCCACCTCTAAATCCAATTGACCCCACCGACATTGCAATCCAATCCTCCGAAGCGAGGACCGCCTGGCGCCCTGAGGCCCTCACAGAGACTCCTCCCCAGAGACAACAGGGATCACTCCAGGACCCCCCCATGAGACTCCTCAAGACCCCTGGGCTCTCCCAAGGATCCCCCAAGAATCCCCCAGAGATGCCCGGGACCCCCCGAGACCCCTCCAGGAACCCCTAGCACCCTGAAACGCTCCCAGAGACCACCCCAAGACACCCTGAGACACCCCCCCAGGACCCCCTGGAACCCTGAGACCCTCACAGACACCCCCAAGAACAGCCCAGGATGCCCGACAAGCCCCCAGAGACCCCCGGGACCACCCCAAGACCCATACCCAGGACTCCCTGGCACCCTGAGACCACCCCGAGTCACCCGGGACCATGCCAGGACCCCCATGAGACCTGCACCCACAACCCCCTGGCACCCTGAGACACCCCTAGACACCACCCAGGACCAAAACAGGACCCCATGAGACCACCCCCAGAATGCCCTGGAAACCTGAGACCACCCTGAGACACCCGGGGCCTCCCCAGGACCCCCTGAGACCCCCACCCACGACCCCCTGGCACCCTGAGACCCCACCAGAGGCCCTCCAGGACTAAAACAGGACCCCATGAAACCAGCCCCAGGACACCCCGGCTCGTTGAGACCACCCCGAGGCACCCAGGACCACCCCAAGACCCCCTGAGGCACCCACCCACGATCCACAGGCACCCTGAGACACCCCTAGACACCACCCAGGACCAAAACAGGACCCCATGAGACCAACCCCAGAATGCCCTGGAAACCTGAGACCACCCCGAGAAACCCGGGGCCTCCCCAGGACCACCTGAGACCCACACCCACGACCCCCTGGCACCCTGAGACCCCACCACAGACCCCCAGGACCAAAACAGGACCCCATGAAACCAGCCCCAGGACACCCTGGCTCCCTGAGACCACCCCGAGGCACCCAGGACCACCGCAAGACCCCCTGAGGCACCCACCCACGATCCCCTGGCACCCTGAGACACCCGGGACCACCCCAGGACGCCCTGAGACCGCCACTCACCACCCCCTGGCACCCTGGGACACCCCCGAGACCACCCCGAGAGCCCCGGGCCCCCCCCACTCACCAGCGCCGCCCAGAGCGGTTCCCCTCTTAGCGCAGCCTCCGCCGGCCACCCGCAGCTTCGCCGCGGCAGGCGGGGAGCGGGGGAAGAAGCGGGAGGAGTGGCCCGGGCGGACGGGAGAGCGGACGGCAGGGCGGGGGGGTGGAGGGGAGGGCAGGGCGGACGGGAGGAGAGGGCGCATGCGCAGTGCCGGAGGGGAAGCAGGGTCAAGGGAAGAAGTGCTGGCAAAGCGCGATGTCCCCTCTTGGCGCCGCCTCCGCCGGCCGCCCGCAGCTTCGCCGCGTCAGGCGGGGAGCGGGGGAGGCAGCGGGGAGAGCGGCCGGGGAGGGCCCGGGGGTCGTTGCCGCCGCCTCCTCCCGACCCCATCTCCCGCCCGCGGCCGCCCGCCAGCTCCCGCAGCGTGCCCTCAGAGAGGCAGCAGCGCTCTGCCGCTCCGACTGGCCTCCCAGCCGCAGAACCGCGGCGTATCTGCAAGGCAGCAGCATGCAGCGCGTTTCGTGTGCACCGCCGCAGGCACGCGGCGGGTCCGCACGCAGGCACAACGCAGCGGCTTTCGTGCTCGGCGGCACCCGGCCGCAGTACCGCGGCGTGTCCGCCAGGCGGCAGCACGGAGCGGACAGCGCGCGACCTACTGCGCGTGCGCCGCCAGCTACCTGCAGGTGTCGACTCTTTCTCCAGGCGCATGCGCAGGGTACACTTCCCAGCATTCCGCCGGGCATCACATCGCCCCAAAGCGCATGTGCGGGATTCTCCGGGAAGCTTCTATGCACGCTACTGCGCATGCTCCTCGGTCCTCCGGCGCTACCGCGGCACTGTTGCTAGGCAACGGCCGCACGGAGTTTTACAGCGCTCGGCCGCGCACTCCAGGCACAGCGAGTCCAGCTTCTCCTACTGCCCGGCTTCGGAACGGGCTGGGGGGCACCCCGGGAGCTGGAAGGGGACAGGGCACCTCACCCAAACTAAGCAGAGGGCTACTCCATACCAGTGACAGCATAAAGGGAGGCTTTCGGGGGGGCGGGGGGGGCTGGAGCGCACAAGACCCACCGGTCGATAACATGGCCCCGCGAGCGCCAGAATCAAAATGCCCGGCTCTTTTTGGGCAGTAGTCGGGGACCGTTAAGATTGTTAGGCGGCTTCTGACATCCCAGTTGTAATTTCTATGGTATTTCAGAGGTAAAATGTCCACCCAAGGACTTCTGACCATTGAGACGAAAGGAAACTATTGTTTCAGAGGTTAAATGGCAGTCGCGCGACCTCAGGTCACAGAGACTAAAATCTCTATGGTCTTTCGGCGGTAAAATGGCCGTCGGAGGACTCGGGGTCATAGAGACGAGAACTTTATGGTCTTTCGGCGGTAAAATGGCCACTGGAGGACTTGGGATCATAGAGACGAGAACTTTATGGTCTTTCGGCGGTAAAATGGCCGCCGGGGGACTTGAGGTCATAGAGACGAGAACTTTATGGTCCTTCGGCGGTAAAATGGCCGCCGGAGGACTTGAGGCCATCGAGACTAAAACATCTATGGTCTTTCGGCGCTAAAATGGCCCCTGGAGGACTTGAGGTCATAGAGATGGCGTTTGGGTCAGGGTTTTTGATAGCGATGTCCTTGGCGGTATTGTGAGCACAGAGACGGCGTTTTATTTCTTGGGTTTTATTGTTTGTGGGGCACCGCCCAGCCCCGCCCGCCCTCGCCAGCCCCGCCAACCCCCGCCAGCTCCGCCCACCCCTAGCCCCGCCCATCCCCGCCCGCCCCGCCCGCCCTGCTGTTCTCTATCCGGTCCGACACAGCCCCGCCCGTCACACCGCCCCGCCCCAGCGGCCGCAGCTCCGCCCAATCGCGCCTTGCCCTTTCAATCCGGGCCCGCCCCCCTCCCGCTCCGCGTCCCGGCCGCCTCCGTCCCCCGAAGGCCGCGATCCCGCCGCAGCCGGTTCGGGAGTCTTGGCGCCCTCGCCCCGGAGGCCGGCGTTGGTGTGCCAGTGCGGGGGCGCCGCATCGCGGTCGCTGCCAGTTCCCGATCAAGCCCCCGAGCCGGGAAGCATCTGAGATCGCGTCGGCCGGGCCCGGCCGCCGCTTGTACCCGCGCAGCCGCGGGAGCCGAGACCGGGCGGGACCACTCGGGCAGGGGCCCGGGGCCCCGCGGTGCTGAGCTCGAAGCAGCGACGAAGCAGCGGCGACAGCTGAGCTCGGCTCTGTGAGGAGCTCGCCCCTTCCTCCCTTCCTTTCCGGCTCCCGGCCGCTTCCCCCCGGCCCGGCCCGGCTCCGCAGCTGCCCTGGCGCCCCCGCCCCGAGGCCTGGAACACCTCCTCGAGAGAGGGCGGGGTTGCGGGACCCAACAGGAGCGGAGGAACGGAGACTCCACCGCCCCGGGGCCCCTCGGGCTGGGGCGGTCCCAGCTCTGGGACAGAGCGGGGCCGGATTGAAACATCGGGCCGGGATTGGGCACAGCCAAACCGACAGGGCGAGCTGGAGTGCGCGGAGCGGAGACGGGATTGAAACGATGGCCGGGGACTGGACGGAGTGGCGACGGCGGGGCGCGGGGACGGGATTGAAAAGGAATTACGTGATTGGTCCAGAGCGGAAGATTGGCGCGGCAGCGATAGGCGGCCGGAGAGCCGGCGGGCGTGGCCAGGTCCTTTAAAAGGGGCGGCGGGTCCCAGCGACGACAGTGACAGCGAGGAGGGGTGGTTACTGTTGCAGTGCCGGGGGCTCCGGAGCGTTGGTGAGCCTGGACGGGGAGCTCGGGGAGAGGGGCGGCGCCGCCGCCGCAGGACTCGCGTATTGGGCTGGGGTGTGAGCGAGGGGTGTTGGATTCGGCTTGAACCTGGGCGAGCTGTGTATCGCGGCGAGGGGTGCGGCAGCGGGGTCCGGCCCTGTCCTGGGGGCCGCTTCCCTCTCACGTAGCTGAGCCGCGGGCACAGGCTGAAGAGGCACCGGCCGCGACAGGTGCAGGACGCGAGGGGCCGGAGCCCCAGTGCGGGTCGGGGGGCCGGGATCGGCCCGCCGCGGGGGTTGCCGCGAGCGGCATCTTGGAGCTTGGAATACCGACTCGTGACGGCAATAAAGGTGTGAGTGTGAAACCCGCCGTGTGTCCCGATGGCTCAAAGACACCCAGAGCACTGAAGGGAAAAAACTCTGTCCCGGGGGTGCCACTGCCCCCGGTGTCGCGGGGCCGGCTCCGCCCAGGGGGCGGTGTCCTCAGTTCCCAAACACTCCCGGGCCCTGGGGTGCGTGCCCACCCCCCAATCCCCCTAGGAGCCGGAGGAGGAGCCCCGGGGTGCCTCTAGCTCCGCAGAGACATAAGCGCTGTGTGTTGGCTGAGGCTCAGCACCAGCCTTGGGAGAGGACCAGCTGGAGGCCCAGCTGATGTTCCCCCTCCCCAGCTGCTGCTACTGCTCAGAGGGGCCTGGGGGGATAGGGTGTGTGTCAGGACCGTGGGACCCTCAGTGCAGGTGGGGCTCCAGGCACGGGCCTGCATCGGCAGCCGAGGCTGGGGACCGACACCGCGGGGGATCGCAGCAGCCGGGCAGGGGGGCTGTGACTGATGACAATGATTGATTTATGGCCTTGTCAGCAGCCCCCGCTGCTGCCGGGAGAAGGCGGAGGCAGAGGGAAGATGTAGAGCTGGAGCTGAGATAGGCACTGCAAAGCTGGAGCTGAAACAACGCTGAGCTGGAGCTGGAATAAAGTCAGTGGGGCTGGAATAAACAGGGGGTGGGGGGCGAGGGGCTGGAAGAAAGGGGGGGGAGCAGTAGTATGGGTCTTGGAAAGCAGCTGGAATCACATGGGGCAAGAATAAAGACTCTGGGGCTGGAAATAAAGGCTGTTGATGTGGGAAAGGAGCTGAAATCACTTGGGGTTGGGACCGTGAATAAAGATGCTGGGGTCGGGAATTAAGACGCCGGGACTCGAATGAATGCTGCAGGGTTTGAAAAGGAGCTGAAATCACTTGAGGCTGGAAATAAAGACACTGGGGCTGGAATGAACGCTGTGGAGTTTGGAAAGGAACTGAAATCACCTGGGGCTAGAAATAAAGATACTGGAGCTGAAATGATTGCTGTGGGATTCAGAAAGGAGCTAAAAATCACTCCAGGCAGGAATAAAAACCGTTGGACTGGAAATAAAAACTGCAGAGTTGGAATAATGGTTGTTGGTGTGGGAAAGGAGCTGAAGTCACAGCTGCGGGGCTGGAGCTGAGACATGACAGAGCTGGAGCTGAATAATGGCTGTGGCTGGAGCCAAAGCACTGGACCTGGGGCAGGAATCAAAACTATAGGGCTGCAATAAAGATTGTCTGTGTGGGAAAGGTGCTGAAATCACTGGAGCTGGGAATAAAGACACAGGCCGGGAATAAAAATCTTAGGGCTGGAATAAAGGGTGTTGGTGTGGGAAAGGAGCTGAAATCACTTGGGGATGGGAATAAAGACTGCGAATAAAGGGGTTGGCAGTGTGAATAAAGATGCTGGGGCCGAAATGATTGCTGTGGGATTCAGAGAGGATCTGAAATCACTCTGGGCAGGAATAAAAGACTGTTGGGCTGGAAATAAAAACTGCAGAGCTGAAATAAAGACGGTTGTGGGAAAGGAGCTGAAATCACGGCTGCGGGGCTGGAGCTGGACCTGAATATTGGGTGTGGCTGGAGATGAAACACCAAACCTGCAGCAGGAATCAAAACTATAAGGTTGTTTGTGTGGGAAATCACTCGGGGCTGGAATAAGATGGTGGAGTTGGAATAAAGATGGTTGGGGCTGCAATAAGGACTGTGGGGCTGGAAATAAAAACTGCAGAGCTGGAATAAAGGTGGTTGGTGTGGGAGAGGAGCTGAAATCACAGCTGTGGGGCTGGAGCAGAGACACGACGGAGCTGGACCTGAATATTGGCTGTGGGTGGAGGCAAAACACCAAACCTGGGGCTGGAATAAAGACCATGGGGCTGGGATAAAGCCTGGGATTAGAAAGCAGCTGAAATCACTCAGGGTTGGAGCTGAAATCTCAGAGCTGGAATAAAGACGATGGGGCTGGGGCTGAAATTATTGGTGTGGGGCTTGGAAAGAAGCTGAAGTCACACAAGACCTGGGCTTGCGAGCCTTCGTTTTCTGAGGGCAGGTATCCTCCGTCAGTCGCTGCTGGCTGTTGTCCACAAGAAGAAACGGGCTGCACTCTTCTGGCTCGACCATCTTGAACTTTTCAGTGCAGAGCTGACAGACGTCTTCAGCAGTGTTGCACTGTCTCACCAGTCAGGTCAGCCCTCTGCATCCACGGTCAACTTCCTGGAGCGCAATGGGAAGAAGGTAGCTCTGTAGAACGAGAAAACACACGTCAGCAGCTCGAAAACCTGTTGCAGTTTTGCATAGCTGGGCTTTAATGGAGAACAGGGATGCTGCCGAGATGGCTTCTGCAAGCAGCAGCCAGAAGCTCTCCGCAGGGCCCAGAAAGTCAATGTCAGCTGATTCAAGGCCAGAGTTGTTGCTGACCAAGGCAAAGCCAATCTGCAAGTAACATCATGGGAAAAACAGACTCAATTCAAAATAAAAAAATGCATCTAATTTATTAGCACCACCCCCCCCACCAAGGAAGTACCCACTGATAATGAGTCAGGCAATGAGAAATAAAACCAAATTTTAAAACACTTCCTCCCACCACTCCCTTTGTCCCAGGTTCAACTTTACTCATGGTTGTTTTCCCTTTCTCCACCCACACCTCCCTGACACACACACCCCACCACACAGGGGGAGATGGGGAACGGGGGTTTCAGTCGGTTACACATGAGTTGTCTCTGCTGGTTCTTCCTTCTTAGGGGAGCATTCCTCACACTCTTCCCCTGCTTCAGTGTGGGGTTCCACCTACGACAAACAGCTCTCCTTGAACTTCTCCAGCAGGAGTCCTTTCCCATGGGGCTTCAGCTCTTTACCAACGGCCCCAGTGTGGGTTACTTTTATGGGATGCAGAACTTTAGGACCAGACTGTTCCAGCCTGGTTATCCCAGTCACAAGTCCCCCAGCAAACCTGCCTTGGCATGGTCCCCTCTCTCCATGGGCTGTAGGTCCTACCAGGAGCTTGCTTCTACACGGGCTTCCTACTGGGTCCTTCAAGTGTCTTCACCTGCTCCAGACTGTCCTCCTCTGTAGGCTGCAGCAGAATCATTGCTCCCCACCATCCTCCATGGGCTGCAAGGGGACAGCCTGCTTCACCATGGCCTTCTCAGAGGCTGCAGGGTACCCTCCCCTCCAGCACCAGAGCAACTCCTCCACCCTTCTTCACTGACCTTGGTGTCTGCAGCTTCTCACATCTTCTTAATCCCTTCTCTGGTGGCAAAAAACAGCTGCTTGGGTTTTTTTCCTTCTTAAATGTCATAGAACATACTGAGTTGGAGTACAACTTATCCCAGAGACTCTATGACCATCACCAATGGGCTCAGCATTGGTCAGCAGCATGTCTGTCCTTGAGCTGGCTGGTGTTGGTTCTGTCAGAACTGAGAGCTTCTTGTAGCTTCTAGCAGAAGGCACCCTGTTTCCCCCCACCCCACCAACATCACTTAAACCTTGCCAGGCAAACTCTCAACACCCTTTCCCCTGCCCTCCCTCAAAGACCTCCACCTGGGGCAAAGGAAATACAAACCCAGCCAAGAGGGACGTGGAGGCAGGCAGCAATATTCAGTCACACACAGAACCAGTCCCAGGAGCAACTCTGTGCCAGTGCTCAAGGCCTGCCCTGGGAAACCTCAGTACTCGCTCCCAGTTGGTCCAGCATGGTCCTCAATAGATGAGCTGCCATGCCAAGGTGGAGGCTGCCACCAAAACCAGAAGAGTGCAGAATGCTAAGAGGAGGAAAGTGGCTGCCAGTGTGACAGCAGGACTGTAATGAGAAAGTGGAAGGCAGGAAATGGGGTGTCCAGAAAAAGACAGGGACAGTGAGCCTGGCAGAGGTGGAGAAAAAAGCAGCAGGCAGAGGGGAAGAGAGGCAGTGGAAAGAGGGATGGGGGCAGTGACCCAAAAACAAGGACTGGGAGCAGGACAGATATACAGAAAACATCCGGGTGAGCAGCCCTGCAGACAAGAAGGAACAAAAACAGGGCCAGGACTGAGAAGTCCAGTAAGAACTGGTAACACGGGGTGCAGGACAGAGCAACAGGAGAGGGAGGGGAGCAGGGAGAAGGAGAGATAAAAGGATAGAGCAAAAGAGGGAACAAGGACCAAGGAGCAGGACTGTAGGAAAGAATGAGTAAAATAAAAAAAGAAGGGTGGTGAGCAGGACAGAGGGATAGAGAGACAAAGAGGGAGACGAGGACAGAAAGAGACAATTACTCCAGGCGGGGGGAGCAAAAGGCAGGCAAGGAGCAGAGACACCCCCAGGATGCCCTGGAAACCTGAGACCACCCCGAGAAACCCGGGGCCTCCCCAGGACCCCCTGAGACCCCCACCCACGACCCCCTGGCACCCTGAGACCCCACCAGAGACACCCAGGACCAAAACAGGACCCCATGAAACCAGCCCCAGGACACCCCGGCTCCCTGAGACCACCCCGAGGCACCCAGGACCACCGCAAGACCCCCTGAGGCACCCACCCACGATCCCCTGGCACCCTGAGACACCCGGGACCACCCCAGGACGCCCTGAGACCGCCACCCACCACCCCCTGGCACCCTGGGACACCCCCGAGACCACCCCGAGAGCCCCGGGCCCCTCCCACTCACCAGCGCCGCCCAGAGCGGTTCCCCTCTTAGCGCAGCCTCCGCCGGCCACCCGCAGCTTCGCCGCGGCAGGCGGGGAGCGGAGGAAGAAGCGGGAGGAGTGGCCCGGGCGGACGGGAGAGCGGACGGCAGGGCGGGGGGGTGGAGGGGAGGGGAGGGCGGACGGGAGGAGAGGGCGCATGCGCAGTGCCGGAGGGGAAGCAGGGTCAAGGGAAGAAGTGCTGGCAAAGCGCGATGTCCCCTCTTGGCGCCGCCTCCGCCGGCCGCCCGCAGCTTCGCCGCGTCAGGCGGGGAGCGGGGGAGGCAGCGGGGAGAGCGGCCGGGGAGGGCCCGGGGGTCGTTGCCGCCGCCTCCTCCCGACTCCATCTCCCGCCCGCGGCCGCCCGCCAGCTCCCGCAGCGTGCCCTCAGAGAGGCAGCAGCGCTCTGCCGCTCCGTCTGCGTCTCCCAGCCGCAGAACCGCGGCGTATCTGCAAGGCAGCAGCACGCAGCGCGTTTCGTGTGCACCGCCGCAGGCACGCGGCGGGTCCGCACGCAGGCACAACGCAGCGGCTTTCGTGCTCGGCGGCACCCGGCCGCAGTACCGCGGCGTGTCCGCCAGGCGGCAGCACGGAGCGGACAGCGCGCGACCTACTGCGCGTGCGCCGCCAGCTACCGGCAGGTGTCGACTCACCCGCCAGGCGCATGCGCAGGGTACACTTCCCAGCATTCCGCGGGGCACCACATCGCCCGAAGGCGCATGTGCGGGATACTCCGGGAAGCTTCTATGCGCGCTACTGCGCATGCTCCTCGGTCCTCCGGCGCTACCGCGGCACAGTTGCTAGGCAACGGCTGCGCGCTCCACGCACAGCGAGTCCAGCGCCGCAGCAGAATGTGGCGCGGAGCCGGGCGGGACGGTTCTGTCCCCGGCTGCGCTCGGCGTTACGGCGAGAGCGCTGTGGGTGACATGTCGGAGAAGGGAGACTTCGACCACCACATGGTTCATCAGCAAGTCCCAATTTTATTCGAGCAAGCCGTGGTTAAATACACTGCTTAATTAGCTCACGCGTATTGCAGAAGTCAAGCTCACCATTGGTCACGCAGACAGATGCCGGCCCGGCCCCTCTCTGTTCTGTTTCCACATTCCTGAAGTTCAAACATCCTTTTATCGCATCCTGCAGGTGTCCGAGCACCAGCAATATCCAGTTAGTGCTAGCTACTGGGTCAAGCTGACCTCGAGCTAACACTTACCCTGCTTACACCATCTCAAGCAAATCCAGGCTGCCGTGTCCCTCCTCTGGTAGCCAGCACTGAGCCAGGCTCTCCACACATGAGTCCTGGCAAGACATCTCATGTTGAGTCATCTGGACCTCTTGGATTTTACAGGTAGAGTGACTGAGATTTTATAGTCACCTACCGCGGTTAAAGGGACCTGATCTCTGAAAGGTGCCAAGCATTATCTTTTTAAAACAAATTGCAGCACTGGGATTTTTGCACTGGTGACTTTAAGCTGGTTTACAGCAATAAATCACCAGTCATCTCTGAAAACTCTCATCCTGTGTGAGGTCTGTAGGTTTCTATCTGCTTCACAGCTACTCACAACTCCCTGTTGCTGTGACTCAACAGCAGGAGTGTTTCTGCACTTCTGTGGCTGGCCTAGAGCTACACTGGTCATTGTATTTTTGTCAGTTCACATCTAGACAGCCGCCTTGGCTCTGATATGTTTTGATGACTTGATGTCAGCTCTGAGCTCCGCACAGGCTAGCGCTTGTCCTGAGCTTCCTGTGAACAGGAAGGTGTTGGCTGTGAAGTTGTTAGGGGGCTTCTGATGTTCTGCCAGCCTCTTTGCTTGCTAATGAGCTGTCCCTGCTGCTTTTTATCTCTTGCAGTTAGCTGGACTAGACAACAATTTTCTCTGGAAAAAATAAACACACTCTTACCCTCCTACTTCTTGCATGTGTTCTTGCATGGACTTCCTATTTTCCAGTGATCCCAGGACATTTGTAGCTGATCCAGTGTTTAGATGTCTTCTGTATCAGGGGGTTGTGTCAGTAGAACTTCTTTACAAAACTCGAAAAGCGGTGTCTTTAAATTTAACCTGGATATCCCATTCCACCTGCTTAGTTAATTGAACATGGGAATCTCAAAAGTCCACTTTATAGAGGTAAACTCTTCAACCAGGTTTCAGAATTTAGTGGTATGGTGTAATCTGCTTGCCTAAAGAAAGTGTTATTGGGAATTAAATACATTTTAGTTACTGAACAGCTCCTGTAATGAAAATGTGGGAGTTTTTGCACAAAGAAGGAAAGAAAAAGCAAAGCAAAATAGCAAAGCCTTTTTAGTTGTTGTTTTAGTAGCATAGAGCAAATAAACTTTTAACATGACTGCATGCACTGATAAGACTCATCATTAACTAAACTAGTTTCACTGCAGGAACTTCATTGCATCCATTTCAGACTATTGATTTGTGATCTCTTCCTTTTTCAGAGTCTGTTTTAGGTTAAAAATATACTGAAACATTACTTCCTCACCCAAGGATATGATGAAAATAGGATTACTGCAGAGTTTTTGAGGAAAAGATCTGATTGAGTGTTTAGACACTTGAAGTGGGCTCATTAAATTAAAGGTTACACAAACCCCAGACCCCATTAAAGCAACCCACCCAAACCCACGAGCTGACAAAAACAGAAAAAAAAAAAAAATCATCAGCCTTACCAACCCTCTTTGCTCATTTTCTGAAAGGAGCCTGAACTAGCAAGACTAACAACACATTTTAATCCTGAACTGGGCTCTCTCTCGTCTTTCTCTTCCCACCCACCGGGTTCTGCCAAGACCAACAGGCACAAACACGGACCCAGACAGCCATACATCCAGCTCAGATAAAGGCGCCGGAATCCCCAGCCCCGGGGTTACGTGCTGCCTTCTCACGGGGAACACGAGCTCCCGAGCTCTCACCTGTAGCAGGGAAAGAAGAGAAACCGCTCAGACTTTCAATGCAATGCTCTAAAGCCAGCCAGAGATTCATTCCTGCATCCTCAATGTTAAAATCACACGTGGAATTACAGAATTCTTTATCCTTCAAAAAATATCTCAAAAGGGGACCCTGACAGTCTACCTGCAACTGCTGTAACACGGAATTTTGCGTCAAAATCAGCTCACTGAGTATTGTCATCATGAGTGGTCAGTGTATAAATGAAATGGCAAAAAGTGACCTTTGAACGGAACCCTGAACCGTAACGCTATTCTGCAGTTCATACTGCTCTGTAAAAGGAAAGGCAAATGGGACGAGGTCCCGTACGTCGATTTACTCTGTTACTGAAGAGAAAAATCAGAGTGGAAAAAGAATGCAAGTCCATCAACCACAAAATGTCTCTGACCATCAAAGACAATAAGGTGCAAGGACGTTGCTCTGCATGTACCTCTACCAAAGCATGCTCTAAACATTCAGCATTAAAAGGAATTGACAGAATTAGATACTGATACCACTGCCCCGAGAATTCCTGCTGTACCTTCCTCTGACCATGGCAGATTTAAAATAAGCTAAAGAGAGAGAAAAAAGGAAAAGAAAAAAAAAACCCAACAAAAAAAAGGGTTACTTTTCTGGTGCATACAGTAGCAGCGAATCTTTTCAACATCCACAAAGTTTGCTGTGGGAACAAGCACGCCCGGTTCCTGAGGATCCCTCTGCCGCACCAGCTGCAGGTTTTCCTGTTGCTCTTTCCAAGAGCTGTCTGCGGCGTGAAACTCTCTCAACGTCGCTTCAACGGGGCCCTTCCACAGCTTCAGAACGTGCTTGTGCACGGCCTTCTCCAGGACGGCATCTGCCAGGGCAAAGCACAGGTCCAGCTCAGCTCCTCCTCTCGAGCAGAGCCGAGACCGACGGAACCATTCCCAAAACAGACACCCCAGTGCGAAGCCTACTTGCCAGGGCCTGTCTGTTACACTAGCTGAGGGGGGTAGATGTTTGCTGCCAAGGAAACAAAAGGCAGAGCAGAATCTGCGCTCCGGTTTCATTTATGGGAATGTGGTAAATAAATAAGAAACTCCATCCAACGCCTGAGCTCGCCCAGCCCAGAAAAAAAAAACATTTAAATAAACCTGCAAGCCACAGAAACCGCTAAAACCCAGTTTTAAAAAAACCCAAACAAACAAAATCGACCAAACAAACCACAAAACCCCACCAAAATAACCACTAAACACTACAAAAACCACAACAGAAGCCCCAAGCCCTCCTCTGACAAAACAACCCCACGAGCCCGAAAACCCACAAGCTCCAATTAAAGAGAGACACAAACTCACACAAACCCCACAGACACCCCCAGCATCCCCAAACACCCGCCAGCCCCAACCAACTTCCCCTAGCCAACTAAAACAACCCCACAAGCCCGGGTTGTTTCCAGATCCCCTGGCACCCTGAGACTCCCCCCAGACAGCCAAAAGACCTCCCCAGGATGACCAAGACCCCCCCAGAGATACCCAGGACCACACCAGGACCCCCCATGAGACTCCTCAAGACCCCTGGGCTCTCCCAAGGATCCCCCAAGAATCCCCCAGAGATGCCCGGCACCCCCGAAACCCCTCCAGGAACCCCTGGCACCCTGAGAACCCCCAGACACCCCCAAGACCACCCTGAGACCCCCAAGACCCTCTGAGACCCCCCCAGAAACCCCTGGAAACCTCAGACCCTCGCATAGACCCCCAAGAACACCCCAGGATGCCTGAGATGTCCCCAAAGACCCCCAGGACCACCACAGGTCCCTCCCTGGCACCCTGAGACCCCACAAGAGAACCCCCCCCCGGACCAAACCAGGACCCCATGAGACCACCCCCAGGACCGCCTGGACCCTGAGACCGTCACAGAGACCCCTCCCCAGAGACAAACGGGATCACCCCAGGACCCCCCCATGAGACTCCTCAAGACCCCTGGGCACTTCCAAGGATCCCCCAAGAATCCCCCAGAGACGCCCGGGACCCCCCGAGACCCCTCCAGGAACCTCTGGCACCCTGAAGCGCTCCCAGAGACCACCCCAAGACACCCTGAGACCTCCCCTCAGTACCCCCTGGAACCCTGGGACCCTCACAGAGACCCCCAAGAACACCCCAAGATGCCCGACAAGCCCCCAGAAACCCCCGGGACCACCCCAAGACCCATACCCAGGACTCCCTGGCACCCTGAGACCACCCCGAGGCACCCGGGACCACGCCAGGACCCCCATGAGACCTGCACCCACAACCCCCTGGCACCCTGAGACACCCCTAGAGACTCCCCAGGACCAAAACAGGACCCCATGAGACCAACCCCAGAATGCCCTGGAAACCTGAGACCACCCTGAGACACCCGGGGCCTCCCCAGGACCCCCTGAGACCCCCACCCACGACCCCCTGGCACCCTGAGACCCCACCAGAGACCCCCAGGACCAGAACAGGACCCCATGAAACCAGCCCCAGGACACCCCGGCTCCCTGAGACCACCCCGAGGCATCCAGGACCACCAAAAGACCCCCTGAGGCACCCACCCACCATCCCCTGGCACCCTGAGACACCCGTAGAGACCCCCCAGGACCAAAACAGGACCCCATGAGACCACCCCCAGGATGCCCTGGAAACCTGAGACCACCCCGAGAAACCCAGGGCCTCCCCAGGGCCCCCTGAGACCCCCACCCACGACCCCCTGGCACCCTGAGACCCCACCACAGACCCCCAGGACCAAAACAGGACCCCATGAAACCAGCCCCAGGACACCCCGGCTCCCTGAGACCACCCCGAGGCACCCAGGACCACCCCAAGACCCCCTGAGGCACCCACCCACGATCCCCTGGCACCCTGAGACACCCGGGACCACCCCAGGACGCCCTGAGACCGCCACCCACCACCCCCTGGCACCCTGGGACACCCCCGAGACCACCCCGAGAGCCCCGGGCTCCCCCCACTCACCAGCGCCGCCCAGAGCGGTTCCCCTCTTAGCGCAGCCTCCGCCGGCCACCCGCAGCTTCGCCGCGGCAGGCGGGGAGCGGGGAAAGAAGCGGGAGGAGTGGCCCGGGCGGACGGGAGAGCGGACGGCAGGGCGGGGGGGTGGAGGGGAGGGGAGGGCGGACGGGAGGAGAGGGCGCATGCGCAGTGCCGGAGGGGAAGCAGGGTCAAGGGAAGACGTGCTGGCAAAGCGCGATGTCCCCTCTTGGCGCCGCCTCCGCCGGCCGCCCGCAGCTTCGCCGCGTCAGGCGGGGAGCGGGGAAAGAAGCGGGGAGAGCGGCCGGGGAGGGCCCGGGGGTCGTTGCCGCCGCCTCCTCCCGACCCCATCTCCCGCCCGCGGCCGCCCGCCAGCTCCCGCAGCGTGCCCTCAGAGAGGCAGCAGCGCTCTGCCGCTCCGTCTGCGTCTCCCAGCCGCAGAACCGCGGCGTATCTGCAAGGCAGCAGCACGCAGCGCGTTTCGTGTGCACCGCCGCAGGCACGCGGCGGGTCCGCACGCAGGCACAACGCAGCGGCTTTCGTGCTCGGCGGCACCCGGCCGCAGTACCGCGGCGTGTCCGCCAGGCGGCAGCACCGAGCGGACAGCGCGCGACCTACCGCGCGTGCGCCGCCAGCTACCGGCTGGTGTCGACTCACCCGCCAGGCGCATGCGCAGGGTACACTTCCCAGCATTCCGCGGGGCTCAACATTTCTCCAGAGCGCATGTGCGGGATACTCCGGGCAGCTTCAGAGCGCACTACTGCGCATGCTCTTTCGTCCTGCGGTGCTACCGTGGTGCGGTCGCTAGGCAACGGCGGCGCGCCCTGTTGAAGCGCCTTGCTGCTCTCGCTGAGCCGCCCGCCCGAAGAACCGCGGAGTGTCCGCAAGGCGGCAGAACGCAGGGGGTTTCTCGTGCATCGTCGCGGTCCCGCGACGGGTCCGCAAAGAGGCAGAAAGCAGCGGCGTTCGTGCGCTGGGCCAGCCGGCGCAGTACCGAGGCGTGTCCGCCAGGCGGCAGCACCGAGCGCATTGCGCTCCCTCAACCTGCGCATGCTCCTCGGTCCTGCGGCGCTACTACGGCGTGGTTGTTAGGCAACGGCGGCGCCCTGTTTTAACGCGCTCTACCGCTAGCGCTGCGCCGCCCAGCCGCAGTACCGGATGGTGTCGGCAAGGCTACAGCACGCAGCGGACTTCGCCAGCACCCACGCGGTACCGCGCCGAGTCCGCAAGGATGCAGAACGCAGCGGCTTTCGTGCGCTCAGCCGCCCGGCGCAGTACCGCGGCGTGTCCGCCAGGCGGCAGCACCGAGCGGCGCGGAGCCTGGCCGGACGGTTCTGTCCCCGGCTGCGCTCGGCGTTACGGCGAGAGCGCTGTGGCTAACACACCCCAGTGCTTTCACTGCGTGCCCAGCGGCCACACGCTTGCCAGCTTCTCCTACTGCCCGGCTACGGAACAGGCCAGGGGGCACCCCGGGAGCTGGAAGGGACAGGGACAGGGCACCTCACCCAAACTAAGCAGAGGGCTACTCCATACCAGTGACATCGTGCTCAGCATAAAGGGAGGCTTTCGGAGGGGCGTGGGCTGGAGCAGCACGGCAAAAATAGCAAAGAGTGACCTTTGAACGGAACTGTGAACCATAACGCTATTCTGCAGTTTATACTGTTTTGTAAAAGGAAAAGAAAATGGGATGATTTCCTGTACGTGGATTTACTCTGTTACTTAAGAGTAAACGCAGCACTCAGTCCTCACTTTGGGAGCGCTGGACACACCCCCGGGGCTGCTGCTCCAAATAGTTGTGTGAAGGGAAAAGGAGAGGGTGCTCACCGACAACCCAGGGCCCTGGCCCACAAGTGCTTGGGAAGTGGGGGCCACATCCCACAGGGAGAAACCAGTCCCAGGGCACCTGGGGCAGCATACCTACACCCGGGGAAAGCTTTATTGCACTCGATTACAGTTCACAACACCACAGTTCTTGTGCCTTCAATTACAACATCACAATAAAATAATAACAGGGTTAGCAGTGTTTTCTGTTCTATCTTTATTTAACCACCATTTCCTGCCCCAGCCCACCCGGGAGTTGGGACCAGGACAACCCAGCATAGCTCGACCACAACCCCGACCCCTGGTGCGGCTCCGGCCCCGCTCGGGAACCAAACCGTCCCCAGCGCCCGGGCAGTGGCTGGTGGCACCGGCTCCACCCTCCCCGCGGACACCAAGAGCTGCTCGGCTCCGTGCCGGCCTCCAGGGCTGCACCCACCCGACCCAAGCAGGGAGAAGTCGGCGGGACGGGGCTCGGCTCTGCTCGGCACAAGGGACCGAACCGGCTGCCCCACCCGCCCCCCGCCCCCGGCTCCTACACCGGCCCCGGAACACACCGCGAGCCCATCTGCCTGCTCGAAAATAGGCTCCGGCTCGGCCAGGCACACGGGGCTCGCAGCCGCTCAGCTCTGCCCCGCTCCCAGCGCCCCCGGCCCGGTTCACCAGCCCCCCCGGGACAGCAGCTCCTCCTCCACTCCACGCTAACGCCACTGCGCGCGCGCTCTCCAAGCTCCGGTCCCGCCAATCCAGGCCGGAGACACCGCCCAGCCCCGCCCGCCCTCGCCAGCCCCGCCCATCCCCGCCAGCCCCGCCCATCCCGCCCGCCCTCGCCAGCCCCGCCCACCCCGCCCGCCCTGCTGTTCTCTATCCGGTCCGACGGAGCCTCGCCCGTCACACCGCCCCGCCACAGCGGCCGCAGCTCCGCCCAATCGCGCCTTGCCCTTTCAATCCGGGCCCGCCCCCCTGCCGCTCCGCGTCCCGGCCGCCTCCGTCCCCCGAAGGCCGCGATCCCGCCGCAGCCGGTTCGGGAGTCTTAGCGCCCTCGCCCCTGAGGCCGGCGTTGGTGTGCCAGTGCGGGGGCGCCGCATCGCGGTCGCTGCCAGTTCCCGATTAAGCCCCCGAGCCGGGAAGCATCTGAGATCGCGTCGGCCGGGCCCGGCCGCCGCTTGTACCCGCGCAGCTGCGGGAGCAGAGACCGGGCGGGACCGCTCGGCCCGGGGCCCGGGGCCCCGCGGTGCTGAGCTCGAAGCAGCGACGAAGCAGCGGCGACAGCTGAGCTCGGCTCTGTGAAGAGCCCGCCCCTTCCTCCCTTCCTTTCCGGCTCCCGGCCGCTTCCCCCCGGCCCGGCCCGGCTCCGCAGCTGCCCTGGCGCCCCCGCCCCGAGGCCTGGAACACCTCCTCGAGAGAGGGCGGGGTTGCGGGACCCAACAGGAGCGGAGGAACGGAGACTCCACCGCCCCGGGGCCCCTCGGGCTGGGGCGGTCCCAGCTCTGGGACAGAGCGGGGCCGGATTGAAACATCGGGCCGGGATTGGGCACAGCCAAACCGACAGGGCGAGCTGGAGTGCGCGGAGCGGAGACGGGATTGAAACGATGGCCGGGGACTGGACGGAGTGGCGACGGCGGGGCGCGGGGACGGGATTGAAAAGGAATTACGTGATTGGTCCAGAACGGAAGATTGGCGCGGCAGCGATAGGCGGCCGGAGAGCCGGCGGGCGTGGCCAGGTCCTTTAAAAGGGGCGGCGGGTCCCAGCGACGACAGTGACAGCGAGGAGGGGTGGTTACTGTTGCCGTGCCGGGGGCTCCGGAGCGTTGGTGAGCCTGGACGGGGAGCTCGGGGAGAGGGGCGGCGCCGCCGCCGCAGGACTCGCGTATTGGGGTGGGGTGTGAGCGAGGGGTGTTGGATTCGGCTTGAACCTGGGCGAGCTGTGTATCGCGGCGAGGGGTGCGGCAGCGGGGTCCGGCCCTGTCCTGTCCTGGGGGCCGCTTCCCTCTCACGAAGCTGAGCCGCGGGCACAGGCTGAAGAGGCACCGGCCGCGACAGGTGCAGGACGCGAGGGGCCGGAGCCCCAGTGCGGGTCGGGGGGCCGGGATCGGCCCGCCGCGGGGGTTGCCGCGAGCGGCATCTTGGAGCTTGGAATACCGACTCGTGACGGCAATAAAGGTGTGAGTGTGAAACCCGCCGTGTGTCCCGATGGCTCAAAGACACCCAGAGCACTGAAGGGAAAAAACTCTGTCCCGGGGGTGCCACTGCCCCCGGTGTCGCGGGGCCGGCTCCGCCCAGGGGGCGGTGTCCTCAGTTCCCAAACACTCCCGGGCCCTGGGGTGCGTGCCCACCCCCCAATCCCCCTAGGAGCCGGAGGAGGAGCCCCGGGGTGCCTCTAGCTCCGCAGAGACATAAGCGCTGTGTGTCGGCTGAGGCTCAGCACCAGCCTTGGGAGAGGACCAGCTGGAGGCCCAGCTGATGTTCCCCCTCCCCAGCTGCTGCTACTGCTCAGAGGGGCCTGGGGGGATAGGGTGTGTGTCAGGACCGTGGGACCCTCAGTGCAGGTGGGGCTCCAGGCACGGGCCTGCATCGGCAGCCGAGGCTGGGGACCGACACCGCAGGGGATCGCAGCAGCCGGACAGGGGGGCTGTGACTGATGACAATGATTGATTTATGGCCTTGTCAGCAGCCCCCGCTGCTGCCGGGAGAAGGCGGAGGCAGAGGGAAGATGTAGAGCTGGAGCTGAGATAGGCACTGCAAAGCTGGAGCTGAAACAACGCTGAGCTGGAGTAAAGTCAGTGGGGCTGGAATAAACGGGGTGGGGGGCGAGGGGCTGGAAGAAAGGGGGGGGAGCAGTAGTATGGGTCTTGGAAAGCAGCTGGAATCACATGGGGCAAGAATACTCTGGGGCTGGAAATAAAGGCTGTTGATGTGGGAAAGGAGCTGAAATCACTTGGGGTTGGGACCGTGAATAAAGATGCTGGGGCCGGGAATTAAGACGCCGGGACTCGAATGAATGCTGCAGGGTTTGAAAAGGAGCTGAAATCACTTGGGGCTGGAAATAAAGACACTGGGGCTGGAATGAACGCTGTGGAGTTTGGAAAGGAACTGAAATCACCTGGGGCTAGAAATAAAGACACTGGAGCTGAAATGATTGCTGGGGGATTCAGAAAGGAGCTAAAAATCACTCCAGGCAGGAATAAAAACCGTTGGACTGGAAATAAAAACTGCAGAGTTGGAATAATGGTTGTTGGTGTGGGAAAGGAGCTGAAGTCACAGCTGCGGGGCTGGAGCTGAGACATGACAGAGCTGGAGCTGAATAATGGCTGTGGCTGGAGCCAAAGCACTGGACCTGGGGCAGGAATCAAAACTATAGGGCTGCAATAAAGATTGTCTGTGTGGGAAAGGTGCTGAAATCACTGGAGCTGGGAATAAAGACACAGGCCGGGAATAAAAAACTTAGGGCTGGAATAAAGGGTGTTGGTGTGGGAAAGGAGCTGAAATCACTTGGGGATGGGAATAAAGACTGCGAATAAAGGGGTTGGCAGTGTGAATAAAGATGCTGGGGCCGAAATGATTGCTGTGGGATTCAGAGAGGATCTGAAATCACTCTGGGCAGGAATAAAAGACTGTTGGGCTGGAAATAAAAACTGCAGAGCTGAAATAAAGACGGTTGTGGGAAAGGAGCTGAAATCACGGCTGCGGGGCTGGAGCTGGACCTGAATATTGGGTGTGGCTGGAGATGAAACACCAAACCTGCAGCAGGAATCAAAACTATAAGGTTGTTTGTGTGGGAAATCACTCGGGGCTGGAATAAGATGGTGGAGTTGGAATAAAGATGGTTGGGGCTGCAATAAGGACTGTGGGGCTGGAAATAAAAACTGCAGAGCTGGAATAAAGGTGGTTGGTGTGGGAGAGGAGCTGAAATCACAGCTGTGGGGCTGGAGCAGAGACACGACGGAGCTGGACCTGAATATTGGCTGTGGGTGGAGGCAAAACACCAAACCTGGGGCTGGAATAAAGACCATGGGGCTGGGATAAAGCCTGGGATTAGAAAGCAGCTGAAATCACTCAGGGTTGGAGCTGAAATCTCAGAGCTGGAATAAAGACGATGGGGCTGGGGCTGAAATTATTGGTGTGGGGCTTGGAAAGAAGCTGAAGTCACACAAGACCTGGGCTTGCGAGCCTTCGTTTTCTGAGGGCAGGTATCCTCCGTCAGTCGCTGCTGGCTGTTGTCCACAAGAAGAAACGGGCTGCACTCTTCTGGCTCGACCATCTTGAACTTTTCAGTGCAGAGCTGACAGACGTCTTCAGCAGTGTTGCACTGTCTCACCAGTCAGGTCAGCCCTCTGCATCCACGGTCAACTTCCTGGAGCGCAATGGGAAGAAGGTAGCTCTGTAGAACGAGAAAACACACGTCAGCAGCTCGAAAACCTGTTGCAGTTTTGCATAGCTGGGTTTTAATGGAGAACAGGGATGCTGCCGAGATGGCTTCTGCAAGCAGCAGCCAGAAGCTCTCAGCAGGGCCCAGAAAGTCAATGTCAGCTGATTCAAGGCCAGAGTTGTTGCTGACCAAGGCAAAGCCAATCTGCAAGTAACATCATGGGAAAAACAGACTCAATTCAAAATAAAAAAATGCATCTAATTTATTAGCACCACCCCCCCACCAAGGAAGTACCCACTGATAATGAGTCAGGCAATGAGAAATAAAACCAAATTTTAAAACACTTCCTCCCACCACTCCCTTTGTCCCAGGTTCAACTTTACTCATGGTTGTTTTCCCTTTCTCCACCCACACCTCCCTGACACACACACCCCACCACACAGGGGGAGATGGGGAACGGGGGTTTCAGTCGGTTACACATGAGTTGTCTCTGCTGGTTCTTCCTTCTTAGGGGAGCATTCCTCACACTCTTCCCCTGCTTCAGTGTGGGGTTCCACCTACGACAAACAGCTCTCCTTGAACTTCAGCAGGAGTCCTTTCCCATGGGGCTTCAGCTCTTTACCAACGGCCCCAGTGTGGGTTACTTTTATGGGATGCAGAACTTTAGGACCAGACTGTTCCAGCCTGGTTATCCCAGTCACAGGTCCCCCAGCAAACCTGCCTTGGCATGGTCCCCTCTCTCCATGGGCTGTAGGTCCTACCAAGAGCTTGCTTCTACACGGGCTTCCTACTGGGTCCTTCAAGTGTCTTCACCTGCTCCAGACTGTCCTCCTCTGTAGGCTGCAGCAGAATCATTGCTCCCCACCATCCTCCATGGGCTGCAAGGGGACAGCCTGCTTCACCATGGCCTTCTCAGAGGCTGCAGGGTACCCTCCCCTCCAGCACCAGAGCAACTCCTCCACCCTTCTTCACTGACCTTGGTGTCTGCAGCTTCTCACATCTTCTTAATCCCTTCTCTGGTGGCAAAAAACAGCTGCTTGGGTTTTTTTCCTTCTTAAATGTCATAGAACATACTGAGTTGGAGTACAACTTATCCCAGAGACTCTATGACCATCACCAATGGGCTCAGCATTGGTCAGCAGCATGTCTGTCCTTGAGCTGGCTGGTGTTGGTTCTGTCAGAACTGAGAGCTTCTTGTAGCTTCTAGCAGAAGGCACCCTGTTTCCCCCCACCCCACCAACATCACTTAAACCTTGCCAGGCAAACTCTCAACACCCTTTCCCCTGCCCTCCCTCAAAGACCTCCACCTGGGGCAAAGGAAATACAAACCCAGCCAAGAGGGACGTGGAGGCAGGCAGCAATATTCAGTCACACACAGAACCAGTCCCAGGAGCAACTCTGTGCCAGTGCTCAAGGCCTGCCCTGGGACACCTCAGTACTCGCTCCCAGTTGGTCCAGCATGGTCCTCAATAGATGAGCTGCCATGCCAAGGTGGAGGCTGCCACCAAAACCAGAAGAGTGCAGAATGCTAAGAGGAGGAAAGTGGCTGCCAGTGTGACAGCAGGACTGTAATGAGAAAGTGGAAGGCAGGAAATGGGGTGTCCAGAAAAAGACAGGGACAGTGAGCCTGGCAGAGGTGGAGAAAAAAGCAGCAGGCAGAGGGGAAGAGAGGCAGCGAAAAGAGGGATGGGGGCAGTGACCCAAAAACAAGGACAGATATACAGAAAACATCCGGGTGAGCAGCCCTGCAGACAAGAAGGAACAAAAACAGGGCCAGGACTGAGAAGTCCAGTAAGAACTGGTAACACGGGGTGCAGGACAGAGCAACAGGAGAGGGAGGGGAGCAGGGAGAAGGAGAGATAAAAGGATAGAGCAAAAGAGGGAACAAGGACCAAGGAGCAGGACTGTAGGAAAGAATGAGTAAAATAAAAAAAGAAGGGTGGTGAGCAGGACAGAGGGATAGAGAGACAAAGAGGGAGACGAGGACAGAAAGAGACAATTACTCCAGGCGGGGGGAGCAAAAGGCAGGCAAGGAGCAGAGACACCCCCAGGATGCTCTGGAAACCTGAGACCACCCCGAGAAACCCGGGGACTCCCCAGGACCCCCTGAGACCCCCACCCACGACCCCCTGGCACCCTGAGACCCCACCAGAGACCCCCAGGACCAAAACAGGACCCCATGAAACCAGCCCCAGGACACCCCGGCTCCCTGAGACCACCCCGAGGCACCCAGGACCACCCCAAGACCCCCTGAGGCACCCACTCACGATCCACAGGCACCCTGAGACACCCGGGACCACCCCAGGACGCCCTGAGACCGCCACCCACCACCCCCTGGCACCCTGGGACACCCCCGAGACCACCCCGAGAGCCCCGGGCCCCCCCCACTCACCAGCGCCGCCCAGAGCGGTTCCCCTCTTAGCGCAGCCTCCGCCGGCCACCCGCAGCTTCGCCGCGGCAGGCGGGGAGCGGGGGAAGAAGCGGGAGGAGTGGCCCGGGCGGACGGGAGAGCGGACGGCAGGGCGGGGGGGTGGAGGGGAGGGGAGTGCGGACGGGAGGAGAGGGCGCATGCGCAGTGCCGGAGGAGAAGCAGGGTCAAGGGAAGACGTGCTGGCAAAGCGCGATGTCCCCTCTTGGCGCCGCCTCCGCCGGCCGCCCGCAGCTTCGCCGCGTCAGGCGGGGAGCGGGGAAAGAAGCGGGGGAGAGCGGCCGGGGAGGGCCCGGGGGTCGTTGCCGCCGCCTCCTCCCGACCCCATCTCCCGCCCGCGGCCGCCCGCCAGCTCCCGCAGCGTGCCCTCAGAGAGGCAGCAGCGCTCTGCCGCTCCGTCTGCGTCTCCCAGCCGCAGAACCGCGGCGTATCTGCAAGGCAGCAGCACGCAGCGCGTTTCGTGTGCACCGCCGCAGGCACGCGGCGGGTCCGCACGCAGGCACAACGCAGCGGCTTTCGTGCTCGGCGGCACCCGGCCGCAGTACCGCGGCGTGTCCGCCAGGCGGCAGCACCGAGCGGACAGCGCGCGACCTACCGCGCGTGCGCCGCCAGCTACCGGCTGGTGTCGACTCACCCGCCAGGCGCATGCGCAGGGTACACTTCCCAGCATTCCGCGGGGCTCAACATTTCTCCAGAGCGCATGTGCGGGATACTCCGGGCAGCTTCAGAGCGCACTACTGCGCATGCTCTTTCGTCCTGCGGTGCTACCGTGGTGCGGTCGCTAGGCAACGGCGGCGCGCCCTGTTGAAGCGCCTTGCTGCTCTCGCTGAGCCGCCCGCCCGAAGAACCGCGGAGTGTCCGCAAGGCGGCAGAACGCAGGGGGTTTCTCGTGCATCGTCGCGGTCCCGCGACGGGTCCGCAAAGAGGCAGAAAGCAGCGGCGTTCGTGCGCTGGGCCAGCCGGCGCAGTACCGAGGCGTGTCCGCCAGGCGGCAGCACCGAGCGCATTGCGCTCCCTCAACCTGCGCATGCTCCTCGGTCCTGCGGCGCTACTACGGCGTGGTTGTTAGGCAACGGCGGCGCCCTGTTTTAACGCGCTCTACCGCTAGCGCTGCGCCGCCCAGCCGCAGTACCGGATGGTGTCGGCAAGGCTACAGCACGCAGCGGACTTCGCCAGCACCCACGCGGTACCGCGCCGAGTCCGCAAGGATGCAGAACGCAGCGGCTTTCGTGCGCTCAGCCGCCCGGCGCAGTACCGCGGCGTGTCCGCCAGGCGGCAGCACCGAGCGGCGCGGAGCCTGGCCGGACGGTTCTGTCCCCGGCTGCGCTCGGCGTTACGGCGAGAGCGCTGTGGCTAACACACCCCAGTGCTTTCACTGCGTGCCCAGCGGCCACACGCTTGCCAGCTTCTCCTACTGCCCGGCTACGGAACAGGCCAGGGGGCACCCCGGGAGCTGGAAGGGACAGGGACAGGGCACCTCACCCAAACTAAGCAGAGGGCTACTCCATACCAGTGACATCGTGCTCAGCATAAAGGGAGGCTTTCGGAGGGGCGTGGGCTGGAGCAGCACGGCAAAAATAGCAAAGAGTGACCTTTGAACGGAACTGTGAACCATAACGCTATTCTGCAGTTTATACTGTTTTGTAAAAGGAAAAGAAAATGGGATGATTTCCTGTACGTGGATTTACTCTGTTACTTAAGAGTAAACGCAGCACTCAGTCCTCACTTTGGGAGCGCTGGACACACCCCCGGGGCTGCTGCTCCAAATAGTTGTGTGAAGGGAAAAGGAGAGGGTGCTCACCGACAACCCAGGGCCCTGGCCCACAAGTGCTTGGGAAGTGGGGGCCACATCCCACAGGGAGAAACCAGTCCCAGGGCACCTGGGGCAGCATACCTACACCCGGGGAAAGCTTTATTGCACTCGATTACAGTTCACAACACCACAGTTCTTGTGCCTTCAATTACAACATCACAATAAAATAATAACAGGGTTAGCAGTGTTTTCTGTTCTATCTTTATTTAACCACCATTTCCTGCCCCAGCCCACCCGGGAGTTGGGACCAGGACAACCCAGCATAGCTCGACCACAACCCCGACCCCTGGTGCGGCTCCGGCCCCGCTCGGGAACCAAACCGTCCCCAGCGCCCGGGCAGTGGCTGGTGGCACCGGCTCCACCCTCCCCGCGGACACCAAGAGCTGCTCGGCTCCGTGCCGGCCTCCAGGGCTGCACCCACCCGACCCAAGCAGGGAGAAGTCGGCGGGACGGGGCTCGGCTCTGCTCGGCACAAGGGACCGAACCGGCTGCCCCACCCGCCCCCCGCCCCCGGCTCCTACACCGGCCCCGGAACACACCGCGAGCCCATCTGCCTGCTCGAAAATAGGCTCCGGCTCGGCCAGGCACACGGGGCTCGCAGCCGCTCAGCTCTGCCCCGCTCCCAGCGCCCCCGGCCCGGTTCACCAGCCCCCCCGGGACAGCAGCTCCTCCTCCACTCCACGCTAACGCCACTGCGCGCGCGCTCTCCAAGCTCCGGTCCCGCCAATCCAGGCCGGAGACACCGCCCAGCCCCGCCCGCCCTCGCCAGCCCCGCCCATCCCCGCCAGCCCCGCCCATCCCGCCCGCCCTCGCCAGCCCCGCCCACCCCGCCCGCCCTGCTGTTCTCTATCCGGTCCGACGGAGCCTCGCCCGTCACACCGCCCCGCCACAGCGGCCGCAGCTCCGCCCAATCGCGCCTTGCCCTTTCAATCCGGGCCCGCCCCCCTGCCGCTCCGCGTCCCGGCCGCCTCCGTCCCCCGAAGGCCGCGATCCCGCCGCAGCCGGTTCGGGAGTCTTAGCGCCCTCGCCCCTGAGGCCGGCGTTGGTGTGCCAGTGCGGGGGCGCCGCATCGCGGTCGCTGCCAGTTCCCGATTAAGCCCCCGAGCCGGGAAGCATCTGAGATCGCGTCGGCCGGGCCCCAAGGCGCATGTGCGGGATACTCCGGGAAGCTTCTATGCACGCTACTGCGCATGCTCCTCGGTCCTCTGGCGCTACCGCGGCACAGTTGCTAGGCAACGGCCGGTCGCAGGTCTACAGCGCTCGGCCGCGCACTCCAGGCACAGCGAGTCCAGCTTCTCCTACTGCCCGGCTTCGGAACGGGCTGGGGGGCACCCCGGGAGCTGGAAGGGGACAGGGCACGTCACCCAGACTAAGCAGAGGGCTACTCCATACCAGTGACAGCATAAAGGGAGGCTTTCGGGGGGCGCGGGGGGGGGGCTGGAGCGCACGGCTCCAGGATGTGCAGTTTGGGGACACTCCGGCTTTGGGGCAGCGCTGAGCTGTACAGCCTGAGCCCTGCACTCTGGGGACAAACTGCACCGTGCAGCGCCAGTTTCAAGCTATTCACTGTCAGCACTACTCTCATCCGAACCAGGGAGTGGGGGGGGGGGGGGGGGGCAAGTGGGGGGCTGAGAGACAAGGAGACAAAGAAAGAGGGTGCAGAGAAAAACACTTCAGTTTTGATGTTACAAAGGGTAGATTTATTGTTCAATAAATGCATAGCAAACTCAGCCATGTGAAATGTATTTTCAAGTAACTGTAAGTCCTGCAGTGGACTTTTAAAGAAAGATGGTAAAAGCAGATAGAGGAAAAACAACATTGGAAATGTGCATGACTTATGCCCTTTAAAGATTCATCCCAATGATATGGGGGTATCATTTTGCTGGTTTGATGGGATACTAAAGGTCTGGCAACAAAGGAGGGCATGAAACCACCTCAGTGACGGCCCTCACATAAGCACACGTGTTTGCTCATCCAGATTTATTCATAGTCTACTTGAGAACTGAACTAGGGTCACCTGGTGGTGCCAGGAGCTGGTACCAGATGATCTATACAAATACTGAGAGCCTGCCCGGTTGGATGTGATGACAGCCTGTTGTTTTACAGGAGGTTTACTGCTATATAAAAAAAAACCCAACAAACTGGGATGGTCAATAACCTTGTTGCAAAGCAGAGAAAGCAAATCTGTAGAAGTTGCACTAACTTCTACTGCGACATCCCAGCACATTTCAGAAGACTTGTGGTGATTTAGCCCCCACCAGCAGCTGAGCACCACGCAGTCAGTCGCTTGCTTGCTTCACACCCCCACACACAATGAGGAGAGTGAGAAGACAAAGGCAAACCTGGTGGGTTGGGATGGGAAAGGGAGGGACAAATAACAATAATGAGACTTAGGACAAAATATACAAAACTGGTGATAATGACATTGTCGTGGTTTTGCCCCAGCTGAGAGCAGAGCACCACGCAGCTGCTTGTTCTTTAAAAGAGAGTTGGGGGTGGGGGGGTGTTGAGGGAAGGGCGAAGGGAAGGAGAAGAAAATCCAAGGAACAAAAGCCTCACGGGTTGGGATAAGGATGGTTACTGGGACAGCAGAAAAATAGGATTTTACAGCAAAATCTATGAAACTGGTGATACACAATGCAGTTTCTCACTGAACTGCACAAACTCAGGACGCACAGCTCAGAGCCATCCCGAAACTGGACCATCCCCAAACAATGCGTCCTGGAGCCATGCACTCCTTCCCCACCAGCCCCCCTTTATGCTGAATATGATGTCATTATATGGAATAGCCCTTTTACCACTTTGGGGCACCTGTCCTGGCTGTGTCCTCTCCCAGCTTCCACGGTGTCAGCCACTTTCTCATTAGCAGGGCAGGATGAGAAGCAGAAAAGTCTGTGACTGCTTGGCAACCACTAAAAACATCAGGGTGTTATCAACATTGCTCTCATCTTAATCCCAAAGGCAGCACTGCACTAACTGCTAGACAGAAAATTAACTCTATCCCAGCCAAACCCAGGACAAGACCGCACACTACAGGCCAACAAATGCAAGTTTCTACCCCAGAGTACAGCCAAAGGTCTAATTATCAATGAATGCCTAAGGCGAACAGAAAAGAGTGAGAAATGCACTTAAATCAGAAATTGATATCAAGATCTGTCACAAATGTTACATGACCTTGACATCATTTTTGTGTTCACAATGTTCAGAGTAAAACATACCTATGTTAGGGATTATGAAGATCAGCATTTCTGAACTACTTCTGTATACGGTAACCAGTACAACTGCAAGGCTTGAGGACAAAAGTAAAATGTAATAGTTCTTAAATGTCTAAAACTCCTGTCATTGCTGTTTTCAGGCTGTCCCGGTGAGTCCAGTATGCATTCAAGTTTCTCTTTATTAATTTTCTCATCCCGCAAAAATTAATCATTCAATTTGCAGATACAGGTATTATGCTGCTTTATACCAGTCGCTACAGCTGTAAAAAACCCAGATATTATCTAGGTGCATATCAATTAGATCATCTCTGAAGACAAGACAGCTGACAGCTTTGAAGTAAAAGAGAAGTTATGAGTGGGATAAGAGAGGAGACAACGTTAGGGAAGAGAAGTTTGTTGCCTACGGAACAGAGAGGTTAATAAGGAGGTATATTATGGCATGTTTTAAAACCAGTAAGGTTACAGAGTCCATGGTTTTATTTGAGACTAATCATAGAATCATAGGGGTTGGAAGGGACCTCAAGAGATCATCGGGTCCAACCCCCCTGCCAAAGCAGCTCCCCAGTTCATATTGCAAAATGAAGGGCTCATATGTCCAAAAGCTTGTCTACTTTATCCTACTAAATCAGCTTATCTAGTAAAAGGCCTGTACCTACAAATTTTGTTTCTTATGTCTTGCCCTGTTTTCCATGGTCATGTTGCACTATCACAAGCACCATACTTATGTAACTGGACTTTGACAGCTCAGTCCCTCTTATGCTGCAACCGGCACTAAAACTCTCTTCCTACCAACCATGCTTAGCTCTTAAGGTATATTTGGACACTGAGGCCTCTGAGAGATGTGATGAGCAGGCCCAAGACAAGCATTATACAGATTTCCCAAACAGAGTCGTTTAATATGCATGCCTTTCAAATACCTAGATTAAAAATTTAAAGAAGCCTATTGTAACATATAGCTTCTGGTCCTGTTCTTCTCCATTTATCATCTTTAAAATTTAATGACTACATTCCACAGCATCACTCTTCTGTGCATAAGAACTCTCCTACTGATCATCTGACATCTCTCCACCCTTTCTTCAACCAGAGATGCTCCAAATCACTACTCCTGCTGTCATCTCACTTCCTGCTGTTTTTTCTCTTCATATCTGGACCACTGCAGAGCTCTGATACATGTTAAGTCTCCAAGTTCAGTTTAAAAAGGATACAAGATTGAACAGAAAAACATTGTATAAGTAGTAGTCATTAGGAAAATGTAGAGTGCTCTCCTTTATTTTTATTATTCCACATTAAACCCCATCCTAATACAAGTAATCACAAAAAAGTCTAATTAAAGATTTCCATATAGTATTTTAAGCCTACCAGTTTCTCTAAACATACCTAAAATGCTGCAAGGAAAAAGCACATTAATTTAAGTGAAGCTATGGACATTAAATGTCCAAGGAGATGTTAGAACTAAAATATTTACTGCACTTTTCATAGTTGTTACTGGCTTTATAAGGAGTGTATGCTGTACCTTTTCCTAAATGAGAAATATGTCCTCAACATACATTTACATAAGTGATACAGTGCTTTACCTAAATGAGCCTTCTGAACATAAGCCATATCAATGTTAAGTGCTTAATAACTGCAGCTAAACCTTATGATCTCTCAGCTGGACCATTATACCCATTAAACTTTTAAATAAAACAATTTTTAACTTATATACACAAGTGGGATGGGTTTGTGTTTTGTTGGGGTTTTTTTTTTAAAGCAAGAATCATGTCACAAATAGTTCTGTACTATAGCCTTTATAAAAGCTATAAAATACACATTTAGATTAACAAAACAAAAACAAAAGACCCAAAATGAAACAAAACAACCCCCCAAAACAAGCACCTGGGAATTCCTACCTACACATTTTATGGCTCTTGTAGCAGAGAACAGAGCAATAAAATCCAGAAATATGTAGCAGTCATCTGTATGTGATCTAAAATAGCCAGAAAATCCCTTGTAAATAATAATTAGAAGAACATATAGGACCCCTCAAACGACAAAAAAAGGATGCCTTAAACCTTTCCTGAAACACTAAACCTGACACTTTGAGCTGGGCTTATCTGGGAGATACTGAGGAACACACAATGACAGGGAACTGCAGCCTATACTTAGCACTGACAAAAAGTTAAAAGTGAACCCGGTGGAGTTCACTTCATCAGATGTTACAGTCAGGAGCACTGCAGGGCATCTAAATATGTTACATACTTACGGAAAATTAAAATACAGCCACAAAAATAGTACTGAAAAACTCTACGGTTCAAATCCCACTCAAGCCCACCTGGTTCAGATCTTATGTGCCAGCCTCAAGAACTGCATAATTTTAGACTCTCTCACAAACTGACTTCCACAGGCAAAAGGCTGCATCATATATAAAGAGTGACTAGCAAAGAAAGAAGCAAATGGAGCTTAGGCCTTGTTATTATGTCAATTGTGGCTTTTTGAAACAATCAACCAAGTGTCCGTCTGTCCTCAATTAGTACTAGCTATAATTAAATTTCTCTTCCTATGAACAACTAATGTAAAGAATGCAGAGCATGGGTAATGTGATTGCTGTTGCCCAGCCCAGTGAACAGAACTGCTGTGTCTGCATTGTGAACAATCTGGAAGCTGTGGGGAAACATTGATGAAAATCCTGATAAAAGACAATGAAAAAATAACCAGACTGTACAGTGAGAAAAGCATGAGATGTTTCAATGTCTGCACAGGATAAATAATGCTACAGTCTGTGTGAACTACGCAGCTAGAAAATCATCACTGAGGCATGCTTGACATAAGGGGACCAAGTCATAAGAGGAGGCATTGTCAAACTATTTATGCCCACCTTCCTAATGTAGCCCCAAAGTATTTTTAAGAAATCCATGTCCTACAACATACACTGCAAAGAATCAGCACATTTGACTGCTATTGTAACTATGATGGAGAATAAATCTAAGGATCAAACTTTGAACGTGGGGATATTTACTTGGAATGGTACACCTGAGATGATAGTAGACATGCCCAGCACAGCCGCACGAATGCTACAGTGTCACACAGCAGGAAGTTGCTTTCTGCAGAGTTTCAACAGAAAAACAGTCATCCATTTCTTAAGTGGAACTTAGAACACTACAGCAGACAAATCAGTGTGACTGAGGAATTTGTAAGGCTGACTCAGTAACACTCCTTTAACTGTTCACCAGATATGTTTCTGTTTATGTCAGTGTATTTTTCGGCCCTGTGAAAAGACCTCTGTCCTTCAGCATGTATGACACCAAGTTTAGCAGAAAGATGGGGTTTAATGCCTACAGACCATTTTGTGATACACTGGTTTTGCTAACAAGGACCTCTGATCAACATCTTATAACCTTCAGTAATGTGCAAACCTTAAAACTCCACTTTAAGTCCTTACTAAGTAACACTAGAGTACACTAGCACACTTAGGTCAGAAGCCCCAGAATGTGTACCTCTTGGGTTTTTGACAAGCATAATTGTTGAGCAATATTGCTAATACGTATCACTTCTCTAGGAACATTCTAGTCCTAGACAAGACCTCTGGGTTTGTCTAGTTTGGAGAGAAGGAGCCTGAGGGTTGACGGGTTGACCTCATGGCTCTCTCCAGCTTCCTGTGGAGGGGATGTGGAGAGGGGGGTGCTAAGCTCTTCTCCCTGGAAACACAGAATCATAGAATTGTCTTGGTTGGAAGGGACCCTTTAGATCATCAAATCCATCGCCCTAACCTGTCAACCACCACTAAACCATGTCCCTCGGCACCCCATCTAACTGTCTTTTAAATACCTCCAGGGATGGAGACTCCAGTGCTTCCCTGGCCAGCCTGGTCCAATGCCTGACAACCCTCTCTGTGAAGAAATTTTTCCTAATATCCAATCTACATCTTCCATGGCATAACATGACGCCATGTCTCCTTGTCCTATCAGCTATCAGCCCCCACCTCTCCACAACCTCCTTCCAGGTAGTTGTAGAGAGCAATTATTAGCTCTCCCCTCAACGTTCTCTTCTCCAGAATATAAACAACCCCAGTTCCCTCAGCCACTCCTCATAACAGTTATTCTCCAGTCCCCTCACCAGCCTCGTCGCCCTTCTCTGGGCAGGCTCCAGTACCTCAATGTCTTTTCTGTAGCAAGGGGCTCAAAACTGAACGCATACACAACATGCGGCCTCACCGGCACTGAGGACGGGGACAATGAGTGCCCTAGTGCTACTCACCACACTGTTCTTAACACAGGCCAGGATGCCGTGGGCCTTCTTGGCCTCCCGGGCATGCTGCAGGCTCATGTCCAGCCAGCTGACAGTCAACACCCCCAGGGCCTTCTCTGCCAGGCAGCTTTCCAGCCACTCTGCCCCAGGCCTGTAGCGCTGCCTGGAGTTATGATGACCCAAGGGACAGGATGCCTCAAATGGTTCAAAGCTGCATCAGAGGCAGTTCAGACTATACATTAGGAAGCACTTTACAGAGAAACTGTTCAAACACGATGTCTCAAACCTGTCAGTGTTTAAGAGACATTTAGATAATGCCCTTAATAAAAGGCTTTAACATTTGGTCAGCCCTGAAGTGGTCAGGCAGTTGGACTAGATCATCCTCAGGCCTTTCCAACTGTTCTGTTCTGTGCTATGCTATTGTACTTCTTTAACTGTGAAAGCAGTTGAAGCATCTGAACTGGAATGATACTAAGGTTTTTCCAAATGGGAGTAATTGAATTCACATAATATTACTCAGAAATGTCATTCCAAGTATATCATCCTGATTTCTTTTTTCCCATGAGACTAAAGTTAATTAGTTAATTGCTCAGCCCGAATTGGAGTCTTAGCCTGAAATTCAGCACAACTCTTCCATGGAACTAGAGCATTGTTGTACATCTGAGTAACTTGGCAGAAGCATTAACTCTGCTTCTTCCCAAATCCTGTTAGAATCTCTACCTCTTGAAAACATTGCATCTCCAGCAATTTTATCATCTGCTAGCTTGCTTGCTTCGAGTATTAAGAGTTTTAGCATTTCTTGACGTAAAGAGTGAAAGGCATGTTAAGATGAGGTACTAAAAATCTTCTATTTGGGGAGAGTTTAAGATGCTGCTCAGCACATTTGTGCAAGTAAGATACTGTCAGATTGAGTGTTACCTACAGAGGCAGTTACCTACAGCTTGGATATATGACTGGGACTCCAGAGACAGACTGTTTTTAGTCAAGTGGTAAAGAAAGAAAAAACAGGAAACAAATATGTAGATGCATTTCCTGCCCTTAACATCATGGCAGGTGAGGAGTGGAACTGGTGACAAACCTCTGCTTTCTGCTCCCAGCCACATGTCCTAATCAGGTCTTGCAGCCTCCCATCCCAGAAGAACCACTAGCAAAGGGGAGGTGACAGAGATGGAGTGGAAGGCAGGTTAGGAGAAAAACTCATGTACAAGTGCCTTGTTTAGTGTATTTGCCAAAGGAGAAGTGGCTTATGAAATCATTTGTACATTGGTCTGTGTTCTGTAATAACATTTAAACCCTTTCACCAAGTTTAAGAAAACAGAGAGGTCTTAGCATTACTACTTTGTAACAGTTTTGAAAAGACTGATGAGAGAGGCAACTATTTAGAATCACTGAATCCTTTGGATTAGACCTCAAAGATCATCTAGGTCCAACCTCCCCTGCCATGGGCAGGGACACCCTCACTAGCCCAGGCTTCCCAAAGTCCCATCCAACCTGGCCTTAAACACCTCCAGGAATGGGGCTTCAACATCCTCTCTGAGCAACCTGTGCCAGGGCCTCACTACCCTCATAGTAAAGAATTTCTTCCTAACATCTAACCTAACCCTGCCCTCTTTCAGCTTAAAGCCACCGCCCCTTGTCCTGTCAATACATTCCCCAGTGACCTGTCCATCTCTCACTTCCCTGCAGGACCCCTTTAAGTACTGGTAACACTACAATTAGGTCACCCCGGAGCCTCCTCTTCTCCAGACTGAACAAGCCCAACTCTGACAGCCTGGCTTCACAGGAGAGGTGCTACAGACTCTTGATCATCTTTGTGGCCCTCCTCTGGACTCACTCCAACAGCTCCATGTCTTTCCTGTACTGGGGACCCTAGAGCTGGACACAGCATGCAGGTGGGGTCTCATGAGAGCAGAGGGGCAGAATCCCCTTCCTTGACCTGCTGGCCACACTGTTCATGATGCAGCCCAGGACACAAGTGGCCTTTTGACCTGCCAGTGCAAACTGCCACTTCATGTTGAGCTTGTCATCAACCAGCACCCCTAAATTCTTCTCCTCAGGGCTGCTCTCAATCCCTTCTCTGCCCAGCCTGTAGCTGTGCTTGGAATTGCGCTGAGCCACATTCAGGACCTTGCACTTGGCTTAGTTTAACTTCATGCAGTTCACATGGGCCATCTCTCCTGTCAAGGCTCCTGACAGAGCCTATCAAGGTCCCTATGGATAGTATCCCTTCCCTCCAGCATGTTCACCTCACCACACAGCTTGGTGTCATCGACAAACTTGCTGAGGATGTAATTCTCCAATGACAAAGAAAGGCTCAGCATCAATTTACTTCTTAATAGAGATCAGGTTATTCATGCAACCAGGAAAAAAAAGGCTTCTTTCAGAATCACAGAATCATAGAGGTTGGCAGGGACATCTAGAGATCATCTAATCCACCCCCCCTACCAGAGCAGGATTATCTAGACTAGGTCACACAAGAACACATCCAGGAGGGTTTTGAAAGCCTCCTAAAATGGAGACTCCACAGCCACTCTGGGCAGCCTGTCCCAGTGCTCTGCCACCCTCACAGGAAAGAAATTTTCCCTCACATTGAGGTAGAACTTCCTATGTTCCAGTTTATGTCCGCTGCCCGTCATCCTGTCAGTTAGCACCAGTGAAAAGAGCCTGACCCCATCTTCAGGTATTTATACACATTGATCTGATCTCCTCTCAGCCTTCTCCAGGCTGGACAGACCCAGGTCTCTCAGCCTTTGCCCAGAAAAGAGAGATGCTCCATTCCCATGACTGTAGTTCTTCATTGGACTCTCTCCAATATTTCCTCTGCTTATAAGAATGTTCATCATGTAAGCTAGAAGAAATCACAGAAATTCCTTAATCGGCTAAATGTTCTCGCTGCCACGTGTTAAGTAACACACAGCAAGCAAATACAAGATTTATGAGATAGAGCCTAATTTTTAGAAGACTGTCACATTTATGTAACAGGTGGATTTTTTTGAAGGAAACAAGACCAAAACTATGACTGCCTCTGGGACAGACAAAGAGAATGCCTGTTAGGAAAGAAGTATGTGAAAGGTTGAAATACGCTGGAGTGACAGAATAACGATTACTCAAATGAAACACTACAGCCTTTACAGTCATGCTGGAGTAAGTTACATTCTATTGAAATCCTAGCCCTAGGAAATATTTGTACCAAAATTTAAAATTCAATGCATAGTGTTCCAAGTTCTCAAATAATAAATGTCCAGTCTAGCTTCAGCATAAGCTCAAGGTGAGAAGGGGTTCAAAAAGCAAACAGGATGACCCAAAACAGCTTTTGGCACCAGGGAAGTTTAAGACAGGGCAAGACAAAGATGCCAGGACAAAAATGGAACCAAACCTCTCAGTGCAGTCTTGAATTCGACTATATTCTTTTTATATATCCAGCTATGCGCTTCACCCTGTGGAATTCTCTTTCCTAGCCAGAGAGATTACCATTTAAGTTGTAGGGTTGTAAAAAGTGAATGCCAGTACTTTAAACTTGGACTGAGTGCATGGAGTCAACTCTTTTTCTCTCCAGATTTTGCAGAGGCATAATGTTTTAACCTGAAACTTCCCCCACAATGTTTTATTAATTTAGTGGTCAGACTTATGGAGCACATTTGCAAAATTATTATAGAGCTAAAGTGTAAATGGATAATTAAGTGCTTCAGAAGTTTATGCTTAACGCAGTCCAGTTACAGGGATATTTGGTGTTTTGAAATGCCTTTTTTAGACAATCTCCTATTAAAATTACACTCAGTAATTAAAAGTAGGAAGTTCTATAACGTGCAGTGGTTAATTTGACTTCTGTGACATGCATTGTGATGTAATTTCTTAATTGCATGATCACAGGCTCACCTTCCCTAGGACTTGCACCTCATTCAGTGTGCGAGTATTCACCTAATGAACTGCTACATAGATAGCACTTTGTCCATTCTTTCTGAATGCTGTCTCTTATCCAGCCAAATCTATTCCTTCTTCATCCTCACCAGATTTTTATCAAATCTTATGGTGGGCAGACAAGTAACATGATTTCCCTGGCTAGTCCCCATCCTCATATACTTAGCTTTCACCTTGTCTTAACTTTATTCTCTTCCATCAAAATTCAGGCCAAGCTTTTCTTTTTCCTTTCCTCCCCCTCAGCTCATCCAAGGCTTAGATATGTTCCCATTTTAGCCCTCATCTCATGAGAGTATGTCCCAAGATTTCTTCTTTTTTTCCATCTTTTTTCCTGCTATCCTCGTGTCACATGATCTTTCCTTCCACCTGATCGGGAAGCCAGTGGGAGAACTGATTCTCTTCCTGGTTCTTCCTGTGACTTTTCTCCTCCAGGTTGTAGGAAAAGGAGTGTAACTAGTCAGTCCAGCATTACGGATGTACGTTTAATCCAGTCACATGGGGAACAGTAGAATTTACAGCCTGTTCAACCAACTAACATCTGAGAAATCTCAAAAAAGCTTATGCAAACAAGTGTGTGCCGAGCGACTGGGGGAGCATTTCTCTGCCAGACTTTCAAGCTTAACACTGACAAACCCAGGGGGTGGTTGTTCTGATTGCTTTTAACATGGAAACCAGAAGGTTTACTCTACTGTAATACAAAGGAGCTGAGGGAGGGGGGGGATGGCAATCCCCGACAGTGGCTATTCTATTGTTTTCTCTCAAAAACTTGGCAAAGGAACAAGCTAGACACAGCTGAAATGTGCTGGCTAAAAATTTCTCAAAACTTTCATCAGAGACAGACACAAACCACGCGCAACACCATCACAGAGAAAGTTCATCAAAACCATGGATACCTGGAAAAAGACTGCATACCAGTAAATACCCGTAATCCCTACTCACTCACACATTACCCCTGTTGCTTATGACTCAAGCATTTTTATGCACGTGATGCGCTATAAATTACTGGTATGCTCTAAAAGATTTTCTTTTTGGTGTTCAAGGACCACACCTCTGATTTTATTATTTTTAGAAGTTAGCAATTTGATTTTAAAACTGATCTACAAAAAATCTCTCAGCTCACATATCACTTCCCATACGGAGGAAATTTGAAGACAGAATGTTCTTTGTTCATCAGTTTGCATTGGAGGGTTTAGTTTTTAAATCCTTTCATGACAAAACCCATTTGTCATTTCAAGGTTAGAAAGCAAAAGCAGGTGCAGGTCACTGTCCTGAGGAAAATAATGGATTGCTGAAAAGGACATGGAGGTCCTGATGGACAGAGAGTTGAACATGACCTGCACGGAAGGTGAACAGTATCTTGGGCTGCACAGGGCAGTGCATGGAGATCCTTCTGTCTGCTCAGCACTGGCCAGGCCACACCTGAGGGACTGTGCTGGCTGCTGGGCTCCTCGGTACCAGGGAGGCACTGGCGTGCTGGAGAGAGCCTGGCAAAGGGCCACGAGGATGATAAAGGGACAAGAAAGCATCTCTCCTGTGAGGAAGGCTGAGAGAGCGGGGACCGCTCAGCCTGCAGATGAGGAGGCTCAGGGCCATCTCCTCAGTGCACATAAAGACCTGCCAGGAGGCTGCAACGAGGATGGAGCCAGGCTCTTCCCAGGGGTGCCCAGGGACAGGGACAGAGGCCATGGGCACAGAGTGACAGGCGGGAGGTTCCTCTGAACTCCAGAAACACTTTGTCACTGCGAGGGTGGCTGAGCACTGGCACAGGCTGCCCAGAGAGGCGGCTGAGTCTCCATCCCCAGACACTCAGGAGCCCCGTGGACATGATCCTGGGCAGCTGGCTCTGGGATGGCCCTTGCTGGAGCAGGGGGCTGGAGATGACGGCCTCCAGAAGCCCCAGCCAACCTCACCAGGCTGCAAGCCCATGATTCTTCGCATTAACTCATTTCTTTGGTTAGGGTATCTTCTGTATCTATACCTTTTACTATTTGTCATCATCTTTAAATGCTCCGTTTTAACTAGTAGATAGAATGTCACGTGAATAACAAAGGAGCTGTACTAGTCACAACACTCATGCTTGCAAGGGAGATGAGCAGGAGCACCATTCCTATACTCTTGAAAAGGCACAGCCTGAATTTCTTCAGGGACTGAAACTGACCCTTCAGAAAAACCCAAGAATCGGCCTATCTCTGCATCCCAGGTGCAGCCACATGCTCCCCTGAGGGGCCAAGCATCGCCAACAGTACCAGTTACGCTACCTTAAGAGAGGCACGACCGTGTAGTCTTCAAATGGAAGCACCCGCCCCACACCTTGCCTCGGGCCCCTCCTGCCACCCCGCAGGTCCCTTCGGCCCCACCGCCAACCACCCACAGGGCTGCACGCGCCCACCGAGCCCGGCAGCAGCGCCCACCGCGTGCGCATCGCCCCGGGCCGCCCCTTCCCAGCGCGGCGAAGCCGGCCCACTGGCGGCCACGCGACCGTGAGGCGGCGGCTGCGGGCCCGGGGCGCCTAGCCTCGGGGCGCCGCCCGCGGCCGCGGGGGCTCTGGTCCAGGCGGGGCCGCCGCACCCTGACGCGGGCTCCTACCCGCCGCCGCTCAATCGGGCGGCTTCAGGCTCCGCTCGGCCCCAGGGGCGCCGGGAGAGGGCAAAAGGCCCTCGCGCCGCGCTCCCGGATCACGTCTTCGCGGCCCGACCGGGAGACCGAGACCGCCGACCGAGACACGCCACAGCGCGCGGGACAGATGACGTGACACCGCCGCGGCAGTCCATGGCGGAGACCCCGCCCCGCGGCGACGCCATGGACTCCTTCAGGCGGGGCCTCCGCCCCCGGCCAAAGACGTGCGGCGCGTGGCCCCGCCCCTATATAAGGGGCGCCCGAGCACAGCCCCCCCGAGCGCGGCCGCCGCCTGTGCCTGAGCCGTTCCGCGGAGCCGGCGCCATGGCAGGTCAGTGAGCGCGGCCACACCTCCCGCGGACGCCGCGATGCGCTGGGGCCGGCGCAGGCCGCTCTCGCGGGGCTGTCGCGCACTCCCTAGCCGCTTTCCCTCCCGGTCCGTGCCGGCGGCGAGTCCGGGGAGGGCTGCCCGCTGCCGGGGGGGAGTCGGGGCCGCCCGCGGGGCGGGGGGGCCGGCTCGCCACGCCGGGCACCTTCGTGCGGCTTGGGAGGGCGCTCGCGACTCCGCCTTGCTCCGCGCCGCCCGCCCGGGTGGCCGGCCCGGGGCTGGCTCCCCGGCGGGAGGGGTGTGGTGAAGGCAGGAGGGTGCGGAGCTGCCGCTCCCGGGCCGCAGCGGCTCCCGGGAGAAAGCCAGCCCTTCTTGGGAAGCGCTGGAGAGCGCGCAACTTCCGCGCGTTTTGGTGCCTTGCCGCGAGCGGTTGCCCGGTCTCCGAGCACGCCTGGCGCTTTGTTTCCCCTGATTCTTGCCTGAAGCTGTCAGCGGAGCCGGTTTCGCTCTCGGATGGGGGCCTGCCGGAGACCCGGTGCAGGCGCTGATGGGTCCCTGTGCTCCAAGAACCAGGGTTACCCGCACCGGACTCGGCGGAGGGGATCGGGCACCTGTGAACTCTGGCTGTGCCTATGAAAACGCTTCCAGGAGACGGTGTAAAGCATTTGGGGCGGGTACTCCAGTGTCCCCCCGCCCCGCACGCTGCCACGTGAAAGAGTGTTCCCAGCTCGGAGTTAGGGGATGCCCTTTGGGGTGTAAGGGCCGGCACGGAGCCTCTGGCGTACAGATGCTGTAGCCTGTGAGCTGGGCAGCCAGTGCTGTTTCTGAATTAGTTTAGTTCTGCCTGGAGAAATCAATTGTGAGGCTGTGCAACTGTCTCGCAGTGGCTGCGCTACTGTAGCCATGCTCTCACTAGTAGTTCAGTACATTCAGGTGTAACGGTGACTGCTGTGCGAACATAACATGCTGTGGAGGGAACTCTCACAGGAAGTGGGGAGACCCAGGGAACTGAAGTGTTTGTTTTATGTAGGATTAGTCTGCCTGTGTAAGTGCCATATTGAGCAGTGACTGGCCTTGCCCAGAGTGTAGTATGGACTCATACATAACATGTCTGAATGTACTTGGGAATATACATTACAGGAGGTATCATGTAGAACATAGTTTATTCCAGCCTCTGGAAAGCTCTCCTGACTTGGGTACTCTACAAGCTGCCAGTATCCACCTCTAGTCAGAAGTCATCGTAGCCTACAGCAGTTGGGATGGAGTAAGGTGCTTCTTAGCCTTTACTCTGTCATTAAAGTGACTTTATCTCTCCGATATCTTTGTGTGTGAATACTCAGTTTCAGTAAGATGGCACATGAAATAAATATATATATATATAAAATATACCTGCTAACAGTTGAACAAAAAAGGGTCTTTCGGGGGCAAGGTCACTCCAAGAATTAGTCTTATACTGCTGGGGGAGAAGCCCCAACCAACCAAAAAACCCCCAAACCAAAACCCAACAAACTATCATTCAGATGAATGCTGGGCACAATCCCACTTTGTCCATTACTTGGTTTAGCGAGCTGTATGTCAGTGTAGAGTGACAAGCATCACATTATTGAGCAGTAGTATGCAAATTAGAAATGCTGCCCTGTTAGGAGGTTGTTCACATCACTCAAAATGCTACATGCTTGCCATTTTTTCAAAGAAACTCAGAATTGTTCTGTAGATTTGCTGAATTATATGACCTATTACAAATTAGTAGCTGAAGTGAATAAAAAATAACCCCACCTTTATTCCTGTCACTATGGAAGTTTTTTAATTTTGCAATTAACCACTATAATCCAAATCCCTTGCTTTGCTGCTATGCAAAATAGGTTTTGTAGCTGGTCTGTAGAGCTTGCAAACCAGGTTTGCAGAGCTTATAGACAATTATAGTACATGTTATGATGGTATTAAGTTAAACAGATACTGATCATGGCTGTCTTGTGGGCTGAGGAGTTGTACCAAACAACAATCCACTTGAAAGTAGAGGAGTGAGTATGTTCATCTTACTACTGGACTCCATAGTAAGCCTTTAAGCACCCAGAACCCTCACTCTCAATCCTAGTTTATAACTTGGATGAGGAAAACAAGTCACGGTAGCTAAAATAAATTTGAATGTGAAAAATCCGTGTGTCAGAAGTGGCTTGGTAGAAAAGAGCGCACTTCTTTAAAAAGTGGCGTAGCTTGCAAAGGAGTACTACATGATGATAGTTTACTGTTAACTGAAGAAGTTCAGAAGTCATTTGCTTTTGTCAGTCCCACCCTGGAAGCTTAAAACAAGAGGACAACTGAAAAAAGGCAAAGCTTGTGTTAGGTGGCCTCAATAAGCAGTACATGGCAAAGTGATCCATCTTAATCTATTTAGGAGCAGAACATTATAGTAACCATCAAAACATATTTTCCTCTTTTTGCTTGAAGAACAAAAATTGTTGCTGCAAGTCTTAAATGGCTTACCATGGGTTACTTCCCATTTAAATCTTGCATTCCTGTGACTGAGCTGCAACCATGGGTTGCAGAACAACTGATCTGCAAAATCCTGAGCTGGCAGAACTTAATTCTGTTGTACAAGATCTATTTCAGTGCTCACTTTCACTTGAAAATGAAATGCAAGCTTTACACTGCCCAAACTTCAGGGTTGAGAATAAAACCTAGAGTAACTTCACATAGCTCAACTGTTACTAAGTTTAGACCAAACGCAAACTCATAGAATCACTGACTCTCAATTCTTTTTAGCTTAAAAAGTAGTACATTAATGGCCAAAATAAGGGTCTTTAGACTATTTGGATTGTCTCTAACATCTGGCATGACTTAACCTGTAGGCGAACTGGAACTGTGTTTTTTCTTGCAGCAGTCTTGATTTTGTGTTTTACTGCATTTTGCTGTGTGTCAAGTTACTAAAAGCAAGTGTAGCTATGGAAGTATAACCTGGTTTGTTCAGCCACATAGTTAGGCCAAATATGCAGAGTTAAAGGGCACATCTTGGAGGCCTCACAGCAAGATTACCAAACAACAACCGGTTTCTAGTTTATCTGTCATGGAATAAAGTAGTGGATCATGTTAACTTGACCAAGTTCATTTCTTCCAGACCAGTCTTTTGTGACTCTAGCCACAAATGACTCCTATGTGAAAGGAGCACTGGTACTTGGTTCATCTTTGCAACAGTACAGAACAACAAGGAAGCTGACAGCACTCATAACTCCTCAGATTTCAGATCTTATGAGGTAAGGTCACTTACGTACCTAAAATTACCACACTTCCTGCTAATGTGAAGGCTGAAAAGTGGAACTTGAATTCCTTAATAGTAACCTTCCAAAACTCTGGAGGCTTAACAGCTAAGCTTAGCAGAATTGAACTTAATGCTACCTGTTCTTTGTTTTCTTTTTCTTCCGCATGATAAGTTGTCAAATACTCTGTAGGTAGAGCACTAAACTGTGACTTGATAGTGGTATTTCAATTTTACACTTTCATAGTCCTACTCAGAGTTATCCAACAGTATGATACAGTCTGTGTGCATGTTTGTACTGTGTATGCAGGTGGAAGTGAGAGTAAGGCAATGGTATTTGTCTTGCAGAAGCATTCTAGGTTGAGACAATACAATGCAGTGTTTCTTGAAATACAGGGGACACTTCAAACCTCACATTCTTCTCTCTTGATAGAACTTGCAGAATGAATGTAGCACTAAATATGGGTCATGACAGTACCACAAATGAAACTAACAGGCAACTGGCCTCTGTAGAATAGTCTCAGTGTAGAGCAGACTGGATGTAACAGGAGGGTAAAAAAATCCCTGCAAATAACGTAATAGCTCCATGCGCTACAGATGATAGGTCAAGATTCTCTGTGGGACAAAGTTCTTCTGAAAAGATCTCAATTTATAGAAACAGTAGAGAAGTTGCTCAAAACCAAATGGAGTGACTCCCTGGAGACTGGTGGCAGCTCAATGTCCTTATCTGTATAAAGATGTTGTACATAGGAAGATCCGTTCTAGCCTATGAGGCGAACACTCTTTTACAATGAAATTTAAGTCTGCTTGTGTGCTAGTGCAAGGCAGCCAGTGCTGTGCTGAAATGTGCATTTCTCACTCTGTATCCACTAACAAAGGATGCCTTAGGTTCATGAGGAATTGTTGGTACCAAACTATCAGTATAAAGACAGCCCTGCAAGGCAGATGTCTAACATTCATTTTCAACCTCTGTGACTCAAATTGTGCTGATAATTGCTGAGCATTCCAGATGACTGTAGAACAGCAAGATGTTACCAATGCTTCATGTTTTAAGCCACCTGAACACTGGAAACACCTTAACCTCTCTTGAGCTAGTGGGAATGCTTTACCTATGGCAAAGGTTGGATATTTGCCACAATTTTAATATACTGTCTGAAAGTTCTAAGTGTCTGTCTTAGGTGAAGATGGTACTGGGTCAAAACACTGCTGTAAGCACAGCCACAATTAAATGAGTCTTTAAAAGCTTATGATGGAAGTTTTAGCAACTGGGTGCAGACAGATGTCCCTAGCAGTCACAAATCTAGAATGGTGTTGTCGTAACGATTGCATAAACTTGTTACAACTGTTCAGGATTCTGCCTCTGCCCTGCTCAAGCTGCTCTAACTGATTCCCATTTCTTAATTGCCCTCAAAGTAGAGAGCTTACAAAGAATAAGAGTCTAACTGAAAAAAAAGCTGTGTGGAAAGTTTGTAGTACATAACCATGACCTACTGGACTTGGTAGCAATGCCAATTAAGGCCTGTTTACCGAAGAATAAAACCACAAATAAACTTTTGTTCCCCAAAATGTGTCCATTACAACCTGGAAACTGAAGCAGACAGTTGTACTTGCCTGTTCTGACACATGCAGTTAACCCTTACTGATGGTGTAAGAAATACTGCCAGGTTCCCTGTTGTGGCACTTTAGGGAACCTGACAGGTGGTCTGGTGCTAATAGAACAACAGATCTAAATCTTGGCAATTGGCTCTTTCCCCAGGAGAGTGCTGGAAAAAGTCTTTGATGAAGTCATATTGGTAAATGTCTTGGATAGTGGGGATTCAGCACACTTGGCGTTAATGAAAAGACCCGAGCTGGGTGTCACACTAACAAAGCTTCACTGCTGGGAACTGACACAGTTTTCAAAATGTGTTTTCATGGATGCAGACACAATGGTAAGTGGTTGTGTCTCATGGTGATCATTAAGAAATGATCCAGTATGGGGGTTGTTTGGTTTTTTTTATGGGTTGTCTTTGATTTTGTTTTTGGTTTGGGGAGGAGGATGGGTTGTTGGTTTTTCTGGTTTTGTTTATTTCTTAAGGGGGGGGTAATAGAGGCCTTTTTGCTAATTGGACTAATAACTAAAAACATATGTTATCTAAGTTATTTGTAATGTACTCTGTGGAGACTATATAAATCCATTAAGTGTTGTCTTCTATTAGACAAGAGCATTGATGAGTGAACTTTCATGTGTTAAGGTGGATGTCAAAAATCCATGAAAACATGAAACCCCAGTTCCTAACCTAAAAAACAGAACTTTTTACCCCCTTTACAACTAGGTTTTGTCAAATATTGATGAGCTTTTTGAGAGAGAAGAGCTGTCTGCAGCACCAGATCCAGGCTGGCCTGACTGTTTTAATTCTGGAGTTTTTGTTTACCGACCTTCTATTGAAACATACAATCAGCTGTTACAGTTTGCCACAGAGAAAGGCAGCTTTGATGGTACGTATTAATTTGTATTTCAATATAAGTTAGACCAAGATGGTAGTAGTGGTTGTGATGGCTCAGTAACTACTTACATGTCTTGGGGTCTCTGTATGATAGAATTCTGAACTTGGTGCAACTACACACAAATTATATCCTTCTTACAATAGAGGCTATCATTACAGTACATAGTAAAAGTTAGGTTTTTTCAGCCTTCATTAACTAGAAAAACTACTATGGCTCCCAAACTAGCATCAGCAAGGTAGAATCACATAACAAGAAGTCTTAAGATATAGCAAGCACAGTGCATGCATTAGCAAATGAAACTGCAGTATTGTGCTTTGTGCATTCCTAATGCTCAGGTCTTGAATGCTAACTGAGGCTGCTGTGGAAAAGTATCACTGATCAATTGAGTGCAGCTTCAGAGAAACAAATGTTTGAAGGTGCAGCTGTCTCATTTGTCATGTGACAGCTACCTGTTGTTACAGGGTGGTCACTGTCTTTCTCAATATCAAGTGAATATCAAGTATATGTAGCCTTGGCTGTTTCCCACTGTAGGTCACTTGGGGTCAGCCACTGTGCCAGATTTAAGCTTGAGAAGCCAAGTTCTGCTGTCCTGTAAGTCTCCTGAATCTACTCCCATTACAGTAAATGCACACTGGGAAAGAAACAGCTATCGCTGCCTCCTGTCACTAAATTCTGTTGCACAACTACTGTGGTTAAAAAAAACACCCCACCCAAAAAGCCACTGAATACTACATAAATAACACCATAAAATGAAACTCCTTGCAGACAGTGATTAGCCAGCCTGTTGGCTTACCTTTCAGTACTTTGTAAAGAGATGTCATTCCTCCTGTGCAGAGTGTGGCCCTCTGTGGAACAACAGTGCAGTTGGAAACTTAGTGCTACTGTATGAATCAACTAGGGAAAAGGAGCATTGCAGTGTAATAAAGGTCTATCTGTACCCTGCTATTGACAAGACAGCAGTTTGTAGCTCTGGGAGTGCTCTCTGGATTTAAATTTATCACCAGCCATGACTGAAGCTGTGGCATGGTACTGAACTGTTACATCAAAGAAACAAAACAAACCACACACCTCCAAAACACCCCAAACGCACATGTTTGTGTAAACTGACTATTGAGTAGCTCCAGGAACATCAGCAAATTGGTGATTGTTCCTGCTGTGCTCAACTGCTACCAGTCCCCATCTTCTGGGTCTCAGGCCCCTGTCCTTTAAAAGAATAGACCCACTTCCTTTCTGCCTTGAAAGATAAAGCCACACAATAGTGAAACTTCCTCCACCTCCTAAATGTGAACCAATTGTAGCAGCTCTTAACAGTGAAAATGGTGGGTTAATGGTTTTAGGTACAATATGTATAAACAGTAATTTGTTACTGCAGCTTTAAAACTTACTCAGCTTTTATGAAATGGTAGCACTGATCGGAGTAGTGGGACCATGGAGACTTAAGCCACCTGCACAAGCTGCTCCCAAGGCTTATGCACTTCCTGGGGAGAAAGGGGATTTCAGCTTTATTGTCTAGGCAATAAGAACGTTCCTAGGAAATCTTTTATAAGAAAAACACTTGTGAAGGGTCAATGACCTTAACAGGACACAGGTATGCAAGCTCAACAGCCTAACAAGATATGCATAACTAAGTTAAAGTACCTCATCTGCAGTAGCAGTAACTAGGGAACGAAGAGTATTTCATGTTGGTAGCAGCAAACAGATGTCTCCTATATAACGCTGCTGTTCAAAAATGGTAGTGATGGCTATTTATGTGGACAACTACTTTTTCATTTGAACTTCACCTTTTTCAGTAATGAGGAATGTCATGCAATACTTTTAGATGCCATGTGAAAGTAGAGCGTGGGGGAAGCTCCGTTTGAAAAAGAATCTGCAGTACTGATACCTTGAGAATGTTGCTATTGCTTCACCAATCCTCTGGCTGTTCAGCCTGGCATTTAAAATGGTTGCTTTTACATACAAAGATACCATGCAGTACGACTGTATTTGTAGATACACAGCTAATGTAACTACTGCCTAATTCTTTCACCTTAGATCTGAGGCTGTTTTTATGAGACTACTATTGAAGTCTGAACTAGGGCAGCTAAATACTGCCTTCACTAGCTGTTTTGGCACAGATGCATGCCATCTGAAAAAGAGAAAATCCTGCAGAGAAAGCTAAAGACACTGTTGCTGCCCCTTGAGTTATGGGCTGTCTGTTCTGAGAGGGCATGCCAGACTTTCTTCTTTAAGATGTTCTTACTGTTGAGATAATGCATTCTAAACACAGCATTAACTTAGAGGTTAAACATAGCTGAGTAAAGACCAGAGGACTTGTCTGGTTTCTTTCACTCTCATCTCTTGTGATGGGCACTTAAAAAATGCTATCTTTCCTGAATGAGTTGAGAGGGGAAGTCAGAGGTTTGAAATTACTGGACTGAGCCTCTAGGCAATTTCTCACTTCAATCTGCGTGTATGCTGACAGCTGTAACAGGATACTTAGAATTTATATTTGTCAGTGTACTGTCTGTACATCGAAGTTCATGTCCAGTGTGTAGAGACTTCAGTTACAAAAAGCAAATTCTGCTCAAACATCAGTGTAAACTTTATTACTGCCCTAAATCTAATCATAGGACAACAAAAAGCAGTTTCCTGAGTCAGCAGAGACTGAGTGCTTTAGAAAACTACAGATTAAAAATAAAACTCTGTCTCAAGCTATTCATCTTTAGCAATGGTTCATACTAGTGAATGCATTGACAGGTGAAAGGAAGGCAGAGATAGTTTCTTCCGTAAGAAGAGCTATTTAGCACTGAAAGACTAAGTATACTCACTGCAATAAAGAACAGACATAAGATTTTACTTCTCAGCTGCTTATAGCCTAGTCTGCTTTGGGACAGGCTACTTTTTTTTTTTAGCTACTGTACTACTGACATATCAAACAACTTCAGCTCAATTTTATTACAACCTCTACTTGCAAATGAAGAGGTGACTCCTCGCAATACAGTAGGCCTGGCGATAACTGAGTTATCCTCACTTAGGGGTTAGTCAGCAGCTTTTTAGTACAGAACCAGGAACATCTGCTGCCTGTTAAAGGATATGGTGAGGTTTTACAAGAGTGGTCACCTAGAATAAATGTGTTTTCTGTATCAGATCACAGTGTAGGTAGATGCATCCAGCATCTCTTATCAGCAGTAACTCTTAACACCAGCAATACTCTTATTACTGGCAGTGAGATATGTCATGCATCTGTAAGTGTAAGTAATAAAGCTAACTGTGGGTGCTTCGATCTTCAGAGCTTTAGCTTTCCTGAATCTCAGCAGTACCCAATTGTCCAGCCCTGTTTCTTGCTGCATTATACAGCTTGAATTTAAGCTATAAAAGAAAATGAATGGCAGGGCTTGAGAGGCAATGGTTAACTCGTAGCAAAAGTAACCCCACACATACTGTCTCTTTCATTCTCTGCATTTTTTTATCTTTCAAACGCTGCAAGGCTTACATTGTTCAGAAACAGAACTTCAGTGCTCTGTGTCAAACTCCTACCGCACGTGACAACTACACTGCGAACTCTTCATCACTGGAGTGATTGAAAAAGATCCTAAACTAGCTGCCTGATGCTTATAGCCTATTAATGGTTTCTCTTTCAGGTGCAGATCAAGGGTTACTAAACACTTTCTTCAGCAGCTGGGCCACAACAGACATGAGCAAGCATCTACCTTTTATTTATAATTTGAGCAGTACTTCTGTATATTCCTACCTTCCAGCATTTAAAGCGTAAGTTTGAAATGCTAAGACTTTCAGAGATTATATAAACTAATTTACTGTAACAGACACAGTTTGACTTTCCAGGTTTTTTCCAAGGAAGACCATTATTGTTGTTAAAAGGAGTTTAACTATTAGGCAATACTAGTTAAATGATTTGTCTCATGATAAATGTGGAGGGAAAGCTGTACCTGTAGCTTAAACCCCCTCATCCCTTGCAATAACAACCAAAGTTGATTTAGAGTAAGCACATTTGGCAGGTTACTTGCAAAAGGAGGAACCACTACTCCGGTATGGTATACTGTCTATTACAGCTCTAACCAAGGGCAATAGCTCTTGAATCAACCTGAGCTGAACTTCAGCATGCTGCTTGTGGTATCATTCTCACCTAGATGCTTGCCCTTTCCTCACCTTAAGTTATTTAACAGCTGGTATTTACAGTTCCTCTAATCAGCCTATACCATTCAAATGTTGTGACTAAAGACTTGTACAAACCTAGAGTTGTCCTCTAACAGTCTTTCTAGATCTCCGATAGTTCCTTAAGTAATAGCAAGATGGAGCAAAGACTACAGCTACCTACCATACCATTGCATGTTTTCTGTGTAAGGAAAACCGCGATCTTCTCAACCAAGCTAGCAGTATTGGATCTGCTGTGTGAGGAAAATGTCAGTGGCAGGGTCACTCCATGTTAGAATGAATATGGGGAGAAGCATGGGATGGCAAAATGTTACACAGAAACTCTTGAGCCACAAAAGTTGCAGGGAAGGGGGAGGGGATGTGACACATGGACTACCAATTGCATAAAACCAATCTGATCTCTGAATGACATCAGGTTACTAGTGTCTAAAGCAGCAGCTAGCATAAGCAGGACTGCTGCTGGCCTAAGATCAAACTATGTCTTGTGACCAGAATACCATTTGAAATCCTGTCATGCTAAAAGGGGAACACTTATTTAAAGAAATATATGCAAGCCTAAGAATGACTAAGTAGTTGGATAGCATTTGATAAGCTAACATCTATTGTAAAGTATGTCCTCTTTCCATGGCTGGCTAGTTGTTACTCACATAACCTTAAATTTACAAATGACCTTATTGCCACAAAAGACTAATTGGATTTGTGGGCTCCTAACAAAAAACTCCATGTAACCGACTGAATCAATTGCCTAACTAAATTCACCAAACCTTCAAAAGTAGAATGCTGGAGAAGTGCAGCCCTTTAAGTAAAGTGCCTTGCTTAATGGGTGGAATGATTTCCCTTGGTTAGATCAGCAGCTGCACTTCTGATAATCAGCAGTTGGAATAAAGTGAAATTTAAACCTACTGACAGCAATAGCTAAGTTTTTTGCAGCTTTGTACAGCGAGACTAGATTTCACAGCAGTCTCAGTAATCCTTTTTCCAAAGGAAAATGCCAATTCATGACAAATGCTCTCTAACTTTCCTGGGAGATGCGGAAAGACAGATTAGTTGCTGAGGCCAGCGTGGACATAAAGCTTCCTAACTGTTGAGCATAAATGTCAAAAGAAAGTATTCCAGGTCTAGAAAACAGATACTTAAAACATTATAGAAACTTGGCATCTGTCAACTGTTGTACAGGTCTTGAGTGGCCAGAATATTAAGAATGTATTTCTCCATTTGCCGCAAGCGTATCCTAACACTGCTTAGGCATTCTCTAGCTTAAAAAGCCTTGTTTGAGTGGTTTGAGTTTTTTTTCCAAAGACAATGTCAAGTTTCCTCAGAACAGCAGCAGCCTAAGCTGAAGGAAAACTTCCGTGCCATGACAGCTAATAAAGTGCAGGTAGTTCTTGCATGCCAAGTACTGAGATACAGAGTTTAACATTAAAGCCCAGGAACTGACCTATTGAAGAGGTTTTTCTTCTTGCAATTAGTGTAAATATTTTGCCTTGTTTCATACAAGCATAGGCTTTCATTCTGCAAAAAGGTTGTTTGTGTTCAAGACATGGCACATCAATATTGAAATAAAGTCAGGGATCTTACGCTACTGTAACACCGGTCCACCCCCAGTGTAAACTGCCTTGTTTTGAATATTATAAAGTTTCTGAAACACCCGAGTGGTCTCTATGTGAAACTCCTTAAACATAGTGAGTCCTGGTCAAAATCACCAGGGTCTGCTGGTTAGACCAAGTAGTTATTTTAGTAACAAACTAGTTACAGCATTACTGTCCGTTTTATTATGTTAGGCGATCCTAACATATGCAAAATGAACTAGGGTGAGACAGCTGCTGTTACTACAGAGACTGGTATTGCCAGTTCACAAAACTGATTTGAGTTGAACTCTAGTTCTGGAACCATAGAAGAATGGAATGAATACTGTCTCTATGTGCTTTACTTCAAAAGGGGTGCTTCTCACCCGCCCTCTTAATGCAAAAGAAGCTCCATATGAACAAGGACCTTAAACAGTTTTCAAAAGAAACACAGTCCTTTGTCACCACAAAACTTACCTGTGGATATACTATGGTAATTTAGAAAATAAGCTGGTTGTCAATGCCGAGGTTGCACAAAGCTAATATTTTGCAGGGACAGGCTTCCTGCAGCACAGCCTTCCAATGATGTTTTTCTATAGGGCTGTAAACTGAAAGGGTAACTAATGCAATGACCCTTCTCCACCTAATGCTTGTATTGCATTGGATTGCTATCTGGATTGCTGACTTTGGAGTAGAATCTTTTTCATTTTTAAAACCAGTTCTGCTTGCAACGGCTGCTTGACACTGCTCTCTCCTGAGCTATGGACACCATTCTACCCAAAGACTTTTATTGGCTGTAAGTACTTAAATAGCCCAGACCACTAGGTTTTGGCTGCATTCTGACTAGTGTGATCTAGAACTCCATGTGCATTTTCTGTTACATAGTGAAGCTTTCAGTCCCAGTAGGCACTGGCAGTTTGATCATGTAGTGTTTAGCCTCCTAAATATACTCATATTTCTGTGTTCTGGATATCTGTGGAAATTGCAGGTAAAAAAAAAATGCCTGCCAGTCAAAACAGTGGATTCTGACTTTTCTGTCTGACAGGTTTGGTGCAGATACTAAAGTGGTGCATTTCCTGGGAAGCATAAAGCCATGGAACTATACGTATGACTCCAGAACAAAAAGTATAAAAGGCAACATGGATGACCCTAAAATTGTTCACCCAGAATTCCTCAACATGTGGTGGGATAGTTATACAGCTAATGTTTTACCATTACTAGAACAGCATGGAATTGTTAAAGAGACTACTACAGGTGTAAACATGGTATGTGCTTTTATATTCTTTTAGAAAATACCTAAGTATGGATGACAGGTTCTTTACCCCAATTTCTCTTCCCTTTGTCCAACTCAAAGCATGGGTGTGGCTTAGTTTGTAGGATGTGGGGGGTTTGGCTTTGTTCTTTTAACCTTGGAATAAATTGAATATGTAAGAGGAGCATGCTATAGAACGTAGCTCTCTGCTTGCCTAAAACAGTGTAACTAATTGTGCTTTAGTAACTTCAGTCTATGTGGAGAAGGGCCCTAACTCTTGACCATGTTTCAGCTAGTAAGATTCTCAGGCAGAACAACCCCAGTTCAGCATGCAATATGTACATACAGATCTTGCATGGTGAAACCAATCTAAGTAAGCCTAGGACACCTAGAGAATGTATGTTATATAGATGGGCAGTAATGAATCCCAATACTTACCAAGCCAAACTAATGCTTCTAACTTTAGTTCTCATTCACAGAATTTAGGAGCCTGTGTTCGACTGCAGACTCTATGACCCTAGCTTAGTAAAAGGGCCAGTTTAAGTTCTCAGCCTTTCTAAGACCGAAGTTACTGACCTCGTCAGCTCTGCTTTCTCTTGTTAATCTTACATCTTTATAATGAACTATTTGCAGCTATCGAGCTTGGTCTATACTCTGGCTTTCTCTTGTGGCTTCTGCAGAGAGGTACGAAGAACTTAAACTTTTCTCTCTTTTTTTTTTTAAATCCCTGTTAACTTCTGTAACTCTGCTTTGTTGTTTTGCTAGGAAAGCTACATAATCCCTGCCCAATGGCAATGCTTGCTGCTGTGCATGAGAACATCTACTTCGTTGTCCCATTTTATGGCCTGCTGCTCACTAGCTATGCAAAGTATTTCTGTATTTTTACTTTGCCTTTCCTTTTAGACAGAGGTTACAGAGGCAGTGTCCCACATATCAATATCAGTGCCATCACCAGTATTACCAACTGTATCTTCAGAAGAACGCAAGGAACGGTGGGAACAGGGCCAAGCTGACTATATGGGAGTGGATTCCTTTGACAACATCAAGAAGAAACTTGATACCTATCTTCAGTAGAAATGCCGTTTCAAACAGTCATGATGCAAGGACTTGTTCCAGAACTAACAGCTAGAAAGGTATAGATGGTGGTCAGTTACACTTGCTAGTAGCTTGATGAAAAACTTCTTGGCTGAAGGCCTCCGCAGTGCTACAGATGAAGACTGAGCAAAAGCTAGGAAGCAGAAGTCCTTGGGTGACCTGTAACTGCCCAATTTCCAACTCCCCCTACTAGATAAAACCAGGTATTTTTGTGATCAATTGGCTCAACATATTCCTTGAAACTGGGTTTGTTACTTCACCTCATTCAGGTGATTAGCATTGATTCCTTTGCTTGCTGTTTTAGATGTAAAAATCTAATTCATGGGATTGCTCGTACGCTAGAGTGGTAGCCATTCTGCTTTACCTTCAATGTATTAATGCCACTGGGATACATACGGATGTAACAGTAATAGCACTGCTTTGCTCTTCCAGTCACAATTGCACTGAAGTTTTGACCAGACTCTTACGCACAGTGCCTACAGCATGGCAGGATGCATCTTTCAGTTCTGTATACTATGGGACTAGCAAACTGAGTTTTATGTTATTTGCAATGTTGCACTTGATACAAAAATAAAATCTTGTCATGCATTTCTGGCTTCCCTAAACTCTTGAGCAATGAAAAGGAGGGACCTCTGAAGCAGTCTTACTATAATATTCCACAGGTGTAACCCTTAAGCCTTGCTAATGCTACTCTAGCTATCACTAGAAGGTGTACAGGTTTTAGCTCTAATTATTTACAGAGTATATAGTCACTTGCCTGGGAGCTGTTTAGGGCCACTACCCTTACTAGCTTGCCCTAAGTCTAGGGCAGGGTAATGGAGGAAGTACCTGATGAAGCTACTTACATAAGAAATGTGGAGCTTAGGACTCTTTTGGTGACTAAAGAAACATCATCCCTAACGTAGTCTGTGAACTTGTGTTTAAACACAATTATGATGTTGCTTTGGCAAGGGAAGACTAAATAGCTATTAAAGTACATATCCTTAAGTAGGAAAGCTGCTCTCTACACATGTGCAGAGAATTTAAAAAGCACTTTTTTTGCCATGCAGACCACAGATTCTATCTTAAAATACATGGAAAAGCAGTAAAATACCACACTTAACAGAAGTATGCAGAAGACAATGGCCAATTGCTGTCTATCTATACTAAGTTTCACACCCATCTTTTAGCGAAAAGTAAGCCAAACCATTGCTTAGTATTTTGTCTGTGATAGCTGTACTCTCTACTAGTCCAGAAACACTGAGAAAGTAGTACTTCATTACTTTCTAATAAAGAAGGATTTTGGCAGGAAGCTATTGCTAAGCTTTTAGCCTAGAGATAAACAGTCAACAAGCTCTCACCCTTTGCAGGTAAAGCAGAAGATTAAACTGAGGATGAGAATTAGTTTAACTTGTTTTCACTACTTAATCTATGTATTTGTTCTAAGATTCCTTGGTCACCATTTAGAAAAAATAATGGGGCCCAGATCAAAGTAGCTTATAGCTAGTGAATGTACAAAGCATTTGAACTCCCAGTTATAACTAGCCCTTTCCTGGGTGGGTTTTTCTCTTGCTGTGTTCCTGTTGTTGGGTGTTTTTTAAACAGATAAACATGAAGTTGTGTGAAAGCAGGAGGGATTACTAGTTACAATCTGTAGTGACAAAAGTATACTTTATCCAACAAGTATAAATATTGGCATTCTGCATGCTCACAAAATACTCTGAAAGTGGTAAGAGTTTTTAGAAAAGTTGCTAAACAGTGTTAATTTTGCTCCCCTTGTCTCTAATCTTACTAGAGAATAAGCATGTTACTACTTTCTAAGATTAGTTGGAAAGAACTGAAAGCATAAAAGTGTGAGACTATACCAAACTGAAATTTTTTTTTTAGCACGTAAGTTTTGTAATTACAAGGTAAGGAGCTGAATAACATGAAGACCTGCATGCTTGGAGTTTAACAAATATAGTTAGTAAAGAAAGAAAACAGATAAAAACATTCAGTCCTAGTCTCTGAGACTTGTACTGTGGTTAAGTGTTTACTCACAGCTTCAGGAAAGCAAAAGGCATGATACTTATACCAAACTATGCAGCTTATTTTCAATAAATGACATAAGTGTCATTTGCCACTGTTTCCTTCATAATTACTGCAGGCAGCATTTGCAGAAAAATGAGATCACCTTTTATCCCTTGTAATAGTATAATTTGATACATCAAACCATGTTCTGCTCTAAAATGCAGGTAGTCAAAGCAGTAGCTGAATTAAAGCACTATACACAAAGCATCATCATACAAAGGAATTAACCCTGCTTAGATCACAGTTCAAGTATTGGAACTCTCTTTGACTTTAAAAAGCAAACAATCTAAGGTACTCCTTAGATGGTGACAATTCAGAGCAATTCTTAAAAGTTTAGAAGCTTTTTTTTCCCCCCTTCATTTACATCTTTATGTAGGGAGTAAAAAAACCCAGCAAACCAGCAACCTAGAACTATTATTAAGTCTTTGGAATTAAAAATTACCTTCCTAATTCCAAAAATTTATCTCTAGACTGTGCCATGGAACATACCATTAGGACTCCAAGAAAGAGAATACCAATAGTCAAAGCCTACTTAAATTGTGGAAAGCAAAAACAACCCCCAAACAACCAGAACACTGGTTTTTAACCACCCAAGTAACTGAATAGCTCCATCAAATTAGACAGGACTTTTCCCACTATCAGCTTTCACCTTTAACTATTCTCTTGAACACATGAATGGCTTTCTTAGTACTAAGTTGCCTGGCTAGTTAAGGTCTCTCCTAACTCAAGAAGATTTGTCTTTGGAACATGGAAACTATCATCTAATAGATGAAATGTTATATGAGTAATTGTTTTCATAATCATGACTCAGCCACTCTGCAAAATGTCAGCAGATTTTAACCCAAGTTATGCTGTGGTTGACTAGCCATTGAATTCTAACGTGGAAAATGGAAAGACACAAAGCCAAAACTGTCATTCACAATAACGAATTATTTCTCGAGATTCTCTCTAAGCAGCAGAATCTGAATCACAACCACCCAAAGAAATTGATTTTAAAAAAAAACAACATTAGTGTAGCTCTGTTTTCTTGTTCCTTTGTCACAGTGAGAACCAGTTGCTGCAGTTCACACTGCATTCTGTCATGCATGTCTTTTTTTTTTTCCTTAAGTCAGCAGACTTAAGCCATACTTTTTTCCATAGCTGAGATGCAGGCTCCACAAACCTGCATGAGCTTGTTAGGTTACGTATTTCTCACTCCTTTCCCAGGCTCCCTGTTTCTCCAAATACTAGTCATATTCCCTTTATTTGTCAGTCTTTTAAAATGTCTTCTGTTTGCAATTCATCTTTTATTCAGCTGGCTAATATTCTAAGACATTAGGAAAGGTGAAAGTTACATTAGAAGCAAGTCAGATTCCATCTCTTTGCTGCCAAGCATACTTCCTGAATCTAAACATAGAATCCAAACAGGACCTAAACATAGCAATCTCTGTCGACAATTCTGAGTGTTACAGGGAAGGCAGCACAGTGTTAAGATGACATGTAAGACCAAAATCATGGAGAGAGATACAAGGAACAGACAACTAATACTAGACAACTAATATTCAGCTGAGATTCTTCAGTGCTGTTTATTAGTTTGCCAAATTCTTCCGCTATTAATTCAGATCTGCATTCCATTAAGACGTACGAATGGGATTGGAAAAGCACTTAGCAGTGCAGGAAAACTGTTACAGAGCTGGCAGCTATTAAAATGATTTGCTTTGTTTAGTTGATTTTGCAAGGGCCAACTGATTCACTGACAAGCAAGTGGGTCATATTCTACCTTGCATATAGCAGAGTCTCACTGCTCAGAGTGTGCACAGAGATGATCAGAAAGCACGTTATCCATTCGAGCCCATGATTCTACCATTTTATCCAAGTCACAAGGCATTTTACAAAAAAACAGCGGAATGCTGTTTTAAGGGAAGTAAAATATTAAAATAAAGTGTTTTACAAATTTAAGTACCTTTTTCTTCTAGCTCCAAGGAAGTAATCAACAGAGGAACTCCCTGCTGCACCTGTGTATTATTCAGAAATAGTAAAAATAACATAATCTGCAAAAGTAAGAATTCCTTATTAAGTGATTGCTGATCACCTATTCTGAAACAAGCCAGATGTTCTGTTTGGTTATTGGGAAATAATGAAATGGAAACATTAAGCTAATTAATTTCTTAAGGGTTTTAGCTGAAAGACAAAACACATTAATTACCTTTTGTTACCTTTTCACTGCTGAAGAGATTAAATTCTTACAAGTTAGAAAGCATGAATACGCATTTCTCTCTTGAGGAGTTTTTATGTATTCCTAAGTGTTGTACATAATAGGCAACATTTCAAAGAATGAACACTGGAGAGATTTCTGGGGTCCAAAGCAGTTTATCCATTTCTAAATTAAATTTTAAGGGGAAAACTAATTTTCATAACTTATTTGCAGCATTTATGTTTTGACCACAAACAGCAAAACTAAAAGTCTGCACAAGACATGTAAGAGCAGTATTAAGTAGAATATTCAAATATATTATTTACTCAAAATACTACAGTTTCAAGCTATAAATCAATCAGAGCCTTAATTTCATTAATTTTGTTTTGTTTTACTTCACTTGCTGACGGTTTTTTGGTTGCAAAGGCTCCTGCTGCAAGTTGCCTCTTCTTATTCTGGATTTTCAGCATATTTTCTTCCACTGAATCCTTCACAATGAACTGAAATAAAAAAAAAAAGCAGCCCACTGAAATGACATGATTGGGAAAAAAAAAGAAAAAGGCATTAAAAAGCTGAGTCCCCCAAAGGAGAGTTACAGTATTTCATTACTAATTTGTGAATAACACACAAGAGGGAAGTGTTATAAAGCAGTTGAAGGGAAAGGTTTGGCATTTTAAATTTCTGCCTTTTTATTTTTTAAATGCTTACAGGAAGAATACTTCTCTCTTTTTTGCTACTTATATAAAGAAGAGAACCTGTCTTCAGTTTTTCACGTAATATTTTTGTGAGTGGGTACTTCAATAAGACAGACCAACCACTTCTCTAACAGCTGAACAAGCTGCTATGACAAACGTAAAAGCATTCTATATACCTTGAGGACACTAAACAACCATGCTTGGCAATACTGTCCCATCTTAGTCACTCCAAACCTCAACAGGGACAGCCAATTTCCAAAATTATTATTTCGCAGGGAATAGGTTACATTTAATGAAATCTTACAGTGAGAAGTCCACACTTCAAAAACCACAGTGCAATTTAAATTTACTGGCAAGACATTCATTGTCACAGTGCTTTTAAAAATACACTAAAGCTTTCTGGAAAATTTACTTTTAAACTCATTACCAGAAAAAGGTGCAACAGATCATCTCACAACTCACCTTAGTAATCACAACATCATGCTTCTGACCCAGCCTGTGACACCTGTCGAAACACTGGTCTTCTGCAGCAGGATTCCAAGCCTACCAGTAGCAGCAATGAACAAGTTAAGTAACCTCCCTTCAAAATACATAGTAAGATCCACATGGAATCACAAAGACCTTATTGTACCATCAGCTCTTCAACAAATATTGCTTGCAGATTAATTAACTCCCAACATAATGTCTCACTCCTTAAGAACTCTGCTATAAAGCAAGCTTTGTGAACCTCTGGTTATCTATTCATAACAAGCTGGAACTTAAGGTAAATGCTTTAAAAACTAAGTTTGTCAGGTGTTTAGGACATACCAAACCAATCTGTTATTTTAATTCTGAAATAAACATTGTATTTATTAACTGCCTCAGTACCCTTTTTCCTGATAGCAAAACCTAAACCAGCTGAACACGGAGTTATTTATCAGCAGAGCAATTCCCCAATGGTGAAGCAAGCCCATACTTCCATATGCAGTAATCACTGAGTTAGGCATATAAGGAACTTCCTGAACACATAATCATAGCATAGCTGTTCCTACTTCTGCTTAGAATGTAACACTAAACATAAGAATACCAACCTGACTGTATGGACAAGATGATGTCCTGAGGAAAGCCTCAGCCCAAACATGCACAAGCATGTTCCACTCTATTTTTGCTCTAGTCAAGCAGGACCAAAGCATACTACCTCCCACTCTTTCATGAGTCCAGCAAAGGAAAACTGAACTGAAGTACCTCTGTGCCTTTCTCCAGTATCTCATACAGAGGGTACTGTATCTTACATGGGAAAACATGAAGAAACTCCGTCTCAAAGAAAAATCTTTACACTTGTGATACTCTCACATTAAAGGGTCTCATTTCTTCCTAAAGTTGACAAGTGAGCAGATATGACTGCATATAAACTAACAATTAAAAAAAATGGGGAGAAAGTAGGTTGTGGTTGGATCAAAGTTCCTTCCTTGCACTGTGGTTTAAGACTTCTCAGAGAAAGAATGTAGGCACCTCAGCTACAGTTGTACAACAAAGCTACATAACTTGAGTAGAAAAACTGGTTACTGCACTAACTCCAGAGGTATTTCTGCTTAAATCCTAATTATTGCTGCTAATTCACTTCAAGGAATGCTAACGCATGATCGCATCTCATTTGGCACTGAGCATTCAAAAGTGGTGTCTACTATAAAGGACCACGTGTTCCCACTGCCTCTTCATCAAACACAAGCAGTCAACCACTGCCACCTGGGATGGCTGCCACCACAGGACAGCTACCAGCAGGAGGATGGTCGGTGTATAAAGGCTGCAATGATGTTTGGTTTGTGAGGTGTAACTATATACTGTAGATGACTCAGCGCTGGCAATGGTTAGCTTTCTTTGAACTGCTTGCTGCAGGACAGCGTATGCATTACAACTCATCAACCATCTTCACAAAATGAAAATTCTCTTGGACTTTCCACAAGTTTTCTTATTCAGAGAATTGGTTTTAAAAAAGACATTGGATCAGATTGTGGTGTAGGTCCCTTCCAACTGAACTATTAATGCCACTTGTGAAGATGTATCACAATTAATGAAAAACCTTTATCCAAGGAGATCTCTCCATACTCTCACTCATATTTAATTCCTTTAGTTTATTAATAGCTTTTGTCTTCATTCTTATCACTAAATTGATGTCCAAGCTAGTACTTTTTCTTCACTTTTGGCATTACCAGATGCCCAAGTCCTAAGCTATACTATCTAGCTTGCAAGTGGACAAGCTACAGAATTTGTTTCCAACTGCCAAAACCCAGAGCAGAGGAGTAAATAGTAGGGAAGAAAGGAAGAACTTAAGAATTTTGTACAGTGACACAAGACATGAAACAATTCTGTACACAATACCATTTTGCTGTCAATAACTGTAATTTACATGTTTATTCCTTACAAATAATTCTGCATTCCTGAGTGCTATAATGAAAAGAAAAAAATTCCTAAATTTAGATATCACCACCTCTGTTTCCTACAGCCACAAAAAATACTGATGTCAATTTCTAGATTCACAAAAAAAAAAAAGAAATAGAAGAGACTAGAGCAAAGAGGCGCTGCATTGTAGCACAGAAAAACATACTATTTCTGAAATTACACTTTATGGCTTCTCTAGTTATTAAACAGAGCAAACAGAAAGCTACATTCAAAAGAGAAAGAAAGGAAAAACAGATATCAAATGTTAAGTTTCTTTCCATTCATGGTAAATAAATGGAGAGCACAAAACTACGGTGTTACAACAAAACCATGCCAGGGAAACAAATGAACGAAAGCCTCATTTGCCCTTCAACAGACACTCATCAGTGTCTTCATTCTTAGAGGGGCTTGCATTCCTTCTACCTCTTAGGAAAACACCAAAGGAGCTTCACCTCAATGAAGCCAGATCATTATGAACATCCCGGTACTCACAGGATCCATTAAAAACACTCGGGAAGCTGCTGTCAGATTTAATCCAACTCCACCTGCTTTCAGAGACAAAAGCATTACAGTTGGGGATCCTGCCTGGCTGCTTTGGAAGCACTGAATCGCTTCTACTCTTTTCTTCTGTGCCATTGACCCATCCAAACGAGTAAAGGTGAAGCCTGATTCTCTGAAGATAAAGTACAAATGTTCAGTTTAATAATCCATTTTCTCTGACAACAGAAAATAAATACATTAGAATCATGACTTCTACTTTGAAATGCATATTTAAAATTCTGCATTTAACGGGTGATACATTTAAAAATTATGAAAATTAAATTCATGGCTTTATTCCACTAAACAAAGTATTCAAGTAATTCGGTCCTCTTCTGAAGTTCTAAAAATCAAAAGGATACTATATTCTCGGAGAGAACTTTGTAAAGCACTATAAAAACACATATTTATTAAAAACAAAATTACATTAATACTACTTACTTCAAGGGATTTTCTATCAGTGACAGGAAAGTTGTGAACTGAGAAACAATCAGACATTTAGCAGTTGGATTATCCCTCCGTAATTCTATCAACGCATGCATGAGAGCATTTATCTGAAATCAAATGAAGATTTATGCAGTTTATACTGACCTAGTTAGATTCTGCTCCTACAGGTACTCTGATAGAAACCATCTTAAATTCTGTGAGTAGGGTTTCTTCTAGTTTCCAAAGGAAAATAAGGGCTGAACGCTTTTAATGATCACGAACTACAAGGTGATTGATAGCGCTCTGGGAAAGGAGATTCACAAACCTATTTTCCAAACATACTGCCCACTATCAGAGCTGGTAAGTGCCCTACCGACCTCTAGGGCATGTGGAAAAAAGGGAGAGTACTGGAACTCTGAAAAGCAAGGCTTACGCAAAGGACAGCCACAAGGTTGAGTCTCTACTGTAACAATACCAAAGAAGCAAGAAATGCTTCCCCCAATATTCAGGCCAATAAGCTACACAAAGGCTTGGCTAGGTATAATAGAGGATAAAAAGGCACACTTGGGACTGGCATGAGAGCAAAAGGATCAAGGAATTGGATCGGAGACAGGAGGAGGCCAGTTTTCTCATGCAAGGTTTAGCTATGATGCGGTAAAGAACCACTAACTAGAGAATGCAAGTAACTGCACCAGGTTAAAAAAAACACCACCAAAACCACCACACAAACATTTAAAAAAGCAACAACCACCATAATTTATTCTAGAGCACAATGTCCTAAAGAAGTTCTTAGGTCTCCACATGAAGATTTCTAGGGAATAAATTTATAACCAACTTTTGAAAGAACACTAACTTCATTACTAATTAAAATTTAGTGTTTCAGAAAAGCACTTTCCAAACAAAAAGGTGAAAGTACAAGCGGGAAGACTTAATTTCTGGCAGCATACACATGCAATGAAGATGAGGCAACAAAAGATGTGGCAAACCATGAAAACAGGGCTGCAAAGTAAAACAAGAATATCCACTATTTTCTCTGACATGTTTTATATAGAAGATGTGATGCCCGCTTAGCTTTCCCCTCTAGGTCAGAATCTATACCCTTAGACAAGTTTTAAGACTGAAGGATTTATTTAGATTTTTACTTTCCAAAAGTAAATTAAGAGCTGAATAGTTTCAGTGGTTGTAGAACTATCCTATCTGCCGAAACAAAGGCAAAGCAAAAGCTGTTTACCAAAAGTTTTATTTGCCTAACACACATCTATGTACTGCACAATGACCAGCATAAAATGACAATTGGTGCTCCTTTTGTCTTGTTTCTCAGCTGCAAAATTTGTGATCAGATTTTATTATGCATTTTCTGCTGTGCTGACAAGAGACACTGTGCAGACTTCTAAATAATAAAGTATGTTATGCACACATAAAATATGTTCAGCCCCTTCAAATAAAGAGACTGCTCTACAAAACCATAAGAAAAACCAACTACAATGGAATGTACCTTCGAACTGGATATCCACTCCTGATCAGACTTCTTTCCATTACTGGAGTCACTTTCCTCTTCTATGGGACATTCCACCAAGTGCTCTACTTTAAGCTCATTCCTACAGAGAGGGCATTTGGCATGTGGCTACAAAAAAGCCCAAATAACATTAGAAGAAACTGATTAGGTCAAATTATTTATAGTAAGCACTAAAGATCGCCTTTACAAAGCACCTTTTATGAAATTATTCTATTTGTGTTCATACAAAAAAGATCTTCAAGGGGTACATTCATTCTTTGCCATTTCTGACATAAAATATTTTGTGACAACATTAAGGTGACATAAATGCTACAAGTTTATAAACACTCAGCCATCCTTAAAAGCATATTTATACTTGCAGTACGCAGCTCAAGATAAAATACTTGTGCTACGGGAAAAAGACTATCTAAAATAGCAGAAAAATAAACTTTCAAAGACAAGATCTTTCTTAGTTACAAACAAAGAATGACCTTTTGCCCTTTTTCTCAAAGCCTGCACAGAAATAATAGCAGTCTGATGAAATAGGCTTTGTCAGGGCCAGACACAGTGTATCTTCTCTTTTTCCCCAACAGACATGAAAAATTAGACATAACACCAAAAAGCTTTTCCTCTGAACCATACTCCAGATAAGGCAAAGTTTAGTATTTATACAACAGCACTCCACAGGACTACTCACAAATTTAACAGGAGACTGCATGCACTATACAAACACACAACTTGGTGATGCAAAAATGACAGATGTGAGAAACTTTTCCCTAACAGAGCAACCCTTTAAAATCAGCTAACTCTGTTTATATATCAATATGGCCACAGAACCAAGACATCTTCTGAAAGGCTGCAAAGCAAACCTCGCAAAGCAGATGAATATTGTGGGCTGTGAATAAGCCTCTAGCTAACTGAAGAGGCTGACAGTCATGGACTGCATATACTAATTCGTTGCAGATACCCTTTCAGGAGACAGAATCTTAACACAAACAAATCTGAAATAAGTCTCCAAAACATAGTTACAAGTGAACCACTGAGAACTTGGCAGCAATCAAAAAAGTCCTCCAGTGATGAGACAAAATAAATGAATTCTAATAAATCTGAAACAGTATTCTGGGGGAAAAAAATCCTAACAATGCTCATAAAGACTTTTTTTTTTTGAAAATTAAAAGCTCACGTCTTTCTGCATCCCTTGTCCCAATTTAGTGCTGTAAGTAAAAGCAACAAAAACACCCAAAACACTGCTGAATGATGCCAATACAGACACAGAAGACTTGCAGTGAAAGCACATGGAAGTGACAAGTGTCTCACAATCCATAACCAGAAGAAGTTTTAATGCATACCTGGCAAGCTTTTTCAAGAATGCAGTTCACACACAAAGACATTAGATTACTGTAGAGATTTTATACCTTTATTAGGACTTCTTTACTTACTTGCACAACTCTGAAGCTAGCCTCAATGAAAGACTGAAATAAAGGTGTTAACTCTCAAGCTGTTAACTACTAAAACAATTTTCAAATTTCAGTAAATACAGGAAAATGGTCTAATACAATTAAAGGCCAAACTTCTCATTCAGCAGTTTTGTAACGGCAACTTCATACCCCACTCCTCATTGACAGCTTAATGCTGTCATTTGTTTTAAGACAAGAAACAGGCATCTTCTTGACTGGAAGAATCTTGTTTGAACCCATGGTGTTTTGGGACAGGAGGGCATGTGTTTCTTGGTTTGCTTTGGTTTTATGGTGGTAACTTTGCTGAGCCATCTACTAGGAGAGAGCTGCACTGTAACCATTCAGGCATAGGAACTACCCAACTGAGATGCAGTACTAGGATAAATACCTATCACATGGCAACAGTGAATTCCCTAGCTCTGGAATTTAGATGTCAGCCTATATTCTGGCTGGAAGCTGCAAAACTTCCATGGGAACTGATTTAAATCAGGAATAGTTTTGAATACAAGAAAGGCTTACTTAACTGCATTATAAACTTAGGTCAGTACACATTCAAAGAGCAGAATCTATACCTACCTGTGTTCAGACTTCACTGCTCTGAAAACAATCACCCAAACAATGTGGGATTGGACAAAGGCCCTAGTTCTGCAGATTCCAAGGGCCTTTCTAGGCAAAGCACAGTGAACAACTTGACTGTAATACAGGTTCCACCACTTCATAACCTAATTTCTCTGCACGCCTAAACCTGACTCTGCTACAGGCACATCAAGAACCTGTGTGATGGAAAAAGGCTACTGCACGTGCCCTTTTCTAAGAGAATCATTTCACATCACTATTTTTCCTCAAAATTCTCAGAAACTCTGTACTGGGAAATCTGCATCAAAACCTTGCATGTCTGGCAAAGAAACAAAGAGAGTCCAAATGCCAGACAGACAACACTTCCTACCTCTGTCCTGTTAGGCTGACTGATTATGCAGAAGCAGGGACTCATTTGTTCCCTTCAGCCTCGTATAAAGAACACCACCTAGGTTTAGCCTGGCACTTGCAGCTCTACCGTGGCTGAGTAGGAGGCAGAACAATTCCAGAGAGGAAATGCAGCAGCACTGGATACAGATGGTAAGACTACCAAGCTATCACATTGCCCTAGAAAGACAAGTGCAAACAAGAAGGGAAAGTATAGCTTAAAAGCACACAAGAAAAATAAACACTGTGCTTTTCAAAAAATCAACCAAAAGACACTCATTCACAAGCTTACTCTGGAATCCACAAAAGGCCCGTAAAAATGGCCCTGTAGCAAGGCAGCTATTTCACTGTTGAATGTTACTAGCACAGAAGATGGGCAGTAGACATGACTTTAGCTCAACAGCCAACTGCCAATACACTTTGAGCTTTGATCTTTTTTAAGCACAGCTATACATACATATATCACACAAACTGTGAACAGGCATCCAGCCACACAGAGATATACAGTGCTATGCTGCTGCCAAGAATTTTACCCTAAGGATAAAGTCATGTGAAAAGCAGAAAAGGTCTTTGAAAACACTGATGGGACCTTAACACTGTTCAGTTTGATGGCCTGAAGTCAAACTACAGAGAGAGTAGCTGAGTTTTTATAACCCAATTGATGACAACCAGGTTTATACTGCTCACCATTTTTTGTTTAAAAGAACAGTAGATAGATGGTGTTGTGGCCTTCTGGTGATACCAGTTCATTGCTTTTGAATAGTTACTACAATTCATTGTAACTGTAATTGTAATTATAGAATAACCAACCTGTTCACTTCTGATGACTTCAAAAATACATGGTTTACAAAACACATGCACACAGCGCGTGATCACAGGAAGAGTCAGTGATTCCAAGCAAACTGCACATTCTTCATCCGAACCAGAGCTAAGAACCAACTTCATTTTACTCACTAGCATCTCACGCAGTTCTTCAGGAGTTTTGTCATCTGCCAAGAGAGAGAGATACTTAAAAACAGAGAATTCCATATAGGAAACACTCAGAGCTAGCATACATCAACGCAGTTCCACTGATCAAAACGCAATTAGGACATTTTATACACAACTAGCCTACAACATAGGAAAATACAAGCTGCCAAATACTACAGAAAATTCTGACTATTTATAATTTCAAAATACACAAAGAGTAATCTTATTTTGAAAAATGGTAGTTAGTATTCAAAGAACCTCATCTGCATGCTCAGCAGTAAGTACACATACAAGACAATGGGAACAAGAAACGTTCATACAGCAGCTGTTCCAGCAGTAACAATATTACAGACACATGTAATATATGGCACTATAGTTAAGATAAATTTATTTTTCAAGTATGAAATTAAAGTCATACTTATGAGTTAATTTCTAAAAAAAATTAAACAATTACCCAGTAATTTTCTCACTGCTTATTTTTCAGGAAGATAGATTATAACCTTCTAAAGAAAGATTCTGACTATATCTTAAAGGACTTTTGGTTTCCTAACAAAACAAAACAACACAAGTCACACCTACACCAACGGCATCTCAAATTAGGATTTTTCTAAGTATTAAATTTGACAGTTTTCAAATGTAGTGTTTCAAACAGACTACCCTTTCTTTTGAATGAAATGCATATAATTTTTAACACTATGCAGCTGTGCAGTTGGCTTGTTAGAACCAAAATTTCATTCTCCTCTCACTCCTCTGCGTTCACCCTTCCTTACAGTCATAACAAAGTCAACAGCCTCCTATTCTGCTGACAGGGCTACCAACCTATGAGCCATTTTCTCTGCATCTTCTCTCCAGAGGCGCCCCAAAAAAATTTTGCTGTAAAAGCACTTCTGTAAATTATTACAGCAACAGATACATTGCTTTTTAACAGGCCTTCTGCATTTGGCCTTGCTGAAGTCTTCTTTGGTAATTTCTGTACAGGCTGTCAAAGCCTTTTAAGTCCTGTTTCTGGCCTTCCTAACTATTCACAGTTCATTGCTTTTGTTGATATTTCAGTGTGTGCTCAAGTATCCACTTCTCAAACAAACACAAACATATAATGACACAAAAAAAAATAAAGGCAACAAAGCTACAAGTTCAATAATCTAAACTGTAAAGAGGAAGGCTGAAGCTAGAAGGCCTGGAAAACAGACAAATGTGCTCCTATTCTTGAATACAAAGTGCAGGCCCTGTTTTTAGAAACACAAGAAGCACCAAAAGTATTCACTCACCAGTTGAAAAACTGGAAGATGTATTTATACAGAGATGAGGATGACAACAAAGCTGTCTCAATCTGAGCAGGACACCAAGGATGTCAGCATAGTGAGCTAAAACAGTCCCTTCACTGAAAAATCTGAACAAGAGTTTTATTAGTAGTATGAAAAGCTATACCTTGAAGTAATAGAGGATATCAAGTGATCAAGTTTAGTTGTTAAATATGGTATTCTGACTTTTCACTTTCCTGATTGAATATATTTTCTCAAATCTTCATCTAAAACAAGGCACAAAATTCTAACACATGGTGACAGACATTTTAAGGCCACACTTTATCTATCTGGTATCCCTCTCTGTTTCTCACAAGACAGAGCTGTGATACGGCTCTGCAGTAGCCTCCACTTTGGAGAACTGAACACATGCTATTCTAACTTTCAATTATTAGCTTACATCATACAAACTGACACACTTCGCTAGTAGAGCTAATATAATCAAAACTTCTGAAACACAAGTGCATGACATCAAACTTCAGTCTTCAGGATTAAGAAAGGCTTCTACTTACCTGCTAATAGCAGCTTTGCCCTCCTTCTTCACAGACTGATAGATTTGTCTCTCTTCCTCTGTAAGTGTAACATGCTGAATGAGTACTTTACGTTCTGGTAACTCCAAAATGGGTTTTCCTCTAACTTTACTTGTTTTAGTTCTTCTAAGGGTAATAGTCCTAATCAGAGACTGTAAACGCCTAAAAACAGATATATAGATAATATATTACCCAGCTGGGGTCGGTTGGTTTGTGTGGGTTTTTCATTACATTGCATAAATACATGCTCCCAAAAAAATCCAAGCCCAGTAGCACTAAATACTAAATAATTCAAATTATTTACAAATATTTACTAATTTGAACTAAAAAAATAAGTAAGAATTTATGACAAATGCATTTAAATTTTAAATGTGAAGCATTAACTTGTCACATAGCCCATGCGCTGCCAGTCATACTCATTCACAAACCCTCTGAGAACACTTTGTACCCAAGTCCTCCTGGAGTTCCCATTGTGACTGGACGTTGAATTGTTCTGTGCCACCACTCTCGATCAGTAAAAGGTTTCAGTTTTAAGAAGGAAATGAGAGACCACAAGTCCTTTACAGAATTCTGAATTGGAGTGCCTGTAGAGAAAACAAGCACACACAAAAAGATTGTAAAACTTCAAAGACATAAAAACTTTTTAAAAACCCACAAAACCAAAAAACAGAACAAACAAAAAACCCCACCAAAACCAAAGGAATCTTGTAATTAGGCTAACACATCATTAAGTATAACGCATATTATTTTTAAAATTAAAATATTACAAAAAGCTTAAATATGTAAGCGTGAGAAAACTGCAGTCCTTAGTGCTAGTAAGACTTGGATATCAATCTTTCCATTTCAGCTTCACCAGTAGTGATTACATCATGATCTTCTTTAAATTACATTTAAGGATCGTACGCCTGCATAGTCACTGCCAGTTTTTAGGCTGATTATTACATTTCAAAATGCTACAGAGTTTAAAGCAAGAAAAAGTGTGACCTTCTAAACAGAGGTAGCACACCAGTTCACAAACACTGCCATTTTTACTTGCACTTCCACCAAAACTGTTTATGAAGTTATTTCAAAATCATTTGTGTATAGAAACAAAATTAAAATCTAATAAAATCCCAAACCAAAAAACAAGCCAACAAAATAAAACACACAACTATGAGACAACACCTCTAAATCACTGCTCAAAACCAAGTTTAAAGCATTCGAAATTAACCTGACACAAACATTAACCATCTCCCAGAAAAAGCCAAAGCTGAAACATCAAGCAGGAAACAAGATGCTTTTATGTTAAGTTCACGTGCACTGCATTTCCTATGTCAAATACTTTTACCTGTAAGTACCCATCTTCTGTGTCCCTCCAGATTTAAGGCAGCTTTAGTTTGCTGAGCATTTGGATTTCGGATAGTGTGCCCCTCATCCAACACAATTCTCAGCCACTTGACTTTATGTAAAGGGCTGTCACCTCTGATCTGAAACAAAGTATTTTTTTACACTGACTCAACATACATTTTTTGCAGTTTGGATTATTCGGGGTATTAATATAACAACTCCAAAATAAATAATGGAGATTATTTATTCACATCCTGTTTATTTATCAGCACAGAAGAGCAAAACTACCAATGAAGCGTTACTTGGTTTGGATTTAGTGATTCCTAGAAAAGATTATCAGTCTTCTCATAGTCAAATATAAGGAATAATCTGTAGCAAAACCAAGCTAAACCTGAAAAGAAGAAAGGCTATGAAAGACAGACATATGGAAAATGTAATCAGAGACTAAATGAAAAGTTTATACTATATTTAAAGATCACATCTTCAGGCTTTTAAAACGGCTGGAATTTCTATGAACACATCACTTTATAAATATATCTTATGCAAAGAGATACTTGGTGGCAGCCATGTGCAACAGAACTATGGAATTATGTTTTTATATGCTCTATGTGCTTTGAATTTGATAGGGAAAGGCAGAAACAAGAGCCTCGTGCCACTGAGATTTGGGGAGATTTAGATACTCACTTACCTTTTCTATCCTTAAAAACTCTCATCCTTAAGATGTTGTAATTGCAGCCAAATAATTTTCTCTGCTACAGCAATCAATAAATACCTCTCTTTGTTACCACAGCAAAACCGTAAGAAAGAATGTAAAACAAAACTACAGCTGTAACTCTTTGATTGCCTAACAGAGTAGCATTTGAATATACTGCCATCATTAGCCCAAACACTGGGAGTCTTAAACAGTAAGGGATCAAAGAACTGGTTCTCATTTACTTACTCCGTAATCAGTAGCTAAGATGTTGTATGTTGTCAGTACAATGTCTTGTTCTGAAAGAACTGATGGATCTTTGCTACGGTCAGAGCCGTAATAAACATATATATTTACATGAAAGTCTGGGTGGATATGTTGTTCGAACTGATCCTGAAAGAAGCATTGTCAAAAGTCATCCAAAAGATACTGCCTTAGCACACGACTGTTATAATAAATTTCTTGAAAGTTGCCTTAACCAAAAAAAAACCTCCTCTAGCTCTGTGACAGTCTACATCAATGTGTGTAACAAAAGCCATTCTCATTTGCGTTTCATTTACCTCTTCGCCCAGGTGAGAAGAGGGACAGGAAGTAACGGCCAGCGAGCAGCCCTGAGGAGCAGGACTTGGGAGTGTTGATTGATGTAAAGTTCAACATGAGCCAGCAACGCACGCTTACAGCCCAGGAAGCAAATCGTATCCCAGGCTGCATCAGAAACAGCGTGACCAACAGGTCAAAAGAAGGGATTCTCTCCCTTTTTTCTGGTGAGACCAAGGCACCCCCTTTAATATTGGTATTGAAATTGTTGCAAAACAAAAATTTAACTAATGCAGAGACAGAGCTGGAAGGGCCTTTCAGCTTGTTCACCCTACAGACCTACTCCAACAAACCACCATCGGATCGCCAAATTACTGAACACCTCTAGCAAATGAAACATCCCATACTATTGTACTTCACTGGTAATGTCTTTTATTCTGAGCATGCAAGAAGAAACACCTGTCTCCTCTACCCTCCTCGTCTGGCTTAAGGAATTCAGTCATGTGAGTTCCAGAAGTGCCTAGTCAGTACAGGGAATGGAGTTAGCTCGCTCTTTCTGATAGTGGTGAGCTTGCTACTCATGGAACTGCATTCTCACTACAATCCTATTCCAGTTCTTAGTTTCTGTCAAATGAACCTCCCTTGTGAAAGCAGCTCCATTTCATAAAAAAAGGAAAGCCATGACCTTTTAACTAGCATGTGAGAGTACAGGGAGTACTATTTCTACGTAATCATAATATGTTACAACTACACATGAAAGCAGCTTAACACTTACAATCCAGGTGCTTAGGACAGACAGTGGACATACAACCAGTGTTGCCCTGGGGCTACCATCAGAATATTTCTTCTGAACTGACTGAGTAATTGCAGTCCCTAAGAAAAAAATAGTCGTATTTAGTGACCTTTCTGAATTTCTTTACCTGAACACAGACATAAGCTTCACTTTTTAAGAATGTATAATGCTTCAACTTCAAAAGCCTCAGAAATTAATATTACTTGTTTATTCCTTCTTTACCTTTCCTCTTTGCTTGTCTTTTTAAAGAAGTAGATGAAGGCAGAACAACAGATGCAAACTCTGTATCTTCTTGGGTAACACAAGATGCTGCTGCAAAAAGCCAAACAGATTTTTCACACCATGCAGAGCTCATGCAAGCATTCATTTTCACAACATGTTCCACAAGAGTTAGACCAGTTAATCAAATTAGTTCTGCAATACAATAATGTAGAATATCTTGAGTTCATAATGTTCATCAAGTCCAACTCCCTGCTCATCACAGAAATAACTAAAACTACACCTAGGGCTTAGTGCAGCGTGCAGAAATAAAGAACCTTTCACATCTATTTCAGGTTATGAATCTTTAGAGTATGCAGCTTAACAGTCATCCAAAAAAAAAGTTTAGCATAGGTTTCACTACAAGCACTTTAAATTTATCTGCTTACCTAGAATACCTGTAGCTCCCCACTGCCTTTTTTTTCTATGCAAGATACTTAGTTCAACAAATTACATGTTTTTTTTCCTCTTCATGGATCACATTTTAGGTATATACCACAAAAGATAGACTTAATTTTTTTAATCTGTTTTTCCAACCCTAGCACCCTGACACTCCTTCAGCTAAAGAAACAAACTAAAACTTTTATAACTAAAGCACTGCTTTCTATTCAGCAGTTTCTAAAATTTTCTGCATCAAGTTTTGGTTGAATAAGAACATTACCCAAAACCTCAAATAGCTAATTCCTTTTCCAGTTCATTAGAAAACATTTTTCAGTTTGGCTTCACAAAGAAATGCATCAGGTATCACGGTAACCAATTAAAAAAAGCAAACCCCAAAACCCAGAAACACCCTCACAAAAACCCAACCGAAAAAAATCCTTCCAACTTACTTTCTGTTTGCTGGAGTAGCCATTCTTCAGACTCTCCTAAGTCACTGCTTTGTGAATACCTGGGTTTCTTGGCTTTATCTCTAACACAGTATCATTAAGAAAGGAAAAAACCTCAAATAAACCAAAACCACACAGCTCTACTACTGCTTGAATATACATATTAAATCTCAATAGCCTAATCAAATGAACTTGATATTGCAAATTATATACCACTGTGATTTGAGGAGTTTCTCTTTAGAAGGGCTAGAGAAAGGGAAAGCATAGAACACAGATGCAGGGTGAATGCTGCTCACGTAACTGGGAACAGATTACCCCTGAAGCTTGTAAGAGGCTAGTGTCACAGGACAGTTCAATCATGTTAGTAACCTTCACAACTTCATCAGCTCAAAGCTGCCTGTTAGAAGCATGCCTGCAAGTATTTCTTAAACCACTTAAAAACCCAATACTAGAAGAAAGAGATCATCCCACTTTTTTTTAAGATGTCACACACCGTTTAATTAGACGCCTTTACTACTGAAGGAGACATCCAAGCATGCGGTCACACAAGCAATGTAGAATGAGTTAATGCTTTGATAAATGATCATAAATACATTTATGAGAAATGTAAGCAGGAGTATAAAACATCATGAAAAAGGAAGAACAGGAATACATTTTAGGTTAAGGTTAATCACAATCGAGTACTGCTTTATTTTTACTCAAAATCTATGTAGCAAATCAACAAAAAGAAAAATATTATTACAGCTACCTACCTTTTTGGAAACCTGCTTGAGTATTTCAGCAGAGTGTTTTCAAACTTTTTTAGGTCAGAAACACCAGGCTCCATCGCATTGCTAGAGTCTTCATAAATAAGAAATTGGTATTTACGAAAAATATGTATAGTCTTCAGCTCAGTTATCAAACAAATTTTAACATAACTTGTTCAAGAACAAGTACAAACTTCCTTTAAAACAACCTTAGTTCTGCATGGGAGAAGTACTACTGATATCCAGGCCTGAGGTTGGTGGCCCTGCCTGTGGCAGGGGGATGGAGCTTTATGATCCTTGGGGTCCCTTCCAACCCTTGCCATTCTATGATTCTATGATTGTGATCACAAATTAAAAAAAAAAATACTCTCGAAATACTTAAGATTGTTTCAAAGTCATAAAAAGAGTTTCCAGGTGGTCAAAATTAATTGTCAAGAAAAAAAGGAAAAGCTAAATCTAAGCCCTGTACTGTTAACTGTAAAGTTTTATAAATAACGCTAAATGGTGAAGGATTTATGGGTCAAACCTTGCTAATAAGCCATTTCTACATTGCCTAAAACTTTTTTAAAAAGTAACAGCAACATTAACCAAAAAAACGTTGTAACATCAGGTATGGATGAGGGAGGTTTGCAAGGGGTTGTTTTGTGTGGGGTTTTTTAAGGTCTTCTATCAGGTAACAAACAAAACATTGCCTCTGCACTCTTCCAATAATAGCTTACCAGAAGCAAATGCAAAAAGGAAAACACATTAGCAAGAGTTGAAATCAAAACTGAAGGCAACAGCACTTGCAGAACTCATGTAAGTAAATTCATACTTGAATTCCAGATGTAAAATTCAGTTCAGACTTTTTTTTTGTATTGAACAAAAACCCCACAATCCTTCAGACAGCAAAACTTGCAAAGACTCAGGAAATAAGTATCAATATACAGTAGAATGAGAACTGGGGGTGTAGGCATGTAAGGGTTTGGAAGACGTTATCACCACTTTCACAGGTTAAGTAAGACTCTTCCCTCACTGCTACAAAGAGTATCTTGTTAAAATCCAGAGCTTGATGCTCAGCGGCAGGTAGAAGGGAGCGGAGTGGAACAAAAAAGTCTTGGGTGCTGGTAAGCATTTCAGCTTTGGTGAACATTCTGATTTTCACTCATACTGATCCCCAAAGTCTGCTTTTTCTCCCTTCCAGAGTAGCAATAAACTTTTTCCCTTCCAGAGAAGGGAGAAATTCTGTCTACAAGGAAGGAAAAAAAGAAAGCAGAAGGAACCCAGAATCCCTATCCTAGATGCAGTAACTTTCCTGGTAGGGTACAGTTTTCTCACAGGGCACTTGATCTTCTCCTATGTCAACTGAGACATCTTTAAAGGTATGTTTTTAATGCTTCTATGAGATACTTTGTCAACAGTTTGTGAAGACTAGCATTGGCCAGACTGTGAGTACCCAGGTAGTAACATCATCATGCAAACATTTCTGGACTTCTTGTCACCTTTACATAGTCTGAGTCCAACGTTGTTCATGCTGTTAGTACCAGATTCCTATTGAAGAATAGAAACTTTTATTCTTTAATGCAGCAACTGGAAAAAATACCAACAATGTTATTACACCAATCATGGTGATTAATTACTGCTTTGAAACATGAAAGACCTGCTCAGTAGCGAGTCAGACAGTCACTTAAGGGTGCTGAAAAAGCTGTTTGGATTTTTTGTTTCTGTTTTTTTTTTAGTAGCCACATACAGGGTTCAGATGAAATTGCAGAGAGGTAGGGGAGAGAAATTCAACCTGCCCTAGAAAGAACACACACTAACATTTCCCATTTAATGCTTTGTCTTTGACCTCAGAATGTCATTTTGTTAAATTTAGACAAGTATGGCAAAACTGTCAGGGAATATTGCATAATAAGCCACCTAATCCTATCATTCAGTTTATTTCATCATCTTGTAAATTGTATCAGAAGTAAAAAGCACTTGAACTACACTACCTAAGAAGAGTTTGCACATTGATGTTAGTTCATTAACTGTAGCTTCCCCTTCTCTCTTCATTCCAAGCATTTGACAAAAATAAAAACCAAGATCTATTTACATACTTCACACCAAGAACCTCTCCTTACTATTTTGGTTGCCATTGCAGGTTCAGGTACTCCCTGCAAACGTAGAGGAACTATGCACATAAACTCCCAGAAAAAATACCACTTCTATTTGTGTGGTCATAACTTGACTATAGTAGAAATGTCTAAGAAACTTAAGAATTTATAAAACTTCACATTGAAGGCGTTTAAACCACCACAAATTCTTCCTTGTAGTATACTCAAGTATATGCTCCTAACACAACACAGTTTACAGCTCAAACTATGCACTCTGAAGTAATATAGTCCACCTACCTTCAACTAATCTATGGCTATTCCTCCTTTTATTCCATGTACCTGAATAACCTTTTCTACAAAATGTATACAAATTTCATCATACAGAAAGTTGTTAGGCACAGGGGTTTTTCTTTTATTAATCATTACTATTATCTCTGCTAAAACAATTTTTTCTTCTATCTCACCTGATGAAACTTAGCACTTGTGATCTTTTCAACAGGAAGAGGCTTGCTATCTTGAAAATTTGTGAGAATCAATGCAATGACAGTAAGCGTTTTACCCTGCATAACAGAAAAGAACATATATTTTCCACCGATTAAAAGTGAACCAAATTACCAACCAATCAAGAATCACACACACATATTTTGTATTTAGAAAAAAAAAAAAAAAGCTTGGTAAATATTATTACCAGTCCCATATCATCAGCCAGTATTCCTCCGTGAATATTTTTAGGCCGTTTCTTTTCTGCAAAATTTGTAAGTATATTGTAATAGAAGTCACTTCTCTCCTCCCAAAATGGTGGCAAGTCGTTACTGTTCTCACGTGAAACCATCCAAGCTAAAGCCTGCTTCTGATGGGGAAGCAACACTGTGCCAACAGCCTGCAAGTTAAAGAGATACATTACCCACTATTCACATATAAATATCACATTCCGTTTTTGGAAGAATTTTTTTTTAAGCCCTTTGTATCTAGTGATAATTTTTCTCATCCAAGCACCTCCTATGTCCAAAGCAAATATGCATCTAAACATTGCATGTTTAAGTATTTATTTTTGTATAGAAAACAATTTCTAGTGTAAGGAATACCTCTGCTCCTTCCATTTCGCAAGTTTTATCATCTTCCTTCAGATCCTCAAACAATTTGTCAAATTCACTTTTAAGCTGCATAAATGAACACGGAAATCGCAATTAAAATCATTGCAATTAAAAGTGAACTCACTAAATAAGCAATGAATTAAGTTACAATTACCTGTCTCATGATAGCCAGTATAGGTAACTCTACCACTTGAGACCTATTTGCTGAAACATGTTTGTCAGCTGCTGCTATATACAATTCAGTAGTTTTTCCAAGACAAATACATGCCGATACAAGCAAGGGCTTGAGAAGGGATGGCTAAACATCATAGAACATATTGGGTTGGAAGGGACCTTAAAAGGTCGTCTAGTACAACCCTCATGCAGTGAGCAGGAACATCTTTAATAGATCAGGTCGCTCAAACCCTTTTACAGCACTAACAGAAGTAACCACTTCACTCTAATTTGAAAGAGTAAATTAAAGGCAAAACCAGAAACAAACCACCACCTAATCCTTCAAGGATCACCCTGGGACAAATGATAAAGTCGAGAATTCTGAATGTATTTTTGTCCAAGAGCTTAACATATTTTTATATTTTTGATAAAGCAAAAGAAAAGGTAAAGTAAACCCACCACTGCAACCATGTTAAAAAATTATTAAAGAACCAAAGCCTCCCAACATTATAGGACTCAAGGCTGTCGCAGCTAAAAAATGTCTGCTTAAGGTACAAAAAGGGGAAAGTCCCAAAGTTCAAGATGACTTCAAAACAAATCTCTGGTTCAGAAAACAAACAAAAAAAGCAACAGACTTCCCATTCACAGGCAGGGTTTTATTAATGAAAAAGTTAAAAAGGTCCCCACTTAAAATTCCAGCTTCCAGGTGTTAAGTATGAAATGCAAACCTGCTCAGTTGTCAACTGCACAGCAGCGTGAACCGGAGCGCTGTAACTTGGACCAGCTCTCCCAGAAATCCACTTTGATCCAAAACCACATTCTGGACCTACTTGCCATTAAAAAGACAGTAATTTGAAACACAACAGTATGGCAGCTTCCCAGTTTCAGTATTTCACTGGCTCATGAGTAACAATGCTGATCAGGTTGTGGGCTGTAAAGGCAGTATCCTTCACCATTTCTTTGTCTTTTAGCATCAGTTTACCTTTTGCTTTCAAAGGGCCACAAAGGCTTGCCACAAAGCTATGTAAGACTCAAAGGCAATGAGCTATGGGTTGGGACCCTTCAAGAGGACAACCATGCTTCTTAAAAAAACTGTTACGTGAAATTTGATTTGGTGAGAGTGTAACTGGTATCTCAAAATGGTTTTTTAAGTCCAAACTTTTTCTATCAACCATGTGCAACGGAGCCTATAAAAACTGGAAAACTTGCTTTATATGAAACAGCTTTATCCCTCACCAAGTGTTTATTTCTGCACACATCCTTACTTGTGTCTACTCCTACTACTCACTGGTTCCACAAAGCCTATTCAGAAGCACAGGTGCTCTTTGTGTGAGGCTGGCCCTGCAAATCATCAGCTCTGCTAACCTAATTGTTCAGAGACATTTGCTCACACCTCACTAGCAGGATACATGTCCCAGCACTGCTAAAAAGCAGCACACTGTCCCTGAAACTCTTATCCTACAAAGAGGTTCTAACCTGTTCTGTAAAAAATAAAATAGTATTTTTAAAAAAAATAACCCAAGGAATCATTATGGATTTTTAAGGAACTTACAGAATCAAATATATTTCTGAGTTTGCTCAGCTTGAATGCCTGTCCAGTTGTTGGCAGGTAACATGAAATACAGGACAAAAGAATACTTCCTATATAATTTAAAATTAGTATCTGTAGGCTGTGCACTATTCCCCAAGTATATTAAAAAAAACTATGGCAAGGATTAAACCCATAGACTTTTCTTACCAGTGGCAAGTTCCGTCTGAATACTTTAAAAAAGGAATAAACCCCAGAACTTCAAGACTTGCCTTTCAGAGGAGGAGCCAACTTGAATCCGTGCCTTTTTAGCAGATCTAGCACTACTTCCTTGTTTTCCTCTCTTCCCCAAAAGCTCATTTGTACAGGCATGGTAAAGGCATTTTTTGCTCCGTAAGGGACAACCCTGACAAAAAGCAGGAAAAAATCCCAGAGCAGTGACCTTTTAATAGTTTCATTTTTATTATAAGCCTTGTTATTTCTTTAGCAGAAAGTACTCCAAGGTGCTTATTTTCCTCAGAGAGCTGAACATTCCAGATAGGTATTACAACTCAGACTGTGAAAACCTTTTATACAAACCTCCACACACAGTTAATTTAAGAGTTCCACAACAATCTTTAGGCATTTTGCTCTCACTAGTATCTCAACATTTTATCATATGTGGGAAAGAACAAACTGTACGCAAGTATTTCAACAGAAGAGTAGTGAAGCTCTAGCCGTATTACCAATAGCTGTCATTTCTGTCAAAAAAGAAAATTTAGAGTTTACAGAATTTCTACTGTAGCAACAAAGAAAGTTTTCAACATTCATGTTCATGGAACCAAAAGCATGATCTTCACACTTACCCTTCAACTAATGCTAGTTTGTTGTCCATAATGCCTGCCAATGCTGCCGCTAGTTCTTTTTTGATATGGCCTACCTGGTCTCCATTCACATTGTTTACTTTCACTGCATTTTTATCATAAGGATTATTGGGCTCCCTCTGAAGCGCAACCATTTCATTGTTATTAACCTAACAAAGCAAAAGAATGCACAGCAGAACACATTAATTTAGTTGGAAATCATTTGCAGAAACAGCTAACAGAAGTTTATTTATTTAAATACCATGAATCTTCATTTGGTATAGCATTCTGTTCTGTCAAATTACCTACTACTCACTCAAAACACCAAACCTTATAGAAGAGCTACCTGATACATGTCAGCAATTTCAAAAGTACTCTAGAGAGCAAGTAGTACTTTCAACTGCTAACACATTTGGTAAGGGGATAAACATGCCATTCTGTCCGTGTAAACAGTTCAAAGACCTATCCAATTTCTTGTTTTCATTCACTTTTCTTGGTTTATGTGGGTGAGCAGAGCTACCAAGTAACAAAACCAGATTTAAAATGTAATTAAGTACTTTCCATGAAGAATGTTGAATACAGCAAGTTAGGAGGAAAGAAAGGATCTATTAAAATTATACTTGGTCAAAAGTTTCAGAGATCTTTGAAATTTACTAAAATGTGTTTTCACAGAAGCTGACCCCTTTCTCTTCTGCTTTATAATGTATCATGCACTTACAATCCCTGTGTAGTATCTTAATCCAACAACGCTTCCTCGCAATGTTCCGTACAAGACAGCTGAGTCTGTATCTTCCTCAGTTCCAGAAGTGTCACTCACAGAGAGGAAGTCTTCCAACCCAAGACCGGAGTTAAAGTCAGAAGAAGAAAAATGGGATTCGCTTCTCTCTCCTCTGTGGATGTTATGTTGAGAATATCCTCTTGCAGAATTTCTGCAGAAAGACAAAGTGTCAAATATAATAATAGCAAACCATCCTTGTAGTCTATTTTACCCCTTTATATAAGGCTACCTATAAATCCCAGTTTTACAGCTTTATTCAGACAGTATTTCCCTGGAAACATTAAAAAAAGTTTTATATTGGGAGAAGACTTTGCCTTTTTTAATCCCAAATAAATTCGTTTAAGCCCATTACAATAAATAGCTGACAACTGACTAAACTCTAAGTTTTGTGCATTAGAGCCTGCCTTCCCTCAGTTATCTTTGTCAAAAACTTAGAAGAATTCTCCAGATTTAGTTACAACTTTAATTATACCTGGGTGCAGCAACATTTCCATGTATTTTCATATCATAAATCTTTTTCATCTAAGATTAAAAACTGTTGAAACTGGTTAACTCAGAACTTCACACCTGTATCCACGCAAGTTGGAATGCTAAAACAACTGTTCCTTACGCCTTCATTAAGCTTACCTTTACACCTTGACATTAATAATATAGTAACTTCTAGAGATACTCCAGCATAACCCAGGCAACCACACTATGTACCTCCCACAGAGACGTCCATCAGGCAGGTGCCCCGTTTGGCAAAGGGATTGCATACCAAGAGACAGAAATATCTCGGGCCTTGTGTTTAATGTGCGGTGCAGTTAAGACAGACATGTTAACGAACACTTTAATCAAGTAACACCTAACAGTATAATCTCAATACAAGTGTCAGATGAAACATAATAACCATCACCTGTGGTATACCCTAAAACTACCCTACCCTGTGGCTGGTTTAAGAGTGCTGCCAATTAAAGTAAGGAGCTTCCATACACCAGTTATTCAGAGCCTGGCATAACAAGCTTTGGCCTCTTTTGCCAATGACGGCTGAAGTGAGTGTATAACCGGCACTCCGTTTTCTCTGGCAGAACAGCGCGGTGAACAGACTTTGCTCTGAGCAAAGGTGAGCGGCAGCGAGGGGGTAACCAGAACCCATTTTGCCACTGCCCCGCTGAGGGCCTCCCCAGGGGCCTGCCGCAACGCAGAAGCCCCATGAACAGCCTCGGCACCCACCACGGACAAGGAGGGGGCTGCGGAGGCGGCTCCGTTTCTACCCCAGCCACCTCAGTTCGCCCCGCCGCCCACCAGCACCTCGCCGGCCGCATCGGCCGCCGCCCGCGGGCTACGGCGCGAAGCGGCCAAGCGCAGGCGGGTCACGCCGCGATGCGGGACGGCTCGGCAGCCCCCCACACCCCCACCCATCTCACTTTGGCGGCCTCCACGACATGGCGGCTGCAAAGCTCCCGCGGCCCTCACAGCTCAGTGAGCGCTGCCCCGGCACCGCTTCCGGGCCGCGAACCCGCGCTCCAGGCGCCACAAGACGGCCACCAACCCCAGACAGCGACGTCGGCCGACATGCGCACTAGGACGGGAAGAGGACGGCTCTGCCCCGCCCCTTCCGGCCGGCCGCCCCCGCTCCGACCTGCGTAAGCGAATGCGCTGCGCGGCTCGGGGCGTCCGGACGGCGGGCAGCGGGTTAGAGGCGGGAGCACGCTTCCGAACTGGGAGAGATACCGAGAAGATGCGAAGGGCAGAGCCGGAGGCCATCAGAATGTGATGCTTTCAGTTTCTCCTGCAGTAATGGGTTTAGAAAGCGGCCCCTCTAACGCGAGGGCGCACGGGCACTGCCTGAAGCAGGAGCAGCAGGCTGTGACAGTCAAGTCAGTGGTAAATGGGTTTCTTGCAGTTTAAATGCTATCTTGGCATAGATCTGCACAACTCTTAACAACAGAGTAGAACTAGCGGTCCCACAGAAGTTTTGCCAGTCAAACATAAATACAGCTTTGTGCAGAGTACTAAATGTCATGAGAATTACTGTTCAGCTTTGGTTAGGCAGTGATAAGTGATAAAAAACGTGCATTATGAGCAGCCTATAGGAGCTTGGCTTACTTAGGACACTAAGATTGAGAAATAGGATATGATTAGTTTTTATACATACCAACAGCACAAACCACCCTAACCAACACTGCTCACACAAGCACAAACTGTTGGACTGGTCAGACCAGAAATAAACAGAAAATACACTATCCGGGATAGCTGGGTTCTAGCTCACCCTTCCAGGAAAAATGACTCAATCGGTTCTCTTTCAGAGCAGTTGGTTGTAGAAATTCTATCCCACAGCTGTCTCGTCAGCAGGGATCTCTGCTCGGTAAGTCAGCACCAGCGACATACCAGTCAATGAAAATGAGTCAATCCCCACACCTCGGTATTCTCAGCGCGCTAATCGGCTGAAGATGCAGGAAGAAACATACCTGGAACCCCGAGATGGAGAGTTCCCGCCAGGCAAGCGGCCCTCTCGCGGCCTCGGGAACAGCCGCTAGAGAGGGACGCCGCCGCCAGTGCTTCACGGCCGCCCCCACCTCCCGCCACTGGCCCCGGGCAGCCCCCAGCGCCGGTTCGAGCGTAGCTACCCACGGCAGGCCAGCCCACGGCGGGCAAATCCGCGTCACCCCACCGCCATCAGAACGGAGGCGGCCCCAGCAGCACCTCCCCAGACACACACACACCCCGCGCGCAGCAACTCCAACCCAACCCCCAGCGCCATCCCTATTCCCGCCCTTTCAGGAGGGCACCTGGCAATCAACGTCCCACGTGAGGAGAAGGGCGCCCTCGGCTAATCAGCGGTCTCCGTTAGCCTTTGGACCGCCCAGGCAGCAGCCAACGGGGAGGCAGCACGCGAGGGAGAAGGACTCGAGGCGATTAAGCCGACGGCGGTTGGAGCGGTCTGTCAGGCAGGCGGCCGTTGGAGCGGTCTGTCAGGCAGGCGGCGGTTGGAGCGGTCTCTCAGGCAGGCAGTGGTGTGGCGCGTCGCAGCCGGAGCTCTTCAGCCAGCAGGGCGTCATGGTGGGGACGGGGTGCCGGCGGCGGGGAGAGGGAGGCCGTTTGGGGGTGCTGTCGCGGTCTGGGGGGTTTATGGCCGTGTGTGCAGTGGAAGGGCCTGTGGGTGGTCTCTGCGTAGTGGTGAGGCGTAAGGCCTGGGCAGACGGAGAGAAACTGACGTGAGAGTTACAGAGTGGCAGAACGGTTTGGGCTGGAAGGGGCCTCAGAGCTCATCTCGTTCCAAGCACCCTGCCGTGGGCAAGGATGCCTTGGCTAGGCCAGGTTGCCCAAAGGCAAGAGAGGTGAGGTACAGAAATGGGCCAGGGGCTGGTAAGATGAGATATGAGGAAAAGTGATAGGTGCCCATTTGTTGTGGGCGCTTCCTGTGCAGAGAGCTGAGGAGCTGGCTGAAAGCTGACCCAGAAGGCAGAGCAAAGGTGGGGAGGGGCATGACGGCCACCAGCTGCATCATTACGCTGTTTCAGGGGTATCTAAGCATGCAGAGCTGTGGCAGCCTGTGTGTAGCTAGTCAGGCGAGAGGTGGGTGAACCACAGCAAGCGGGGTGGCACCACATGCTCTCGAGTGGGTGGTGGGGAAGCCTGGGGCTGCTTGTTGTTGCCAGAGTCCCTGCTCCCCGCCTCCTGCCATCTGTGGGAGCAGCGCGACAGTCACACTGGGGAATGCAAAACGGTGAGGCAGCATGAATGCTGTGCAGACTTCATGCCAACTGAAAGGAAGTGGAAATAGCAACACAGCTCATCTGTCACTCGAGCAACCAGGGAGTACAGTGGAGAAAGACCATGGAAAGATACAGCCCACAGATAGCTAATTATCATGAGAATAAGATCTACAAGTTAGCTCTGTATCTCATTATTTTTCTGTTTTTAATTTACAGCGTGAGTGCATATCCATCCACGTTGGTCAGGCTGGTGTTCAGATTGGCAATGCATGTTGGGAATTGTACTGTCTTGAACATGGGATCCAACCTGATGGCCAGATGCCTCAGGATAAAACTAGTGGAAGTGCCGATGATTCATTTAACACTTTCTTCAGTGAGACAGGAGCTGGTAAACATGTTCCCAGAGCAGTGTTTGTGGACCTAGAACCAACTGTAGTCGGTATGTATTCAACATGAAAGATCTTTGGTATGAAAGTGAAAATCCCCTATGGGTTCTCTGTGGCCTTTTTTTGTTTGTTCAGAACGCTATAGATTTTAAAAGATATGTGTCTGGATGCTGTTCTGACATTTGAGGCTATTATTCAAAGGAAATTAAATATTGGCCTACAGGTAACAACATTTGGAAAAGAACAGAACTTCTTTTACAGTCTGGATAATCTTCCTAGACCGCTGCACCGCATCCAGAGTTTTTCTAAGTTGCTATCTGGTATCCTGTCTGTACCCGTAATGCAGTTTTCTGAGTGACCTCTGTGTTTGTGAATAAAATATTGCTTCTGAGTACCTGATGTTTTTACCCTTTTACAAAGGAGCTGAAGTTATGCCACCCTTTTAGGCAAGACAGGCTGTGTATATATAGTCAGAGATGCTGTCTACACTCTTTTTTGACATGTAATTTGGTGTGTAGTCACTAGGTAGCACACAGAGAACTGGTCAACTTGATGCCTGTGGTATTGTGTTTCTTTGTAGATGAAGTACGTACAGGCACATACAGGCAGTTATTCCATCCTGAGCAGCTCATTACCGGGAAAGAAGATGCAGCCAATAATTATGCCAGAGGCCATTATACCATTGGAAAAGAGATTGTTGACCTAGTGCTAGACCGCATTCGCAAACTGGTAAGAATTCAAACCTCAAGTCAGTATTTAAAATAATTGATACAGCTCAATAGCTATCTATAATGATGGTTGCTATGGTTTTTACGTAAGAATTTTGTGCATAGTTGCACATGAACATAGTTGCATATTAAAAGCAAAACAAAACTTCGGTCTCTTTGTTCCCTACCCCCAATTAAATAAAAATTGAGCCATCAAAACTTAAAATTTTTAGGTTCTGAAGGACCATCTTTTGGAATTATTTTAAGGATATGTGAGAAGCCTATTATAAAAGCCTTAAACAAGTGTAACAGCATTGTTACAGTTTTCTGTTTGTTGTTTGCAGTTTGAATCATGTCGTAATTCATCACACCAAATTCTTCTAGTATCCTGAATCTCAAGTTCTTGTTGAATACTTAGCAATTTTAATTACTTCTCTAGGGCTTTTTTATCTCAGTATTGCATTTTGAGAAACTCAGGTAGCAATCTAAAACAAATATAAGAAAGAAATGCTTTTGAAATACTTTTTAATACTGTGTTCTCCAAAAATCACCGATAACATTTTTTTCCTCTCTTTTTTTACCCCCATTATAGGCTGATCTGTGCTCAGGGCTGCAAGGTTTCCTTATCTTTCATAGTTTTGGAGGAGGCACTGGTTCAGGTTTTGCCTCTCTGCTCATGGAAAGGCTCTCTGTTGACTATGGCAAAAAATCTAAACTAGAGTTTGCGATTTATCCAGCACCACAAGTTTCCACTGCTGTAGTGGAACCTTACAACTCCATTCTAACTACCCACACAACATTAGAGCATTCAGATTGTGCCTTCATGGTAGATAATGAAGCCATTTATGATATATGTCGTCGTAACCTTGACATTGAACGTCCTACTTACACCAATTTAAACCGATTAATTGGACAAATTGTTTCATCCATCACAGCTTCACTGCGTTTTGATGGAGCCCTCAATGTTGATCTGACAGAATTTCAAACTAACCTTGTTCCATACCCACGAATCCATTTTCCCCTGGTAACATACGCCCCTGTCATCTCCGCTGAAAAAGCCTATCATGAGCAGCTCTCTGTGGCTGAAATTACCAATGCTTGTTTTGAACCAGCCAACCAGATGGTAAAATGTGACCCTCGCCATGGCAAATACATGGCCTGCTGTATGTTATATAGAGGTGACGTTGTTCCTAAAGATGTCAACGCAGCCATTGCCACTATCAAGACTAAACGTACCATTCAGTTCGTGGATTGGTGCCCAACTGGATTCAAGGTACACGCATAGTTTTTAGATGTCTGAACTCCTATGAACTGCATAGTATTCAGAGCTAGCAGTCATTCGACAGTGTTGTGATGTCCCTATTAAATATTTTAATAAATTGCAAAGTAACTGTAAGCTATTGTATTTGTTCATAACCATGGTGATTTTTAGTTGTTAACAGGAATAAGTAAGCCTTGGCACTCATAAGGAAAGTTTTCATTTGTTTTCTTGAAGGTGGGCATCAACTACCAGCCTCCAACTGTGGTGCCAGGTGGTGACCTTGCAAAGGTGCAGCGGGCTGTGTGTATGCTGAGTAATACAACTGCTATAGCTGAAGCATGGGCTCGCCTCGACCACAAATTTGATCTCATGTATGCCAAGCGTGCCTTTGTACATTGGTATGTTGGGGAAGGAATGGAGGAAGGAGAGTTTTCTGAAGCTCGGGAAGATCTGGCTGCCCTTGAGAAAGATTATGAAGAAGTTGGTGTAGACTCAGTAGAAGCAGAGGTTGAAGAAGGAGATGAGTATTTAGAAAACTGAAGTCTGGAAAAAATGTGTTTAAAAAAAAATAATAATTGCAGAACCCTGTTTACTTGTTTATGGTTTTGAAGTAAAGTTGTCAAGGTTCTATCTTCCATTTTTTTCCTTCTTTCCTATTCATGTGTGTACTCACTAAGGATCATTTGAAATTGCAGTTTCTGGTAGCATGTAGTCATGTGAAAGTTACAGAAGAAATCAGGAAGTTGTGTGCACTTTCCTGTGATCCAAATGTGTTCTGAAACATACTCTCTTTGAGATTTTTGGTTTCTCACAAGCAGGGAACTGCTACCACTTCAGGTTATTATAATACTAACACTGTTGTTATCCAAGCCAAGCCTACACAATACAAAGGAACCTAATCATTAATAAAGCTATCCTCTCAGGCTGGCTTCACAGAAAATGTGTTAAAATCTCCAAAGTTAGTTAACTGCGTGATACTGTTCTCTAGTAATTTATCTATGGCAAGTACTGTTACACTTTTGAACAGAGCCAGCACTTAATACCAGCTTAATTGCTAATGACATAAAACTTGCTACTTTTTTTCAAAAAGAAGGGGGGGGGGGGGGGAAGTAAAATTTTCCAACCAGCACTCCCACAATTGATTCACTTAAAAAGAAAATAAAAATATCAGATCTGTTAGCTGCTTTAAAATAGCATTGTAATTTTTCATGTTCTTATATTGGCTGAGTAAATAAACAATCTATAAAAAATCTAATGTCCCTTAACAGTGTGTTCAAATGACTATAGCTTTATAGACACTTGGAAACAGTTAAATTCTGGGATACCTGTGGAAAATCTGCTGAGCTGCTATCCTACGTCTTCATAGTCCTGGATCCTGAAAAAAGAAAAAGAAAACTTAAGGGCTTTGTTTTTCCTTCTCTTCATGTTCTGTAGAACCAGGAGGGAGAAAAAGGGCTATGTATGCTAAAGATACCCAGAACTGAACTATAAAATATAAACTATGTAACTATATAAACTATATAACTATAAACTATAAAATAGCTTGGGTTGGAAGAGACCTTAAAGCCCATTTAGTTTCAAACCCCTGCCACGGGCAGGGACACTCCCCCCAGCCCAGGGTGCCCCAAGCCCCATCAAACCAGGCCTTGAGCCCTGCCAGGGATCCTGGGGCAGCCCCAGCTTCTCTGGGCACCCTGTGCCAGGGCCTCCCCCCCTCCCCAGGAAGGATTTCTGCCTCCCAGCCCCTCTCCAGCCCCCTCCTGCAGCTGAAAGCCATTGCCCTGGGCTTGGCCCTCCCTGCCCTGGGCACCAGCCCCTCTCCAGCTCTTCTGGAGCCCCTCGAGGGACGGGGAGGGGCTTGGAGCTCTCCCCAGAAGCAGCCTTCTCTTCTCTGGGCTGAGCCAGCCCAGCTCTGCCAGCCTGGCTCCTGAATCCCACTTTCCCAGCCCTGCTGGACCCATTGATAGGGATGCAGCCCAGGACATGGAGGGGACTTTCTGGGCTGCAAGCACACACTGCTGGGTCATGTGCTGCTCGCCCTCCAGCCCCGCCAAGTCCTCCTCAGAGTAGTTCTCAACCCATTCCCCACCCAGCAGGTCTGAGCTGGGGAGTGCCCTGAGCCATAGGGAGGCCCCTGCCCTTGTTGAACTTCATGAGGTTCACAAAGGCCCACTTCTCCATGCCTGTCAATGTCATTCAGCATGTCTACCACACCACACAGCTTGGTGTCACTCGCAAACTACCCGAGGGTGTGTTCAATCCACTGTCTGTCGTTGACACAGTCGTTTCAAGTACTTGTAACTAACACCTGCAGAGCACACTGTGAATACACCATTTATGGCGTTGTGAACTAATTCCTGTATTTAAAACAAAAGATCCCTTTCTTTTTCCAACCAGAAGACTCAAAGATCCCTGATCGCAGCAGCCTGCTGCTCCAACTCTGTGCCGTATTCCGAGCCCAAGGAACCAACTCTGCCTACACACCGCCGGCGCACACGGCTCAGCACCAAGTTCCTCTCGTTCTAAGCCGCCATTCCCAGCGGCAGCCTCACGCGGTCCAAAGGTCGCCCCCAGCTCGCAGCCTCCGCTCGGGAGCCCCGCGGCGCGGGGCGGCGGGCGCACGGCAGCGCTAACACGGCAATAGTCACGCCGCGCAGAAACTCGCACGGAGCCACCCGCGACAGGGCCAGGCGCGTCCCGCCGCCGGGGGCCGCAGCAGCCGCCCGAGCAGCTCCGCGCTGTGCCGCCGGGGGAGCCGCGCGGCCCCGTAGGCAGCAGACGGAATTCGGGCGGGTCTGGCCGCGGCCGCACCGCCCAGCCGGCCCGGGTAGCGCCGGGCGCTGCGGAAGTCCTCAGGCGCAGCCTCTGCAGGCCTCCGGGCGCGCTCTCCGCTGCTGTCGCGGAGGTTTGCGGGGACCATGGTGCAGCTTTACAACTTGCACCCGTTCGGGTCGCAGCGAGTAGTGCCCTGCAAGCAGGAGCCGGCGCACTTCTGCTGCGGCCGCGACGTGCTGTTCGTGGCCAGCACGGCGGCCAGCTGCAGGGTAGAGGTGTTCGCGGTGCGTGATCACGGCCGCTGCGAGCCGCTGGGCTCCTTCGCCACGCTGGGTCCCGTGCTGCGCATGGCGCACAGCCAGGAAGGTCGGTGTCGTTCACCGCTGCGCCCGGCAGCGCTCGGCCGGGACGCGACCGGCTCGAGTGCGGGGAGCGGCCTACGGGCTCTGCCGAGCGCGGGAGGGAGAGGGGGGCCTGGGCGGACGACGGCAGCTGGAGGCGCTCGCGTTCCGCCGGGCCGGGCCGGGGCTGGGGGGCGGCTCGGGCTCCGCCGGGGCACGTCGCGGGTTCGCGGTGCCGTGGGAGGAGCGCCTGGCTCTCCCTGCCCGCCGGACCCCAGCGCTGCTGCCTTGGCGCCGAGGCGCTTCAGGCGCTTGTCGGAACGGGCCGGGCCGCGCAGGGCCCGAGCTGTCTGAGGCGGTGAGCTGAGGTACTTATGGATAGTCTGGGGTGGGGCGGGGGTAGCCCGAGAAACACCTGGTCTGCAGTGACAGCTCGCGAAGTGCATTCAGTCAGGAGTTAGTCTGGACCTAGATCTGCCCAGCAAAGAGACCCGAGCTTTGGATTTCATTAGAGAAAAATGGGAGAAAACTGACTTAGGAATGTTACGTAAAAGCTGAGAGTTTCAGATGCTCTTTGTGATGGCCACTACAGAAGGTAAAGAGCTAAAAATCCGTGTCATCTCACTGATCTATCAGTACTGCTGCTTTCTTTTAAGGAGACTATCTGGTGACAATTGAAGAAAAAAGCAAAGCAACTTTCTTAAGAGCCTATATGAACTGGAGGTGCATGTCTGCAGGGAGCTCTCGTGTTTGTGTTCGGATGGTTGGTCACAAGGTGGAAGAGTCATACAGTGAGACCTTGAAAGAACAGATGTCGATTGTGGAAATGCCACTTTCAGATCCTCCTCTGTGCATGTCATGTTGTCCTGTAAATGGAGATCTTATTGTGGGCTGCAAAAACAAACTAGTCCTGTTCTGTTTGAAGCACCTGGTCATAAACCAGAACTTGACTGTGTTAGACTTTGAGCGCTCCTTGATTTTACACATTGACAACATCATTCCTGCTGAAGTTGCGTTCTGTGCCAGACATATTGCCATAACAACAGAGCTGGATGTTCTGATCCTGAAACTGGAACTGGTCCAGCAAAGTGCAGACAGGACAGAGCCATGTGCACACAGAGTGAGTACACTAGAAAAGTCTGTGGATGGAGGTAAGTACAGATTTTTTAAATTTTTTTTTTATTTTGTTTCCAAGAATCTGCTAAATGATCCATGTGATTCTTCAAGTATGCTCAGAGAAGGTCATTGCCCTTCAGAAGATATTTACGATCACCTTAGGACTGTCAGATGAATATTCTAGTGCATGAAAAATTGTACCACCCTCAGTCGGAGGTAACACTTAAATATGCCATCGTTCTTGAGACACTTTCAAGATGTCTGTGCCTCTGCAGACATAGAATCAGGTCTCTGTTTTGGAATGCCACCATGTGCCAGATCAAAGCAGTATAGTACAGTGTGCTGTGTTCAGGAGAATTATCCCACCAGTGTGACTGCCCAAATAACTGTCTCCTTCTAAGGGGCAAGTGGGAGGCCAAGTGTCATGTCATTAACCTTGAAATGGACTGTGCACATTGGCTTACACATTTAAGAATGCCTCTGTGCACTTTTGTAAATGTCAGTAGGCTCAGAGCCCACAAAAACAAGCAAATTCTTGTTAGTCCTTTGTCTTATTCAGAGGCTTGCCATAAATCCTAAAAATCACAAAAATAGATCTACTCAGTAAGTTTCATTCCCATCTTTCCAGAAGGGTCAGATGCAGACAAACAAAAATTCATTTATAATTGAAGAAACCTAAAATGGAAAAGGATGGTTTTTAGAAATGAAAGCTGTACCTAAAGAAAATTCAATGTTAAATAAGACTTGTCAGATACGGAAAATAGAAGCTATGAATTTTATTCATTGCATGAAGATGAATCCTAACTCAGATAATGGCATCCTGTCCCTAAAAGCTAAATTGAAAAGTTTGAATTATTTTCTGAGTGTTGTTAGAATTTGCTTTCCAGAACTTAAGTGAGTTTAAGATAACAAAATTATGATAGCTGTCTTTTCCTTCTTAAGACCTCTTCAAGCAATTGACATTTTTTGACAGCCAGCCATTTGCAGCACAGATTGTTTTGGACTTGCTTTATAATGAATACTTTACCCGTTCTTTCAGGAATTCTGACTTACAGGTATTCAGAGTGTTGAGGCTTAAATCAAGGATTGTTCTCATCTTGTAGCATAGCTGTTTTCAAAATTTCATGGTTTGAGTAAACTAGTGCTGGCTAAGTAGCTGCAATTGGAGTATTTGATACTGTGTCATAATTTTCTTGGTGCTAAATGGAACGGTTTGAACTATTAATGTCCCATTTTTATTGTTAAGGTGTAAACGATGAAGGCCCTTCAACACATACTTTGCAGCCTGAATTAGATGAGTTCATAGTATGTCAGAAGCCAGTGGAACTGCTTGGGGAAGAAAGTAAGTTATGTGAGATACCCATCACACTGGAATCCACAGAGTTACCTACCAAAGACACACAGCGCTTCCAAGTGCGGTATCTGCTTTTCAGGTATTGCAGATGTATTTTCCTATTTATGAGTTAATTTTCTAGAAGCAGCCAAAATGAGCTGTGGCTCACATCTCGTTGAAAGAAAAATGTTGGTATTTTCATTTCTGGGGGGTTTTCAAAGGTTGGTTTGTGGTTTGGGTTTGGGTTTTTTTGTGCTAAGGAAATAATGTTTCTACCAAAGAAAGCTGATTTTTCAACAGAATAGAATATTTCAGTTGGCAGGGACCTATAATAATCCTCTAGTCAAACTGCCTGATTACTTCAGGGCTAGCTGAAAGTTAAACCCTGTTATTAAGGGCATTGTCCAGCTGCCACTTCAGCAGGCATGAGACACTGACCACCTCTGTAGGAAGCCTGTTCCAGTGTTTGGCCAGCCTCTCTGTAAAGAAATGCTTCCTACTGCCAAGTCCAAACCCTCCCTGACACAGCTTTGAGCTGATGACTGATTCCAGTGGCTTTTGAGCCTTGTAATCCAGCCAGTTCTTCACCCAGCACAGTGTGATCCTGGTCATTAAACTCTTATCCAAAACTGAGGAAGAATTGATGTTGCAGTTGAGTAGTGAATTCCAAAGCAAAGCAGGAAAAAGGATGATGTAATAGGAAAGAGAAGTAGCATTGGAAGTGTCACCATGTTACTTATAGCTCAGTTGAATAAAAAGAAGAAAAAACCCCATCTAATTAACATTCAAATCAATTGCAATATTCCTTCCAAGGATCCCAAACTTTGGCACACATGTCTTGTAGGTGAGCAAATAAAAGAGGATTGTTGTTGCAAGCACTCAGGATAGTTGTCTCTAGCTGTGCCACCTGCTTCTTGGCATAATTGCTAATTACGTCCAGAGGAGGTGTGCACATTGTTCTTGAGGCTATGCCTGTTACAGCTCATGTCGTTTACTAGTTCAAAATAGCTCATCACAGTTCCTCACGGAGGTTCCATGGCTTTGTTTTGGACTTTTTTCTCCAGATGTTTTACACCTGACCAGTCACCTTTTGGGTTTTGTGAAGAGACAAAGTTGCACTCTGTTCAACTGCTTCCTGTGTACCAGACAGGTATGTGGATGTGTGTGGATGCATTATGGCCTGTGTCACAAGAGACCTGGGAAAGGAAGGAGCTTTGCAAATTCTTATTTGTACACTCTTTCTGTATGATTTGCTTTTAATTTAAGGTTTTTCCTCCCTTTTCACTCATCTAAACTGAGCTTCTAGAAACTAAAAAGTTTCTCAAAGTTCAGCATAGACCTTGAACTAAAATATCAATTCACCACACCAAAAGAGAAAGATTAAATCAGCTGTTACTGGCTCTATGCGGATTGATTTTAGATCACAAAACAGTCACTCTTTGCACTGTGTTAATAAAATTATCCACAGTGTTACAAGATACTAGGCTGCCTCTCATTAGTCAACAGTGGAAATTAGTCAACAGTGGTAAACCTTAATAGTCATACCATAAGGGTTACATTTCTATCAGGCTTTAATTAAGTTTGCAAGGGGTGAATGCAGATTTTAGGGGGTTGCTAATGCACACAAACCCCAGCAGCTTCCCTGAAAAATTCAACGCTGTATGTTACCGGTCAGCTTTACTGACTGCTCACCTGGTGTATGGTGTATGGTGTTTGCTAAGCAGCAAAGCCACATTTCAGTTGCAGCTGACTCAAGGATTAGCTACCTGCCAGTGAACTCCAGCTATCTTATGTTCTCTTGTGATTTACAGCCTTTGACAAGAGGGTCTGTAGAACCTGCACACAGTCTTTACTGGACAAAGGGACTCTATAAATAAATTCTGCCATTCCCAACCTTTCCCTTCAGCTGCAGGTCGGGATGAGTACTCACCCCAGCTCACAAGTGGTTGTCCAAACTCAGGCTGATCATTCAATCCGTGGATGGTTGGTTACGATGAATCTGCCAGGACTCTCAGCTGCTGTTACATGCATAGAATTTCTTCTCATGGTAGCACATCCATACCTGTGTTAGAAATGCCACCAAATGAGATAACATGACACACATATTTTTGACCTGTGTAGTGATCTGACCTGTACGTTGATCCTCATATTGTTGGGGTTTCTTTTCTCCCACTAGCTAGTAACAAAACCAGTCTGCAACCTGGGCAGGGTTTGTAGGCATCAGGCTTGCAGAGGAATTGCAAGATTGTGATTTATGAGCTATATAAAAGACCTTTCTTACTGTTACTTCTAGGAAGTTCTGTGACAGCCCATGAAGAAACCGAGAACAAGAAAGAACTACTGAGTCTCTTTTGCTTTTTCTCTTTACCTCATGTTGGATATCTCTACTCTGTTGGGAAGTTAGTAGAACTGATTTCTACTTACCAGTATTCAGAGAAGTCAGAGCAGGCAGTTCTCACTCCGCAGTTCCTGCATGTCATTACAAGGTAGTACTTTTATGATTTTGATGATAGTATTATGATGTTTCTCTATGCTGCTGTCATTTTTGTTTGTTTGTTTTGCTCCCATCTTATATGTCCTTCATAGCTTCCTGGAATATTCTGGATAGGCCTGTGTGATAGTGCAGCATGCCCTCCTGCTGAGCCTTCAAGGTCCCTTTCTAGAAAAGAAAAAGATCTGACTTTAGTCATTCAAGGTTTGTTGGGGTTTTTTTCATTCAGCACTGTGGTTTCTTCTTTCCCTCTAGTGAGAACCTGCAGTGTTTCACAGTGCGATGCAGTGCCGCAGCAGCTCGTGATGAGGATCCATATATTGATACGACTGTGAAGGTGCACCTCTCATTACCTTGCTAAAAGAATGGGGATAATAGTATGGCAATTAATTTCCTTCTGTTTCCTTCTGAAATTCTATTAGTTTCTGTTGGCTGATCTAATAAAAGAACATCCAGAATTGCTATTTTACTTCAGTATTTGGCATATCACATTTTAATGGTCTATAAATGTCTCGATAGAACAATTTGTTACTGCAATTTAAGATTCTAAACCATAAGTGGAATGTTTGTGAAAACATCAAAAGCTATAAAATCACACTTTAAACTAAATTCCAGGCTTTCCTGTATAAATCTGAATGAAGGATGCAGAGTTTTTCCTTATTGCAGCGTGGAGTTGGAAGTGTGATGATTATTGTTGCATTTTCCCTGCTGGCTTTTCACTTCCATTTCAGAGCTGGTTGGTTCAGGATCTGGCTGGTTAGGGCCGCTCATAGCCTCATGGTCACCAGTGCAGCGCTCAGGGCCTTTACAGGAGACTCTGGTTTCTTCAAAAAGCAGGGTAGACATATGATGCTGTGTGGCCTTGCTTTGCTTTGCATGTTAATTGGTAAATATGGTATTTTTCTCTCCTTAAACCAGAGAGAACATTCCTGGGCAAATGAGGTTGCAAGTCCAGTATAGACAGCATGATACATTTTAACCAAAAAACGCGTATTGAACAAATTGGGGATGTAATAATGGGTATGTAATGTAACAGTGGGCAAGCAAATACAATTCCTGTATCTAGAATTACTTTTTATAAGCAATGGAAATCAAGACTTTTCTAACCATATCAGAACATCTTTTATATCTTAGCCAAATTTGGATTGAATTTTCCATCAGCGTCTTTCTCAGGTTCAGTTATTTTGAGACACACAGCTGAAACACTAGTTGCTTTGAAACCTTTTTGGGAGTGAAATTATTTATTTATCTATTTATTTATTACCCATTGTTAAATGATTTATGTAATAGTATTTTTATTCTTGCTTAAGTGAACCACTCAAAGATAGGAAAGCCGGTGAATGTTTTTAGTGTCAGATAATTGGACAAAGGTTACATGTATTAGTATTAGTATTTAATTACTCAAAGTACATACTAAGATTATAAAATAATTTTCCTTTGTAGGCTTGCCCACCAGTTGCACTGGATGTCTGCACATTAAGAATGCAGCTCTTTATTGGGCCGCGAGCTATCTGTCATTTCAAAAACCATATCATTCTTTTGACTAAGGCAGACACAGAAGATATTACTGAGAGAAGAAAGCCTACAAGAAGGATGCTGTAAGGATTTGTGTCTTTTGGGGAAATGGTCTTTATAGGTCAGTGCTGAAGTTGTGAGTGTTGAAGAGAGGTTCCACTGTGGAAAACCTCCTTGGATATAAATGGTTTAACGTGGCAGGCAGCTAAACTGATCACAAAGCCTTTCTCTCATTGCCCTCCCTGTGCTGGGATTGGGGAGAGAATTGGAAAAAAACCACAAAAGTAAAACTTGTGGTTTAAGATGAAAACAGTTTAATGGGACAGAAAAGGAAGATGATTATTATAATAGACTGTACAGAACAAGCACAGCACAACTGCTCACCATTTTCTGACCAATGCCCAGTTACTTCCCAAGCTGTGGGACCAGCTACTAGGAAGAAAATTAACTGTGTGCCAGCTGAAATCAGGACACCTGGTTAGTGCATGAGAACAGAAATCAAGCTTTTTTTAAAAAAGTTCTTAATTCTGTACTAACGGACATAGAAGAAATGAGGGTAGGGTCACAAATTCTTGAAATCAACAAAATAAGTTACTCAATCCTAAATTTCATAAGTAATGTCAACAATACTAAGAATGTATCTTCTACTGAGAAAAGTAATTATCTTGAGAAACAAAAATAGCTAGGAGTATCTAATATACAGACTAACAAAATGTGTTGTAGCATGGAATGAAAAAGTCTGATAGTTGGCTAAGGGTTCTTTCCATGAAGATTTAAGAACATCGCTACAGTAATTGTGACAAAAGAAGAATCAGACTTTGGCCCAAGATGCTCCTGTAGAATGTAGCTAGAGGCATTTGTGACGTTCTATTTCTGTGAGAACTGCTATTCCCATATAGAGCTGCAGGGGCAAAGACGCAGTAAGTCCCTACAGAAAGTTTGTAAACAGCTGATGTGACTTGATGTAAGTAGCTGATACTGTCTGATGTTAAGTCTGAGAGAAGATGCAGTAGATAGTTTTGATCATGTTCCTGGTGTATGAACATGCCTATCCCTGTTTTGTTATTAGCCATTATGACTTAAATTCATAGCTTAACTCTTCAGCATTTACTAGTCTAAAAAATAGCTATTTATGCATTTAAATTACCAAGTGAGTGGGGTTTTTTGTGTTTATTTAGTGATTTGTTTGGGGGTTTTTAGTGTTTATTTGGGCACTTGATGATTCAACCTTTTCCCATCTCGTTCCAGAAAGACTGATAGCATCAAATCCAGAACAAGTTCTGAAACAGAGCCTGGTTGGAATTTATATATTATAAACACTGTTTCAACCATTCAGCTTTACAGAGAAATGGTACTGCCCAACTCCAGCTTTTGTTTTTTGGTGACTAAAAATAAGTACTGTTGATGATTCTCTGATGCATGTCATTGGTGAATGTCATGTAATGCGTTCCTCATGAATAGCCCATAGTCCTGTTTCACATGGCTGCTGCCCTCATTAGAATTGTTCCTGTATATTCTTAATTTTTGCCTGCAGCCTAAGTATATCCTCTGTTTCTTCTAGGTAGATTATAGTAAGACTTATGAAAATGTAAAAACTGAGAGTTGCATCCATCTCCTGAGTGAGGCTCACTTGCTGGTCAGAGCAGCTGTAATGGACCCCAGGTTCCTTGAATCGGACGAGAAAGAAGAACTCCTGAGAGCATTCAGAGAAAGCTGTGCCTTCTTAGGAGACTGCTACAGCAGGTATGTTTCAGGTGTCAAACTGATACAGGTGAGCTTTTATTTCCAATGACATAACCTTAAAATCCATCATAATTCTTTTCTGTTTTACCTTAGTATTGCATATGTAATATAAATCTTGTTCCACAAGAAAATCTGGTCATCTTCACAGTATCTCATTGTCTTTGTTGCCATTGAACACAGAATACATTAGGTTGAATATGAGCTATGTATTTGCAGATACAAACTCTGTGACTTTGATGTCTTATTTTCGTTCTTACAGAGATGGCAAAAGTATTGTCCTTTCTTGGTTTTTTTTCCTTCCTCTCTGTTGCCTTCAGGTTTGACACAAAGGATTACCATCTTGCTTTGCCATACTACAGAATGTCAGGTTTATCCATGACTGAAGTTTTACAGAGACTAGTTTCAGAATGTGATGAAATACAGACATACGAGAGAGGATTAATCTTTTACCTAACTCACTCTCTTAATGAAGACTTAAATGAAGAATTAAGTAAGGTAGAAACAAGTTTGTTTGGTTCTTTCTCCTTAATCTATTGATTTAGGTCTGATTTTAAGAAGTGTGAATGAAATTTTAATTAAATTCCCTTTGAAAATGCTGAACTGCCTATTTAGTTTTACAGTTGTTCTTTTTCACATTTTTGGGGTTTATTTTCCCTTTTTTGTTGGCAAAATAGCAAGCAGCACCTGTGGTGCTTTGGGCTGCTTTCAAGCAATATATTATGTGTTTGTCTATCATGATGCGTGTTGCTAGTGATCTGGGTCCCGATGGCACACAGAGACCCTTCTGTTTTAGGAGAGCTCTGCCTCAGATTTCTTTCATCGCCTGTAAGAAAACAAACTGTTTCTTTGAATGTTGACAAATTGAATAGGTTGGTAAAACCAGTTCACTGTGGTAGTGGATGTTTGTCTAGCTCCCCAGAATATGGGCTGAATCGCTGCTGTTTAGAGATCCTCTACTTTTACCAGTAGGGAGGAAGGAAGCAGGAAAAAGCACTGTGATTGGACAGTGAAGTTGTACTTGCCTGTTTTAAAAACAAAGGCCCCAAACCCCAATACTTTCCTATGCCATAGAAGACCGTGTATCCGGAAAGGTCTAAACTGTCAAATGCCTTTTATTTTAATAGGACTCAGCAAATAAAGTTCTCCAGATATTCTATCATGCTGACCCTGTGCAGCTGCCTCATATCCTCTGCAGCCCCTGCATGAAGAACGTGTGTCCTTTGACAGCTGTGAAGTATCTTCAGCAAGTAGAGAAGATGATGCCATCGGTGGTACTGACACTAACAAAGGCTTTCATGGCTCTGAAAATGCGAGACCTGACAATGTATGAGCATGAGATGGACTCCTATAAGGAGGTACAGTATGCTGAAGGCATGAACTATTCATACTTTGCAAAGCTCACATCTGTAGATTTGACCCATAGTTGTGTTGTACAGTAGAAGAAACTTTCAGTCACTCCTCTTGAGGAAGGATTTATTTCCTTCCTCTGACCTCCTTCATTTCATCTATCTAAACTTCACTGAGGAATTTTCATCTGATTTATGTCTGGCTCTGTTTGTAGACAACACTGGCTTGTGGCTTCATTGGGCAACCGCAGCTCTTGAGACAGCTTAAGGAAGGAATTGTTACTCCAACTGAGTTTGCTGTTCACCTGAAGGAGACACAGCCTGGTTTACTGGTGACTGCCACCGTGGCTTTACATGAGAACAGTAAAATTGAACTGGAAGAAGCAGATACCTTTTTCCAGGTTGGCCTGTGATCATTTTTTGCTTCTCTTTTTCTCATAGTAATGCTGTTACAGGTAAGCAAAGCAGCCTTGGCTGCTCCTTCACTCACATTTCAGCATTTCTTCAGAAAGGAGATGATACATGTTATGATACATGACTTCAGAGTCAGAAACTGGACCATCTAGAAATAAATACTGGTTAAATCAAGTAAGTGAATAAATAAAAATATCCATTAAGTTCTTTGTTTTGACCCTGTCATTTGAATGGAGCATATACTGATCTCAGACATCTTTCAGTGGCTTCCCAGTAACTGGGCTTTTTAGAGCTCCTGAAATTTAAGTAAGTCACTTCCATAAGGTCCTTCTGAAGAAATCATTAAGATTGAAACATACTTCTAAAGAATCAGCTCAAATAGGAAGGCATATGGTGTTCTGTATGCATTTCTAAACTGGCTCTGCAGTTCATGAGAAGGAAGATGAATAGAATAGTTTTTCTGGTGCCACTGAAGTTTTCTGTAGTTAGACTGGGAATAGAGAAGCTTTCTTTTCTCCTCCCCTCTCTATAACGAATAATGTCATTTGGATTCAAACCATGTATTCTTCAGTGTGGGTGTGTGGCAGTCTTGTATCCTGACTATGAAAGACTTGGATTAGAAATAACAGATCATGAAACTGAAATTAGAGCAAGTGGTGGTGTTTAAAGCCTGAGACCGAGGAAAAGTCCTTTTTGCTGTCACACCAGAGCTTAGTGTCTCCCTTGTGGGTCCTACCATTATACCCAACAGAGATAACACAGCATCGCTTACAGCCTTTAGATGCTTCTTTCAAAGACACCTGCTTGGCCATTGGCATACATAAAAATCCTCCCAATTAGCAGTCTGTAAATATTTGTTGACAGTGTGCTGACATTTTTTTCGCAGTGGAGTAAATCTTGAAGAAATCAAATCTATCATTTACAGTCACCCTAAAAGTAATCCCATGAAGTGTTTACTTTGTCTAGCACTTTGTGTGTAATCACACCCATTAGAAATACATCAAGACAAATAAGAACCAAAATTCTGCTTCTAACAAAAGTGAAAAACTGAAAGCCCTTTCACCTGTCCATTCTAACTTCTGCTACTAATAACTGCGATGCTCTGTGCTAAGTTGCTGTCTTCTGATGTTTTTGTTCTTAGATGTTGTGTGGAAAGAGTGAAAACACTATTCCTCAGCTCTTGGTGGATTTCTGGGAAGCTCTTCTTGTAATGTGCTCTCAGGAAGAAATACTTCAGGAGCTTTTACAGAGGGTTACCTCTCAGTACGTCTGGAGGATATCAAAGAAGCAGCTTCCTGACACGAAGCCATTGAAAACAGCAGAGGATCTGGTATGTATACCACTCAGGAAGTTTTATGACTGCATCATTCCTCCCAAATCTATCTGAATACTATCCCTGGTATTTTAATTCTGTAGTTTATCTCTCAGAAGCTGCAAGACTGAAAGCAAATAAGGTAGTGTGAAGTTACGAGATAGGTATTGCCGGCTCCCAGGTGTCTTACTATTTGGGGACATTTGCAAATGTGCTTTCAACAGGAGTTGGAGCTCTGGACAGAAATAAGGGCTAAAATGAAAGAATGAGAGATTGTCAGGTGGAGTGTTAGCAATTCTACAAACCTGACTAACTCAGAATAATATGTGAATTTTAAAGGATTCTGAAGGGAAATCTGAAATACAGATTTAAGTAGAAGTTCTAGTTTGTTTATAAATTGTATGAACCAGAAGAGAGAGTAGCTGCTATTCTGAATGATGCTATTTGAAAGTAAAATTTTTGTTGCCTGTGGCAGGTTTCACATGGGACTGTCACTAACAGAAATACTTCTTTTCTTGCAACTTCATTCTTTCTTGTACAGATAAACTCCTGTAATCATTTTGGGTTGATTTTCCCATGGGTAACTTCCATAATGTCAGTGGCATCTCCGTCTGATCAAGATTACTGTGAAGATATCTCAAAACTACAGGTATGAAACACTTAGATGTTACTGTTTACAGCTTAGATTCATTCTGCATATATTCAAGTATGTATGAACAACTTTCTCTGGTAGACTCCCCTCCTTTTTTCCCCCAAGTTATCCAGGTTGAACTAAGTTCAAAATGATGGAAGAAAAAAATACTGAGAAGATACGTGAATAAAATTGCTATTTACATTTGCAGTCCACTTTAAACTTGCTTTCTTAGCTTTCAGGAACTGTTATTAAAGAAAAAATATATCAAAATTATTCTGATAAAGTAAGGGCTTCTCTTCTAAGGTTATGGTGTGCAAAGTTTTTCTTAAATCCAAACACTACTTTTTCTCTTCAGTCTCTTTTATGTAGTCAGTCAATCGATATAGATGCAGCTCTGCCTCTCTTGGAGCCTCTGAGAGAGGCTGGTGATGTCGGCCTCACCGTCCAGGTTCTCTGCAGTACCCGTGCAGGCAGGTACGAGGAGGCCATTGAGCAGCTGCTGGGGCAGCGTCCCGACGCCGCCGTGCTGTACGCTCAGCATGAGCTGAGGGACGACAATCGGGTGAGACACTCCTGATAACCTGGTTCAGTGTTTGCTTGTGGTTCTGGGTTTTTTTAAATAAAATGCTGTTGTGTGCAGCTGGACGCTGGATTGATCAAATAGCCCAGCTTTCAGACAAAATAAATTGCTTAGCTTGCTTTGAAGCTCTTGCCTGGCATGTAAATGCCATAACAGTCCTCACTGCTTTTAACAGTTGGATTTTTCCCAGTTTCTTCTGTGGCTATTTCTATCCATTCTAGTAAATCTGAAGTGTAATAATCTTTTCACATGGCAGACTGCCTCAGAAAAGGTCACTTTCCTGCTGTAAATAAGAAACTAGCTAGTGTCCCCCTGATCAGTGTTCTGAGTTTGAGAGTGTTGCGTAACCTGAATTTTTAGTGGTGAGCTAACTGGTAAGAGAACATGGCCCTTAAAATAAAATCACACGTAATATATTCTTCCTGTGTTCTAGTGACATCTTCTGACCTTGCAACAGCAGAATGGTACTGGTGTACCAGTGGAAAGATGATGTTCCCCTTAGGTCATTATACAGTCTTAATTGTTGAATTGATTTTACTCCGATGTTCCAGTACAGTTTAGTTCCATGGCCCATCACAACTACTCAATTAATTGTTCACAGTTTCGCTGGCCAGAGTCAGCCAAGCTTGTAAGGACAAGGTGGATATATTAGAATTCTGCTTTTTATTCAGACCTGAAAATAGTTCCTTTGATTGTTTCCACGATAATTAGTTGAATGTGAGGTTGCAGTACTGCATCTGAACACAGGTGGAAGAAAATAGCTACCACGTTTTAGAAAGGAGGAAAGAAATCCCTTCCCCTCTCCATTCTTGTCAGTAAAACTGTACCCAAAACATAATTCCCTGCCACAGCTGTTGGCAGTGGACAGATTAGGTCAGGAGACGGAGCAGTGTTTTTCTAGTAATGCTGTTCACCACTTTGCATGGAGCTATTGGCATGGGACCCCCATCATGTTCTGACTACATCAGTCTTGCAATTATGGAACTTTCTTCCTTACAAACCTTTACAGAGGCACGAGGGGGCACTGTAAAATTTCCAAATATGAAAAGGTCTCAATGAAAACTGAAAATACAACGTGCAAAATCACTGCAGTTAAAGCCTTACATGAAGTTTGGTGCATTTCAGCAGGTCTTTCATACTCCTAATTGCAGCCCTTGTCCACTGACACGTTGTGTTTTTTTGTGGATTAGGCTGTGTGGTGGAACAAGCTGCTTCCTGACCTTTGCAAGAGAGCCAGACTTAATGGAAATGACTGCCCTGTTCTTATTTCATCACTGAGAGGTAAATCAGTTGCTTTCAACTTAAATCCAGAAGTCTTTGTATGTCATCTGACATTTTAAATACTATTCAGGCTTAGGACTATTGATTTGATAATCTGAAAGAAAAAAGGGAGCTTTGTCTGTAGTTAAAGCTAATGCAGCTCAGCAGGCTTCCCAGTCATTAGCACAGGATTCTGTGTTGCCTCATACAAAAATCATGGCATTCATTTTGTATTGAAAACAACTAAATTGTGGGAAACATGCTGTTGCTATGTAGGTCAAACATAGACACAAAACATGTGAAGTACTAGATCAGACTTCTGTAAGCATTAGTGCTTCATGCAGACCTGATGAGTCAAGATAGACATGTGGGTTTAATCTAAGACATAATTTCAGCTCACTTTTCAGATTTCATGTAGTTGTATTTGCTCCCCAAGGGCTGTGAGTCGAATTTCATTGTCCTTGAGCTGTTTAGATAATTTGATGCCTTCAATTTGTAATTACGTTGTTAATGGTGGGTTGGGTTTTTTCAGTGTTCTAAAATCAAAATACCTAAGCAAGATTTCCTTCCCTGCTCTGAGCAGAAACTTTATCAGTTGTTGCAATGGAACTGGAGCTAAGCGATCTCCTCAGTCTTCTCCCAGAGGATGGAACCGCAGCGTTCTTCCTGCCGCATCTTCTCCACTGCAGCCAGAGGAAGGTGCTGACCTGAACCAGTTGGGTCAGCTGTGTACTCAAATACAGAGAATGTGCTGGAATAACAAAGTAAATGAAACAAGGAGGAGAACTGCATGTAAGGTATCATGGGACTCCTCCTCTGACATGAATCACCTTATGTCTCAGTCAGAACCTTATGAATGACAGCTCTTGTCTGGGGCAAAGCATCTGTTTTGAAGCTGATACTATTACCTTCTGGCAGAGGTCAGCAAACCCGGATTCCTGCCAGGTAGAACTGAATGGTGGTTGGACTGGTAAAAACACAGCTGTTTGAGCTATTAGGCTACTTCTGCATCTTCTCAGTGGGGATGAACTCAGGGCCAAGGCCAAAGCTGCTAGAAAATTCAGGCTGCACGGTACAGTTGGACATAACTGTGTTCCCTGGAAGCGAAGCAGGGATTTTCTGTGTTACTTAGTTGGATCACTGACCTAGGGAGGAATTTAGGCTCAGGCATGTGTCTAACTGTGTGAGAAGAAGTAAGTGCCTTACTCTTCCAAGTGGAATTGGGCCCTACTTTATTAATTTTGCTACATAAATATTCCTTGGAATTTCAGCTGGCAAAACCAGTCAGCTGCTCTATCAACTTAAGTACATACCCATGTGTCACACTTTTTTCATTTACCAAGTCACAGAGAAAAGTCCATAACTCAAAGAGAAATGGGAGTGTTTGAGAGGGAAGAGAGGAACTACCATGTGCTTGCTGGGTTTTATTTTCTTTCTTCTGTTGTACTCAGGTTCAGTGACAATAGATTTGGCATTAAGAAGAGATCATCTACATTGCAAATCAAATACATTTAGAAAAAAAAAACCCAAAAAACCGTTAACTTAGCTACATAGCATTCCTGCTACAGCCAAATTCAGTGATCGATGATCTAACTTACTGGTAGGGGTGATGCTGGTTTCTGGAGAATCCTTCTATCTTAAAGCAGCTTCTGGTACCTGTAAAGCCCAAATGTTTTGCTTTGCCTGCCTGCCCCATACATACTTTCCTCTTGTTTGACACAGTGGAGTTGGACTATTCAAACACAACTGAAAGGCATGACAATACCTGCTCTTGCTGCTTTCATTTTTGACCAGCATCAGTCATGCACTAATACTGGTGCTTCCATTTATTGTGAAGTAACAGTAAAATGATTCTATTGCAGGAGTTGTTTAGGATCCATTAGAGGTAGTCACCAGATTTTGCCCTTTGCTGTCTGAATTTCATCAGGCTTATTTCAGCATAACTTTGTCTTGTAATTATTTTTGTGACAGAAACAAAAACATCTTGTGCAACCATGATCCCTCAGCCACTGCACTTTCTAAATTAACTACCTTGAACTATCTACTGGATAAAACTGTAAAATTCAACAGAAACAATAAAACTATTTTGTTTGCTGTTCAATTACATGATAGTACACCTAGATAGTATATCTAGATAAAGTATAGCTTTATCTATTTATGGATAAAGTGATAATAAAATTCCTATTTTCCAAACAATAGCTACTAACATAACCAACTAGTAGAGCATGACAGCAGATACCTAACACCTATTTTGTTGCTACACAGGGTTATTTACAGACTTAAAAAACTGAAAGTACATTTAATTTGGCTCTTCTGTGTTCTTCAGCAGTTAAATAACATGTTTTGCTTGCAAGATGCTATTTTTATTTAGAGACAAAGCTGTGTTAGCCTACAAACCTTTTGTTAGCAGTGGAGATGCTAATCTTTGAAAACACATGTGGAGATGAATTGTCCAGGAGATAGTATTCCTCAATAAATGCTTCTCTGAAGGTAGATCTTTGGGAATCACTGCAGTAAAATGTTTCCATCATTCTAGTGTGTCTGCTGTATCATTGCATTTGAACCGACTGAACAATCTTGTGAATAAAGACTGCCTGTCTGTAAGGGGGAAAACAGCTTTTGTTACACATATTTAATCAAAGGAGTAGTCTCTGCATGTGGACAAGAGAGTCCAGAATGAGAGCAGTGGAACCCAGTGCCTTGTAGACATGGTGAGTTAAGATTTAAAAACAGCCTTAAAATGCACTGATGGGTACATTTTAATGCACTTTGGGTGCTGGATTATGAAAACCCCAACCTAATGCTTCTATAAGTTAAAGTCCACTTCTATGTTTCTGTGTACTCTTAAGTCAACTTTTTTTATTATCTATGCAAGTTTGGCACAATGTATTCTGTGTATCAGAATGGTTTCTAAAATAGAACTACACTGTGGTTAACTTCCAGTCTGTACTGTCAGTATAGGGACATGTGTACATGATGTAGCTGTACGCCTGTATATGCATAAGCATGTTTTGAAATACTCCTACTCTTTCTGTCAATAAAGGATAATGCACATCTATTATGCTCTGTCTTTGGAGTACAGGATAGTATTGTTTAGTGGCTATGAAGCTAAAATATGTCCTTTATAAGAAAGCACTCTTTTAGGCTTTCAGTAATGTAACTACTAGGGATGATCACTTCAACTTTATTTACCAACTACTCTTTATGTTTTAAATGAGAGGGACTACTGGCACTTCTTGGGTGCAGATATACTCTGTCTCACAACTAACTCCTTTTAATAAAAATCTGTCATTTTAAGTTCATAAATGGAAAGCTGAAGCAATAGTCAGTTAACATCCAGTTCTTTAGCTGCTTCTGCTTTCTGAGCAGCAGTGCTGAGGCAAGTACAAGCAGGTGGCTTGCAGCATTCTGGCCTCCTGACATCAATATTGAGCCATGAAATACTGCTGTATGCCTGAACTGGTTCCAAGTACACTGGCCTGTGAGCCGCATTCCATAAACCATAATGAACAGATCATAAACATCATAATAAGCACAACAGACTATGTCTATTATTGAGATAGATGAGGTCCTACCTTCCTTGGGGAGCACCGTGTAGGTGGCTTCCATGCCTGCGTGGATGTGGTCGGTAACGTGGCAGTGCAGCAGCCAGGTCCCAGTGTTCTGTGGGATCATTTCCACAGTTTGAAATGTCCCAGGGAACAGATCAAAGACATCTGCCCGGTAAACCCCAGTTTGCTGCAGGACACAAAGAAACACTGGTTACACCGTGCGACGTTACCCACTGGCAGTAAATCAGCTGCCTTTGATGCAGACTCCACCAATGTGTTTAATCACAGCTGAGTGAAAAGACATCTGCAGTATACATGTAATGTCCACAGAGGCATCACTTTGTACATCTGTTTCATGCTTTTAACAGACTGGCCTGAGTGGAAATGAAGGCAATCTACAGTAGTTGTCTTACTGCAGCCATGAAGAGTCACAGTTACCTTGTCACAGCAACTTGTGAGGTTCCCAGTCAGGAACTGCTACTGGCAGGTAACTGTCTCTCTCATATGTTGATCAAATACAGGATTGGGGCAATCTTCATGGTCAAATTATAAGTCATACCTAATGTAACATCTGAGTTCTCACCAGAATCTAGTCCTTGGCATTTATCAAACTTGTTCCTAACAGAGAGATGTGTGCAAAGGATCTGTTGTTACCTGATAGTCAAAGCTGTGGCCATGGAAGTGTGCTGTGTGAATGTCTACTTCGTTGCCCATGCCCATCAAATACCAGCTTACTTTATCTCCAACATGCATAGTCAGACCGTGTAAATTTCCAAACACCTTGCCATTAATGGCTAAAAAGAGGGAAAGAGCAAGAGAGGAAGAAAGTAAGACTTTTGTGTAGTGTTGGTCTCTTAACTGGAATAGAATTCAAGTTTTGGAAGCCAAATCCAGGCAAAAGTAATAGCTTTGAATGGTACCTAAAACAAAACCAAATGGACAGCGTGTTGTGAATAGGTGTGATTATATTCCATATTGAACTAGAAAGTAAGATGTAGTTAAAAGTTTTTCATTGTATGCTCTTGTTAGTATTGCAGCGCTTAAAGATCTGCATTCCCTGCAGCTCTGTGAAGGGGAAGCTTTACCAGACTGTGCTTCCAGGATGCACATTGCCTTTCCGACTCATCCAGAAGAGCTGTTCACTGACATCGGATCAAGATTTCAAATTTCATCTTTCCTCTTTCTCCCCTCACAGTTTCAATGTGGGAACATTTTTTCATAGATTTAAAAAAATTTAAAAGATAGTGGCATTAACAGTGGTTTCAAATAGTTTGAGTGAAATTTTTCAGGCTCCTGCTCTGGAACCTTCAGAGAGGATGAAAAAGTCAAATTTATATACAGTACTTTCAGATAGAAAATTTTACAGCATTTCCAGAGCTACATGAATTAATCTGGGATACATACCATGCATTTTGTTACTTTCAATGAATTCCTCGTCTTCTTTATCAACAAGATGTGGGTTGGTAGAATAGGCTTTAATGTTTTCATCCAAGTACCATGACTCATTTTCATCAAAAACCATAAAAAGAAGAGCAAATTGAACTCTTTTTTTAGGATGAAATGATGGCAAATAGTGTCTGTGACACACAGCAAGTGTGCCTATTAATCCACTGTAAGTATCCTGAAATTAAAATATTACCAAAAACATATAATTACAAGATGTGACTAAGCAGAAGCACTTTTAATGACAGACTTGAATCCTGTCTCAGGCAAAGTAAGTTATTTCTTCACTGTTACATGCCACCCATGGACCAAGTTCAATGGACTGTGAAGAGTAACTGCCTCCTCCTTCATGTCTTGCTAGAAATAAACATAATAAACACTTATGCAATTTTCATTTCTTGCTCATCTTTTTTTTTTTCCCAAATCCTTTCTATGTTTTAAGATTTTGAGCTTGGTTTCTATTCAAAATATACTTCTTGGCACTTTTATTTGTGTTTGCTAAGACATGAAGTAACAAATACATTAGTTTCCCTTAGAAATTATTAGTCAGGTTAGGTTGATGGGTGTTTGTACAAAAAAAGGGCAGATTGACTTTCCACAGTCCCATGTTAGTTTTCCCACACATCTTTTCCCACTGATTAGATGCTGAGCAAACGGTAGAATGAAATCTAAGTGGGGTGATCTATACTCACAGCAGAAGAAGAAGGGAGTAAGAATGGAAAGGGCTGTGACTCAAATTCTGCCCTCACTTTCTTGCATTATTTAAGAGACATTTAAATTCAAAGGTATGGTAATGGAAGGAGCGACAGAGAAAGCAGAGTTTCACACTCCCTTTTGCTCTAAGAATGGCTGCACTGAAGTCATGAACAAACCCCTTTAGATTGATATTAACAATATACCTTAATGATGTCCACTGTCGAATGGTATGCCCATGCAATGCAAGGTGGATCTCCTCTCTCAGAACTAGATCTCTCTGGAATTTTCCAGGTGTATGTCTTTGTTTCACCTGAATTAAGTATCAATGAATTTTAGAAGTTTTCTCTGTGCTGACCTATAAGAGGTCACCCCAAAACACATTATCTCCATTTACAGCTTACATTTCCCTTGGACCTTCTCTTTCCAACTCCTGCACTGGCTAGCTCTCTGTTATTGCCCCTCTGCAGACCCCTGACCCTTCTTGTTGTTATTCCCCCTCTGCAGACCCCTGACTCTTCTTGCCCATGCTTTTTTTTTGGTTGGTTTTTTTGGTGTAACTGCACTGTTCAGATTATCATACTTAAAAAAAACCCCAATAGTATCTTATGTAAAGATCACAGGGGAAATTCTGAAATAATAGCTGGGATAAGCTCTGCTCTCTCAATGTAACTAAATCTGTGTGCTTATGTGAAAGGTGCAGCCATGCTGCGCCAAAACACTACTGATCTGTCAGGGACCAGGATACACAGCAATAGCAGGGCACTGGAATTGCAGAAATATTTGTCATCATCAGCATCAGCACAAGAACCTGAGGTAAAAACAAATCTGAAGTCCTTCCTGCTATACCAAATTCAAAGCTTGCTAAAACTTGCTAGAAGGCTCGATGCTACCTGCTAGAAATAAATAAGGGTTATTTAATACCTGGGTTAGTTACAGCAACAACAGAACTGTCTGTTTTCACTCCGTGGGCATGTATAGAATATGGTCTTGATGCCAAGTTCTTAAAAACTATTATAATTTTATCTCCAATATTTGACATAAGCAGCGGCCCTGTCGGATTGAACAGAAATATTAACTTGGTTTTGTGAAAGATCAAAGCAGAGAGAGAAGAGGAATTTTTTTGTGTTCAAATACACAACATTGCCCCATAATTAGCTAAAACTACACATGGATAATGTCATTCATTATGATGTGCCAGTTGAGTGGATGAAGGTAGGCATCTAAGTAGAGGCCCAAGTTTCACAAGCTCCGAGCACCCACTGTGTATCTGAAGTTTGGATGTTGCTGCTTTACGCCAACTTTGAAAATACTGACATGTTACCAAGCAGCAAACCAGAAGGGGTTTGGGGTTTATTTTTCCCTGTAAAATAAGCAATGTAATCTTGCAAAGAAAGCAAGTAATAAAAGTAACAATTCCATGTAGGTTTAGGCACTTTGTGTGGGTAGGACTGTACTCAGCACTCTTCAAATAGTATTCTCATTTCCTTCCACTGCATTTTTCCCAGTTTCAATGCTGAACTTCATGATGAGTGTACCTTGAATTTCCAGGTGCTGTTGCTCCTCTGCTCTGTTTTTGGGGATACTGAATGTCTTATCAGTGTACTCACGATATACTACCTTTTTGTATTTGGAGCCAATGAATTTGCTGTCTTTATTTAAAAATGGATTGCCAGGGCTAGGGAGAGAGAAAAAAAAGTCCACATATTTCCAAACATCTTTTGCAGGTATGTCAATTAACCATCAAACAACAGTCCATCTCAGTGAAACAGTAATCTCACAGACCACCAGTATCTTCAACATGAAAACATTCTTGTTAAGTTGGGAGGTTCCTCTTAACCTGGACTGTTAACAAACCCCTATAAATAGACCAAGTCTATATATTATTCCAGAGACCTTCAGATTGCAATAAGTTTTCCGGTAAGCTGCACACTGAAAAACAGCCCCCCAATGACTTCTGTAGATCTGAAATGAAGCCTGTCACTTTTAAAGCTTAAATGCCTTGCTGAAATTGTATGTGAGGGTCTGATTCTCTGCTGAGATCGTGGGGGCTGAAGACAGCAGGGGAAAAAAAGGTCTGATAACAGCACAGTCTGTATTACTTGTGCTCAGAACTATGAGAGAGCCTGCTGTGGTGTGCAGGGCCAGGAAATGTGCTATCAAGCTGAGAAAAACAAGAAAATACTATTAAGTCAATTTTTTAAAAAAAGAGAAAAAAATCAATTACTTTGACCTCAAATGAAGTTATACAGGTGGAATATGCCGAAATTTGCCATTTTCTTGTTTAGCCTCTTCTGCTAAATGGCATGAATTATTTGATCTGGTCAGTTCTCTCCCACTGAAGCTTCAAATACTGAGAATAAACCAGCAAGGCACCAAGCTTCATAGTGGATGGATTTGGTCATGGACTTATTTTGCCAGCAGGTCAACAGAGGTGATCCTCCCCCTCTGCTCTACCCTGGTCAGGCTCCTCCTGGAGTGTTGTGTCCAGTTCTGGGCTCCTTGGTATAAAAAAGAGAGGGATCTCCTGGGGAGAACCCAGTGGAAGCTATGGAGATGATGAAGGGCCTGGAGCATCTCCCTTGTGAGGAAAGGCTGAGTGAGCTGGGACTGTTCACAGCCTGGAGGGAAGGAGCCTGAGAGGGGATCTGATCGATGGTTATCAATATCTGAAGGGTAGGACACATGGGGACATGGGCAGACTCTGCTCAGTGTCTGTGGGGACAGGACAAGGGGTGATGGCCTCAAGTTGGAGCACAGGGAGTTCCCCAATGTGGGGAAGAACTTCTTCCCAGTGAGGGTGAGGGAGCCCTGGGACAGGCTGCCCAGGGGGGTGTGGAGTCTCCTTCTCTGGAGAGATTCCAGCCCCGTCTGGACAACGACCTGTGCGCCCAGTCCTAGGGACCCTGCTTTGGCAGGGGGTTGGACCCCATGGGCTCCCAACCCCTACAGCTCTGTGATTCTAAGAATCTGTGTAAGGTAATGAAACTGAGAGAAGCAAAAAAAGAGCCTTACTCAGAGTACAGATAAGCATATGACAAAGACACGTTACATACGGTAAGTAATCGACTATCAGGACAAAGTAGTCTCTGTATCTACAACTTAACTTTTTAAGCATTCCACATCAAGGGCTGTGCCAACTTCAGTAAATAATAAATGCACATGCACTATCTGGGATTCATCAAAATTTGCAACTGCCCCAAAGCAGATTGTTGCTGGACCACTTCATGCACGTCATGCTCTCTGGCCAGGGAAGGACCACAAATTCAACTGAGCCTTGAAAATGCATGTGCAAAGAAAGTGTGTCTAGAAATGCCTGAAGGAGGAAAAGGTTCAGAGAAGGGAACTGCTCCTTTGCTTGTTTGACTTTTTACCCCTTGTGTATATTCCAAAGTACCTTTCCTCATGGTATTGATGCCGCTCAAATTCCCATGTCCTGTTAGGAGAATAGTCCCATTCCACTTCCACTGCAGCGATATAGTAAGTCTTTTCATGCAAATACATAGATAGATCCACGTTCCACCAATGGCATTGTTTCACTCTGTAATTCTGTTTCATGCCCCCTGTGTAGTGATCTGTTGTCAGGCAGGACACTTCAAACACTCCTAGAGTCACAAGAAACAAAGATGTGAGGACAAAAATCTGTTACAGGTGGATCTTGAGACTGCATTACCAATGTTGATGTAGTGCTCAGAGACTGTGACACAGACTATTGCTCACATAAGATCTGAATTCTTTGTGTTGTATGGCTACTTGTAGTAATAAAATTCAGCATAGACAGAAGCTAGGAAAATCAGGGCTTTGGCATTGATAGCTTACATCCTATGAAGATGTTTGCTGCCCTTCAAACACAGCTGTACAGTTTTAGCACCCAAAGGATCAAAATATCAGCTATTTAAAGCATAAAACGTTCATAGATAAAGGATTCCCAAGCTAGTAGAAGGATTTTTAAACAAGACCTTTACCTTCAGAATCGGGTCTCATAACAGCTGTAAGGAAGGTGTGTGGAAACAGATTTGCCGTGTCCCTTCTTGTTCCTTTAGTTACAAATGTGTTTCCAGAGAAGTATATTCCATGGACATCAACTTCTGTCCCCAAGCCCATCAGGTGCCAGGAAACCACACTTCCTTTGCACATCTCAAGACCAGGCTGATTTCCGTACATGTAACCATTGATGGCTGTAGGAAGCAAAACCCACCTGGATTAGTACATTACTTAATTCTGTAATAGAGATTAAATAATACACACTACAGACATAATAGGATGCCTCAGACTGACAGAAGTATCAATAATAAAAAACTTTTATCACACCATCAAGACCAGGGAGTCAATTCAAGCAAAGTGAGTTTTAAAGTGCAGTATTTAAGAACAATTTCTAACAGTTCTCCTTTTTGATGCCTAAAGAACCAGTAGCTGACTCGACCAACTGGAACTTTCTCTGCTTCATACCCAACAAGTATGGAGGATGCATAAAGCATCCTGCTTTCTACCCTGCAAGACCCTCCAGCCACACAGTGGAGACAATTTGAAGTGTTCTGTAGTTTGAGTTACTGATCCTTTCTAGCTGCTCTCATGTAAACCAGTCAAAGCCTGGGCCTCACAGGCACCCCGCAAAGCCTGGGCCTCACAGGCACCCTGCAAAGCCTGGGCCTCACAGGCACCCGGCAAAGCCTGGGCCTCACAGTCACCCTGCAAAGCCTGGGCCTCACAGGCACCCCGCAAAGCCCGGGCCTCACAGGCACCCCACAATGCTCCAGATCAAGGCTCTGGAAATAGCACCAATGTCCCTCAGGCCAAATGTAAGAAAACATTTGCACTGAAGAAAAAAAATCTCACCTGAAACTTGGAAGACCTTTCTACAGGACCAAAACAGGATTGCTGCCAACCTCAGCTCTGCCCTATTAATGCAGTAAAGACTTTCATTCCAAGGGGGGCCATAGTGACCTGGACACAGAATAAGCCACCAGTGTGCCCTTGCCACGAAGAGGGGTAATGGCATCTGGCTGCATTAGGAGTGCTGCTGGCAGGTCAGATTGCAGCTGCTCTTGTAGGAATACTTCAGACAGACAAATGGAACTGGAAAGCAGATGGGCAGAGAAGGACTAGTGTGGGGGTTTCTGGTGGACAGAGAGTTGAACATGACCTGCACGGAAGGTGAATGGTATCCTGGGCTGCACAGGGCAGTGCATGGAGATCCTTCTGTCTGCTCACTGGCCAGGCCACACCTGAGGGACTGTGCTGGCTGCTGGGCTCCTCGGTACCAGGGAGGCACTGGCGTGCTGGAGAGAGCCTGGCAAAGGGCCACGAGGATGATAAAGGGACAAGAAAGCATCTCTCCTGTGAGGAAGGCTGAGAGAGCCGGGACCGCTCAGCCTGCAGATGAGGAGGCTCAGGGCCATCTCCTCAGTGCACATAAAGACCTGCCAGGAGGCTGCAACGAGGATGGAGCCAGGCTCTTCCCAGGGGTGCCCAGGGACAGGGACAGAGGCCATGGGCACAGAGTGACAGGCGGGAGGTTCCTCTGAACTCCAGGAAACACTTTGTCACTGCGAGGGTGGCTGAGCACTGGCACAGGCTGCCCAGAGAGGCGGCTGAGTCTCCATCCCCAGACACTAAGGAGCCCCCTGGATATGATCCTGGGCAGCTGGCTCTGGGATGGCCCTTGCTGGAGCAGGGGGCTGGAGATGACGGCCTCCAGAAGCCCCAGCCAACCTCACCAGGCTGCAACTCTGTGAAAACCCTCATTTCAGCTACACCATGCATAGGGAAGAGGCCCGTTTCCTCTTGCTGCCTGATTGCATTCATTGGGGTTGAATAGGAGCTACAGACTTAATTCTTCCTTTTTTTTGCCCAAAGTGGTACATAATGGTGCTGAATGCTCAAAAGCTGACACTGTACAGCTGGCATTATGTTCTGAACTACTACACATGTCTGAAATTGAATTGCAGTAAACACGTGTTTGTTTCCAATGTCTCTACCACTATACAGTTTGCCAGTCTCCAACATGAAATTACAAAAGTAAAAACCTTATTTTAGAAAATAATATTAGGGTAACAAATTATTTCCTTACAATGCATTTTGTTAGACTCTTGGAAGTCCTCATCCTCTTTGTCAATTTTACTAGGGTTCAGTGTAAACATCAGAATATTGTCGTCCAAGTACCAGCTCAGATTCTCATCAAATACTGTGGCAAGTAGAAAAAACTCCAGGTTCACATTTTTCTGTGAGAAGAAATAGCACAAAGAAAAATAGGAGTGATCAGAAAATGTCAATAAAAGTCTATGTGCATAATAATTTATGAAGTAGGATAGTTGTATAGACTGGTTCTCCATTCTGATAACCTCAAAGCTCTCTAAATGCTGTATCTGCTGACTAGATCTCTGCTGATAACACTACTTCCACCAGCAGGAATCACCTTCAGAAATTAATATGTATTTTGACTTTTACATTATCTGTGCTTTTCTAGTCATTGTCTTCCTAGCTAAAATCTGAATGCTCCCTATGTCGGTTGTTTTACAATACAGTTCGCCTACAGCCAGACTCTTTTGGTTTGGTTTTAAAACAACCAAACAAGCAAACCCACTTTCTTCATTTTAATGTGTTCCACTCAGCACACGGGTGAGGCTGTGTGTGGAGAGGAGGTGGTGCTGAGCATATAGCAGGCCCCAAGGCACAATTCGGGGACAGAAAGCAGATTCAGCTACATGTTTGTAAGTGCATCTGTTTTTCTTTGTTGACTGACCTGTTTCCCAGAAGGAAGCAAAGCTCCTTTCCTGCATACCAGGAGAGGCCCCACAAGGCCAGAACTGGGGTCTCTGACCTCATCCACAGCTGAGTAGTAAAGCCAGGTTAGGCAGTCTGGATCTTGGTCTGTGGGGCCCACTTCTTCTGGCACGTTCCACTCATATGTAAACGTAGCACCGGGCCTCACATGGGAGGCTGGAGATTCAGTACCTGTTACAGAAACCAACATCAGGGGTTATGCCTAATGAACATTGCTTCCTGCATTGCCTTTAACGCATCGACAGGTGCGACAGCTGGCAGGTGCTGGCAGGACGGGGTCTGTGGGCGCACCTCCGGAGGCGGCACCGTACCACGCCCCCTCAGCGCTCTTGCGGTAACTCACACCATGGGGCTGGATGCTAAATGGGCGGCTGGCGTTGTTTCGGAAGGTCACCCTGATGCTTTCACCCACTTCAGCCTTGATAACAGGTCCTAGGAAAAAAGCACATGGTCGAATTACAACACATTTGTATCAAGTCATGTGCAGAACACCAGGAGCCTAGAGCAATCAAGAACTGGCTGGTCTTCCCTTTGTGTGGGGAACTGCCCCTGGGACCAGGCCCCCTGCATCTGGCCTGAATCACAGGGCAGCCCAGCAGCAACCAGACTTCTCCACTCCCATTTCCTCCTGGAGGCCCAGTGATACAGAGAACAGTTCTTCCCTTTAGAAAGGGACCTACAGACATTAGCACCAACCTCAAACTCAGCCCAGAGCCGTGCCAGAAGCAGGTTATAAACAGGGCTCGAGCTGCCTAGCCTGGCCTCGTAATTCAGAGTCTGACCTTTGGAGACCAGGGCACATTCCCATAGGCAAGTTGGGGAGTACCACAGTATCGTCCTCAAGAGCTTTCTTACATCCTGCAATGTGTTTTGGAGGAAGCCACAGGCACCAGCATCTCCAGGAGGCAGGGAGAGCCAAAGGCCCCTCCCTTGGAGCTGGAGGGGCACTGTTGGCTAGCCAATGGAAGTGACAGCTTACTCTCATACATCTTTGACATGAAATAGTTACAGATACCTTACCTAAGAGTCCAAGATGTGCTTCCTCTGTGAGCCTTTCTTTATGTTCAGTGAAAGAGGCATCTGTGTATTCTTTGTAAATGGCTTTTTTATAAGAGCCACCAATTCTTGTCGCACTTTGTTCAAAAAATACGTGAGATTCGCTGTGTAAAAGAAATGGTAATAGATGCAAACAGTTCAAGTTGTAGTGCTTAGTTTCACAAAGGCAGTCAGAACCTCAGCACTGTTTTCTGAGGTATGATGCACTCAGTTTGCCTTTTGTGTCTCCTTTCCGTTGATCTGGCCATCACACTTAAATGTAGTCCCATAGTAGGATGTGCAGCATAGATTATCCTTCAGTGATAGGATAATGGACAGCAAAAATTATAAGAAGACTGCAAGGAAAACAACTGTTCTGATATATATCCTGGTATAAATATTTAAGCAGAGGGTGGGACAATGAGAAATTATGCTTAAAAGTCAGTTCTATCACATGGCTTGCCTTAGTTAGCATTTTTGTATCAATTCTACTTGAAAACTAAAATTTCTTTAATTAGAGGCATTTACCTGTCAGCAGTTAACTCCTGTCCTGTAAAATGGTTTATTGCAGAGGGGCCGTAATTCCAGATGACCTCTTCAGCAGCAATGAAGTACTGTCTTATCTTCGTACTCTCATTGTGATTTGTTGTGGACTTCCTACAATCTTTTACTTGAAAAAGGGCCTGCATGCCACCTGAAAAGAAAACCTAGGAGGTAGACAAAACTCAGGAGAAGGAACTACACTTTGTTTTCTCCTTCCCTGCTTCGAGGAGCTCTTCTCTTCCTTGAAGAATTCCCAGACCACTGATGGATATGCACATCACAAATGGAAAGCAAGATAAATGATATAAAGGAATGCATGCCAGCTGAGTGAGGAGACAGGAACACACCCGTGGTATTTACAATGGGCAGAGAGGAGTGGAGAAATGCATCCTGCTTGTAAAGCTGCAACTGACACCACAGTTAGAGGGGACACTAGGATGGGAACAGTGCTGTCAGCACTTGAGTCAAGGCAGGGTGCTACCAGACTGACCGTCTTCTCTCTCAATCTAGTCAACAGCCTCCTGGGTCTCTGTATCCTAGGAGGAAGATCTATTAGCAGGAGATACAGATAATGTAATAAAGACAGCCCTTTGCAGCTATGGATTAGGCCAATTTGTAGGATTTATGTCTTGCCCAAGATGTCTCAGCCACATCAGGATGTTGCTTGACATGATAGCTATTTAAAAACTTAGAAACTCTGTGTAGCTGAATCTGGAGGTTAAACACACTCCTCCTTGTGTCGGCATTTTCACACCCTGGAGAATCACAGAATGTGTTGGGTAGGAAGGGACCTTTAAAGGTCATCTAGTCCCACTCTCCTGCAGTAAGCAGGGACACCTTCACTAGACCAGGCTGCTCATGATTATGAGTCCTGTGTTCCTTCCCACTTATGTAGCAAATTACCCCTCTAGCTCACTGACTGGTATGTACAGATCATGGGGAAATGTGGAAGCAGCTTCCCAGTGTTTCACATGATTCACAAACACTGGGAACACATGAAGATATGAGGAGGAGAAATGCAGATCATTTCTGCTGGTTACCCAGTGCATTTCCCAGAACACATCCCTGCCAGCAGGCGATTACTTGCCTGAAGTTGAGGCCTGCTAAAATGCAGCGGTGCCAATTACTGCCAACCAATAATGAGTCCATCACAGACAAGAACTTCCTTGATTTCTGTGGCTAGCTACATGCTCAAGTCTTTCTAATGCCACTTCCAGCCATTTCAGTTACTATCAGAGCTTTGTTACCTACAGGAGAATATCATCTGGCATATAAATCAGGTCAGGAGTACTGCTGAAGTGACTCAGTGAAATATTAGCTCAAGATAAAAAGAAAAATAACTGGAACTTATTCTGTACCTTCGATATGGTCGTTCACTTGGCAGCTGAGCAGCCATTCTCCAGGGCTTCTTGGTATCATGACAGCATCAATAAACGTGGCTGGGAAGAGGTTGATGGTGTCAACTCGGTGATGCCTTTCTATTAAGGTCTGTCCGTGAAAGTAGGCTGAATGGATATCAGCTTCATTACCCATGCCAAAAAGATGCCATTTTACTTTGTCTTCCGCGCACATGGTGAGGTTTGGGAGGTACCCATACATGTACCCGTTGATTGCTAAAAGAAATGTTACTTATTACAGTTACCTTCACAGCCCTCAGGATCTTTTCTTCAAAAGCAGGTGCTACACAACCATTGCTCTATTCTTCAAGATAGAAAGAACATTTCAAGAACACAGAACACTTCTTCTGCACAACTGCCTGCACGACCAGCAGTTCCTACCATGATTCTGGAATCTATGTCAGAGAGAAAGGTATCTTCTCTGTTCACACTAGCAGTAAAAAATGTTTTTCTAAACTGCAATGTTATAGTACAGAGTTGAAGACTACGAAATAGAACAAAGTAACACAACTTCGTTTAAAGCATCTGGGAAATTATGCTTGCAAAGATGCTTTGACCCTGAAGAATTTTGTATCACAACTCCAAAGGTATGAATGTGCAATACTTGCCATCTTTCTTAATCCTCCAAGAAAAAAACCTGCTAAAATTTTTTTTAAATATCTACACTTTATCTTTAAAAGAGAAAACACATAAAAAAATATTACTTCACTATCTCAATGACAGGCAACCTTAACAGGACGTTTGCTTACCGTGCATCTTATTGCTTTCCTGGAAGTCCTCATCATCTTTGTCAACTGTGGAAGGCTCAGAACAGTATGTCCTGATATTATCCTCTAGATACCAACTGAGATTTTCATCCATCACAGAAAACATAAGGATAAATTCAGCATCAAACTGTTTATCCCTGCGCTTATTCAGTGTATCTAAAAAAGAAAGCAGTACATTCAAAGTCTTTGGCAACTGACATCATCTTTTCATCAGTTTTAAGGGGGGGTGGTCACTGTTTACTTCCTATTTTTCCACTTTTCTAGGGAGTGAGTGCACACATAAACTTACAGACTCGAAAAACAAAAACTGGTTTTGATAGATGCTATAAAATAAATTAACTAAGGATAAATATTTCACAAGATAAGCCTACAGTAAATCTGTTTCTCATATCAGTATTTACACACCCTTTTTGCATTACTGTCATCCACACATCTCACTCATGGATTTGTGGGCAAAGTATTCTTCAAGTTAGATTTGTTGTCACACACAAAATCAAACTGCTTCCTATACTATTGAAGGGCAGCTAATTGAGAAGATGAAAGGTTGCTATTTCAAAATTAACTGTCATCCTCTTCTCTTGCAATAAATTATTTCACTGACTTTTATCAGCAACCATTATCAATCACCTTCCATATGTGTTTACTTATTTATTTATCATTTACCTTTCTTGCAAATTATTAAAGGCCCAACAAGCCCTGAGGCAACATCCCTTGGAGCATCTATGTGGGAATGGTAAACCCTGGTTATGCAGTCTGCATCATCCTTGGCTGGACCTTGATCTTCTGTCACGTCCCATGTGTAAGTGTATTGGCCTCCAGGCTCCACAGCATCATCTCTCTTTTGCAAATTTTTGGTGTTGTCAGGATAAAAAGCACCTGAAGAAGGCCACACAGTCACCATTAACACTTGAAGAAGGCTACACAGCTACCACTAACACATCACATTCACAATTTGGTGTCCAGATAGCACCTGCCCTGCTTTAAAGTAAACTACATGTTGCAGTAACATGGCCTGAAAATCTGAATTAAGTTTTTTAAAAAAAACCCCACAACTTCATAATCAGGTTGTAGGCATTTTCCTTCTCTTTAGGAATCTCTTAATTTGCCTTTAAATTCCACGGGAGTACTTCGATCAATGGCAGATTAAATTTAGTCCTTAATTTATTAGGAGGGCACTATGTTCTGCTAAAAAGATAACAAATCAAATATTTGTAAAGCATTTGTTAAATATTAATCTTGGAAACGGTTCTAAAATATTGCATATGTCCTCAAGGAATATAGGTGTCACAGGGATGAGAGCAATGCAAAAAAGATTTAAGGATTGTTCAAATAAAGTGGCTGTCCTGCTGCATAACACTGTTCTGCTCCCACAGAACGCACCTTCATTAAGACACATACCTGCTGGAATGAAAAGCTTCACAAAATACTAGCAGCCAGGCTGATACTTGGCAAATTGTTTTGATGAAAAAATTTTAACAACTGCTTTTGAGACAACATCATGTTCTCAACAATTTACACACTGTTTTTAAGGCCCACTAATGGAACTTCCAACGTTTTCAACTTTTCAGCCATGTGCTGGAACAGAAAATCCTCCATTGCCCAAGTGTGATAAAAGCAGCTATTGTAGGGGCAAGTCACCACTGGTCCAAATAAACACCTCCACAATATACCTTAGTGTATGCCATTTCTACCTGATTTTATTACTAAGGAGCAGCAGTTTCTCCATTTTGAGAGTCTGGTGTATCTTACACACAATACGCACAACTGTGGTGCTAAGAATCTGGATTTTTAAGTTAGCCATGCTAACAGTATCTTCTTCACAACAGCATCATTTTTCCTTTAGATATCCCAATACAAGCATCTCTCATATACAGTTATACCCTGATTTCAGGTGAAATAAAATACACTTATTTTAGGTGAAATGTTGATCTAAAAATCACCTTTTTATGAATTCCACTTTTGGCTTTGTATTTTGCTCTTGAAAAAAAAAATCAAACTTCTTAGCTCATCTTTTAAATCAACTGTATCTTGTTTTAAGTCTTTATTTACCTGGCCAGTCTTCTCTTTTATGTGAGATTATCACTTGCACTGAGAGGAATGATTAACTTTGGTAACTTCTGGCACAGAAGGGACTCAAGCTTACCTTCATTTTCCTTTGTGTATCTTACACCATGCGGATGCAGTGTGTAGCTTCTGGAAGCAAAGTTTTTCAAGTGGATAATAATAGTATCTCCAACTTCTCCCTTAATGATAGGGCCTAAAAAACCCAGCCAGGAAGGTTTTTCAACTATCACATCATATAAATGATTGGTGTACTGAGTGTAGACAGCCTTCTTGTATGTGCTGCCTATCCTATGTGGTCCCCTTTTGAGAAAGACTTCAGCTTGCCTACAAAGAAAATAGACAAACACATCAGCAGTGTCAGAAGCTAATTTTCTATTTTTATGGTGTGAATTAGTAGGGTCTCAAATAAAGACCAGGCCTCCATAGCACTGTGGAGAACTAAATCTGTGTTTAGAAGCAAATATGTCTTTTACTGTAAAAAGTTAGGCACCTATACAGAGATCAAACATTATGCACCAAACTGTTCTGGTTTTTTTCCCCACCTATTTTCTAGACTGAAGATTAAGTTATTTGATACAATTTCAGACGATTTTGAGACCATGTGGACAAGGCAAACAGTTCTTACTTCTCAAAACTTTTGTACTTGCCTGCTTAAACCGGTGGATCATTTCCAGTGCCTGTTAAAAGAAACGATCTCCATCGTCATGATACTGTGTTGCCCTGCACAGTCCCTGCTCTGCTGCGACAAGGACCAGACTTTTCAGCTGTAAAATACATTTGAGATGTCTGGACAGGAACACAACTGCAAGGTGCTGCTACCACTGAGAGTGTGCATGGGGGTGAGGGGCACGCAGTGTGCTGCAACAAGTAAGACCAAGTCCTCAGCATGCTCACCAGTCAGGGGTGAGGAGGAGTCACAGCCGCAGAGCTTGATATGGAGTTATCCTAATAAAGTCTTATTTTTACAGATTCAGCCCAAAACCAGGCAAACAGGTTACATGAGAGCAGGGAATTAGCCATGATCTCCTCAGTCACTAAGGGCCTTAGCTACTGGGCCATTGCTCCTCTCAATTAATGAAACAAATTAAAACTGAGAGCTTGGTTAGTGAGGAAATAGCCTAACCCATGACCTAGAACGAGACTGATGGTGTTTCCGACTCATGGTATCAATACCACTGAGTCCCGTAGTTACCATGGATATGCTGCCCAAGCACCACCAGTGCAGGCAAGGTGTCACCATGTGTCTCTGACAGCCATCAACTGCAAGCAGCTTTGGAGCCAACCTCTGACTGTGCTGAGGGTCAGGACCCTTTCATTACTTAGTCTCTGAGAAGAGTTATCTTTGTGGGAAACCTGCTTATATTCACTAATGAGAATGGGAAGAGAAACAGACAGCACTGGCTGTTCAAACCTGGAGGGAGAGCTGCTGCTGGCTGGTGCTGTTACCTAAACTGTACACAGAGCCCTGTTAACAAGCCCTCCTGCAGATTTCCCTGTCCATTTCAGGAGAACTGAAGTGGAAGTGCGCCCATTCCAGGAGGAGGCAAGCCCTGAAGATAGGGAACATTACCTGAAGTTCAGCAGCCTCCTGATTTATCATCTTAACACAATGAGAAACCAAGACAACTTGGTTCTGCACTCCCAGCAGAGCATATTGAGAAGGATGTTAATGCTGCCCAAAAATGCCAAGTATTTCCTACAGGGCTGAGCATTGTTTGAGCATGTAGGGAAGGGATTGTTTGTACCTTGGCAAGCACCAATCTGAAGTGTAATTAAAATGCCAATTCAGAGATCCATGAAACTTGGAGAGCATAAACTTAGTGGCAAAGGCTTAGTTACTGGAAGCCTGAGTACATGAAGCTTCTGGCCACAAATGAAATCAAACAATTATGTTATGTCTCTTCTTGGGTTGTTTAAACAGCTACCATTTAATGGCAAAGTACTCCTAGCAGCTTCACCACACTCTTCCCTTCCTTCTCAGCCTCATAGTTAAAGGGTTCAGGGGGAGAAGATTCCAAGCAGCTGAAAATGAGAAGTACAACAGAAGGGACCAGCTCCATTGCAGGCATACAACCCCAGAAGGCTGGAATTAATTTAGCATGCTGCAGGTTGTCACAAAGCAGAGAAAAGCAGTGAAAGTGCAGTAAATAGTGGTGGCTTGTACTACAACACTGCTCTCCAATTTTCAGACAAGATGCCCTGCTTCCACCTTTTACCAGAATTCCTAGCCTTTGGAATCACTGGCAGTGTCTTACACATTGCTCAGTTTGTAGGTGGAAAAGAAAAAAAAAGTAGTTTACTGCTCCACCTCATGTCTGACAAAGTGGGAGATTATGGTTGAGACATTGCTGACTCTCATGAGAGAAAACAAGCTACAGGAAGTCTTCTAATCCCTCCTTTACAGGCTGAATGAGAACTAGTTTTCAAGATTTTTCTAATTTCTGATTTCTCTCTCACTTGTTTTAATTTCAGTATAGTCCTACTGCGTTTTAAAGGTACTGAGGAAAAAAAAAAAGCATGGAAGGAGTATTTTTTTTCCTCTCTCAAATATTTCTCTGATGCCTTTTATACCCCAGTATCCTTTATGGATTATTCGTATCCTCATCCTACTTCATGTGCTTACTCTGCACAGGACTGTCCCTACCTTGTAAGCAGCAAACCAGCTCCTGCACTGTGGGTGAAGGACCCAGCTGTGCTACTGCACCTCCAACACATGAACGTTACCACTGTCAACGATGAAGATCTCAAGAGGAAAGCTGTGCCTAAGAGGAAAGGCTTAAATGTGTCAAACTTCTGCATTTAAAAATGCAACAGCCAACACCTCCTCTTCAGCACCAGCACCTCAGTCATTCAAAACCATCAGACATGCAGGGTCTCTTTCGAGCCTCTATGTAGTAAACATTTCATTCAGAAAAATACACAGAACCCCCTGCTTACTCCAGTGTGTTTAGTTAGCAGAGCACCCCAGCGCAATCCTCAAGCAAGCAAGGAAAAAATCAACATTCCCTTCTGTGCCTGACAGAAAAGGTGATGGTTCATTTCTCTGCCTTCACCAGGCGTCTAGCCAGTCCCAGTGCCTGCAGCAGGCACCTCACCCAGTGTGAGCTGTGTTACTTACTCTTCCTCTGCCCACAGCTGTCCCGACACCAGGTTGGCAGGGCCAGGTGCGTAGTTCCAGGCTGTCTCCAGGATGCCGATGTAGAACTCCCTGGTCACTGCCCCGGCGCAGCCACAGCAAGAGAGAAGCAGGCAGCTCAGGCAGAGCAGCAGCATGGTGCCTTCACCAGCCTTGTGGGCAGAGTGAAACAGGAGCAGAGGACGGGCACAGGCAGTTTCCCTTTATATGCTCCGGTCTCCCCAGGCTCCCAACCTCCCCTCACTCCTGTTTGCTTTGGTGCACACAATAAAATGTTGCACAATGTCGCTGTGTGACAAGAGTAAACAAGAGATTCTGGTAACCTCATCAGTTCAGATAATCTTCAAAGAAAGTTTTTCAGTTTCTGCCAACCCTCTATCACACAAATTAACATTCAGATCGTGATGGGCTGGTGAATTCTGCAGGTAAACTGCAAGTACTGTGGATGTCAGGGGATTCACAGACTTCAGCTCAATTACCTTCGTCCCTCTCTTTCTCAGTCTGCAACCTGCATGCTACTGAGAAAGTGATTTCTGTGACACTTTGGGGTGTGGGGGGGTGTGTGTGGTTTGCACCCTGTTCCCCAGCTGTTCCAGGATTCCCCAAATGGAAATGAGGGTCAGAAATTCCACAGCATCACTCCCTATGTTATCTTCCTCCTAGGCTGTCACCGGGCAGGATAAGCCACATTCTTCAATAATTAAAAGCAAAACAGAAGTATAAAGCTCAGATAACCTCAACTGCTGCCGGCACTGAGATGCACTACCCAGGGCAGGAGGCTGCAACTCTGCTTTATTCAAGTTCTGTAAACATTTCGCATCTGCTGGTCCCCCTGGACAGCAAGAACAAAACTGGACGTTAAACATGGGCTGTTTAAAATCGCCAACTTAAGTTTGCAACTGCTTTTGTTTCTTCAAGCATGTATCCATTACATCATGGCTGTCCCTGAGCCTTTAGACATCCATAAACTTGCAAGTTACCAAGACTGCTATTAAAAAGTGTATATGCTCAGTCACTGGGGAGTTCTGAAAGACATCTCTCCTGCACTCTGGGTGCTGACACACACTCATTCTAAATGACATTTTTACCTGTATGGCAACTTAAAAAGCATCTGTAATAACCACAATATTCTTTGATGCTATTTTTGTAATGCTCAAAAAATTATGATTATTTTGGATAGAAGACTAAGATTCAGAACATAACTAAAGTAGAACTGGTTTCCTTCAATTACATACAAATCTAAACTTTATTTACCAAGCCTGTGGCATACAGAAAATTTACCAGTTTCAATGACTAGTAATATAAACAATTTCAGGCACTGTCAGAATATGGAAGTTTGCAATTTCACCTTTTAGAACCTTCTACATACCTGCATTAAATGGAGGATTCTGCTTCTGCCTGAATGACTGTGACCAAAGTCAAGTTTTTGAAACCTGACTGAATCTGTGATGAAATTCTGGAGTTTCCCAGGTTGGTGTCACATGTTGAAAACTATTTCTGCAGAGGTTTTTTAGTTTGCTATGGATGAAGGTCAGTGATTCAGTGGAAAGATCAGCTTGTGCTGGTTGCATATGCCCTGTCTGCAAATTGACTGAAGTTAAAAAAGAAAAAAAGATAAAATGTTTTACCTCCTCTTACACTACCTAAATGCAGTCATTCCTTCATACTCACCCAAGACTTGTTCATGTGTATTGGGCCTGTCTGGCCTATTTTTGTTCAAATTTCCATCAGACTGGGGAAGAGGAAAAAAACACCACAGAATATCCTTGAAATCTCTACAGTTACTTGAAGGTAAAAACATGAGCATTTCTTTGCCTTGGTCCCTTGACTTCTCTGAATAAAGAGTTAAGAGTTTCCAGGTGTAACTTTAAGGTATCAAAGCATAGCAAAAATCTATTTCAATAGACACTGTTTGCCTGAAGATAAGCCTGTATTTTATCCATGGTTGAGCTGGAGTCTGAATAGAATACCCTGCTTGTTTGCTTACATCAGTGAAATGGCACTGTTTACTTTAGAATATTTAACAGTTCTAGTTTTTTCTGCTTTTAGTGTCTACCTCACACACCAACCAACCAACATTTATTTTTCAAATCTTTGTATCATTTTAAAATAACACCTCCAGGGTTTGCAGACATGGAGTCACAAGACTCTCCCAGATATTTGGTAGGAGTACAGGTTGATTGTTAAGTTTTCTGTTCCTTCTGTCTGCAAACAATGTGCATAAGTGTGTAAGAATGTGGGATCATCATTTAAGGAGATCTATGGTATGATGTACATTTAAGCCTAGGGAAAAGCAGGTGTGCAGTTGCAAACAGCTGTCATTTTGCAACCATGCGCTTTGTCACGCGTCTCTGACCATCCATGCCACCTCGAACTGCCTCCCAAAAGACTAGTCCCATTCTTAAACATCATTAATTTCCTTATTAATTCTTGCAACTTAATAGAAATGAAGCAATTAAAACCTAGACATATTCTTTAAATCCTAGAGGAAGAAATCAGCTTTTTCAAGACAGTCTAATAAAGGAATATAAAGGCAAAATCTTGATACTGTCTTGAAACAGAATTAAATGACTGATATACTCCTTTTTTTTCCCCTACATAACCCCACCCACAGCTGCCACGCCTTGTGTGGTTTGCAGTTCCAACAGTGTTTAATATTACATGTTGATATAGCTGAATCCCCCTGGTCTGATGTAACAGGGATACCTGCATTGCTACAAGTCTGTGTGCACACTTTGCTCTCCTCTGGGAGCTCATTCTCTCAAAACCAGAGTGCTGAATGCAGCCAGATGTTGCCCATGCAGCTCCAAACAAGCTATATGCCCACTTTACTGTGAATCCCAGCATTTTCACTGGAAATGAAATAATAAAGTCATTGAGAGGTTAAAAAGGCTTTTTAGCTGCTAGTTCAAACAAGGCTATTCTTTTTCATCTGATTATTATTGTCAATAACCTTAACTTTCTGCTGTAGCAAGGTCAGGGAACTTAGCACTAAAAATACATATTAATGCCCACCTAGCACCGGGTGGTCACAAGGTTCCTTCACATATTCCCTCAAGTCACATAATGCTCCATTTAAAAAAGTTTGCCTCAGACTACAAAATAAAAAGCAACTCAGTGTTGCCATTAATGCATACTAATTAGCATGGCTGACTTCAGAGCTGTCTTAGTGTTTCAATCAGGCCTGGATGCCTTTCTGAAAGCCTTCCTGCAGAAAGACTTGGCAGAGTTTTTGCAGTAACTGCTTTGTGCAGGTCAGACCTTCCAAGACAGGACAAGCAGCACAGGCTGCTGACTTTCCTGACCATCATGGTCTGTCCATAACTAAAACTCGTTCATGTGGAGATAGTGGCTTCATCCACTGCACTAATTCTCAGGGGAACAACCCCGCCTGACATACTGGGCTTTGAATCAGGCCCTTCTGGAAAAACAAATAGTCCCAAGATCTAAACAAAGGCTGGGGAGTATGAAAACAGTTCTGAAGCAGTTTTACATTGGTTTATTCAAATAAAGGAGATTTCAATACAAAGCGATTCTGTGGTATTCAAACCTCCCTATTGTCAGAACAAGCTGGAGGTTACAAAAATTAAGAGTCATGGCTAAGGACACCGGACGCATGGGAAAACAACCGTGGAACTGTAGATGTCCAACAGTTAAAATAACTTCACCTGAAACAGAGAGGCTTGAGAGGAAAAGAGTCAAGACAAGGGTTTCATTTGTCTTTGCTGCACCCAAATCTACACATGCTGGAGAAGTCACTGTTGGCTTATGGGAGGGCAGGGTAGCCGCAGTGAAGATTTCCTTCCCATCTTCACAGATTCCTGGCCTGCAAATGAAAAAGGAACGAAGCAATTGTCCTCTTTTTTTCAACTCAAGTTATTCTGGAAGCTGTTTGCTGTTCAACATCCACATGCAGTATAAATCCAAGGCATACTTGGGGCTGCAGCAGTACCCCCTCTCTGTGGCCTGACATGAGTTGACAGTACTGCTTCTGGCTCTGGGGGAGGCCAGACCAGGTCCCCACCTGAGGAGGCCCCGGCCCTGGCAAGCGAAATGCTCTGAGAGAAAGCAACCGCCTCATGGTCTGCAGATAGGGAACCCCCAACAAGGAGCTCTCCCTTGCCTGATCGCCCAAGGCCCTCATGGCACCTGCAGCTCCCCTGCCCGGCTGGCCAGCACTGTGGGGAGAGTTCTGCTGGGAGGCACTGCCATCCCACCCGCACCTCCCAGGCCTGTCACAGATGTCACCCTACTCTGCATGTACACATGTGCACAGGTACGTACACAGACACATCTGTGCATGTGCAGGGGGAGCATGTGTCTTTCTGGGGGCTGCTGCTTTTCCCAATTAAGAATCTTTCTCAAGCATGCTGTCATCATTTACATAACTGGCTACGTAAACCCCTGAGGGCTCCTTGATCCCCGTCCAAGGGGCAGGGAGGGGTCTGCACGCCTAATTTCACCCTGCCTGTTGGTAGCTAGTGCCTCTGAAGCTGAGCAAACAATGCCACACTAAACCACACTACTTCACACCAGCATGTGAATGTGGGCTCGCAGGGTCTGTCACCTGAGCTCTGTGGCTCCAACTAATTCTTCTGCCCAAGGCAGAGCTCTCCCAGTTGCTGTTTCAATACCCTATGGAAACACAGTAAGAAATGATGCCTAGATCATGACTGTTGCATATTGCCTCTTGCATCTTCTTCTGTTTGCTGTGAAACTCTCACCTCGGTAAGAATGACTTTAAATTGTACACTAGAAGGTAGGTGCTCAGAAACCTCTGCTGGCATGGGAACAATGGACTCGGCATCAGTGCTGAATCCCCAGCCACGTTTCTTTCTTCTCAGTGTTAGCCTTACAGGTCAGAGTGAGCAGTGACCAATCCCTGTATGCCACAGGGAATTCGTGGAGGAATCAAACACAATAGATTTATTATCAGTACATATCCTCTGGTAATAGAAATGCAGTAGCATAGTGAATGCATGAACCTAAAGGGTAGGTCCTCAACTGAAGTAAGTTGCTGAAGATAAACTGACTTGGAGATGCTGAGGAAATGACTTCAGCTCTCTTACCTGGACGAAAACAGAATAGGTCCCACAGAGGGTCCGTTTCAACTCAGCGACCACTTTGAGTGAGCAGATGATCGACTGCAGTCCACTGAGAGCTATCAGAACAGAGAGTAAGATGGTGTTCCACTCCACTATGTTAGCAGGTTCGGTGCACCGAGACCAAGCCGAGTAATCTGTGAGGTATCTATCAGAGAAACAGTGACACAAACAAGTAAACATGGCAGGTGTCATTCAACTCAAATACATTGGGTTTTTTAACCTACAATATATAGAAAAAAACATTTTGAGCTTTATATTCTTCAAGTTTAGGAGCCAGGCTCTAGTCCTTCATTACACCAGCATAATGTCTGCATAGGTTTGTCAACCTCAGCTGAATGAAAAGATTTGTTTTCTTCAAATACATCTGCCTTGTTGGTTTCCCTTCAGTTGACACCACAGCCATTTTTTCAAATAGCAGAAGCCAAGTTTAAAATGGGAATTCTGCTTTTGTTGATTTTATCTCAGCTTTAGGTTAAGTCCAGCTGATATCAGTACCGTGCAGAGCATGAACACCCCAACACCATCATTCAAACCAGTGTATGCAGACTAAATGGCAGAACTGAGGTATGTGTCCCTACACCCAGGTTCCTGCTGCTCTAGAGCCATGCTCTGCATCCTCAGGGGGCATCCTGTGCTCAACCAACATGCACCAGCTGTGCCCTTTTAACTGCAAGACACATTACAGCCTGGAGGTTAACTGCAAGAACCTTCATTAGACTCATTTGCTGTGTGTCAGTAACTTTCTTCCCAGACATTCATAACTGAAATGCTTTGAGCAAAATCTGCAGTGCATTATTCAGCATCTGCCCCTCTACATTGAATGCAAACTCTCCTTTTGTTTTTCCAAATGGGATGGCAACGCTGCTGATACACAGCAGAGCTTGCAGGATGCACCTCAGTGTTTTAAAATAAAGGTTACTTCTCAGGGGAAGTCACAGTTTATCAAATACTCCAGCTGGGTACTGAAGGAACTTGCTTGTGATCTTCTGACAAATTTAATCCTTAGTACCTTCAAATGCAGCTGGAAGAGCCTGGCATTATATGATTTAAATGTTTGTCTTATGAAACTTTGATCTTTTAAAGGGAGGATATAAAGCCTTGTGAAAACAGCCTCAGGTTACAGATCTGAATCAAACCTTTCATGCCTCTGGGAGGCTGGGACACGGACACCACTTTCCCTGCCTCACTTATGTGTTATGAAATATGCAAAAACTACCAGTGATCAAACCCCAGACTTCAGCGAGCTTTAGGAGATAAAGAGAAACTTAGTGAGTTATTACATATAAAAATGCCATCTATAATCTTTGAACAAAAAAACTTGAGGAATTTGAGGGAACATTCAGGGAAAAGAGCCATCTACACTCCCCCTCCTCTTACATTCTGTACTGCCTGTGAGGGTAGATTGCAGCCTGCGCCACCAGGCAATGGGCACTCAGCTGGATGGACCTCCAGGTCTGATCAGCACAAAGATTATTTCATTTACTCTTTACTTACATGAAGGCAAATACCCTTCTTTGAGGATTCTGGTGCTCATTTAAGAAGCTGAAAAACCTTACTCTCCACTACAGGTCTTGTGTTCAAGGGACACTGCCATTCTGAGTCCAGCTCTCAGAGGATTTGTCTGACCACTGTTTCAATGAACAGTTTCTTAACAGAAGAGTCACATGGATGTTTCTTACCCTCCAGCAGTGTCTCTGAAGATATAATCCCATCCACCTGACGAATTGCAGAAGGGGCCCTGGATCAACCCCAAGGTAAAAGTGATGCAACTATATCCAGAGAAAGCGACACCAAGCAGGGCTAGGACAATTGAAATAAAACTCTGAAGTAAAGAGAAAAAAATATTACTGTGTGGGGACAGTGTTTGCAGCAAATACAGTCTTTCAGCCTGCCTAGCTACTGCCTAGGGGTTGAATTTCACACTTGATTGTCCCAAACTTCATTATTCAGGAAGAAAAATACCAGGCAAAGAATAGTAAGTATACCCATTATTACAAAATAAAGATTGAGACAGAGTTCAAGGCAGTTTCACAACTCTCAGTTAAATGTTGTTTGAGGATTCTGAATTTCTTTTTTTTTTAACTTGCATTTTTACAAAATTGTGTCCCAAAATGCTGGAGGAACACAACCCCTTGTTAGATGTGTTTACATCCCAAATAGCATATATAGGGTCGTTACTGGGAAAAATCAATTCCAAATAATACAAGAAAAGGGATGAAGCTACCAAGTTGGGGCCCTTTGTTGAAACTCTCAGGCCTTCTATGCTCTCATTTTATTTCACAAGGATTTTTTGGTGGGGTTGTTGTATTGTTTATTTTTCTCTCATCCTGCTTATGCATCAGAAGGAAGGAGCTACACTTTCTGTGACCTCTCAACTGGCCTCAGAACCCTCCCTCGTGCAAGGAGGCAGAAACAGCAGCAGAGAGGGCAGAAGATGTGCTGGAAACATGTGAGCAGGAAGGCACAGGGAACAGACGCTGGAGAGAAGGCAGAGAAACAGGCCACAGACTCACCCTGTAGGTTTTGTTGCAGCTCTCACTCTGGCAGCACCGATAGAACACACTACACTCCAACGTCACCAGAATTACTGCCAACAGCAGGATCTACAGGGGGACATCATAATGTCAGTGAAAGCCATGGTTCCCTTGGGGTAGGGACTGTGTCTGTTATACTCTGTCAGGATTTTAAAGCAGCTCGGTCAGAAGGCACCCCTACCCACAGCGCCCCTGGGACTGGGCTTACTGTGTTTGCTTCTTGGCCTTGTCTCCACCGCAGCAAGGCGTCACCAGCATGGACAGAGCTGCACGGTACAGCCACAACGATAACAAGCTCATGGTTACAAGAATCCTCACTGAGGAAAGAGATGTTGTTGGTGCACCCACACCAGCTCAGTGGCTGCTTGCTGGCACATTACACGGATCAGGGTGGCACCTTCCTCACCAGCACAGCAATACTGGACAAACTCAGCAGCAGAAGCCAGTCTGGGGGCCTCCCTGTGCACCCTGTCCTAGGGCACCCTGCTTTGGCAGGGGGTTGGACCCGATGAGCTCTGGAGGTCCCTTCCAGCCCCTAAAATTCTCTGAAAATTCTGTGAATCTGTGTTAAATCCACCTGAAATTCCATTTGCTTTCTCTGTCAAGTATCCATACTGTTTTTGACTATAGACCTCGCACATGCTGCTGCCCTGTTTCTAACAGGATAACATACACATTTTTAATAAACTGGTAATGTTCCTAATGCTAAAAAAGCTTCGAGAGGAGAATGTCACTGTTGCAGTTAACTTTTCCCCAAATTTTCAGCTATGCTTTTCTGTCCAAATTCTCTGCCTCATAGTTTTAACCTCCACTAGAAAAGGCTAGGATTTTTGGCTTTAGGAAGAATACTCTATTTCGAAAGATTGTCTCATGTCTTAATAACTTCCAGATCAGCACCTTCATAAAAACACCCTACTTACTTATGCAGATGAGATCTTTTTAAATACTGATGTTGTGCATGCACTGTTATTGCCTAACTGCTTTCTGTGCCTGAGGCTACAGCTCTTTATGAACACAGAGAACTGTATGAGCAGAGGGCAGCTCTGTGATAGCTTATTACTGCAGATGAGCGCATTACAAATGTAATGGAGAAAATACTGCTACATCAATCACAGTGAGACAATCTTCTTTATTTAGCCTAACAGCACTGGCACTGTGAACCGTATCTAGTCCTCTAAATACTGCACACAGCTGTCAAAAACATCAGAACAGTTATGAGACACTTTTTAAAGTGTTGTTTTGTTTCATTTTCTTTAGCTAAGAGAGCTCTAATTCAACCTCCACCGAAGATTTAATCAACAAGGTGGCTGCATCCATAATGCAAGTGTAAGTTCCACATAAACAAAGAGCCGGGGGCAAGGAGGGTGGGGTGTGGAATCAACCCTGCAAAGTCACTTACATGAAATTTAAAAATACACAAGCATGTAATTCAGAAAATTAACTTTTTTTCTGTTTGATTGGGTTTTCCTGCCTGTAGTGGCTTTGCCAAAGTAACACACATTCACTTCAAAAGCACAATTAGCACAATTAATTTGCTGTGCAGGGACCCACGGAAGAATGCAGAAGAAAGCAATTAATTAAAAATCCATAGAATCAACACTTACCATCACACCTGAGAAACAGATCCCTTCAAAATACCACACGTAGTTGGGAAGCTGGTAACTGGCAGCATGCGCAGCCTTCCCGTTAGGGAAGTATAACAGGATGTTAACCACAATGCTCCAAAGCGCAAGAGGTATCAGCAGGCAGCTCAGACAGCTTCCACATGCCTCTAATGCCATCTCTCAAGAACTTGAGGTGTTTTGCTCTTCTAAGACAGCAAGAGATGACAAGGTTTTTAATATGAAAAGTATTTTGACCTCAGTTTCATTCAGTCATTTCACATTCACAGGAAACGGGTGACTGGGGTTTGACTCCAGCTACAACGCGATGCTGAACCATGAGCAGAACAATAGATGAATATTGCTGTCTAAATCATTGTCCTGTCTAAGCATTTGTCTTGAAATAGCAGTTTCCCTTCTAAGACATCCTCCTTTGTGATCTTCCAACTGAAATATGTCTAGAAGTCAGACTCAGGAAGGAACTTCTAAAATCTCACTTCCTAGTGACCGCATAGCAACACACTCCTCCTGAGAGCAGGGGTGGCCACACAGACACCCTGGGACACCAGGCAGACTGCTCAGAACTTTCTCTGCGTATCATGGGGAAGGGGCTGGCAGATGATAAGAGGGCTGTCCAGTCCCTCTACAGAAGGCCACACGTTCCCTCATGGTGCAGAGTTAATACCAGAACCTGGCAGGTAACGGGCTCTAGGGGTGAACCAACGCTTACTGCTGACTTGGAGCAGTCTCACAAAGCCATCAAACCGAGTCTCAGCCACCTCACAGAGCACAGAAACCCAAATACCACTGGCTAGAACCTGCCATGCAGACTTACTGTCAGGTTAATTACTCTCCTGCAGCAGTACAGAGCACAGCTGTTACATGGATTAAACCCTGTCAGAGAAATAGCAGGTTTCTCCCCTTGCTTTATTCTCTGCTCACCGCTGAGCACGCACAGATACAACTTTCCCCAAGTACACGTGACTTCTTGTACAGGACAAAAGGTCTGGCTGTGTTTTGAAATGCCTGCTGCTCTGCACTGCACAAAGCCAAAGCCAGCCAGTTTCCCCATTTCTGCGTGTCATCATTCCCTGAGTAACTAAATGTCTGTCCCAGTAACACAGAGCCATCTGAATGCTCACAGCCCCGCCCAAACCACTTTTCCAAGCTGCTGTGAGTCATCAGAAAAGTGACAACAATGAGTTTAGGGTTCACTCAATAGGAAAGTCCCAGTCAGAGAACAAAAACACTGGGGCTCTACCAAAAGTAAAGGAGATGATTTTAGCAGCAATTAAGTCATGGCATATTTTCCTTCTGTTTCCTCATGAGCTGTTTTAGGCCCTGCACACACCTCATTACCTCATAAAAGCTGTTTGGGTTGCATGAACTAATGCTTTCCCATTGCTGTGAATGGCATTGCCCAAGGAAATGGGCATGATGGGACTCATGCCCTTACGCCCTTTTTCTAGCCATTCTCTGCCGCGACTCTCTCGTTTGCCTCCCCCCTTCTGTTTCTCAGAGGTTCATTTTTAAGTCATCAGACTTTACCATGAGGTCTTCCCATATTTCTTGTTTCCCTCCCTAATCAGCACAGACACATTTTTCTGGCCTCCCTCTAACTGAAATGAGTTGCATACCCCTCTTGGCGGCTCAGGGGCACCACATCAACACTGTGCCTTACAGACCTAAGAAAACAGCTGACAGGCAGGCACATCACCTCCTCAGGACTCATTTTTTATTTCAAACCTTAGAGATCATGAAAAAGACTGAAATCTTTTTTCTCTAAAAGTAAAAGACAAAACTACTAGCAAGCAGCTTAGCTTGCAATCCCATTTGCTGCTACTCCTCATAGTGACCTGTTCTGATGAGAAGAAACTTGCTTGGGAAGTGACACCTGAAGCAGCATTCATTCTGCAGTGCAGCAGACTCATACCTTATTTTGTATTTAAACTTAACCTCTGCACGTACCAAATCAAGGACTTCCCTGGCACACCATACTGCTGGAACAGGAAGAAACCATTTTATACTAAGTGTTAAGAAAACCTGGCAAGCAGTTTCCCAAATAAATACCTTACCAAGTGTTGCAAGAACTGCTTTCCTGTTGCTGTCAATATCCACGCCAAACCCATTACCGAAAAGCCATGTTTACTCTGGGTGAGTGACTTCTCTAACTGAAATGAATTTGAACCTAAACCAAGCACTTCTCCACAGTGTAACTGATAGAACTCCCCAAACACTGTCTTACACCAGGCAACAAAGGAATTTAACTGACCTTCTTTTAAGTGACAGTATGAACAGCAAGTAGTAATGCTGAGCATCAGTGCTAAATGGATCAGAGCTAAAGTTTCAGTTCTAAACTCTGTCCTAATAATTTTGTCCATTGGAATTTCTAAAATTGTTTCAGTTCTTTAATTAGTTGTGTGTAACAGAAAGGCAAGCATCAGTTATACAAACATAAAGGCAAAAATCTGTAAATTGTGTGAGAATTATACCCCATTTCAAGACCCCTTCTTCCTCCTCTCATGCCACACTTGACATACATTTGCAGTGCTTCTTCACATGGAGACATGATACCACACAGCAGCAAGGAATTTTGTGTGTGTATATGCACACACACATTCTCCTCCCTCCCACAGCAGGGCAAGACAGGGATAAACACAAGCAGAAACAGTATTAAAGACTGCCCTCAACCACTTCTGGGTGTTTCTGTATGAATAAATGGTATGTCAAGAAGCAGGTATCCTGAGATGCTAAACACAAACTTTTCCGACCCGTGAGTACTTTTATTGCTGTGGATGGGTGTGGGCAACTTTGTTTTCACAGGTTTTTTTGGGTTTGGTATTTTTTTCCAGACAGGTATTTGTACTGGGCAGATGTAGTTCTGAGGACAGCCTGAAATACACCTCAAGGTTCTGCCTACCTTTAAGGCCACTCTCCTGATGACAAGTAGTGCTACGCATGCACTGACACCCATGGGAAATGCTTTTTCCCCACATAAACAGTCACTGACTTGCCTGTTTTCTAAGACTGCTGGATTCCAAACCTGAGCAGAATGGAAATCAGCCTCATTCCTTTGAAATAAATGACACGTCACATTTTGGTGTTCACTTGAAAAGCGCCATTGCCAGCAGCATAGGGACTGTGCCAGCAACGCTGCTGGCAGCACGTGATTCATTTACTCCACCTTGTGACAGAATGTGTCCTGTGTAAGCTGCAACCCACACTCCAGAGGTTCCTGCACGGGATCTCAGACCTGCTGCCAGCTGCCTACCAGCAAAGTCAAATATTTCCCATTAATCTATTGCTGCCAACTGTGTTCTGAGCACTGCTGCACCAGGGGCTGTGCTGAGTGAGGGAAAGACCCAGCCCCACATTTAATGGTGGCTGAAGACTCCAACTAAGCAGTCGGGAGGTAAGCAGCAGGATGGGCTCAGCTGCCTCCGGTCCTGGGAGCGGCCACCAGCAGTGAAGGGCTAGCCCTGGCTCAGGAACAAGGCTCTGCCTCTACAGTTTTGTCACAGAGCTGTTGCTCAGCTATCATGTCCTTCTGATGCACAATTGCCTGGCTCAGCTAAGTGATCTAAACCAAAGAGTGAAGCAGTTCCCACCCTGACAGAGTCTGCTGGAGAGGAAGAGTAGGTTATAACCGGGCTGCTTTATATCCATGTGTGCATGCCACCGCGGCCCGTTGCTGTAGGACCAGGGCAGCAGTGATGCAGCATGGGCAGGGAAAGAATGACTGACACCTGCCCAGTATTTTTAATAAAAATCTTTATTTGTGAAATTTAGGAGAAGTTCAGACAAATCCTGAAAAGGTGAAGTGTGTGTACCCACCCTCTATCGTCCACATTTTACTGCTGCTTTGTTTCTGCTCCAGCTGACTATTCCTTTATATCCAGGCCAGAGCAGACTGGGTTTGTGTTCATTCCAACATCAGAGTAAAAGTGCAACTTTACTGGGAGAGCAGCATGAAGTACAGAGCTGTTGTGTCAGTAGTGAGGAAAAAAAAGAACAAAAAAGTATAGGCAACTGCCTGAAAATGTGTTTGGGCAGCTGCCTGTACTAAGAGGAATCAAACCAAAGAAATTCAGGATATATTTTGTCTTCAGATGCAGGCAGGTTAGTGGAGAACCTGCATAGGACTCCAACAACAGAGGCTGGTCCTAAGTCAGTTAAATTGATGACAACAGCACAGTTTGACAACAATGTGCATTTTAGTATGTGTGGAACACTAAAAAAGCCCACAAAACCAACAATCAAACACAGAATACTTCATAAACCATACACATACACCAACGTCAATGCATTGTCAGGTTTCTAGCAAGCGTAAGTCTGTGGTGGGAACAAAAAGAAACAAACAGATATTAAGGGGAAGAATGCTAATATCGTATCCAACTATAAAAGCTAAATCACATTTAGATAACCATGGCCTGGCTCTTTCATACTGCAGTTACAGTATGGATGATAGGACTGAGAAAACAGTAACAGCTTTGAAACAGCCCCAGCATACAACTACATCAATTAAAAAAAACTAAACACATTCTTCAACATAACATGTGTGATATGATTTCTATCTGATTCATACCTGAAGCCACTGCAATTCCAACACCACCAGTACAATACTGATTTAACATGATGAAATTGTCTAACATGACTCTAAAGAAATCTGGAGGAAATTCCCCTTCCGCACTCAAAACCCACCCAACTCTCAGAAACCCCTGCAGATCCATCTGCAGGCTTTGTTAGCTACGTGCAATTTAATTCCTTCTCTTATCCCACTCTTGCTATGCTAGGCCAGGATGCTGCAGCTTTCATTACATGCAGCATGTTCTCAGAAGTCTATCAGCTGCTGTGAGCAAAACACAAGTCTGAATCAGCATACTTAGAGCCAAGAGCCAGCCATAAAACCACACCACACTATGCAACGGTGGTTCCAGCTATGACAAAGATCACTACAGCATGAGACCTGTATTTCGTTGTATCACCCGTAGACTGCTGATGATCACATGTGCTATAGCAGGGCAGAGAGGCCTGCCAGCCCCTATGCAGTCTAACTGCAGTGACAGCTGAGGAGTCAGCTGGAAGCACAGGGACAGACTGCAATGCAATGTGGAACCCAACTGGGCTATAAAAAGCAGCTGTGCACTAAATTGCTGCTTAACTGTTTTGTGTTCATCTGAGAAAGAGGGTTATACCTTCCAATTGCTTACCTCCTCGTGACTGCAGCACAGCCCACACAGGCCCCCAAGAATGCCATTGATTATCTGTATCAAGCACAGAATGAACTCTACTCCTCCTAAGACAAGCAGGATGGAAAAGAGGGTGGTGTTCCACTGAACGATGTTTTGAGGTTCCTGACACCGAGACCACTTGTTATACTCGAACAGGTACCTGTAGACAGCAATAAAAGCAAGTTAACACTGGTCCTTTCCAAACCCTGACACTCAGTGATTGTGACAGAGGGATGCCTACCATAAACTACAATCAAGTTATGTCTTGTCTGTAACTACTGTATACTTAACTACTAGGATAATAACTCTAAGTGGGAATAGAAAATGCAATTCTTTATTCCATGCAAAGTTTGGCCTAAGAACATGTAGAAATACTGACTACATTTTTGTTAAGTCTTAATTTCTTTTAGAAAAATATCTAAGCTATGAAGACAAAATCTTCTGTTACTGATTAAAGCAAGTCACAAGCTCAAAAATGCTGAAAGAGCAGAGGTATTTCTCAAAAGAACCACAAAGCTTTTCAGAACATGCCCTTCAAGACAACAATTACTGATCTGAGGTGAAGGGATCACTTCCTCTCTTGTGCTGCTGTCCTTGGGCCCTCACATGCCTACTCTGGATGAGCTGAAGACAGAATATGTTTAAATGGGTGCTGCAGTATTCCAGCTGCTACTTCTCACCCACATCCTCAGAACATCAGCATCAATGAGCCTTCAGCAAAGAGTGAGCTCAGTTCTACGTTCAGTCATAGATGGGGAGGATGAGGGAGGAAGGATGCTCCTCTCTTGGGAGAGATGTGATGGAAATGTACAATTCAAACTCTCTGCTGCAAAGGCTTATGTGGCTTCTTAGTATTCAAACTGTCTCTAGTCTGGCATCAGCCACAAATGTTACTAGAAACAGCCTAAAGGTTGCCAGCCATACAGGCACTGTGAAAGCACAGAGTATGAGCAAAAACAGAACACCTTCCAACCTGCAGGATTTGTGGGGACTAATAAGGAATAGCATACTACTCAGCTACATAGGCTTGGTTTGCTGGAGAACCCTAATTAGGGATAATTAAGAGCTTCTGGCCCTGTCCACCCTATAGTGTGCAGAGATTCCTATAAACCTTTTCTAGTTCCACTGATGCCAATGAGAAATGCCAGTTTACACCGATGTGAAGCGACTTCAGAGCAAGACTCACAAAGCAGGTTCTCACACAAATGATAAGACAAATTTCTAACAACTGCTGTTCATAGTCTGTAAATCTCTCAAAGTTCTAAAATGTTATTTTAAAGAAGTTCATGGACATGGGTGGTATGTAGTACGTATGCATTATTACATATATTATCTATATATAAATGTTTGGGTTTTTTTAGTATCTTCAGGTGTCTTTTGGTAGGACAGAGGATCTATATTGCTTTGGCTTTAAACTATAAGAGCATGGGTAACTGATGCCACCTGCAAGTGAGAAGCATAAAGTTATGAACGGATCTCGCTATATGGTTACTGGACATTGCTGAAAGGTACTGGAATAAAGACCATGTGTGCAGGGGTGAACAGACAGCTTACCCTCCAGAGGAGTCTGTGAAAGGATAGATCCAGCTCCTGTCGAGGTGAGTAAGACAGTACGGTCCGTGAGACAAGCCCAGTGCTGAAATGATTACACAGTATCCAGAACCAAGCATCCCAATGAAGGCTGCCAGAACTGAGGAGAGCATCTGCACAGAAACAGAGAGATGAACTTCCAGCACAGCCCTCACCGTGCCTTTGGGCCTGGCTGCGATGGGGGCTCACTTACCGCACAGCTCTTCCCACAGCCCTCATGGCCAAAGCACCCACAGCAGTCGTCGTTGTGAAGCCCAATGAATACTGCAGCTGGGATGAGCACCTAGGCACAGAGAAAACAAGCCACACTGTTCTGCTTTGTAGCACAGGCAGGGAAGCACAGTCCTCACATTGCATTAATTCATACTGCTGCTTGGCAGGGGAGCTGGGTGCAGCCTGTGGAGATGATTCAGTGCACGTAAGTGCACACCGGGCCTCTCAATAGGGCCTGTGGTATTGCTGCAATTTAAAGTACTTCAACTTTAAAAGTTTTTGTTCACATTAGAGATTGTATCCTGCAAATAAAATGGTTTGCAAAAAAAAAAAAAAAAAAGCATTCAGTGCCAGACAAGGACAAGATAAATCACAATTATTTTGTTAAAAACACCCAACTACTGCCAACACGTTAGTTACTGAAGAGCAGTCATCACTGCCCGCGTGGCAAACGAGTCTGACTAGAGTAGAAAGCCTAGGGATATTTTCCCCAATTCAGGCAAACATCTCATTGCAGACATCCATCTTTTTCTAGGTTCTCACAACCAGATTCCAGTGGCAGAAATGCAAAGTAACAAAGTGGAAGCTATCTGTAGCTCCATACCAGAGCTTCTAGCATGAAGTCAAGAAGGACCAGATTTGATTAAGGAGAGTTTCCTCCCCACCAACAGTAACAGGACTTGATGATAGTTTGCATTTGTAAAGACTACACTCAGGAGTACCTCTGAAAATCACAGAGAAAGAGCAAATTGCTATATGCAAACTGCACAGCTTCAGTGAAAGAAACTCTAAAATAAAAGCTTTCAGCTGAACAGTCACCTGCTTGTCACCCTCACTAAGCCTATCACTGAGCTCAAATCCTGAAAATCCAGAATAGGCTGTTCCACTGATTCCCCTTGCATTATTCTGTGTGTAAAGCCCAGTCTTGGCAAATCCCAGCCCAGGTCCAGTGGGGGTAACACGCAGTCCTAAGCGCCTCTCGCAAGACGGAGCACTTACTGTGCAATCATTTCCAACCTGTGATCTGCAGACAGCTCCAGATCCACCCTCTGTATCTAAGAGGACTTTTAAGTGCAAATGAAGAAGGAAGCCTGGAGTCAGGGAACTGACATACGTTACCATATGGTCCACAAAATTGCAAAGATCAAAAACAATAGCTTCAGATTAACAATGTCTTACAACAAACCCTCAGTGCTTCATCCTTTGCTGGTACTCCAATGCAAAGCCTTGATAACTGCCACTTGATTCTTCTGAGTAAAGAGCTAAGGCAGAGAAATAACCCTCAAGATCTCAGATAATAGAAATTAAGGAATTGTGGCTAAATCCAGGGATGTTTAAATGGAGAATAGTTCAATCATTTAACAAAAGTGTAAGATTTCACCCTTTACTCAAACTGTGACCTGCTGAGAGGCTCAGTTCCAGTTTTGCATTTGAATTCTGTGACCTACAACCCAGCTCTGAAGTGGCATAACATTGCAACAAATAATAACTAATAAAACTTATGGGTAATACAGCTAATTTCTTTTGTACAAGTCCAGAGTTTCCTGCTGATGAGACATTTGATGAATAAATTAATGTATCTGATAAAAAAACAGTAATACCAAGCACTCCAGAATAAAACTGAAAGAAAACACTAGCTCATGACTTACCAAAAGGCCTCCACCTACAATGCCATGAAGGCACTCCACATATTTGCCAAGATGATGCTCTGAAGCAAATCTTGTTTCACCATTTGGAAAATAGAGTAAGATGTTGGCCACGATGCTGAGCACGGCCAGGATGAGCAACTTGTACCCGACACATCTTGCACACCTTCCAAAACACATGGCTGCAGCTTCACAAAGCCTTCCTTCCTTCACGAGTCCAACCCAACCTCTCTCATCCCTGTCCGCTCCTAAAAGAAGGTCAGCCTTTATTCTCACCTCCTTAAATACACAGGATTACCTAGCTACCTGGGTGACGTTTACACCTCTCGTAACTACCATTCCCAATGGAAGAGAGGGAGCAGGGATGGCAGAACGCCGCCCTGGTTTGACATGCAGTAATTGTTGCCCAACCAAATGCCATCAAGGAAACACTGAATAGCAGGTAATTTCACTCTAGCATATGATGCTGGAAGGAGTGATCACCAGTGGACATGATTAGACATGAACAGGCTTAAACCACAACACAAGTGCTGCTAGGAACTGGAGGAAGAAGATTTTGTTTTCTTTGTTAGAAGCAGCTTTGACTTTTAGGTTTATAGACTGATTCAGAACAACCTGAAGCCAGGGAAAGACTCAGATGACTTCACCAGTATTGAGTCAGAGTTTGGGGTATAAATAAGTAAGGTCTGTAGCAATGAAGAGTATGTAGAGCAACCTCTCACTGTCCTGTTGATGGAGTAAGAGCAAACCTCATCAAAAGGTTGAAAAACAAATAAAATGGACAGGTACGCTTCCGAGGAGTGTCCTTGTTCATGCCATTGAAAGACAGGCTGTATTTAGATTAACAGCCATCTGTTACATCTAAATCAAAGAAACACTGGTGAAAAATACTCCTTTGACAAGAGGATCATACAATACAGTCCTTGCACTGAAATTTCATGTACAGAAACACACACAACAAAGAAAAAAAACAGACAAATGTGTTGTATCAGGGGTTTCCAAACTGTGTTACATGTACCAATAAAATTCATTTGTAAACTGAGACAGAAAGTGACCTGGGAAAATTGAGATCTATCCTTCTGTCTTTTCCCTTACGCAAATGCTGCCAAAATATCTAGAAGATTCCTTTGTCACATACATACAGCTCAACACTGAGGCATGAGATGTCATGCCCACTACTACACAGGAGAAAAGATAAGTGGGAAAGGCAGAGGCCTAGACCAGATTTGGGAGGTGTTGCTGCCACCACCACCATCATTACACAATGCAATTTTCATTGCAAAAACAGTAGCTGCATAAACGGAGTCTGGGAAGGTGCAGGATATCAGGAGACTAATGAGACCTTTTGCTTATTTAGGGTGAAAAATACGGGTCTTTTGTGTGTGCTTTTTAACAGTGAAATAGCACTGTGCACACAAGTGCCAATCAAAGACACAGTGTTTGTGTAAATGATGTGAGCAACACTTCAGCTGACAGAGAGCAAGCGTGCACGTGCAAAAATCAAAGGGGGGCGTGGGGAAGGAGGAATCTTGTGCAGATGTGGTTTAGTGATGTAACTTCTCCGGGTATTGTAGCTGTTGACCTTGGAGTCTTCCTTCATTATGACAAATATCCTCCAATTGTGGAAACAAAGACTTACCATTATTGTGCACTTCACCTCTGATGACTAAACCAAGCATAAACAGCATCCTGCAAGTTTCCTCTGCAGGAGGAGATGGCTGCTCAACTGAAAACTCCCTTTATTGTGTTATGCTAAAAAACCCAAACCACTCTCCCCGACAAAATACCACCCTCCCCACACCATACGTATGGCCACTGGGGAGCAGGTTTAAGATTTGGTGTATTTGTAACCTATATAATGTTTTTTTCCGAACAATTGATCTGAAATAGAAGTTCACATAATTAAGACCTTCCTGTATCTAAAAACAGTTCCATACATCATCAGCCATGCGGGGCATCGCATGGGCACTGCCATCTGCAGTTACTACCAAACACTGCTCCCCTCCACCCCCAACACTGCAGCAGCAGTACAGACCCCACTCCTGTATATGCACATAGGTTACAGCAATCTTGAGCTCATTCCTCTCTCGTGCCCAGGTGCCGATGCAGCTGACCTGCGCAGGAGCCGCACATTAGCCTCCCATCAGCCTGAGGAAAAGCAGGGCCTGAGCTGTAGCCTGTGACATGCTCCAGCACCATGAGATGGCAGAGTTTACACCAGTGCAAACAAAACCAGAGCCAGGTTTTGCACCTTTTATACAAGAACCCCTGTGTTTCCACTGACAGAGGTAACATAATTGCTTACATGCTCACAGGTGCTTCCCCACTGCCCACAGGAAGCTCCACTATTTCTCTCTCACAGGCTTACTCCTGAAGCTCTGGTGCCTGTCCAGACAAGGAACACATTAAAAGGCAATCAGTCACCCAGCGATGTTATTAGAGGCAGTAAAAGGCGAATTCTAGGCTAAAGCATAACTTTAGACTGTAGGTCTTTTCCTCAGCTCTGGCTGAAAAACAGCTGCTGCAGGCTTGTACAGGCAGACAAGACAATGAAGGGGGCAGTGAAGCAATCTTGATAGCACACTCAAGCCCAGCAGGTAAGCCCGTTGTGAGGAACTTCCATAACCTCTCCTGGTTTATAAACAACTACACCAACTGGCTTGTACTCCCAAATCATCAATGCTGCAGGATGAAGTCTGTCAGCAGAATATGCTACATGGAGCAGAACACTGACCCTTCATGCCAGAGAAGTGACTAAAATTAAATGCCTTGTCCAATGAGGTGTCTAATATAAGCCTAATTTCAGATGGAGTCCAAGGATCCAGCAGCCTATACAAAACCACCTCCACCTCCACAGTCATTGTTGCTTTGGTTCTTCTAATGCAGCAGGAGCTCAGAAGCCTGCTTCTTAAGCAAATTAAAGATGTCAGGAAGAGAGTAGTATTTCATGATGCCAAAAAGAAGGAGATCTCATAACTACAAGAGCTGTCTATGCTCAAGCTCTGAAAAGCTGAGCATCCTCCTGCTCCTCAACCAAAACAACAGGAGTAACAGAACTTACTTTCCCCAGCTGAGTGGTGTACTGAAAACCCTTACTATGTTTTTGGACAAGTTCTAAGTTTACCTACTGTAATGAGAAGTTTATCAAAGACTGTCAGAGTTACCAAGTATTTGCAGAGTGGCAACCAAAAAACCACAAAACCACAGAATTTTGTCAAGAAAAAGAAAAACATTAAGTATCACGTTTCTCCTACACCAGCAGATCGCTTCAGCCTCAACCACATCTAGCACCCCTGCCTCAAGCCAGGTTCCCAGAGTGGTTCATCAGAACCAACAGAACATTACAACCAAAGGATAAAACACTTGCAGTATATGTTTCTGCCATCAGCGTTTCTGAACAAATACAAGCAATCTCCTGACACCAGAAAGATGGAAAGAAAGGTATTGCCCTACTGAAAAGCATAATGAGTATCTTCTGATGCTCCAAAGGGTCAGTCATACTGCTTTACCCTGCCTCACGGCCACACTAGACACGGCTTGCCAGAAGACACCGAAGTGATCAAGATATGCAGTTTGAACAGAGATAAATGTCTTCCAATTGCCTTGAAAATAATCTAGAGAAAAACCAAAAAAACTCTTGAAACAAATTGGGTTTTTGAGGTTGGTTTTTTTACATTGTTGAAACTACTCAGATGTGAATCACATGGGCTGTACTGGTATCACTGCCATTTGCACACCCAATGGCACAACTCCTACCAGAGCCTGTCTCATTAAAACTTTTTTCCACAACTTATGGTCCCACCCACCATCAGCAGAAGGTTAATGTCAGGGAAGTGCCTCCTGTAGCAGTGCTGGCAGGGTGTGGTGGCTGTGTGGCATCTAGAGATGAGACACAGCTGGGGAAATAATACCACAGGCTCCACAGAGTTGGAAAGTCTGGGCAACACACCTTGTATATTGACACAGGTTGTCAAGGCACATCTGTGCTCCCTTATAAGCCATTCTCATTTGTTCTTACTGTTCAGCAGGTTACTGTTCATAGGGGCAAACACTAGCCAGGACAACTGCCAGGACAGTACGATGACTATGCAGTCATCTGCTAGCTAAACCAAGGGAAGCCTCCTAGAGCGCCCAGTGACCTCAGGAACACCAGTGACTTCCTTTAATCAAATGGAAAGCTACCCATCCATGCCAATATCCATTTCTCAATGTCCAGGTGATGCATTTGACATGTTTTGCAACCATTGGCCAGAAAACCACTGTGCCACAGCTGTAATCATCCTCAGACAGGCCCCGCACAAGGGCACGCCAGTCAGCAAACTCCAACTGGGAATTGGCAGGAGGAAACTGCTCCCTTTGAGTCCCCAGTGTCAAAGGTCTCCCAGCCACAGGCAGAAGAAAGTTTCCAGATTACCTTTATTAATTACATGAGACCTCCTCAGGGGACCAAATGAGCTACCACCAAGGGGCAGCAACCATGTGTTGCTGTGACACGTCACTGAGCAGAGCAGCAGTCGCCCCTTGCAGAGCTGCAGCACACACATGTGCTCACCTGCTGACTCTGCCATCGCTCTGAGAGAGAAACCCATCTGAACCACAGGAGTCAGGCTGAAGCCAGCACTCACACTTCTATGCAACACCACACACTGACACATGTAGAGACTGAATCTATTAGTAACCATGCTGACCTACGGAGGAGTCAGCAATGAGGCATCAAGAGTAGTTTTGACGCTTAACCAACCTGCTTGGAGATTCAAAAGCTTACAATCAGGGCAGAGGTGCCACTAAGTGAGTGTACAGAAACTTCTCTCTCTGAAGAATGGCCCATAAACCTTACTTAAGAACAACTATTACTGACCCTAGACTCGCAATGCTGCCGTAATGTCATTCCACAATCCAACAAACCACTTCAAAAAAGCCTGTTTTCTGGTGACATGTAAACCCCATTGTGTACCCTGTATTCATCACTTCTTGCAGCAATGCTATTAGGGTAAAAGTAGGGCATAATACAAATTCTGCTTCTGTTTCTGCCACAGCCTGTGAGCAAAACCTCGGCCAAGCAAGGTGACTCACAGAAGTTTGTGTCCCTTGGACTGTAGTATTTACACACAGGTTTGCATTCTGTACTTCTAGCTCTCCCTAAATTGTGACATTCTTGCAAAAGTTAAACAAGCAGGAAGCACTATCATTGCTGTACTCTAAGTATACTCTGTTCTATACTGCATGGACATAAAGGCTGTACAAATGAGAACATCTGGATTAGCTTAGCACTCGTGTCTCTGCGTAGCACAGCACGAGCAGTGCTCAGGATGTAAAGTGCATCACTTCCGTGGCTCCCCTCCTCTGTGGCAGAAAACACATCCAGTAAAAGACATCCAGTTCTGACACTTCAAAGAACAGGGAACAAAAAGCCATCACTGTTATGTTTGTAGATCTTGTGGTACAAAGACAATCATTAAGCATCTCTGTTTCTCACAGTGATCTTGTGAACAGTTTTCTACTTACCAAAAAAAATTAGAGGAAAAAAAAATAGCTCTATCAGACCATGAATTTTACAGCTGTAGGCTCAAAAAGAGCAAAGAACCTCCCTGGCAGTGCTCAAGGAGAGGCTGAATGGGGCTTTGGGCACCCTAGGCTGGTGGAGGGTGTCCCTGCCCATGGCAGGGGGGGCAGTGGGGGTGCTCTGAGTCCAGTGATTCTATGAAAACAGAAAATTACAAATTTCATGGCCCATTTTGCTTCATTAGCATACGTTTCATACGCTGTTCATGCAGCCTTTGGAATTAGCCATTAGTAAGTTCATGCCAGTTAAAAACTTTTAAAACTATTCTTGCTGAATATCCCACAACCTCTGCTTGGCTAGGAGCACTCTGTGTATTGATTCCACAGCAGTAAAGTGTGACATTTAGTGTTTAAAATTAACATTTCTTTCACGTTACAATGACTGGAGTGTGCTGTTACTTGCTTACAAATCTTTCAGCATCAGTAGTAATTGGATCACATCACAAATGGAAGAGCAAATCAGACTCTTAAAAGATTATTTCCTAAGCTGCACTCCCACCCTTCTATCCACCTTTGCTATCACAATTTAAATGGCAGCTCTGAAGTTCATTCAAAGATACATACTCTGCACTAAGTTCTTCAACCAGCTTGTCCTTAAAATGTCTGTCAGTCATATACCCAACTATCACATGGCCATGTTCCTCCACTGGGCACATCGAAGCTTCACAAATACTATACAAATGTAGCAAGTCTTTAATAGCAAAATGTTCATTTAAAAGCTCCAAACAACTAAAGATTATGTTTGAAGAGTAAATCAGAGTACAGAAGATCCATTTTAATCTGAGCAACATTTAATGGAGAAAAGCAGAATAACTGACATTTTATGAACTCTTGGTCTTTTTTAAATGGAAACATACGGGAAAAATATAATTGAGACTGTATTCTTTGTAGATATACCAAATATCCATCTGCCATACAATGCCTGTGCTAGATAAAATGCTTCGCTGTGTCGGCTCCTTTCAGAAGGCACTTTCAACTCGTGTATGTGGTGCCATTCTAATGAACTGCCATTTGGTTTCTTGGGTGGGGAATGACTGAGTTTCTAAATTAGGATTTTCATATTCCTTTGAACTATAATTACAGCTAAAACTATTCATGTCACAAGTGCACCAAAGATGTAAGTTACTGCTGCAGAATTACACACGTGTTCATTGCATACCCATCTCCTCAGGGGTCAGATCCTGCCCACAGGACCTTCCATGAGTGCTTGGGAGAGGCTTCCACCAGCTCCCTCTAGTGATAATCAGGCTGTGACCAAAGAGACTCTGCTGTGCGGCTCCTGGCCACTGCGACCTCTGGCTCTGAGCCTTCTACAACAGCTCAACTACTGTCTTCAAGCAACAGATGCCACTTGCCTTCTGCGTGAGATGACCACGCTCGTGCTGGTACAGGACGTCAGGCACAGGGCATTCTGCAAAAAGATCTGAACAATCCTGTGACAAGATCTGAATAATCATGCCTACCAAGACTGATCCTGAAGACTTCAGCAGGGCTGGGTTTGGTTCAGGTACTAGTTCCAAGAGAACTCTTCCAGGAGGAGCACCACTGCATGGCAAGTCAAAAAGGAAACTACACCAGCTTCCTTCTCTTAAAAATCTTCACAGCCAAGTGAAGTCCCCCTCTTTGCTCTCTGGAAACAAAAAAACCCAATGTTTCCTCTAAAGGGATGTATGTAGTTAAAAAAAAACCACCACCACCACCCCCCTCCCAGCTCTTCCCTAGTACCTAAGCTAGACAGGCCACACGTTCCTCCAAAAAGGCAGACACTCACCAAGGCCACTGCAGGTACACCAACGGCAATGCCTGCCTTCATGCCAAACACCCCAGGTGTTCTGCGTGTTTCTCACCATCAGCTCACAAGATTTGGATCAGTTACACTCTGCCCTAAGTTGAAGGCATAGGGCTTGCTAACTGATCCCTCCTCACAGGCATGCAAAAGGCTGAAGGAAGATTACGATGTGACCTGGGCAACCATTACAATTATAAAGCCATTACACAGTTCTCCATATGCAGACTTTGTAAGTGGGCTGCTGATTAATCCAGCCTGTAATTAGTGTGCAGTGAATATAAAACAACTATCACAACAGGAATGAGTTTCCACTCCATGGCAAATTTATTTCTGATTATGTACTAAGCAAGCAAAATACTCCTTCCCATCAGGTCTGAGAACAGCAGGTATGCCAGCCCAGCACCACCACTCCTCTGCAGCACAGATAGTGCTGGGAGATGCCACCTTTGTGGCTCTCAGCTGCTTCCACCACTGTGCCCATGCCACGACTGGAAACTCCTGCCCTGTTTACTTTTCAATCATTACGTTAAGATCATACCTCCCTCAGAAGAGTTTGAGCAAAGCCATGCTGCAGCTAGGGCTTGCTGAAGATTCACCCCAAACTCCGACATATTCAGTAGCACCTTTAAATAAAAGAATAAGCAACAATGAGGCAGAGTGCATATAATGCAACTCATCTCAGAAAACCTCTTCTGACACGTCATAGGCAGACAGCTGTTTTGCACATAAGCTGTCTGCGGAAATGATTTTACATGCAACTTCAGAGGGCTCATCATCTTTCCTTGTAGAAGTTTAGTGCAGAGACCTTCATGCTAGAAAAGTCAAGAGCCTGGCAATAACTGGAAGCAGAGGCTGTAGAAGCAGGAATTTCCTTTTGTGCCCTATGTTGTCCTGTTCCTGACCTTCTGTGTTCTAATGGAATCAGATCTCTCGACTCTACAGGAAAGGTATGTGTTCGAGTATGAGACAACAGGAGCTGTAGAAGAAAAGAGTCTTCCTGCAGCCCTTAAGAGCATCTACAAAGGGAAGGAAAAAGGAAGAGTTTTACTGTAGTGAATAAAATATGCACAAAGAGCAGACTAAACTTTATCCAGCTCCTTCACCAAATCTGCTTTGGCTGTGTATTTTTTAAACCACTTGCAAGCTTGTGTTAGCTGTTGTCACCCATCAGCAGGGACTACCAACAGCCACACTAAGCTAAAAAACGACATGCAACACCTAAGGAAAGCAGAAGATCAGCGCAGAAGTCGTTACAGACTCCATCTGGCAGCCTAACCCAGGAGGAAACAGTTCTTCAGACAGCCCCAGGTCATCGTCCTCTCATCCCTCCCACAGTTTCTACTTATCACTAGCAAATTCCAGAGCATTAACCAAATAGAATAGAAACATGATCAGATTACTAGAAAGGAAATTTCCTCCTCACATTTCCCTTTGGGAGAGCACAGCTCAGAGTTCTGTATGTGAAATTTTGCACCTTGTCACAGCATTTGCCATTAGAAGGCACAGAGGCTCTTACAGAAAAGGAGGAAACACACCAGTGAGCATTTTCATTTAAACTGTGCAGAAACTCTTTAGGAAATAAGAAAAATTCTGTGGCCCACAAAATACAATGGCTTGTACAAGTATCAACAGGAATTAGCTATCTAATAGACACGTTACATACAGCAGGTCTGTAGTATGGGTTACAGCATGTGGTCTCATCAGGGTGACACAACTGTGCACTGCTAAAGGAGACACTTTTAAATACCTCTGATGTCACAGAAGACATTTCTATCTTTCCTTGCCTTAAATAATAAAAGCTCAACTATGGGCATGGCACCCCAAACATGACTTCACCATGCTGGATTTGCACAGTTCTGCCCGGACACAAGGCTGACCTGCTTTGACTAGGGAAGGCGTGTGACAACCTCACCCCCTGCACTCGGCCAACATGTCAGGCAGACCTCCCCTGGATTCTCACATCTGCCATGCAGAATGAGAACACAGGCAGAAGAGGCTGGAACTCCATCCATGTTCTCCTGCTACACAAAGGTGGCTTTGTGTAAAACAAAAATGAGTTCCTTTAGTCTGACAGAGCTTAATCAGAATGGAAAATGTGGGAGAAGAGCATCAAAGCTGATGAAGGGTCTAGAGCAGAAGTCTTATGAGGAGCAGCTGAGGGAACTGAGGTTGTTTGGCCTGGAGAAGAGGGGGCTGAGGGGAGACCCTATCACACTCTGCAACTCCCCAAATGGAGGTTGTAGCCAGGTGGGTGTTGGACACTTCTCCCACGTAACAAGCGATAGGACAAGAGGAAATGACACAGAGTTACAGAGTTACACCAGGGAGGTTTAGATTGGAGATTAGGAAAAAATTATTCATTGAAAGCAGTAAAAAAACACTGGAATAGGCTCAGGGAAGTGGTGGAATCACCATCCCTGGAGGTACTTAAAAGACGTGTAGATGTTGCCCTTAGCGAACTGTAGACCTGGCAGCGCCAGATTAATGGCTGGACTCAAAGGTCTTTTCCAACCTCAACAACCCTATCTTACACTAAGTTTCAGATGGACACTTTGAAGTGACTGATGTTATCCAGTGAAAGACAAAGTACTGGATGGAGCCAAAGTCCTTTTATAGCCACGTAAAGCTTATATCAATAAGGCATTTCAACTTTATAACTAATATTTGGTTAAGTTCAAACAGAAACCTGCCAATAAATTAGAGTAAACACACCTATCTAAAGTACACAAAGCCAGACTAACACAACCTGGTACTTAAACACATGGGAATGTCTACCTGTGCATGAGCAATCACTGCGCTCATAAGGACTCTTCATTTTCCTTCAGCAAGGCTGGCATTGTACAAAACCCTAAGATGACTTTGCTACAAGGTCATGCTAAGCACAGACCTTACTGAACTTGATCAGACTGCAAACCCCATCTACCTCCAGTGTTTAATGTCTACCTTTCAAACACAGTAACGAAACAAAATCATTACAGAGAACTCTGCTGAAGGCTGGCTGGTAGGTAAGCAGGGCCACGTGCAGTGTGTTTGGAGAGCTTTACTGCAGCGTCTGCCTGCTCCCGCACTCACTTTCTCCTCTGCATGTGTGTGTGCAGGCACAGTCCCTGCCACACCGAACTCCTGGTTGGGGGCAGAAATCTGAAGTCTGGACACTTGCTATGGAAAGCACCAGAGCTCTTAGGAGAGCTGCAGCCATCTTCAACTGAAGGTAGATCCTTTTCCCTTCTCCTCTGCCTAAGAGATGCTGACACTGCATTTACTGCGCCTGCATGACAGAAGTCGGTACTGAAGGAACCGGCTGCCAGACACTCACAGATACACAAAGTGACTCTGGGGTGTGCCTTTGCATCCGTATGATCCTTGATCATGCTGAGATTCAATTTGAGTCAAGTTTTTCTTCAATTTTTCTGCTCCCTGACTGTCCAAGTACAACTTTTACTGCCATTCTTAGGTAAGAGGATATCATACACTTGTTACAGAGTAATTTTTTTAATTGAAAATATTAAAGTGTTTTGTTTGAAAATAGGCTAGGAAATCAGTGCAGCTCTTCCATTTCCATACATTTAGGTTTATTTAAAGCCTGCAGACCGATCATTTCTAGTAAGTCTTTACTGAACTTATCAGTTACTTGCTCTCTCTGCTGCCTTTCATTTTTTAATTAGTACAATGGTATTAGTACAGTGGTATGGCCAAATTGTTTAAGAGAGACAGACTTCAAACTAAGTAATTCCGAAGGAAGTCGTATGACTGTCAGAAGTACAGCAGCAGATAAAAATAGCCAGTAACAGAGTCCCTCCTCACACTAGAGTGTACTAGCATGCCTAAGCAATAGATGCAAGAGAGAAGAAGAGACTTTAATTAGTGGACAATGCTTCTTAGTGCAGGATCTGGACAGGCTGGTTTCCTAGGTACCTGAGCTCTGTCAGGGTCAGCACAGACTGAGAATGCATCAGTGAGCTGAGCTCCATGGCCTCAGCACATACACAGTAGTCAGCTGCAGCATCACCCAGGTCTGAAAGCAGCAGCAATGACTGAACAGCTACATGAGGCTTGCCACACATTTTAAACTATCCAGTGTTTCTGCATAAAGAGCCCTGTGTGTCCAGGTGTTATTGACATAAATTAAGGTATTAATTTAATCACATTGTTTACAGCATTGCACAGTAGTTTGCTATCAGCAATTCTGAAATTATATAGAATTGTTTATAAAAATCAGTTAAATCATACTGGAGATTTTCTTTGAAAAAGGTCATACTGTAGCTTGCAAAACACAGCACTTTGAACATAAAAATGAAAACAGTTTCATACTAAAAACCCCTCTCCAATAAAATCACAATTTATTTTATTCTAGAAAACTATTAATTGAACAGTTTACTTGAACTGAAGTCATGACTTCTGACTTGGCTTCAACAAAGACTTTCTTTGGACTGTCAATTACTGAAAATTTCTACAGATTCATTCTTCTGTGTCTGAGTCATACTTTAGAGTTGGCCAGACTCGAAAAGCAAACATATGCCTCTCAAATCCCCGACTTTATATAAAAGCCATACCTTTAACATTAGAATCCTCAAAAAAGTTTAGGGTCAAAGCTGTGATTCTTTCTCCACTTGGAGTTATTTCCCAAACATTCACATACTACAGGGAAAGAACAAAAAAACCCCAAGAACAGAAAGAGGATTACTAGAAATTTGTATTAAGGCCAGCACAGAGTGAAGGTATTTCTTCATAACACAAGCCCCCAACAGCAAGGCAGCTGCTTTCCCTGCTTCTCTAACCAACCTTTTCGAGTAAGATATACACATTACCAAGTAGCACAGCGTTCTGCAGCAGTAACTTAATCTGCTGTCCAATCCACTTTAAAAAAGTGCTGTTACCGCCATTGCTGCTGCACAGCGGGAGTGCTGAGCCTGTGCACAGAACAGGGTTCAACCACAGAGTAGTTACAGCCAGGTATTTCTCTTAATACTCCCGAAGGTCACTTAATACTCGGCGCATTCAGGGTCAGACTGTGGCCGTCATTTTTGCCTATTAATTCCCAAGAACCAGAAAGGCTCAGAACCTGTCTGCAGCAAAAACGTGCCAGTGAAAATGTGAGCAGCATGTAAAGTTAAGAGGAGCCCTCTGCTCCACAGAGCACAAGTACAAACACACCCAACGTTTCAGATGCCACACACACAAACCTGCTGAGCATTAACACAAAAACCTCCTTTAACACTGAGCTAACCCAGCTTCTCTTGCTAAGTCTTCAAAAGAGTCACCAAGGTTTGTGTCTGCTTCCAATGCTGCTATGTGTCTGGATGTTTTGGTTTCAGAATTACTCAGCACATGGATTTTCCTGCTTTGAAAATAGGGAATTCAGCTAGTCCATTAGTCCTAAGAGCCCGTCCTCTGTTGCTCAATGTGGATGCAACTCCCATTGATGTAATTAAAAAGTTTCCTCGAGTAAAGGCTACAGGCACGGGTGTGCATGTTCCCAGGTATTTCAAAACAGGCTGTGAGCCATGCTGTGGATTTGTGCTTCTTCCTAAAAATATTTCTCAATAGGCAATGGGTGTGCCACTGAATGAATTAGTAATAACTCTTTCCTGCAAACCAGGGATTAGAAGGAAAGCTTGCTCTTGGGAGTAAGCAGCATTATGGTATTACAGGGTACTGTGCCTAACAGGTGGGTGTGAGAAGTATGCTGACCTACCTGCTGAGACAAAACAAGCAGTAACTCTTTCTATGGCAAGAACGCAAACCTTCCCTTTTCGGCACATTTTGAGACCCAGCTGTCATTTTACTATATAGCCTCAGTATAACACAGAGCTACACAAGTTTTTGGAAATATAAGGAATATTAGCAAGTATAATAAGGCAAAGCTCAAATATCTACACAGCAAATTAAAAATGCATCTCTCGTTTTCGATACATAATACCTATGGGGTACACGAGGAATCTTACAACTTTGAGTAGAAGCACTCAGTCTGAAACATACCTTGGGATCAAGACCTTTGTATCACATACTCTAGACCACTATGCAGAACCAAGCATACTATTGGCATACTTTCCTTTTTGTTCCGTTTTTGTTACTACATTTTAACAATTGTCATATACGTGGCAGAAGTGAAGACTGTCAGGGACAACAATGGGGACAACCAAGAAAAGGGAGATGACTTTGAGAAGTCTTTGTCTTAAATCTTCCATGGTAGTTACTTTTTAAAGACTAACAACAGTTCTGAAAACACCCGTCTCCACATCACAGCAGATGTCACCAAACCATGTCAGTACCACGCAGCACTGTTTCCCCTCCGCAGTGCTCAAAGGATGCCTTGTTTTCGAGGAGATCAGTCAGAAAATAACCACCGAGTACAGACCATCAAGGCTGGCGGCAGGTTGTTCACCACTGGGTATAAACCAAAGCCCTGCCCATTCCCAGTGACAGCTGTCAACACAACAGGGCTGAACATGTGCAGGAATCCCTCCATAAATCCTGTGCCCTCCGCAATGCAGAAGTCAGAGCTGAAATGCAATGTTATCTGGGGGTGAAGGCTTCAGGTGGGAGGTCATCACCTGAGCTTGCCCTGAAGAGCAGTTGGCTTCCTCAGAGCTGGATGAGCTGCACGTACCTTCCCCCTTAGCTTTGGGAGGGTGGCTCTTTATCATCAGGTGAAAACATCAGTGTTTCCAGAAAGCAACAGAATCACAGCCTAGTGATTGCACAAGGACAGCGAAGAAATACGGAGCCAGACTATACACCAAGAAGTTACAACAACTGCACAGGCAGTGGGAAAGAAAGAAAGATTTCCACTTGCAGGCTACAAGTGTTTTTGAAAGTTGTGTAACCACTCCAGCTGCTGTTCATACAGAATGCTGGTTGCAGTTCACAAATCAAATCCCACAGAGTCTAATTAGTGCACTGGGAAATTCAGCACCTTGAAATTTAGGTCACTTTGTTGCCTGAACATGACTAACAGAAGTGACAATAGGTGACTTTAGAAGTCCCAGATTGTCAGCATTGTCCTTAAATTGCACCCTGTTATAAAGAAGGAAGGCAGCCTCTATCACGGAAAGGTGGAGATGTAATGTTTATGCTAATTTGTGATACTCTGACAAACAGCGGTCCCTGAAGTGCACCAGTTTATGAAAACACTAAGGAAGAACACATGCACATCAGTGAATTCCATGTAAATATGGGTGAAAAACTACAAAAAACGTACCATTACAACCAGGAGCCTTGAACAAAGTCACAGTGCGGACCTGCTGTGCCTGGGAGCAGGCAGTCCTACCTGTGAGTCAAAGTGCAGCTCTGGCCAAGTGAGCTCCTCCTGCTCTTCAATTCCGGGGGGGGGGGGGGGAGGAAGAAAAAAAACCGGATCAATTATATCCCATGTTAAATTTACAGGATGAGGTCTACACTTAAATAAAAGAGACTGGTAAGTCAGTAAAAATGGCAGAACACTAAGATGAAGCTAAGTATAAAGACCTCATTGTATTAAGATGACACTTCACGGAGCAGGTCAGGTTGCTATGAGTTATAGATAATTATATTGCAAAAAAATACAGTGCTTTTACTCAAAAGTCCAGGGTGTGACAGCAGCTGAAGCATTTGCACAAGGCCACACAATAACGAGTCAGAGGAACCAAGGATAATCCCCTGTCAGGTCAGTTAAACACAACCTGGCAGGGTATAATGACAGGGGATGATCTAAAAGAACCTAGTTTGCTAAAATCAAGCCATAAGGTTTACTGAGATTTTAAAACTTATTCACCATTTTAAAAATATTTTAACCCCCCGCCAAAGAAGAGTAAAATACTTGGCTACATTTGAAAACAGTTTTCCCCAACTGCTCTAAATGATGTAGGGACCAGCACATTAATAAAGAAATATACAGCAATGACATCACTTCACACACACAGAACTTTAACCTATTAAAATAAACCCTTAATAGCACGTATGTAAGCCCACTTTTGGTTCCTAAAAATCACTCCAGACTCCCAGTATTACAAGAAGGAAATCAGAAAAAGGGCGTTACCTCAGAGAGAACTGAACAGGCACCTCTACACTAGGCAGACCAAGATAGGAGACCCCCACCACAGCAAGCTTTTGCCATTTCCAAAGCAGCACCCTGCAGCTAACCCACATCAAATGCAACTTTATTAAACCCAATGCGATACATCTTTGAACCAAAAGCAATTTTGAGGAAGGAACCCAAGAAAAGGTACAATCCATCCAAACAGCAGCTTGAGGTTGTCCCTTCACAGGGCAGGGAACATTAGACAGCATTTTGGCAAGACCCACAGCCAGGCATCACACCACACACCCACTGCCATTCCTCTGGCAAGGAGAAAGGGAAAAGCCTGCTGTGCTTCACCAGCCCTGCAACTGCCTACCAGCAGTGGGGACACCACAACTGATGCATTTCCACCACCAACACAAAGACTGGGCTTTGCTCTCACCTTCCAGAAGAGCAGTACAAACAACTTGCAGCAAACTTGCCCAGAAATTACTCTTGTTAAGCAAAGGATAGGACCACCACGGCACCCCAATGCAACTCCAAAGACAGACAGACAGACCGACTGACTGACCCCTGCACCCACCCAGCCCTCAATCACACTCATTTTAAAGGAGCAAAACTCGACTAAAATCAGCAACAGCCTCCTAAAGAAGCACCTTAATAATCAGGTCAGATTGGCATTTCCTGTAAGGAGCAACTTGCAGCCAGCATTACCTCCCTTCTTCTTAAGCTCACAGAGACTAAAGGTATGTGAGTGGAAAAAGCTATCTTCATGAAAACAGCCATCCATAAAACATCAGTGTTACTGACTGATGTTCCTGCATGAGCACCCTAATACCACAGTGGTTACCTTCAGAGTATCACAGTGCAATTTAACAGTCAGCTTAAACTGCTCTAACTGCAAGTTGTTGCTGGAGATTCAGTCCCTTTCTCTCCTTGCAACTATATATTCCCATTTCTGCCCCAGTACTGGTCCTGGCATTCCTCTGGCCCTGCCTGGACCAAATCAGAGAACAAAACCAGAAGAAAACTAGCCTGGTAGTGGAAGTTAAAATCAGTGAACAACTGGTTTTCAGCTAGATCAGTTCCTTGGTCCTCTGCACTAACCCACATGAGCCTGGCTGCCAACATGCCAGCGCCGTGCCCCCTCCTCCTCCTGGGGCAGTGGAAGCCCGAGTGGACACAAGCCAGCTGTCACTCTTCGTTCCAGCCACAGCCCGAGGGATGCCACCCTGCACACAGAAACAGCAGCTGGCAGCCATGTGGCTCCTCTCTACAGGGAACACACGGTCTGTCCTCTTGTTAAAGCGTGAAAAACCTAATGAAGGGAGAACGGGGAGAGACGGGTGACACTTAGCTAACTGCCAGAGAGGGTGATGGTGTATAAACTACGTGGTGTTGCTACAGATCCCTCTTTCTGCAGCACAGAAGTGCCTCTGAAGCATTTAGTTTACCAGTATCTCTCACTCACAGAAGAATCATGGTGCTGGGCAAGCACAGGCGACAGCGATTGTGAGCAGAGCAGTCACTGGGGCTGGGGAAGCAGCAGCAGAAAGCTGCCCAGCTCAGCTGACCTGAAGGAGAAGGACAGAATATCTGTGTAAAAGGCAGAAGAAATCTGGGTATGAATCTGAAATACAAACTCTAAGGGCTGCTACAGTCCCTGGACCTCAGGCCAGCTTCAAAAGGGTCAGTGTAATTTTCACAACAAGATACAGATAATGAAGTAGAATTATTTCTAATTTATTTATATTTTTTCTTGATCTACTTTATTTCTAACTTTTCTCTAATCCTGACGAGCCAAACCAGATTAGGTTCTCGGAGCATTAACGTTTGTGCTGTTAGGCTCCACCACAGCCCTTACATAAAGACAAGCCCAAGAGAGAAGCACTGGGCCTTTGGGGCCACGCAGCGTGCTCCATCCTGGAGGGCAAGTATGAAGGCAGGAGATGCACTATCTCCCAGAATAGTATGGGAGTGTTCCGAAAGTTCCAGGGTACAGCCTGGTACCATACCATTAAATATTAACACAAGTGATAGCTAATCTACTCGAGGTGAGTCAACTCTGACACAGGTTTTAACCATTTACAAAGAAAGAAGTTTGACAAATCAAGTCTAAGCACATAAATTATTGCAAGACGTGCTACGTTACAGTTTTGAGAGGGGAGCCACACGTGATAAAGATCAGAATTTTATTTTGCTGTTTGAAATAAAAGGTTTTGTAACCAACCCCGAGCTTGCAGTTCTTACAGTTTCATGGAATGAGGCAGTCTGCATTTGAACTGAGTTACTGCCATGCCTTCAGAAAAACAAACCCAGACCCTACAACCGATACATGAAGTGTCTCTGCAATAAACGGTGTCCCAGTAAACTTCTCTCTTGCTCTTCAAATCATATGGTAGCCAGCTCCAAATTGGAAGCAGCAACAGGAGCAAGAGGGATTTTTATAGAACAGATCACACTCGTAAGCACAATAAAATTTCACAGCAGAAAGGAAGAAAACAAAGAAGCTGCGCATTATGTTTCCTACAGCTGAGGTCCTGTGAGTGCTTTCAGCATGGATGAACTGGCACTATCAATAGGCTCTCACTCTCAATTACCCATTTATTTCTGCTGACATTTGGTTCTCAGCAACCTGTGCTATTACATTCCCTACACAACAAAGTTAAGTACCCATATTTACCTGTTCGAGACACGGAAATTCATGGTAGTTGCTCACTTACTGCTGCAGAGAACGGCCTGTCTCCTGCTCACTTCAGTCCTGCGTTTACCGAAACAAAGTTACCCAGGAAGCAGAAAGAGTCACCATGGAAATAAAACCAATTTAACAGAGGCTGCTGCAAAACCTCCGTTAATTAACCTATTTACGGTAAAACCATTTCTCCTCTCATTAAATGTAGCTGGTATCATTTCAATGACAAGAAGAAAAATACACTGGCCCTTCCATTCCTTGTAGGCTCTGGGCTTCAGCAAGAGATGCATTAGCACACAGTCTCACACCAGTGTTTTATCCTTCACCCCAGAGTTTGAACTGGAGTGGTGAACAGGAATTCAGGATTTGTGTCCGCTTTGAGCACACAAGCGAAGGTCCATCTATAAAACTGAACATAACATGTTCCTGAAAAAAGCAACAGGGATTTGTCCTCTTTGTTTTGAAACAAAAAGATCTGATTTAGAATGTAAGTTTAACCTTTGTTTTCACTTCTCAAATGCAGACTGCTGAACTCTTTAGAAAACTGTATCATGAATGGTTTCAATAACTATGTTGATAAATGAAATGGTCCACATCAAATTTCAGGAAATAAAAGGAACTCTAAGTACAGCATATAACAAAGCAAAACCTGTGAACATATTCTAACTCTGATCTTGCTAGCATACTGGTGTACTGCACCTGAAAGCTATGCAGGCTTCCAGGGACGGAGCAACAGCTGATTCATGAGCTGTTGCTCTAGCTGCTAGGGAGCAGCTAGAATATCCTTTTGATTAGTAACCATACAGCAACAGAGCCCTGCCCAAAAGGGACTGCACAGTGACAATGGCAAGGACTGTACTCTAAAGAGGGACTGTGCACACCCAGAGGCAAGGCTTTCAGTGCCAAGGATCACCTGGAGTTTAATGTGGGCACTGTGACGAGTTCCTCTCCTGTCTGGCAAATCTGATAACAACAAATCAATAATGATCAGCCACAAACAGTATGTAACGCACAGCAGCTCATATGCCTTGGACCATCTGGATGTCTATTTGCAGAGTAACCAATTTGTTGCTGTACCTAATGCAAATTTCGTGACTGCGAGGTGCAGAGTTGGAGGGTGGGAGAGGAGCATGAGCAGCGCACCACCCTCACGTGAAGTCTCCGATGACAGGAGCAGGGCAAGCTTCTCAGAGCTGCACCAGCAAAGAGCCAGGGAGAAGGTTTGGAGGGTGTCCCATTCTCCCTCCAAAACCCTAGCCAGGAAATCCAAGCTAAAAAAAAAGGTAGCGATGGCCTAATAACAGCAACAGCACGCCAGATCCTTGCCTCCACGGGCTTTTCTTTGGATACAGGTCAACAAACAGCACACAAAACCCCCCAAGTTTTTATACGCCTTCAAGTGGGTCATATAAAGAAGACAAACCTTCACAGCACTGGTGAGAAGTGAGACTTACCATGCATGATCGGTCTCATTTTAAAATGTGGTAACTGAGAAATCAAGGAGCAACTACAGCAGAGCAGAGTCAAACTGTGCAGACTCTGCTCTCCAGTACAGCAGTGACCAGAGCACAAATCCACTGTGGGCACAGCCACACCGACGCAGTCTCACAGGCTCTACGGAGCCAAACGCTGACAACAGGAGAGGCAGAGACAGCCAGGTCAGGTCCCTGGCAAGGTCAGACCTCCACCACAAAAACATGTGTCATCTTAAGTTTGGATGAAGAAAGATTTTGGTAGGACAACTCTCCAAGAAGGTCTCCCACAGAACTCAGTGGGAACCATGGATATACACAGGGTATGTAACTAGATCCTTAATGTACAACTAAAACACGTTATTTATTCTGGAAAAGCAATGGGAAAGGTCACAGTTCGAGACATCCTAAAGCTAAAAACCCAAATGGCAGTTCCATTAGAACTTCCTGGTTCTTGCCATCAGAGGAGCTCAGCGTGGAAGATAACACTATTCAGTCATGAAAATCTCTCTTTTGAACAGAATTCAAGCAGAGGATAGTTAAATGAACAACTGAAGAGGAAATTAAGTGTAAACATGGACTCTAACCCCATTCTTAACAAATGTCCCCAGTGAAACCAGCATGGGAGATGGTTTAGCCAGCTGGAAGCATGTTTGTAGCTATGAGTAAGATAAATACGAGGCATTAAGCAACTCAGTATCACATCCAATGTATTAAAATTAATTCAGTACATAATAGCACTCTTGTTGTCAATCAAAAGCTGTATAGAATTGCACCTAAGTACATGAGACATGAGCATGGAAGATACGATCCATAGCAACTCTTAAATTTTAACAAATCAAAAAACCCTAAGAGTCATTTAAATTTGATCCAAAGAGGAAATGTGAAGGATCCAGAGGATTACAGCCTCTCCACGAGCAGATAATAAGGATCTGAGTGACTACAGATGCAAAGAAGGGAGTCCCAAGTTCAGAGACCCAAGATGTGAAAACTTGGGTTTGTTGCTGATGTTTGTTGCTGCAGGAGGTGCAAAAGTACAATAATTTAAAAAGACAGACATAAAACTTTGTCAGATAAAACAATACAGGGATTACAATCTGCCCTAACTGAAGCTGGTGGCAACTGTGTACTTCAAGTTGTAGCTGAGATTCCACTCGAGCAATGGTAATTTCAATGTTACATGTTTCTAGAGAACATGTACATTTATGTATATATATATATATATACATATGTATGTAACATATATTCTGTATTTATACAGAACATGTATGAATGTTACTTGCAGTGGAAATTTTCTTGTGACATGTCGAGCACACACTGACTGCTAGAGAAAGAAACTAGGAGCAGACCAGAGCATGGAAAACACTGCTTTTGCTGGGGATAACCCACATGGTGGCACGCTGTGTATCGCTGCACTCCAGAAATGCACTGCACCAGGATGAATGCTGCTGTGCTCTGAGGACACGTGAGCGACCAACGGTCACTCTGAGAAAGAAGTTAAAGAAAAGCAGGAGCAGTGGTAGTGTCTGGAGATGCTTGCCCCACAAGGCAGGAGAACCAGTGCATCCCCTGCAAGAACAAAAGCATCTGGTACAAACGTGCGTCAGCTCAATCTGTGTCTCAAAGCTGAAGGAGCTAGCAGGATTTCCCACCCATCTCTTGCCTGTTTGCTTAGTCCGTAAGGTGGAGAGGAAGAATAAAATCTAAGTCATACTCAGCAAGAGAATGACAGAGCCTGATAGTTGTGCACTCATGGAGACATAACTGATATTTGTAAAGAATGATGAACTTTTGGATTTGTGGGACTTGACCAAAAAAATCATGACAAAACTATAAAGTACGTATGCCCACACACTACCTACTGACCTCCCAGGAATTATCAGGTAACCCTAAAGAAATACGTTCCTTTGTTCTCACGTTTTGGAAAATTGCTCAGGTGGACTCTCAGTTCTCAGTACTTATTATTAAAAGTATTTCAGTGGTGCTTAGATGGCCTGCAGCAGTACTGAAACCCCTCTGCCTTCTGCTACAGGCATTGTGACTTACAGAAAAATCAGAACCTGACACTGCTTCTGCAAAGGAACAAAAATAAAATATCACAAGACTCAACAAATACAGCAAGAGTAGAAACAGGCATTACATGCACATAGTTACATCATTTTCACTTAATTAAAAGTAATATAATTCAGAGGAGCATCTGAGATTGCGTAGTGGTCACACACCTATTTGCTACTAGCTGACTATGCCTTGAAGAGAATGAAGGCAGGGATAATTAAAGCCTCAGCAGAAGATGTCCCATGTAGAAAAGGGCACTTTTGGGAATGTTGGTGAAAGGGCCATGGCAGTGTGCAAAACAGAAAGTGAGAGGACATGACTGCACAACAGTGAAACAGCAAAGAAGTGTAATGTGGACTTACGGTAAAGCTGTGAAAGCCCAATCAGTAGAACACATTTCTGTGTAATCTCATTTCAAATGAAAATGTCAGTAACTTAAACGTATGTCTGACGCCAGTGGAAATCAAAACTTCTTTTCATTGTTGTTCTCTAATTCAAAGGACTTGGCTATCAGACATGAGATCGGTGTCACGGGAGAAAAGCTTTACTTGGAATAGGACATCAGAATTCAGGCTGCTTCATCTGACCTGTTTCCACTGTCATGAGTGGCAGAAGAATCTCCCACTCTAAGTGGCAATGATCTACCTAGGTCCTACACTGAGTGTCTACTATAACTTACTTGCTCATTCTTGGCAGCTGAAACCCTATGTAGACCCTGACTACTGATGGCAGAGCTGCCAGCACAGGACATCAGTCCAGCCTTGGTTTAGCTCAACATGCCTTCCAGACCACTTCTCTTACAACTCCTCATTAGCATACTTTGCTTTTCCATACTCACAACGATGCCAATGTGTGACTTAAAATACACGCAGGCCAGGCTACATCTGTCACTAGCTCTTATCTGAACAGAAATATCAGGAAGGGAACAAAGGCCACACAAGATATGAGGGAACTGGCGCACGTAGCTGGTCTGCCCTCAGAGCCCCAGGCAGCACAGCAGCTGGGGCTGGCAGAGGGAAGCACCGTCATAGGGAAGCCCACAACGCTGCACTTCTCTTAGGCATTTTCCCTTCCCTGCATGCCTCACATGTGGACAGCTAGCTCCAAGGCTGGACGGAGGAGTCTGCACATAGGGAAGAGAATTCATTTCCCTTGTGTCAAAGCTGTGGCTGGCAGTGTGAGGATAGCTTTTCCTTTGCATGCACAGGGTATGAGGATAGCTTTTCCTTTGCCTGCACACAGACCCTCATACACAGCTTGCTCGCTGAGCATCTCGCCGATCTGCACTGCATGGCCTGTGCTGCAGAGGACTGGAGCGTCTGGATCACCAGCACGGAGCAGCGGGGTCTCTCGCTGCACTCTCTGGGCTCCTGGCACTGGCATCAGGCCGGGGGCTGTCCTGTGCCCTCAAGAGTGCAGCGGCACCAGTGCAATCCCAGTCGAGATCGGGGCAATGGGACAGGAGATGCTTTTCAGCCCAGGCTTCCTTGTTCTCCCTCCAGGAAAAGGAATCCCAGCCTGCCAGGGTCTCTCCACTCCTCAGCGGAACGGCACAATACAAAAGGAACTACACCAGCATGCTAAGTGATTTATAGAGGAACTTCCTTCTCTATTCCTTGTTTAAGACCAGCATGTCCCCATAGGTGTGAGACATATATAAATACCCTGCCCGGGGTTTGGCCGGGACAGAGTTAATTTTCTGAAGAAGCCAGGAGAGCTGACCCAAAGCAGCCAAAGGGGTATTCCATTCTGCGTGACTTCCAAGCAATGAGCAAACTGCATTGCACATCACTCACTTCAAATATTCTTTTATTAGCCTTGTTGTTATTTTCTTCTCCCTTTGCTGTCTTGTTAAATTGTCCTTATCCCAACATAGGAGTTTCATCTTCTTCTGCTGACTCTCCCCCCTGTCCCACCAGGGAGCAGGCCATGAGTGAGTGGCTGTGTGGGGCTCAGCTGCCAGCTGGGCTGAACCACAGCATAAACATACACACAGATTTACTTGGAGCAGCAGAGGCTTGGACAGACCTGGTTTCAGATATGCTCCTGTAAATTGAATCCTACTCAAAAAGTCATAGCAGAATCCTCCCTGGCTTAATTGAAGGCAGGGCCAGTACTTCTCACAGGAGCTTCTGAAGCTCCACATATCCAAACTACATAAAGAATACGGAAGCAGCTGCACAAATCACAAGAGCAAGAACTTAGCCATAGGTGTCTTCTAATGAGTTCAGTCACTGACACAAGAACTGATCATATCTACCATTAAAAATCAACAGATACATCAAAATGCATGTCAAGCCACGTTCATCTAACAAAATCAAAATCTGATTACCAAGGTCAGCATGAAGTCCATGGCAACAAGTAAAAGAACTTCTTGTGATAAAAGTACTGATGGTGTCTCAGTGAGGTAGCCCAGGTACTGAGGAAAGGGCAGTTAACTAGTGTGTGCTGATTTACTTCTCGGGTTACCATCTACGCCACATCTGGATCACTGCTTCCAGACACTGAACTTATTCCTTTACAGCTACCACTCACTCTGCAGGATCATACAAAGCCACGGGGCATGCAGCTATGTTTATATTTATCCTTTATATCTATCAAATTATCTATTCCTGTCACTCCTCACTAGTTTTTAAGATTATTGCCTGTCAGTGTTTTAAGAAACCAGGCAAAGAACTGGTCAGGTATCATCGCTGCTTATATCCTCCTGAAATTACCAAAACAATCCAAGTGGCTTTCCCTCCCTATTCTTTGTCCATAAGGAAATATGTCATTTCACCTTTACCTGCACAGCATGGCCACCGTACAGCTTAGGGGGAGGAGAGGAGGAACACCCTCTCAAAGCACACCGGAAAGGAAAGCCTTCCGTCATGACTCCATGATTGCTAGGAAAATGGTGTTTGAACAGGACAGGGTGACACAACATTCAACGACCGGCTCCACCCCAGCTACCACCCCAGCAATCACAATGGAGTATTTATTCTAGGACAAGCAGTCGTGGCTAATGCTTGACAATGGGATCACTGGTCCTCCTCCCAGACAGACGGCCAGAACTGGAACATGTGGGCTAGAACGGAAGGGAAGAACCATTTTCAGAGGAACCAAGTGCATAAGTCACTCAGTTTTTCCCTGAAAAAACTTAAGTCAATCAGAGTTTTGTTTTCCAGCTCAGGCTGGATGCTGCTGCCCCTTAAGGCATCCCTGCTGATAAGTGTGACTTAAACCCCCACAGAAAGGTTGGCGGTAGTTTACAAAGGCCATTTATAAACGAGAACACAGTTGAGCAGCAGAGTCTGTCAAGCCTTCTGTGGCACTGACAGTGTTGGGAGTGCAGTAGGAGGAAAAGAGCAGGAGTGCTGTGGAGCTCAGGGTGAAAGCCTGGCAAGAGCCTGGTGGCATCACCTGCCTTTGGGCCACACGCAGAAAGTCAGAAGCAGGGTGCTGGGTGCAGCTCGACAACATTTTCCTCCTACTGCAAGGCAGGTTTCACAGCTGTAAAAGAGCTACATTCAAGTCTGATAGGGAAGAGGGGAAAAAAGAAGTAAGATTCACGTTTCAGCTAGAGCAAATGCTTTTCCCTACCGGTTACTGAGTCACTATGCTACAACTGGGAGCCAAATGGCAGATACTCTCTACCCACTGGGAATGCCACCAAAGGCTGTTTAATGTATCAGGAGAAGTATGGAGAGGTTTCCAGTGCTGCATCTTTGCCACAGAAGCAGCAGAGGCTGCAGGGAGCCAGGAACACTGCTTACACCAGCCCAACTCCGGCAGGCGCTGAACAGCACACTGTCAGCAGGACGCCTTCCTTTGCTTCTCCACCTGCTTTTCCCTTGCTGTCCCTCTTGGAACAAAATGTTAGACTCATGAGCACAGCCCTTCTGAAATGCTCTCCTCCGTGGTCATGTGCACAGCTGGGCGCCGCTCCCTTCAGGGCCCAAGTAACCACCCGTGGCAACAACAGCCCATCCCAGGAGCAGGAGGCCCAGCACGCCCAGCACCTGGGTGAGCTCCGCCACAGGCCAAAGCAGGACGAGGCCAGCAGCAGGAAGCTGCTGGAGCCCAACAGAGCCGGCTGCCCAGCTGAGCAGAACGGGACATAACAGGCCGTGCTTTTCACCGTGTCGCTCACGCTGGCCACAGCCTCCAGTGCTCCCAGCAGAACGGCAAGAGAGGAATCACAGCAAGGAAAACACACACAGCACAGCGCCCAGAAGCTGTTCATGCATCACGGCCTCCTCCCAACACCGCCCACACCAGTGCCGCACTGCGCTCGGCAGGCATAGCCGGAACAGCCACTGCCCCCGCCCTGCTCTGACAGACCCACCAAGAGCCCTCTGACTTCACTCCCGCTGCACCAGGCTGCACTGGTGCTGGCTGGGATAGAGTTAATTTTCTGACGGCAGCGGGTATGGAGCTGTGTTTTGAAAACAGTGCTGATAATGCAGAAATGCCACAGCTCCGTGCAGTGCTTACACAAGTCAAGGGCTTTGCTGCATTTTACTGAAAGGGCTTAAGTATATATGATATGAAATACTCTCTTTCTAAACAAAATAAAACACCAATATGTGTGCTATCCTAAAGTGTGGCATATTATACAATTAAAAATATGATCTCTGGAGGATATATTTGGACCTTGATGCATCTTCACATGTTTCAGTGAAGAGGGCTACTGAAAATTAAGAGCATTTCTAATTCAGTCTTTCCTGTAGCCTTGTACCATGCAGCAGTTTCCAGAAATCACAAAATATAGAGAGAGAATCAACCTTTTAATCCCAAATATGGAGAAACACATGGTCTGTGGCACAATCCAAGTCATCAACACAGAGAAGTCTGCCAAATAAAAGGTCAACTAAAGAATAACGAGAGTGTCTAGCATCATCCCAGGGACTTCTAATACACTAAGGGGAAGGGGAGCTGTGTGGACAAGTTCTTTGTTCCCTTGTGCCACGGGAAATCCTGGTGCCAGTGGTATGGAGCTGATGTGAATCACACCCTGTATCCAGTCATCCAATCTTTTTTGAAAGACACGACCCACGGTGTTTTATGTGAGCAACATTCATACTGCAACAGCAAAGGACAACGTTCTGTCCAGGGCACCTGCAGCACTAACCAAACTGTGAGCCAGGTCCACATTACGAGTTAGTCAGCTAACCTCACTGTGGCCTGTTCAGATGTTCAGATCATTTAAAACTGTAGTTTAGAGCTAGTTTTATTGTCAGTTTATACCAGTGAGAAAAACAGTGCACAGCAGGTGTAGAGGGTGGTACTGCCATCTTCTCCTTCAACACTGATCCTAACTTTTAGCAGTGTTTCTTTCATCCAGGATTTAAAGGTATGACATTTTATTTGTGTGTCACCTTGATGGTGGAGCTTCCTTGAAGACTTGAAAAAAGTGAAGTGCAAAATGACAGAGGCTGTGACACCATGAGGAACAGGATAAAAGCTGGGTTTAACTACAACTCTTGGATAATTTTGCGACTAGTACAAAAGAAGATGGACTCCATGCTAACTTTGCTATTAGTTGTTTGCACATAAGCACATCTGTCTCTGCTGTATCTGTACTACACAGGATACAGTCCCCTGTACGCTGCTGCATAAAGTTCCCACGCCTGTGTCAGATGGGTAATTTATTCCACCTTTTGTTCCTACAGGCCTAAGGTCAGTAGACTGGTGTTGCTCAATCTGCTGCAGGCCAAGAACTTTTTCAGATTTGTGGATGTCTTGTGAATGTCTCATCTTTGTATCAGCTGGTTTATCTACTATTTTAATTACAGAAGAATTTGGACTATGAGTATGTAATTGTCTCAGGATTAACTTATCGAGTAGCTAATAACCAAAAGAACCCAAACAAAACCTAGCTGTCTGGTCCAGAATCACAGGATGCTAGAATGGCACAAGTTGTAAGGGACCTTAAAGATCATCCCAACACCCCTACCACATATGTATCCAACAGAAAGTCATCTGAAAGACCTCTGATTCAGGTTCTTGTTAGAAGCAGAATGTCAGATGAGCAGTATTGCCACTGAACTGAGCTTAATGGCAAATTTTACACCCCTGACAGACATGAAAACTTCCACAGAATTGACTTGGGAATCTCACTGTGCTGTATCTGAATGAATAACACAGGCATGCCATAGGTGTGTAGCTGAATGAATGATGCAACGTCCACCTTTCATCATCCTGTGTGATTCACAGAAGGTCTTTCATGCCAAAGTGTAATGGCACCGCACAGTCAGTGTACAGCAGGCAGATCATAAAACAAAAGGACATGCTGCCTACAAGAGTAAGTAAATCCCTAGCTATACAGAAGAAAAATTCCCTAGGAGCAGTTTTGGAGACCTTGGCTGGTTTGGTTGGGTTTGTGCTTTGCATTTTTATAAAAGAGACATCTTGACTGTGTGTAAGAAGCTGAATCGGATGGAAATAAGTGCATGATGTATTCTGGCATGAAATACATCCCATTGTGAACCTGATCTATTTCTACAGAAATCAGTGCTGTCTTTCTAGATAAGCCTGTGAGGAAAAGAGACAGTTTTGACACCATTACTGTTGTATTGATTTTCTTCTCCTGTTTGAATAGGAAAAATTGCTGATTCCAGCGTTCTGTAATTCTAGTGGTTCTAGGACTAACTGTAGTCCCCACCTGGCTCGCTTACTTCTACTAATACTATCCCACCTCCCAGGTCTTTTCAGCATCTTAGGGTTTTGCCGGTGTTTTGTTATCTCAGAATTAAAAATCCCAAACTGGGTAAAAGGGGGTAACCTCCAAATGCTCATCTCTAGTTTAGGTATGTCTTTTTTCCCTGCCACACCCGCCTCCGCCCTCAGTTTCTGCATCTTCTGAGCAATACTGATACTTTTACATCACTGTAATGGGCTTCACAGTTATCAGAGAACAGAATTAGCAATGGTGACACTCAGTGACGTCTCTGCGGTGTTATCGAACCTTTGGGAAGAGGCTCACAAGTCAGGTAGCATATCACCTTTCTCAGTAACAGCTTACTGCCTTCACTGTGATTTTCTCAGACACTGAGGCTGAAGAAGACTAGCAGTGTATTTACGGACTACCCTGCAGCTCTTCAACTGGTTTTCCTGAACACGGAAGCAGACTTCTCTATGGAGCATAAAAGGGGAAGAGATCTAAATATAGCTATTGTGTACTGTAAAGCCTGGCTTCCTGGTAATGAGAGCCAAATCACCCCGATCCATTACCAATACTTTCACTCAGTTTTGATAGCCTAGTACTTCATACCAAGCATGAGGACTTCCACCCACCTTAAGTAATTCCCAGATTGCATTAAATACTGTTCCTTATGCATTCACAACCAAACAGGGTTACATAAAGGTAAATGGTGAGACAGATCTATTTATTTGTCCCTACTTACCATTTTGGTGAATAGATCTCATCCACCCAACATCTCCGACCAGAGATGACATACGGACATCCACGACATCGCTGGGCAGCCCCACTGGCTTTTTCATCCTCTCTTTTCCATGAGTGTCTGGAGTTCATTTGAAAAATTCTGTATTAGCACACAAAAAAATAAGTTAGTTCCTTTGCCTTTATGGAATTTTACCACAGTCCAAATTTACTTTTTTCTTTCTCACAACATAATCCATTCTTGCAGCCTTGCATGTGTGGAGCCACACACTCCAGAAGGACTCCTCAACACAGAAATTGGCATTTATTGCACAGGCATCCAAAACATGGTGTTTTAGTGGTCCTTTGGTAAACAAAGCTCCATTTTTACTCCCCGAGCCATTAAAAGTTGGTTTAGTGACTGGTACTGGGAGTTCCTTAAATTCTCCCAATAATAACAACTTTCAGTGAGTATTTCCTACTTCCTTTGATCTATGCAAATACTTATTTTATCTGAAGACATGAAAGAACCAGACAGCCTTCAGCACCTGCCCAGTTGGTTCCTACACAGAGGAGAATACTTTGTAAAAATCACCATTTCCTTGTAGAAAATGCTCCGCTCCAGTCCAGGGGAGTGCATGGTACACAAGGGAGCAAATTTTTCACCTGCAAAGATTAAATCATGCTGTGACAATTTTCTTGGTCTGAGAGCAGGTTTCCTGAAATAAGTTCAACAGTCTAGTCTGGAGTTGGACATGAAAACGTGTCTCATGGTTTCATCTTCTAATCAGAAAACCAAGACAACAAACCTTTTTAACCTGCACTTAGACCGAATTGAGCTACTGAGAACTATAGGAATGTACCCAGTGCCACACCTAAATTAGTAGTAACTAATTCTCTTTAATTTTTATGCATATTTTGGAGCAAACCCCCAACACACCATCTGCCAGAGACAGTATCTGTTCTCTGTTCAATCCTACTGGTACCTTCAGGAAAAAGGGCATTTGGGAATCCTCTCACGAGCTGACAAACCCTCCAATTGCTCCTCACATCTCAATCTCTGCATCTATACTTAAATAGGATTTTCGATTACTATTGCCACCTTAAAAAAAGATACTTGCCTAAAAACATTTGCTCTGGCCCTCCAGTCTGATAAAACTGCTTTACATCCACCTGTTTCTGCAAAGAAGCCTGAAGCTGACAGGCTCAGGCTCCAAAGAGCATCAGTGATGGCTCCAGATGTCCCTGCCCCTGCTTTGCCAGCTTTCACTCTCCATGCCACGTGTGATGAACCAGATGAGGAAATCAGTCTAGATGAAGAGTGACTTGGGTTTCTTTCAGCTGTGTCATTCTTACAAGGACAGTGGCTGTGAAAACTAGCTTAATTGGCATTGCCATTTAACCTGAAGCCACAGCTCCAAGCAGTTCCACTCAGCTTTGGACACCTCAGTATCGTGTACTTCGTGGTTGTACAAGGTGAAATTCTAGATCTTCCTGGGCTGCCTGTCTTGAACATTCAGCAGAAATCCATTATGTGGATCAAAGCAAAGCCTCAGACATATTAAGATGTCTTACTTCCAATTTGAATGGAAATTTTCTGAGCAGAGTGGAAACTGTTGTCCACCTCAGAACACACAGAACTCCAAGGTCCACACAGGGGTGGCGATGGAATTGCATCTATCAGTGTTTGCTAGGAACGATGGGTATGAGAATCATCTTCTGCAGGACAACATAACCTGTCTAAATAAGAAAGAGCAGGTATCCAGTATCTGCTCAAGAGCTGCAGAGCCTACTCCAAAGGAGGTGCTCCCCTGAATAAACTGCTGCACACTGAGCCAGCTCTGCTCCAGCTCAGGGGTCGGTCTGTCACGTGCTGCGGAATTGCATGCAAAAATTTTGCCTGAGTGCAGATGAAATGCTGGGCTTTGAGGGAACACTTATCCTTAGAGAGCAAAAAACAACCCAACATAAGCAGCACATCCACTGAAGATCTTTGGGTTTCACCTTTTCTCAAGACACCAGTTGCCAAGTGCTACCTCCATACTAATTCAGTGCCTATTGCAAAAACTGTCCGAGCGCTTCAAAATAACAAGTGACCAGCTCAGCTCTCCCAAAGAAAACTCTTAAGAACTCTTGCACTGCACCCAGCTGCTATCAACATCAGATGAACCATTATGTTTTCTTGTCAGCATTTACAAATAAATATTTTGTAGTGTGAGGAAGGCTCCTGTGCTGTAAAAATGATGATCCAGACCTACGGAGGGTATCTACCCCTGACCTCAGCGCAGATAGTGAAGTGTCTCATCCACATTAGTAAAATATTAACAGAGGCTGTAAAACAAGAGGCTGTACTGAATGTAATTTCATTTACAGACGTTCAGAAAATTGACATCACGGCTACAAGAACGTATAAATAACCACAGCAGCAACATCTCTGGGGGAGGCACTCTACGGGCTCAGCTCATCTACAGGCACAGCAGAATCTGGACTTTGCAAAGCACGCTGAGAAGCTCCTTTTCATACAACAGTTCTGAGAACCTCTGAGAGACTTTTTTCCCTCCACCTTTATTTGTGTTTGCCCTTTCTTTCAAGAAGCATGTGCACGGGAGGCTGCGCCAAGTGCCTGGGAACCACGCTCATCCCCCTGGCCGTGCTCTGCACCCTCGCCAATATTCTGCTGTTTTTCCCTGGAGGAGAAGTGCCTGAGCAGAGCCTACACATCACAGATGAGGTTTGGTGCTTCGGAGGGATCGTGGGATCTGGTGTGCTGGTGAGTACATAAATCCAGACAGCCCCACCTTTCCTCCCCCCACCATGACTCTGCATTGCTGGACCTCCTCTAGTGCCCCAAATGCAGGTTCTGACACTGCAGAGCCCTCTTTGATACACGTTATGAGCCATGCAACAGTTTTGCAATAAATAATTTAGTGATAAGGAAAAAAAAAAGTATGGAACTGTTTTATTTAAAAGCAAATTTAACTTGAATTAATCCCAATTCAAACTGTATTTCTGTTATTGGTAGATGATCTTTCCTGCCTTGGTATTTCTGGGCCTTAAGAATAATGATTGCTGTGGATGCTGTGGTAATCAAAGCTGTGGAAAGAGGTTTGCGGTAAGTGACAGGAAATGTGGCAAAAAAGTAAAAGCTAGATTATTTCTCATATGAAATGTATGTCTTCTGCTCACAGTCGTGGAGAGACTAGATAGACAGACGTTGCCCAGAGGTAGGACACAAACCCCTACCATTTCTCTGAGAGCTGGAAAGGAGAAATAGCAGGCTGTAAAAACTGTATTACGCCTCTGATGCTCTGCCACAGGCACCACAAGGGTACTGCCTTGCTGTATTTTGCTATCACAAGATCTTTGCTGTAGCTATTGCAATTAGAACTAATGGCTGATAGCTCTGCAGGTTGTTTTGCAGAGTGTAACAGTTCTCCCTTTGTTCATTTCCCATTGGCAGTTCTTGAAACTGGTGAGGCCATTGGGCACTACATTCCCAGGTCACTGCAGACCCACACAATGGACTGCAAGTATCTCACTGGGCTGGAGGGAGATTTCCGGGTGGAAGAGATGTCAGGAGTCACCAGAGCCGGGTAGCTGGGGCTCTGCTTTGGCTTTAGAGCTTCCTTCCACATGAGAAGTCAAAAGTTTCAGATGGATACCTCCAGACACTAGCACACCTTTTGAGCATTTCAGTTTAAAAATGAGATTAGAGAAAAAATAAATCTATTTCTACCACGAAATTTGACATAAATTGTTTGGTGCAATTATTATGCTTTTTTATAAAGGAACAGGTTTTCAAGTTAAAGAAAAAAAAATAGGAAAAGAATCACAACTGTGAGGGTAACAAGGAGCCTTCCCTAGTTCCCCATCTTTGGTGCTGTCTTCATGCAATCCCAATAAAGCATGCTGAACCTGGCAGGGTGTGGGGAATGGAGCCACATTTCCCTTCCCCACCCTGTATCACCAACTTGCTGCCAGCAGTGAGCATGGCCGAGCTCAGCTCTGAAGGCCCCTTGCAACCCAGCGGCTACAAAGCCACCCCCGCTCAGGCACACCGCTGCAGCACAGCCAAGCCGGGTGTGGCTGTCATGGGGTGTCAAGCCACGGGTGCTCCCTGCCTGGGCTCCCTCCTGCTGGCGTGGGGAGGCTGAGCACCACGCCCAGGGTGCTGCCCATGAAGCTCTGCAGGACAGGACCTGGTCTGCGGCTCATGTTAGTGCAGCTGGCTGAGGCTGGGGACATCAGTGTGGCCACAAGTACCACTGCACTGTACTGAGTGATGGTGGCCTCACCACAGCATGCGGAGAACTTTATTTGTTCTTCCGTGGAAGCAGAACCACCATAATTATGCCTACTGCATAATGTGTGTTAGCCTCATCAGACAGATCAGCATAGCAATGCCAGCGCTCAAGGCAAGAGTCTTGTCATCAGTTCCAAATAAAAGCTCACAGGTCTAAAAGTATATTTTTTTTTAGCCTCCACCTGTATCACTCTGATAAAACAAAAGACACTGCCTCTACCTACAAACTGGTATGGCTACAGATGCTTCAGAATTCAAGCAGGCAGGCCATATACGTTTTTGCATGATTAACTTATATGTTAGCACATATGAAAATGCTGTAATAGAAAAAGAAAGGCATCCCTTCCAATCCACTCTCACTGCAATAGTAGAGCTAACGACAACCAGCACCCAAGAGAGGGGATAAAGTATACAGACATGAAACCTGAAGGGGGGGCTCAAGATGGAAAACTTAATTACTTAGTCCAAATACAACCAGGATACCAAAGCTAACTTGTGAAGAGTACCGTAGATCTTTCTTTAAGGCCTCGAGTGGTGTTGTAAGTCTTACAGTCTCTTCAGAAAGACACGCAGGCACTTCAGCAAAGCAGGGCTCTGGACAAGGCCTGTTTGGTGAAGAGCATCTCGAGGCAGGAGTGCCATCTACTGTGTCCACACTAGCCCCTCTGTCTGCAGGCAGACTGTGCACCCTGTGCAGTCCGGTCTGTGCCAGCAATCTGGCGTGTTTCAGCTGCTCAGGAGCTGACTACTGGGGCCACTCAGAGCTGAGTTTAGGAAATGTTCATTCACATTAATAAGACACATTCCATTGTCTGAATGAGATAAAAAACATTATTTTTCTCTTCATCAGATGTTTTCTTCCATACTATTTGCTGCAGTTGGAGTTCTGGGAGCTGGATACTGCTTTGTTGTGTCATCAGTAGCCATAAATAGAGGCCCTAAATGCAACACTGGAAATGACTGGGTCTATCCTTTTGTGGATGGGTAAGACAAAATGATCAGAAAAAGAAGTTATGCGGTTTATGTTTGTGATACAATTTAACTTACAAATCTGTTGTATAAAAATTAGAATTCTACTGTTTGGCTAAAACACAGAAGGTCTGGGAAAAGCCAGCAATACTAAATGAGGTTCAAAAGCACAAATGTAAAGAATAGCAAGCAAATTAAAACTAAGGAGCTTCGAAGAAGCCAACAACAGAATGCACAGCCTTTTGGGGTGTTGGGGGGGGCCTCTGGAGATCTGGTGCAGAGTCACACAGAGCAGGTTATGCAGGATCATGTCCAGGACCATGGGTTTGGGATCTCCCCAGAGAAGGAGAACCCCCAACCTCTCTGGGCAGCCTGTCCCGGGGCTTGGGCACCCGCAGAGTGAGGAAGTTTGTCCTGTTGGGAAGGACCTCTCACTGCTCCCTCCTGACACCTTGCCTTTCAAGTCACTTGCTTCAGTTGATCTAGAAACTCAAGCAAAACCACACTCTAGACAAGTAGCACCAGTGTGGTGAGGGTAAGCCTTTCTCACAGCACTGAGGCTAACAGCACCTCACCACAGCCACAGTCTGTCAGCATGACAGGCCCCATCTCTGCAAGCTAGCACAGGCTCCTTCGTAACGCCTCGCTCCCTCCCCAGGAACTATCTCTCTAACCACACGCTGTGGGACGTATGTCAGTCACCCAAAAACATCGTCCCATGGAACCTGACCCTCTTCTCCTTGCTGCTCATCATGAGTGGGATCCAGGTGGTGCTCTGTGGCATTCAGGTGGTGAACGGCCTCTTTGGAACCATCTGTGGGGACTGCAAATGCTGCGGATGCTGCGGGGTGAGCGACTGTTTTCTTTCAGTATTTGGTGTACTCGTGATAGGCATATACACACACAACCAGGTGACAGTGGGAAAACCTAAACTAGCCTTCACTCAACACGATGGTCATGTCTTTATGTACAGCTGGACCCTCAGGGTCCTGGGTGCTAAAGACATGATCTCAGTCTGTATCTGTGGTGTTTTTCTGACACCTTCCCACAGCCACTGGAAAATAATATAAACCTTTGAAAGCCAGGGGAACAGCAGACACTAGATGACCACCATGTTTTACTCTTCCAGGGAGATGGGACTGTCTAAAGAACACAAATACTGCAGACAACCCTCCCTTTTGCAGCTGATCCATGTGGCAGCCCTCCGATGCATCGTCCCCAGCTAAGATGAGAATGAAGGGCACTTCCCATGCTGACATTGCAAAGCCCTGACTCTTTCTCTAGCCTTCTTGAAACCCTTCATCACAGAATAAAATAAGTTAAATTCAACTCTCATATTTACTTTTGTAAAACAGTTTCCATTTAAGAGTGTTGTTGGGCAAAACATTTTCGCTCCTGAGTCAGCTTGTCAACTGGGAATCACCAGATGCTGCTGGTACAAGCCCAGTTGTAATGCAGTTGTGTCTACATTGTGTTTATCAGATGGAAATAATGCACAGCTAACTTTTTTTGTGTACATGTTTACATGGAAAAGCAAGGACTGACTCTTCCAGAACTGCTATGATTAAAATGTTCTCTGTAAAGAGTCCCTGTTACCAGAGTGATTTGTGAACCTCACGGTGAGCTCTCGCCTCTTGTCTGTGTCTGACACACGGGTGTGTTCAGCATCACTCTAAGCGCAGGGTCAGAGTAGCTGAGTGCTCTGGGGCGTTAGTGGGTACCACAATGCCCTACTTCACGCTTGCTTGAGAAAGGCCAGCTCATGTCCATTTCTCAGCACCATGGGGATCCAGCTTCTTCAATAATTCATAGTGAATTTTCCTCCCACCAGTCACCAGAGGGAATGTAACACCACCGTATGGATGTAGAAAATGAAACTGAAAGAAGAAAGCGTAAGGACACGTGAGGCTTGTAGCAAGGCTTTCCTCAGCCTGCAGCTGTTGTGCTCCAGGGACCTCCCAAGACAAAGGTCCCCTCTCTCACTGAACTCTTCCTGAGGGATTTCTGCTCCATGAAGCTGCCCAGTTGTTTCCTGGATCTCAATACCCCCCCTTCCATAGTATAACTTCATGTTGTGGGAAGAACCTCCTTGCTCTTGCCCTGCCGCCTGCTCCTTCTGTTCAATACCTCCTACTTGCTTCCTGATTGCAGGAAAGAGTACACAGCCAGTCCTGTTCCATCTTCCCCAATTTCATATGTTCTCTCAGATCTCCTCTAGCCTGAGGAGCTCTGGTATATTCAGCCCTTCCTCATACAGAAGTTGTTTCACCTTTATTTGAAGTCGCGCGACTTTCCACACCGCTCTGAGATGGGTCTGAGAGCAGCAGTCCAGGCACAGGACATCACCCTAGCCTTTTATTCTAACAGCAAAGCTCATGAGATACAAAAACAAGGATGAACCTCAACCTGAGCCATCACTGCTGTGAATCCCGCAGTCTTGTTAAAGCACATGCTAACTCCTCATGCAGAACATCATCTTTGAACACAAACCGAAGCCTCTTTGCTAGAAAATCAAATACATTTCCACATGTCTGGCACAATATCAGATTGGAGCCTGTGGAAAGGAGAGGGACATTCCCTATTTAAATCCAGGTACGTGATGAGAAAACTTTAAACTTCCACATATGCATCCATTTACATATGCCTTGTAGCCATTGTTGTGAATCTCTCTTGTACAGAAACGCACAGCCTGTATAATTTAATGACATATTCACAGGCAGTGACCAAATCTGTTTCTACTTGTGAAATAAGGGGGCTTTTAGCCCCCTGTTCACAGCACTAACTAATCAACTGTGATCTCTCATCTAACTAAGGTTATGTGATGACTTGGAGTCACAGACAAACAGGTCTGTGAAACATCTCTGGAGCCTTCCTTTGTAGGCAAGGGCAGTGCAAGCAACAGTGTAATAATCTGTAAGATGTCTGTGTGATCTGTTCTTAAAAATCTCTAAGTTCAGAGATCCAGCATCCTCATCACTTTATAGCACTGCTCACTGTTCTGAACTCATTTGCTGAATCTCTTCCCTAAAATTTTCCTCCTGAAATAATGATTCTGTGCCCTGCTCTTTCAGGGCCAGAGCTGAGGCGAGGCGGTACCCGTGCTAAAGATATCTGAAGAACCTGAACTGTTCAGAGGCACTAAAGGCTGATTAGCAAAACACAAAAATTTTAAATAGCTAGCTTTAGGTACCAAGAGTTACATTAATAAAAGCAAAGCGACCTCAGTGATACATTCAGCAACATACTTTAAACAAAATGAAAATCCCTCTTTCAAAACAGCTGTCTCTCCCACCTGTTCTCCTGCATTGCTAGGGAATTTGAGAGTACCCTTTATATCACCACCCACTGGTGCAACCATCTCACATCTACCCTTTCATCTGTGGTTACCAGCTGTCCTGCACCTCGTCTCCCATTTGTCTTATTTATGTGAAGCCTGTGGGAACATGGAATGTTTCTCATCAGCATTCAACAAAGGGATGGGTGGCTGCATAGTGGACAGTTTTGGCATATTAATAAACAGAATAAATCTACGTGGGAGACTTGGGATACAAAATAACAGGCAGGAAGCTACAATGCCTAGAACCAACCGGTGCTTCATGAGTCAATGCTTGGAAGATGCACGACTACATGGAGGTTTTCTACCATAAGCTAATATGTAGTAGCTACTGAGAGGAGGTGCACATTTCATCTTGCTGTCTGGGCAACATTTGCACCTTGACCTTGGGATGTATTGAACAAGGGTTAACGAACCGTAACCAGAAACACAGCTCACATCTAGCAATGTAAAGTGCCAACAATAGTGTCCCCAAATCTGTTTGGTTATGGGCAACATCTGAGGCTCTCCTCTATCATCTAATTTACAAGGAATTGTTCTGCAGTAATTGCAGACTGGTCCCTGTGTTTTTTACAGTAAAATCAAGGGGAGGGACTGATTACAGTTTGCAGTAACAGAGAAAGATGTAACAGGGCAGTGGTACTCCTGCAAGAGGAGTCACAGGTAAAGAGAGGACAGTGCTAGACAAGGACAGAAAGATGATGGGGAGAGAGGAACCATGAACAGGGAGAACTGAGTCTTAAAACCAGCCTCAGCAGTCCCAACCAATTCCAACACCATACTCAGTGTGCACAAATGTCAACTGTTCACAGCTACAACAAATCCTAGTAGCCTAAAGGAAAAAAATATCACTATCATTTGTAAAAATCTCAGAGATGCATGTTACCTGAAGCTTTATTCACTCAAACACTGGCTGCTCAGCAGCTGGTGGACTGCAGTGCTGAGAGCACCGCCCTTCTGACATTGCATGCATGGCACTGCTTCAGCCAAGAGTTAACATAAAAAGAAACTCTCAGGTTATTTAATGACTCAGTTTACAACATGTGGGACCCACATATGGGATTTTTGAGCTCACACATTTCAACTTCTCCCTGACAAAACTGGCTCCTATTTAAACAGCTCAACGATATACAGCTGCACAGCTCAACGATATACAGCTGGAGGTTGCTTTATTGCTTGTCTCCAATAAGCCAACAGCAACAAGGTGATACATTAACCACAGTACAGTGTCACCTGTCAGAGAATGATGCATAATTTAAATGGCAACTATTTGCAAAAGGCTTGTTTCTAACATTAGGAAGTAACATCTTGATCTTTAAGGTCCCTTCCAACCCACAGCATTCTGTGATTCTATGAACATACACAAAGTTAAAGCAGATGTGCTGAGCCAAGAGGAAAGGATGTTTTCTAGCATCGTTCTACTCAAATCTTCATCACCTGTCCCTAGTTCAACTCTGGCTTCCCTTCACAGCTTCTACATTACTCACTGTGTAACTGGTAACAAGGCAAGTAATGTCCAACCCTGGGACAACTGCTCCTGCCCGAGGACAGGGAGACTGACTTGATCAGTGGTACTGATACGGGTGAGGCCTTTACCACAGAGGCATCACAATGATGAACATGAATACAAACCCAGATAAAACCCCTGTCCTGGTTTTCTGCTGAAAGGGCCTGGAGAGCTGACCCACAGCCGCCAAAGGGGTGTTCCATACCATAGGGTATCATGCCCAGATGCTGCTCAGGGACAGGCTGGGCACCAGGTCTGGCAGTGAGCAAACTGCCCTGTGTGCTCTGTTGCAAGTCTTCTTGCTGTTCCTTCCCTCTGCTGTCCCAATGAACTGCCCCTCTCCCAACCCACAGGCTCCACCTTTTCCTTCCCACTCTGCTCCTGTCCCGGGGAGCGGTGAGCACCCGGTGCTCAGCAGTCACCACGCACCTCTCAAGGATTTTCTTGCCAAATTCCTCTTTCACCAGGAGAGGACACGCAGGGCAAACACAACGACGAAGCTCCGCCGGTGCAGTGGGCCTCCCTCACAGGCCCCCGCGCGCCCACCGCCGCCCTTTGCTGAAGCACAGGGGGCCCTGCCTGCAGACCCCGGAACGCGAACCGCGCACCACCGCTACACTGAGAAATACACAATTAATCGACTAATTAACCGTGCTAGCTGGCCTGGGGCATCATTCGGGGACCGGCAAGTGCAGGAAGAGGCGCCAGAAGGTCTCCGGCACCTCTGCCTGTGGAACCTTGGCGCGAGGCCGGTGCCGCCCTTCCCGGGCGGCGGAAGGGGCACGCGCCGCCTCAAAGCGCGAAGGCCCCGCCCCGCCCGGGGCCTGCCGGGCCGGGGCCGCGGGCTGGGGCGCCTGCAGCAGCCCACCGCCGGGGCAGGAGGGCGGGAAAGGGGCCGAGCGATGCCAGGCCACAAGGCCGCTGCAGCTCCCGCGTGCGAAGCCACCGCCCTCAGCCCGGCCGGGCATGCCGCGGCTTCTGTCGCCCGGCCCCTCCTACCTGCCGGCGGCTTCGCCCCTCCCGCCCTGCCAGGCCGCTCCTGAGGAGAGGTTGGCGCTGCAGCGTCTGCGCGGCTCCGGCTGGACTCGTCCCGCGAGCGGCCGCCTCAGGTGGCACGGCGGAGGAACCGGCTGGGCCGAGCGGTGCGAAGCGTCCCGGGTCGGGTCAAAGCACCAGCCCCCTCCGCGCTCCCGTCTCCCTCCGCGCCCCCTCACGCTGCCGCCCCTCGCCTCGGCCCTGGCCTTGCCTGTACCGCCTTCTCTCTCCTCGTCCCAGAGGAATCCTAAACCGGCGCGTACAGGACCGCCGGCTCTGAGAGGCCAGCGGCCTCTCCGGGGCTCGATTCAGGCCTCCTCGTCGTGAGGCGTTAGAAGCTTGCTGGGGTGGCACAGGCACTGCCTTTGCTGCGGGGCACAGCAGCCTTTGCGCCCCAGGGAGGAGTCCAGGGAAGATGCGGACTGGAGTGCCGCTGAGCTGCTGGGATGCCCCCACAGAACTCTATGGAAACCCATGCGAAAGGGGAAGCCCCGGCAGTGATGTACACGCGTCAGGGTTCAAGGCCAGGCTGGAGGGGGCTCTGGGCACCCTGCGCTGGGGGCTGTGTGTGTCCCTGCCCGTGACAGGGGCGTCTGGGGCCCCTTCCCCAAACCTGTCTGTGCCTCTATGAGTTTGTGCATTACGAATGACAAGGTTCCACCAACGGAGAAGTGATGGCAACACTGGGGAGTGCAATGTAAGCACTGCCAGTAAAACTGACCATCGCTAACAGCCACAACTACTAATGAACTGAAATTTAATGGTAAAATAACCCATTCCATTTGCTAAGTGATCATCATTTACTTCCTTTTGCACAGAGTAGTGTGTCTGTACCTGCATTCCAAGCAGGGATACACAGTTCCCTGGGAAGCCCTTAGTAAAACCCTCCAAAGGAAAAAAAGAAACAGTTTTATAAACCAATACACGTCCAAGATGTTTAAGCTCATTTGTATTTGTTTTTCATGTACAAGATCAAAGAAATAAAAAAACCCCAACCAACAAAACCAAACCCTGGATACAACAGTTTGATCCGATTGCTTTTGACACATACAATCTGTCGCAAGGTACTTGAAATTAAGAACAAATGCTCACACATCATGTAACAAAATGAAAAAAGTAAATAAAAAAGTTAAAGCACTCGCGTGTACATGGATGTAGTGTATTAGGAAACAAGTTTATTTGAACACCCATATTATTCTGTATTTAAAACAGCCATTTCAATCCTTCCCCCAAAAGGTGTTTGTTCTCCAAGAGTCAAACCCAGTCCTTCCCCAAGTTATGCTGTAACAGTATTCCTGGAATAGACACTCTAATGCACAACACCCCATCACTGCTGGGTCACCCAGGCTGATGCGTGCCACCCTGGGTCCTGGTCAGCAGCAGAACTGTCCCACCAGCACATTCATCGCATTTAGGGTACAAGCAGGCAGTGTACATTTAGTAAATGTTCAAAACCTGAAATAATACAGTGGAATATTTTCAGCCATAAATTCAGTTTCGTAAGAATTACATATGCTTTGAATAACTAAAAATTCTGCCGTAAGCCTTAAACCTAAAAGCTTTTAAAAGGAGAACTTTTAAAAAATACATTTTCTTGTTGCTGCACTTCATCCGGTACGTCCCCTCCGCTACAAAATGGAAAGCTCACAGCCTGAAGGATCACTTTTAACTTACCCATGATTTGGTTCACGGCTGAGGAAAGATCTGACCTAACATTCTGGCAGCTGCTCTACACTGGAAGTAATGTTTCACCCAGCACCCTCCTCTGCCAAACCTGATGCTGGTTTATTATGGAAGTAATACAGAAACACGGTTCCTCATTCTGTGTAAGGGCTTTGAACCAAGATACGTCACCACCTGAAACACCAGTGAAAGAGGAATTCAGTTTGTAGCTTCACAATTCTGATCATACACAACTTGACGAGGCAGCTGTCAGTTCTCACTCCAAGTACAGCCCCTGGGGATGGAGCAGAAGCCAGCACAGGTTAGCGCATCGTGCCAGCCAAGAGCCTCGCCTGCTCGGGGGATCTTGGAACCTACAGCAGTACAGACTTAGTAGCCAACGGACAAACTGCACTTCCTGAACATGACCGAGCGACGAGCAATACCCCCCAAACCACACCAGAGCCCCATGTTGCAGCACAATGGCTCCCAGCTTGCGAAGCCCATCATGCGTGCTGGCAAGCTGTCCTTATGAGTTGGCATCATAACCAGGTGTCCAAAAATCTCCGTGTCTTTTTACCAAAATCAGTCACATCACTAAAGCACAAAGCCTTAGGACCATCTGTTTTCCATGTAGGCTGACCACCTGAAGAATTCCTCAAAAGAGAGAGACTAATTCTAATTACAGAACTGTTGTTCAGCCCTGCCCAGTTCCCTGTTTGTTGAAAAGAACTTTCTCCCATCTCAACAGTTAGTGCTAGCAAAAATAATTTAAAAAAACAACAGAAAACTCCTCCAAAAGAGTAAAAGAAACACAATGCCCATTCAGTAACTCAGTTCTGCGTAGACACAACTCTGCTGTCACATCGCTATTAAAAACCCCCAACACACAAAGCCATAGAAAGAGCTACTTTCCCCTACATAACACAACTTCATGACATTAGGTCTATGCCTTCCATCTCCTTTTTCCATTATTTTGGTTTTTGTGCTTTTTTCTTTCCCACCTTCTGATACCAGATACACCCAACAGTTCACTGTTGACAAAGCAGTTCACTGTACCAAGTTCTCCCATTAAGTTTTACCCTGAACACTGGAGTTGCTGTCTGCATATCCCCTCTGCAGCCAGCCTTCCTGGCAAGGTTCTGCATTTGCCTTCCAAGCCCAGCCTGTATTCCCACCACGTCATCTCTGACCTTTTCACCTACCTTCACTCAACCAGAGGGAAAAAAGTCTTTAGTGATCAGTATTCTGGTGCATCAGGGAGGTCTCGTGAAGCGTTAGGACACCTGGCAAACACACGTTTACACTGAGTGCTACATCTCTTCCTCTCTCTACACAGCCTGCATTGAGCTCAGAGAAAAGTTTTAATGCCTTTCATAAAAAGACATCTTTTTCAATATAAAAAGCTTAAATTCCTAGATTATAAATAATATAATTCAAAATATTTAAGAATTTTAGGACTTCATTTGCATTCCAGGGGAACTGCAAGCCTAATGTCCTTGATGCCTACTCAGTCCCAAACCTCCCCTTAAGTAGTGTGTAGGATACACAATAGGTAAAATACACAGAACACGCCCCGTGTCCTGCGCACTGATTACAAAAAGCCAGAGACTTAAAACTAAGCAACTTTACCAGGCCAGTTACAATACTGCTTTAGTATTGCTCTGATAAAGTCACCACCTTTTTTCATGTATACAACTACATGTATTTTGATATTGTCAGTTAAAAACATTACTGAAAACAGTATGAGCAAGGGTTTTTTCCCACTACATATGGCATCAACAAGTTGTGCCACATTTCCAGACCTGGTTTTAAAAGCATGTTTTTGCATTTAAGATATTTGGCACAGAATTTATATATATAAAAAATCGTTTGTTCATGTGCTAAGTTAAAAAAATGTAGTGCTTAACATAATAAACATCAAAATCTAAGATCTTTTTTAAAAATGCTTGTATATAATACATTGCTTTATTTTTAAAAGGCAGCAGTCAGTACCAGTCTGGTCTGTTTTGCAACAATATCGTAGTGTAAAAATGTTGCTAAACTATTCTGGTACTTTCAGAACGGAAGTATTTATTTTCTGAAAACTATACAGTAATATACTGAAAAAAGAATCTGCAATAGTACTGTTTGTGCCTTTACAAATATATAGTGAGAATTACTATGGCTGATATGGATCAGATTTAATCTACATTCCATACATCACAGTTTTACTAAGAATGAAAAAAATATTTTTAAAGCTTAAGTTAATAAAAAAGCTTCTGATACTATTGTCATAAACATAGTAATGAAACTGCTTCCATGGTCTGATGCTGTGCACGTTTTTGAACCAAGCGATCTAGTAGTTAGCTTTTGTAATTCATGAAGGGTTCGTGACACTAATCATACCTAGGAGATCAGTCAGGGACGTGCACAAACACCACCACCTCCTGTCCTTAAAGCAAAGCATTTCTGCCTGGTCTAAACAGGTAAAGAAGTATACAGATGTGTAGTGTGCTTTTAAAAAAAAAAAAAAAAAAAGAGGAAGAAATATAAATGCATACATGTATTATATATATATGTGTGTATATATGTATGTGTGTAATATTTAAGTTAATGTCAATCAAATCCAGGCAGAGATTAAACTGACCATAAAGATGATGTAACAAAAGTTAGTTGTATCTCTTGAGGATTTTCAGATTGTCAACCTCTATCTCGAGAGGAAAACTAAATGTTGAATTGCATTGTAGGCTGAATCAGCACTGAATGATTACAGCCAGGTAAGGAAGGGCTCATTTTTGTTGAGTACTGACTCCACATCGTTGAGAATAGGGATCAAGTCTTCTGACTCTAGAGTCCCAAGGTCAACGTTTGTTCCTGGAAGACAGTCGAGGAAATCAGGAAAACGCGTTTGTTGTGGATTTATGTTCATTGTTGTCTGTGCTATGGTTTCTCCTAGGAAAAATAAAGAACTTTTGAAATACCAAAATCTGGTGGATAATTTAAAACAACACAATTGCTATAAAAATTAGACTCCCCTTTCCCATAAACACTTGTGAGCATTCCTATCTACTTACATCAACTCAGCACTGTGTGTGCTTGCAGACAAATATTCTTCTAAGAGTTAACTTTCTATCCTTGCTCTGCTCTCAAAGGGTCATAAGGTCCTTTCCAGCAGCTGTCTAAATCATCAGCTGCTGCCCTTCCACTTGGGCAGCGGGACTGTCCAACGTCCACCCTCTGCACCAGGAGCCATGCAACTGAGTCCAACGGGAACCCTCTGTCCTGCTCTCTGCACAGGGGTGAATGCTGACCATGGGGCCAGGTGTTATGCAGCAATTAAGCTCTGCAATAATGTATTACTTTTTTCATAAATTAGTAATAATGAGCATGAAACTTTGACACTGTGAGAGGCTGATCAGTGAGACTGATCTCACAGAGCTAGAAAACACAGTGATTTGTACCAAGAATGTAACCCAAGACCAGATTTTTACTCATCCTCCCTTGGACTATGGTATGAGAACACAAATTAATGCTCACATTTTGCAACTTCTGTTTAGTATCAGTCTAAGGTAAAAGGGACCTCAGTTAAAGCTGAGGAACTTTGAGGCACCAAGTACCCTTTAGGTGGTTCCCCCCCAGCCTCAGCCTGTTCTACGCAGGAAAGCAGGACATCATTGTTCAGTGATACGATCCTAAAACATTTCTGGTTACAACACCAAGTCGCACTTTAAGCTGCATCAGAGTATTCTACCTGTATCCATCTCATCCACATTGCCAAGGAAATCTTCAGGTGTGGTTGGTATGCTGTAGCACCCCAGCCCCAAGCCGCTGTCCGTGCTCTGTTCCCTGGAATGGTACGGCCCACTGTAAATGGAGACAGGAAAAAGCTTCAGCCAGCATACTGACAGGTGTAGTCCCTGATCATGGTGCTTGAAAAAAGACACCACAGCAGTTAGGTGTGAGGTTAAATACAGAGTCATTAAGCCTCATTCTCAACTGCTGGCCACTAACGTGGTCATGTTGCACGGGCAGCGTAAAGGAGACCACTCAAACTCTGGAATGCACGCATGGATGTAACTCCCCAGACACACACACTTCTGATTGTCAGAAAAAACTGAGTTTATTTACAGGTAGGTAAGGTACCTGCTCTACCCAGAGTCTTCTACATGCACCTATGGGACCATTAAAACAAGCTGCCACAGTTTGCATTCTCTCAGGTGGCTTCTTGAAGCTGGACTGAAAGGCTCCAGGTCAGGCCCTGACCACAGCAAGTGCGAAAGAAGATGAGGCCAGAAACTTGAGCAACAGCTCTGAAGGTGTAGCGAAGGCAACAGATGCAGTTGCCTCATGAAGAGGACATGAACTTGCCTGCTCAGGAAGGGATCAGACCCGTTGCTCGCAACAGGCCTCATGTCTGGTGCCATGGCAGGCGTGCTCACAGCTGTTTGAACTGGGGCCATGCTCTCCGAGTCCATGGGCAGTTGTCTGCACAGGGCAGCCTCCTGGAGAGAAAACACATACAAAGGGAGGGTTATTCCAACAGCTCACAAGTACCATAGTCCTCTAACAAGCAGATGAGTAATACATAATGCTTCTGCCTAATAATAAGCATCTGCCTTATGACCTGTCTCAGGTACACTGTCTTTAGCATGAGAAACGAGCAATGAGAGCCAAAGGAAACTTGCTTCAGAACTTTTCCTAAACAATAACTTTGCCTAGCATTCTCCCTGTGAAACACCCATGACATCTAGTGGCATAAAGGTCTATACAGAGGTCCTTTGCCTCCTCAGGGATCTTCCAAACAAATATCGTAAGACCTTAAAATAATACAGCTGTCTCTGTTTTTACCTAGTTTACTCATTTTTTAATATAAAATTAAATAAGCAAAGATAATATTTCATTTAAATCCTAGTAGAAGACTTTTCTCCACTGAATCAGTCATCTATTCTCCCAAGTATGGAAAAGATGAACATGTTTTTGAAGGTAGAATCACAGAACAGTAGGGGCTGTTAGGAAACCCTTCTAGTCCAAGCCTCTTCGAGCTCCCCAGAGGAGACTCCTCACCCGCTATGGGCAGCCTGTCCCAGGGCTCAGTCACCCACACAGTGAGGAAGTTTTTCCTCCTGTTGGGAGGGACCTTCCCTTCCTGTGCTCTGGTTTGTGCCCCTGCCCCTTGTCCTGTCACTGGGCGCCACTAGGAAGAGTCTGGCCCCTGACACCTCCTTTAGATATGGGTGGGTGTCAATGGGATCCTGAACAACCCCAGCTCCCTCAGCCTCCCTCACAGCAGAGATGCACCAGCCCCTCATCATCCTCATACCCTCCCTGGACTCTCCCCAGCAGCTCCCAGTCTGTCCTGCACTGGGAGCCTAGCATTACACACTCAGCCCCAGCTGAAGCTGAGCAGAGGGGAGGAGAACAGACCCTCCCTGGACCTGCTGACCAGTCTGCCCATTTCCTGAGGTTTGCACGTTTTTACAGACTCTGGCCAATTTAATTAGAAACAGAAACTTCACCACTCAAATTATCACTTGACAAATGTAATGGCATACACAAATTATACATAAGCTATTAATAATCTTCAGAATATTTATTCTTAACACTTACTAAATAATTACACCATCTAATGTAAATACTTATTTATCAGTGGATACACTGATAATTCCATCACAAAGGAAACACTGCATTAATGGGCACTGGCTGCCTGCTGCAACTGGGAAAGCAGTGCAAAAGGTTTGCCAGGATCCAAACTCTGGGTGGAAACTGAGAGGTTTGGGTATGTCCCATGCCACCAACCAGCCAGGCTGTGTGCTGGTCCATGCAGTGGGAAGGGCACAGCAGAGCACTGCTCTGTGCAGGCTGTGCAGCCAGTAAGGTTCCACTCTGCGAGGATGAAGCAGTGGTAACTCTTGCTCTGCATCCCCATACACTGCTCTGTCTACAGCCTGTTTTGAGCCCCTGCATCTTTCTGTGCAGGTATTTATGGAACAGGCTCGGGGGACCAGAAAGGGGCCTCTGAGGGAGTGCTGCCTTTTTGTGACGGCTTGCACCCTTCCAGGCAGGGTGCAGGATGGCACTCGTGCACAGAGAAGTGCCGGGACACCCTCCCTGCAGCACCCCTTCAGAGATTTTGTACTGACATCACCTCTAACTACTTCCATTTCCAAGCAGCTCTTGAGCAACAAGCAGATTCCTCCTTTGCCTTTGGAAAGCTGGCAAAAACACATCAGCAAAAAAGACAATTAACTCTTTACAACTGAAAGAGATGAGTATGGGAACACTGAAATGCAAGCTGTCAGGCTGGTTTTCTGAAGTGATGCCCTTCCTGCGTGCACTTAGTCTGCAGTTCTCCAGGCTTCAGGAGCAAAATGAAGAGGATGAAGAAGGAAGGGAACTCCCTGAGCGGAGGCCTGCGAAGCGCGCGCCCATCCCGGCTGGGTGTGCCGCTCCACCCCAGCAGCTGCTGCCCGGAACGGCTGTGAGGAGCCAGCAGCTGCTGCCAGGCTGAAAGGCAGCCTGTGACCCACCGAAGGAATTCCTCCCCTCTCCCTCACACTCTCTGCACCCCTCGCAACTGCTAGCAGCAATGCAGACACTTACTCAGCGTTTTTCCCTTAAGTTACACTGGGAGAGCAGCAGTGAAAGGCCAGGGCAGGAGTAACTGTAGGTGAACACTGACAGCTCCGGAGGGACCTGCTGTGTTCTTCTCAGCTGCTGAGGTTCTGGAGTGCTCTGTCCTGCAGGCAGGAAGCTCACAGCTTCCCTTAGGAAGTATGGATTTGGTGTCTTGCTTTCCTTGGGAGCACAATCTGTTTTTCCCTGGGAGCTGTACCAGTTCTGAGAACTGGAGTGAGGCAAAGTGATACTGTCCTGCGTGTACAACACGGGGGCTCAAACACACACCACGGGTGTGGGGTGCTGGGCACAGCGCGCTGGAGGCCTCATCATGTACAGCACAGCTGCCCAGCGATGGGCATGCACTGGTTTCAAAGCAAAACACGGAGCAGGGAGATCGACCCTTATGCTAATGGCACAGCTCTTAGGAACTTTAATTTGCTCTTGTCCTGCAGCAAGAACAGAGCCAAAGAGAGTAAAAACAGCTAAACGTGTTACCAGCGTGATGATAACTAAGACTAAGCTCGTGCCAGATATCCCCACTTTCTTCTCACACCCATCTCTGTTACGTTCTGAGCTCCTGACAGCAATGCAAGAAGGGATGCAGAAGAGTTGAGATCACTGCTCAAATCAGAGACCACCACCTTGAACACCTTTCTGCACACACAAGCCATGTATCATAATGTTCCTCCCCAAAATTAAGGGTAATGGAAACTGCAGATGGGCACAAGATGCCACCCCAGTTCAGCAAGAGCACCGAGCGCTTGCTTGCCTTCCAGCGTGCACACACACTGACCACAGTGACAGGAACAAGCACAAGCACAGACAAGACACGTGGTGCTCAGGAGCTATCAAAGCACCTGACTTCAATGCTCACTGTTTTCAGGTGCAGCTAGATGGTGCTGTACGGTTTGAAAATGTATTAATGAATTTTTGTTAATTGCTTTTGTTAAGCAATTGGGTTTTTTAAGTTCTTGTATATATTTAGAGGAAGGAACAAATATAAATGAAGCAAATATCTCATTGTGAAGTGTTTTTGTACATATTCTACCCATCAGACATCCATTTTCATTTTGTTACCAACCTCTCTTCTGCAGAAACTTCCTACTGTGTGGTAGCATCCACATTAACCCTGCATGTGGTCTTTCTGTCTGCACAGGATGAGATTACCATGGTTCCAGTGGTGCAACTGGACAGAAATTTGACTGACATATAGTTTGTATGGGGGAAGTACAATCGTATCATTGTAGTTAGAAGTCTGTAGTAGTAGAAAGACCCACAACAAACTTCATTTTCTGTATCTGAAGAAAAGCAAAGCACTTTCAATTCAATTCCAGTAACCTTTAGTTTGGTGAGTGCTTGTAATAATGTCTGTTACTACTTTTGGAAAAGTTATGTTTTGGTAAAATGCAATAAAAAAATATTTGTTCTGAAAGAAAATAGTGGAAAAAGAACACCCCAAATTCTTAATTTTTGCATTAAATACTTTTTCTTCCATTAATTTTACTGAGATACTACGTTAAAAAAAAAGACAAACCAAACATATTCAGCAAAACCAACAAAGGCCACAGAGAAAACCAAAAAGCTGTCCATTAATTTGAGGCTTTTCTGCTGCCTCTAGAAGTTGACAAATCCTTTGCAAGCACTCCTCCCCTCTTGTAAATCTGTTCTGATCATCCAGATCTCCATGCCTGACCCAAAGGTTTTAAGGATCTACGTGTCTCTTTCTTCGCTACCCACAAAGTCTCCCAGAGCTCCCTGAGATGCTGGGCTGTTTCCATCACTCAGTCATTCTCCTTCAGAACTGGGAGAAAAAGCGTGTGTCACTCCTCAGTTAATTGTGGCTGGTCAACCCATGAGATATGCTCTGCCTCAGAGGGCATCCAAGTGTGAGGGGTTTTTTTTAGGCTTTTTGCATTTTACACGAGTCACTAAAAACACTTCATCAACTCATGGTTCTCTAACAGATCATCGGGAAAGTCAGGCCAGTTGGCATCACTAGTAACAAACCTGCTTCTACCTGCTGCAAAGAGTGTCAGACTGTATTTCTAAATACAGTATAAACAGATTGTACCCTAAATTATGGCAAAATCCCAAAGGCAAAACTGAGAAGTGATCAGTAATAATTGCTCAAGATTTGTAAGCAGAGGCAGAACAGAATTTGGTCCTTACACTGTTACAGCTGGTAAGGCAGACACCGTGTCTCTAACTCCTGGCAGTCTGTCGGTTTGTGTTCTATCCAATGACAGTTTAGAGAGAAACAACCAAAAAGTTCTGTTTCTATTAGCTTTTTGGTAACCCCTACCTGCAACAATGGTTAAGCCTGACATAAAGAAAAGGAGCTACTACTTGTACCTGGTGAAAATCTGGACGCACTCAAGACATTACAAGAGCATCCCTGGTGTTACCTGTCGCAGTAACTCCTCCTGCCGCATCCTAATTCGCTCCCTCTCCATCTGGATCCTCTGGAGCCTCAGCTTCTGCTGCTGCTGCTGCTGCGCGGTCAGGGCGCTGGGCAGGTTCAGCAGCCCGGGCTGCGGCGCCTGGGGAGGGCGACTCTGCTGCGGCAGGGCTGTGCTGGCTGCCACCTGCTGCTGGTGACTCATGACTGCGGGAAGAAAACACATCACGGCTGGTTAAGGGGGGCTGTATTGCAAGGTAGGAGAGGGGCAAGCACAGGTTACAGTACTGAGTTATTGGAACCACTGTATTTCAAATGACTGGGATAACTGGGATGTGGTATGAGGAACTGCCTAATAAATCACTGTTTAGTATGTCCCATGTGGATAGACCATCAACACTGAGTACTGCAAATGTTTTTTTAACTGAAAACTCCTCTGCAGATGTGTGCTTACAATATGCAGTGAGCTAGTAAAAATGTTTTCAATCTTAACATTTTCTTTATTGACAGATCTAAATTAATTACTGCAAGACAAATTTCCACCATAAAGAGCACTGTGCTGTGGAGGAGCCGGACGCTTACTTGAGTGACATGCAGATGAGAGATGTTCCAGTCCCAGTCAAGAAGAAACCTTGTAGGAGGCCCTGTGCCCTGGCAGGCTGTAGCCTCCTGTGTTATCATGCACCAGTCACTATCTCTGCACGCTTGTTCATAAATAAAACAAATGTTTATATTATTCTTGTGTAGGAGTGTTTCAAGTTCTCACCTCACAGGCACTCACACATTGCAGTAGTGAAAGCAGCTTGAGAACTGTGCCCAAAGAAGAGTCCTCTCAGGATTTTCATTAATCACATAAGGCTGAATTTTACAGTTTTACAATTCATTTGCAAATGGAAAAGGTCTAATAAATTAGAGATTAGGGTGGCTGCTTTTAGACCTGATTTAACACAAGAGAATTTGTAACTCTCCTGTGAGTTCTGGATATGCAAGCACCATATTGTAAGGTTAATGTCTGACAAAGAAAACCTACCTGTCAGGTTATTCAGATTTGGAAATGATCCTTTAATTCCCCACCTTTGGCAGGATTTCAAGAGGTTTGGCTGGGGAATAGCTCCATAGATGCCAGGTGAGAATCCAGACCTTTCCTAAGCAAACCTGATTTATACCCATGTAAACCAGCTAAACCCTTGAACTTGCAAAGGCTGCTGCTCAGACAAGGTTCCTTAGACTGTTAATGCTACTTAAATCAACATAATCTTTTTCTGGTCAAATTTAGAAACCATGAATCAGAGCAGAATTCCCTGTTGGATGAGAACTTTTATTCAGAAAACTGTTAGGAAAGAAATTGCAAGTCTTCGTGCAGCTCCCCAGGCACTCAGGTCATCGTGCCACAAGGTAAACTGAATCATCCAGCACCTTCACAGCAGGTATCGCCCTGGAGACAGAAACACCCCTTCTCCCTAGAAATGCTTCCTACTTAGGAAGAGGCTTGAAAAAAACAGAAGGAAGATGAGACAGAGAGGGGAAACTGCATAGCCTCTCCTCGTGCCTCCCCCTTTTTTTTTGGTGGTGTAAAATGCATCAGTTCCCACCAATGCCCCCTAATATCTATCCTGAACCAGAATGAACAGTTCCATATTCCCAGTACAGAACATCCACAGCACCTAAAGCCAGCCTGAGTTACAAGCAGTAGTACACACTGCTTTGAAAAATACCTGTCATTTCTGCAGGTGTTCTTTCACTAGTAGTGCCACATCATAATTAACAAAGATTTTATCGTTTACCTAGGACACCCCAGATACTAATGTGCTCTCTGGGAGAGAGAGGGTCCAAAGGACCAAGACATGCAGCCTCCTTTTGCTGCTCACTCCTAGTTCTTCCCACCTGAGAACTGAGATCCCAACTCTGTGCTGTGCTTCTCAGGCCCCGGTGTGTTTACACCGTGTGCAGGTCTGACTGTGAGGACGCAGCGCAGGGAGCACGGCTGGAGGGCGCAGCGGAAGACAAGGGTTGATGATGTTCCAGCTTGGCTCACATGTGTGATGCCAAACGCTGGACCTGGCTCCCTCTGCCAGCTCTAAGCCAGATTTTCTTTGAAAGGCTGACTCTCTGCTCTCCAGTTCTCTGTCAGAGCAGGTGCTGTCTTGTCTTTCTGCATCTGGAGTATGACTTTCGGACAGCGTAAGCTCTGCCCCACTCTGTGTGACAGAACTACTGACACATGCTCACCTCAGATCTGAACCAGGCCTTTCCTCTGGTGGGTGACCCAGCACCACACAGGCTCAGCACGTACAGACTGCAGCACCCTCCAAGGCGGCAGCTGGATGATATTCTGGTTTCAGAGGCAAATCCAGCTCAAGAAATATTCCTGGTTACAAGCAGCCCTGTGGTAATACAACCTTTCACGGACTCAGTTGATGTGTGGTCCACCAACAGCTGTATCCACACAATGACATCATGCTTCCACGTGAAACCAGAGCACTGCTGTTGATCGCCTCTTCCGCACCCAGCTGCTTGCTCCTGCCCACATGCTGCCCCTTTCTGAGCTGGCAGAAGAGGTTTTGTGGCAACACAGCAAACTAAAACTTGCCCGGGGATGAGAAGAAGGTATTTTCTGGCTAGATCAGGTCCCAGCAGAAGCAGACAGAAAATGCCTACATGCAATGGATGTAGGACCCCAGGTGGGAAAAATAAGCTGGTTTCAGGAACAACGGACCAAAGCCAGCACTGATCAGTAACTTTTTGGTGGTAAAAACTCAGAAAGGTTAGCAAGCTGCAGGGCTGAGAGGAGAAAAGTAGGAATGGGAGCTGGGTGCAGAAATCAAGCCACTTTCATAGCGGGAAAACAGTATATGTAACCACATTTCAAGATGCAATTAGTCTAGTCTTACATTACAATAAGTACCAGTTATATGCACTACATCAGTGCCAATCTGGTATTAAATTGCCAGGACTATAAGTACCTAGGCAGGAATTTAACTTCTCTTGTATGCACAAGCACGTGCTTAAATTTCTGGCATGTCAATGGTTGAATGAATAGCACAACCATGCTAAGAATCCAGGCTGGCTGAAGGATTATCACAATATAGCGAGTTCTCCATAAGAAAACTGCTTTCATCTCAGCAGAACCAGGCAAAGCTAAGTAAAGAAGACTAGCCTGTGCGATGTGTCTGGGATACATGCAGGGCTAGGGCATGAGTTCTTCCTGCTTGTGGTACTAAGAGCAGCACTGACACCTCCAGGGAAGCCAGGAGTCAACCACGGTGCATCTCCACAGGATTAACTACATGTCTTGTTCAGAGCTCAGAGTAGTTTTGCCACTTAGTAGATCAGGACTCGCTGCACTGAAGGGGTGCACATTAGTCCTTGGCTCTACACAGGGCCATCTGGGTCCTGAGCAGCTTCAGTACCTGCAGGTGGTGCAACACCCACACCAAAAAACCTTCTGGTCCCCCTGGGAAGCACGCAGGCATCTTCACATCATGCCTTTGGAATCGGGTCTTCTGGAGAGTACTGCACAGAGATGCCAGTCTGTCATCCAACACAACGTCTCCAGCAGCACAGAGATGTCATCCAACCCCCGAGATGGGTCTCCTGGGCCCCAGTAACTGCAGCGCAGAAGATCTAGCACCAGCTTTGAGAGGATCGTGGTCAGACCTGGGCTACATCGTCACAGTTTCAGATTTGGGATCCTCTGCACAATGCTCTCAAGATAAAGAAAGATGACTCTAAGAATGGAATGCAGACTGGCTTATACTGAAAACTGCAGCTTCCTACAGCAACAGCTTTTATCTCTGAGAAATTCTGACCCAGAAAATCAGAAGACCTAAAGAACTGTCTAGCTCAGAGAACACAAAGAAAATCTACCAATGATACATGTTCCCACCAAGCCTAGCATCAGCTGGAATACCTGAGACAAATGATGGACAGAAAAGTGGTGATGCTACACGTTGCACACAACACCAGAGGCACAGAGACAGGCACTGACAGTGCTCACGTGAAACCCGCAGCTCTCCTACACCTCCAAAATGCATGATCGTCCCAGAAATCCTGCAGTTGGGCAGAGCAGCTGCAGCTCCTGAATTCTGCTTCAGGAAACCTCCTGCAGTAGTTCTGCACAGGCTGCGACCCAATGCATTTGCCATGGGAACTCTGACAGACGGGCACGGGACCTGGTGGTGATCCGACAGCCAGGAAGGTGCCTGGCTGCAAGGCTTTCAGATGTCTGGCAGAAACCTGCACGTGCTGTACCCTATGTGCGAGTACATAGAGCAGATACAACAGTTTGGGGCTTACTGGGCACAGGAGGTTCAATGTAGTGCAGGTGTGCAGAAAGCCCATCCTTGGTTTTTTAAAACTGCTGTGGTGGACTGGGACCCCCAGCCAGCAGCTAAACCCCCATGCTGGGGGTCCTTGGGAGGGCAAATGCTCTAATGATGAATGTCTCCCCTTCCTCCTCCTTGCCTTGACCTTTTATTGCTGAGCTTGGCATCACACGACATGGAACATCCCCTTAGGTCACACAGCTGTCCAGCAGTGTCACCTCCCAATTTCTTCAAACCCCCAGCCTACTTGCAGTGTGGGAACAGCAGGGAAAAACCAGAAGGCCTTGATGCTCCGCAAGCTCTGCTGGGGATAGTCAAAACACCACGGCGTTATCAACACTGCTGCAGCCACCATCCCAAACCCTGGAATTAACCCCATCCCAGCCAGCCCAGCCCAAAGGCACAGCACCTGCACGGCAAACCAAGCACTCTGTGCATACCTCCTGTTTGGATGCAGCACTGACACGCCCTTCAGTACCTCCCACTCAGGATGCTGGAGAATACAGAAAGCTCAACTACTGCTCTGTGGTAACAGAGACTGGATATCACACAGCAGGTGAAAAGTATTCACCAGGCTAGCAGACACACTCAGGGTGGCCTTGAATTCAGATCTCTTGGGGGAAAACAAATTTATTTTGCAAAATGAAGTTAAGTCTCTTCAATAAATAGCCATTGCACAATTTTCCAGTTCACATGAAAGCAAGTAAAAGCGTAGAGCCAAGTTCCAAACCTGGACTATGAGGCCACAGTTTCATTGCTGTCCATGGAATTACAACTATTTAGATCACATCTCAAGTGAGACCTATTTTCTTTTTCCACTTAGATGAAAAATGGGGGGAAAAATCTTTAAAATTAATAATGATATTCCAGTGAATTAGGTTTTCTGACATTGTAGGAGACTGTTCTGTTGATGACTTTGCTGGATATATACTAAGCAAGGATTATTTTGTGGGCAAGGGACTGCAAATTGCAGAAGCCAAAACATGCAAGAGTAAATTGTTTCTGACATTGGCATTGAGCTGATCGTAACAACTTTTATTATCTTGGTGTCAGAAGTGTCTGGATGCAACTGTGGATCTTTTTCTCTGCTCTGTTTATAGGCAGCCCAGACCTCACTCACAGGAACTGGCTAGCGTCAGGTGTCACGCAACACAGTCTGATGAAAACCAAATGTCTGTAGAGGTTAGAGAGAAAGAGCGATCCCAGCCACAGTGCAGCTTTGACTTAGTCACGACACAGGGAGGGGAAAAAGAGTAGGCTCCTCTCCTTTTCTCTCCCTGCTTCTGCCAACAAAGAACTGCTTGTTTCACTTATTTCCCAGAAACAGCATTAGCCTTCCAACAAGGTCAGCAAAAAATGCTGCTTTTCAGTTCTGCTGCATTTTGTTCCAAAAATCTGTAAAGTATTAAACCGAAAAGTTGTACTATCCAGTGCACAGAGACTCCTTTATTCAGATTTCTGGGATGAGAGCAGCCATACAGAAATTTCTCAACAGTTTCAACTGTTAAGTTCTGTGATGCTCACATTTAACTCATCTTTCCTGTCATCAGTGACTCAAGCCTAAACCAACCCACAGGCACAACCCGCAGGTGCAGCACCGGAGCCATCATAGAGCAGGAAGTTATTTAAGAGCAGAGATTTACTCTGTAAGCACTTTTAACAATAAATCAACAACAGTCAATATAATAACAGTGGTGGCTGCTTGACTGGAGAGACAGCTTTAATGCTAATGACCAATTATGGATGAACACTGTTATTTAAAATATTCATCAAATTATTTTTACTGCTGTTTCATTCAATCTCAGAATCACAGAGCATCAGGAGCTGGAAGGGACCTCAAAAGATCATCCAGTCCAAACCCCCTGCCAGAGCAGGGTCACCCAGACTACATCACACAGGAACACGTCCAGGTGGGTTTGAATTTCTCCAGAGAAGGAGACTCCACAACCTCCCTGGGCAGCCTGTCCCAGCACTCCATCACCCTCACAGAGAAAAGTTTCTTCTTATAATCTTTAGGGTTTTTTTTTTATTCACTTTGAAACTGAAAATGACAGTCCAGTCTTGCAGTGGCACCTCTGGGTTACTAATCTTGAAGGGAAATGCTCATGCCAACAGGAACTTCTTTGTGTTAAAATGAAGAACTACTAGATTTAAAACAACATCAAGATCTCTTTAGAACACATCAACCTTTAACGTTTCCCATTTACTAGACAGCCAGTTGCTGGTTTAAAGGTGTGTGTCCTTTGAGATATCTGGATTTAATTCAGCTGATACTGAAGTTAATTCCTTAGTGTCTGGAACTATTAGTCTCTATCCTTAAGACATAAATATTCCATTGGAAATCTGCCTGATAAATTACTTCTTAGAGTTTTTAATTGCAAATAATTGTATTATTTCATCAACCAGGAGCAAGTGCCAAAATTATTCACACCAAGCACGTGAATTGTGTCTGCTCCTTTCAGGATATCCAGTAATTAAAAATGACCTGGCACAGGACGCCTTTCCACTGTGTGGGTGGTGTAAGGTTATGGGCTACACTGAACCAAAACCAGGTTCCTCTCAGCATGACATAAGTGTAGCTAAATTTCCAGCCCATGCAAACCAAGCCTTGCAACATCTAGACCATTTCATCTATATTGGCTACCACTAAAATACATACCACCTGTTTTCAAGCACTTTGGGAGCTTCTATGCTCCTACCTCCAGAGCCTGACTCAACCAGGTGATCAAATCTGCATTCTGTCATCCTCAGACAATAGCAGCTACACCTCTTTTATCGTGGCAGGATATGGAAACTTTGGTGCATGTGTTTATTGCTCTCAGACAGGATTACTGCATTGTTTTATCGGCTGGATTTCCTGGCTGGTTAAAAAGATGAAAGCAGAGGCAAACTATCATAACCCCCATTGTGTCCAGACCCAACTCGATCACTGTTGGCAATCCAGATGAAAGCCAAACTGTTATGATTCACGGATGGGTTTCTCTAGCACAAACAGCTGTCTGTGTAAGAGGCTCTCCATGCTAAATTCTATAGTGTAATGCATAACCTCTTTCACCTCAGAGCAGCAGTGTGTTTAGAAGGTAAAACCATCCTCCCTACATCACATGGGTCAGGCTGGCTGGTGGATCTTGACAGAGTTCCCTTTGAAGGTCGGGAGCTTCCTCTTCTTCAGTGGGGGAAAAGAATCAAATAGTTCTTTGCCTGGGGTTTGCCACAGAGAGTTAATACAGCTGAACTCTCAGGGTCAGTGCACACACTGACTCTACGTAAACTAACACTGGGCTTTCCACTGGTTTGTACCCGAGATGTTTGATCTATAAAATGGAGATAAACATTACCAGTTCCTACCACAGAAGTGTGGTGCTGCTTTCTCACACTCTGTACTTACACACAATCTGACCAGGCAGAAGTACAGGCATCAGGTGCAAACAAAGGTCCACGCAGCACCCTTCCCAACCTGCCAAGGATTGTTCTCTGTTCCTGAGCCTGCACCACACACTGAGAAACTGCATCACCTAGTGCTGACCACACAACACCCACTCTCCTCATGGTGCCTGTTTCCTACCTGATGAGACCACCAGAACTGCTCCCAGACCCTCTGAACTGCCACAAAGGTTTTCAAGACCTGGTTGCATAAAGCCCTGACGTCAGAGCTGATCACTGCAGACAGACTGTTCTTTCAGCATGAGCTTCTGAAGGAACTAGTGAATTTACACAGAAAACGTAAGTACTGTCAGAGGGGATTTGTGATTTTATTTCAAAACAAGGTGCAAAGTGTTAAACTTAAAAAACATCTAAATGAAGACCAGATTGTGCATCACCAATGGGATGGGGAGCACAATCACAAAAGAAATCTCTTCACACAGTTTGAGGGAAGCAGGATGAAAATAACAATGGTTTTGAGTGTTGTGTAATGTATAACAGAGAAAGACTACAAAACAAGCAGCATTTAATTAAAACTTGTTGCAAAAGAAACTCTTGTAAGGCTCTAATGTTTTCCCCCTAAATCTTGCTACACATAGCCAAAACCCACCCTTCACAATCTTAAGCCAGTGACTGCCACGAAGGCAGAACAGCTTCTCTAGCTATGTTCCAGACAAGAGTGTGGTCATTTAAGTCAGGCTGTAGCTTGGACATTTGCTTAGGGGCACTGACACTGCTCTCTCTTTCCTTTCATTCGCAGCAAGTCCACAGAGTTCCATCTCCTAATTCAGGGACTTAGATGCCTAAAACAGGGTGTACAATACCCCTCCTTCCACATACAGTTTCTGATTCTACCACATCAATAGAGCTGACTGGCAACACATGGTTAATACACTATCAATCACCCGAAAAAGACTATACAGAAAGGCAATACATGTGCAGAATCAGCACGAAGTACATGGGACTTACAAAGCGCTCGTGAAGGTTAAAGAAATACAGCGTTCCCAGTTGCCTTCAGTCAGAGGCTGATCATTTTTCCTACTGCATTCCAACAGCAAAATATATAGTTAAAATATTCCTGTTAATGTCATCCTTTCTTTAGTATAGTCACCTACAAACTGTCTTAGAAGAACAACACGGGTTAAGTAGCTAGAAAAAGCCGACTGAACAAGTCTGAATCTGTGCTAACCTGCAACGATATGCTTTCACTTTCTGGGACAGATTTCCCTTTTCATTCATGAAACTTCAGTGAATTTGGGGGGAGGGGGCTGTAAATGAGCATAGAAACCTGCCTAGCATGTGTTAGTCTTTCATAAATTGAACAAAACACATCGATGGATGCAATACCTTCAGGTGCCCTTCTTATTTAACATTTGAAAAGCAATCCTTTTAATGTTAGTGAGAAAACTAAGGCTGCTGAACTTACAAGAAAACCAGTATACCATAAATAGGCAACATAAAACCACAATGAGAAAAAAGGTAGATAAATAGGGCAGACTTTTGAAGGCATGTCTGTCGGCTTCAACCAGCCTTCACTGTATGTTTCTCTGTGTCTCCAGCACAGGCATACTGTGACTTGGTGCCATGTCCTCGCACTCTCTGCTTCTGATAGGAAGTCTGTAACTGCCTTTGCAGGCTTCCCAGCAAGTAGAGCTGAAGGGAATTTATACACCAAAGCAACACACTGTACAGAACAGATCGTATTTTCCATCTCTTCATAAGAAGCACAGCAAGAACACATGTGTTTGCAATTGGAAGTGCAGACCAGTAAGCAGACCTGGAATACTTATATCCTTTTCTTTTAAATGGCACATCTTCAAAAGAAAAACTCCTTCTAATTCCTACAGTACCCCAAAATGCTAAGGCATAGACTACATTTGCTAAAAAGTTACAAAACTATGTCCAGAAGAGTGGCTTAACTTGGTACCCAGTTTCCATTCCTCCTCTGATGTCCATAAAATGTTGGCACAGTCACTTCTAGCTTACAGATCTGACTGTCAGACCACCAAGCTGCTGCTTCCCATGGCAGAGCAGACCTGAGAAAGCAGGTTTAGCAGTAATGTTGTTCACATCAGGAAGGAGCTGCAAGGCTCTTCTTTTTGGCCAAAGTAATTTCAAAACAGACATTTGACTTTAGTACTGGAAATGACACTCACATGTATTATAATCTGTTACAGGAAGAATTCAGGTGCTTTTGTATTCTTTTCAGATTACTGTAATCTTGTCATTTCTGTATGTATATGTTTCTAAACTAAATCTGTTTTAATGTATTTTATACTAAAATAGTGTCACACTTGGTGTGTTCAAAACAGGTGGACTGGAATAGCAGGGACTGTGACACTGAGTTTAATAATACAGTGCTGAGAGTGCTGCTCAGCTGTGCAAACAGGTTTGCTTGCTCCCAAAGTGTCACAGTGTGCCTTTTCAAAGCCACAAGAATGAGTAGTTGTTCACCAAAACATACTGATAAAATAGTTTCTTGATGAAATAAATAGTAATGCTGTGGAAATTTTTACATACCATTCCCAGTGGGATTAGTGTTTAGGAAATTCAGTCACAGATCTGAACCACCGTGCCAAGCACTATAAATACCTACTGAAAAGTAGAACCTCATCCATGAATGTAGGGGCTACTGACTGAAATGTAGTCTGCATCTGATGTGAGTGATTTTAAAGCCTGTGGAAATGCCCCTGTTGGGCACCCAAAGCCCCTTCAAGAACAGATTCTTGAATTAGACATACGCTTTTATTTCTAACCCTCCTCTAAAATTCAGTATGCAAGTATTTCAGCTCGGGATTTGCCTTTGATTTACTTCCACTGACAACCTGAGGTGAAAAACTTGCTGTACACTGCCCTGATTTATGGTACTTCCTTTGATTTTTAATTGGAGAGAATGTAACAGATGTCAATACAAGCTGAGGGATCAGTATGAACAGAAAACCCCAGTGTCCTATTCTTACCTCTTGGCCATTTCCGAATTGCTATAAACAGACTGACTAAAGGCAGCTGTGGTCTGAGCACCACACACAGAGCAAGTGCTAGTTTTACCATGCGGCATGACACACTGCAGTACTCCCAACCCTCTGGATTTTACTCCAGTCTCTTCTTCAGATACATACTTTCATGATACAATTTGCTACTGTCCACTACATCCCGTAACGTAACCAGCACCTTTTACTGAGTATGTCCAACCTGTCTAGAGAAAGGTAGAAGAGAGGACTGAGGTTGGTTACCTCAGGGAACAGCCTAAGTCTTTATTATAAATCTGAGACAAAAATAAATATGTATATTGCCTTACAGCTATTGTTGACTGCTGGCAGCCAAGTGTTCACTGTTTTCTTGGTGTATGAAGAGGCAGGCCTGATGAACCATGCTGCACAGGAATAATAATGAAAACATGAGACCAACTTAACAAAAATTAACCTGAACAAGAGTCTGTGCTTTTTTAAGCCCCCTCATTTGACATAGTTTTGTGATCTTAAGCCTGTAAGCTGACCTATACTTTCCTGAGTGGTAGGAAAGTTAAAGCTGCAGAAGTAAAATATTAAGGATTATTTGTAATTCTCAATTATACATGAAAATGTTTTCTTCCGTTTACATCTTTTCTTTAAGATTTTCAGAGTTTTCATGGCTTTTGGTGGGTTTTTTTCCCTCACTGATGCTCCTATCTGGCAAAATCAGAGAGAGTAAGTGGACAGCACACTGCTAAGTCTGACAGCAGAATCTGAGCTACCTTTCTTGAAGCAAAAGCTACTTTGGGAGAAAAATCAGTAAAAGGTGGCTCTCCTCTCTCTTTTGCACTTTCACCAGACAAATGACATCCAGTACTCACCAAGATTTGGCTGAGACATGGCCATGGGCCTCTGTGGTACAGATGTGGATGCAGCTGTAGGATGGTGGCTCATGTGGTTCAGCGGTTGGTTCATCGCTTTCCGAGGATCTTGCCATGTTGTAATTTTTTCTATGTGACTGAGAAAGAAGAAAGAGAACAAAAACTTAACACAGAATACACAAGTACATTATATACATGGTTAGGCAGCATGCCATGAAAGTCCTGTTGATTTTTCTTATCCCACATTTTTCTACCCTCCTCCTCTCACCTTAATCCACTTGAAATTATCTATCACCTTGTCATTTATTTTTTCTTTCCATCTTCTGTCCCTGCCATTCTACTTTCTTATGCACTACTGTTGAATAATTACTTCTACTTGAACAGTTGATGAATTCCATTATGACACTGAAAATCTGTAATATTCCATAGTATTTATTTGTCCAGGAGTTGTTTACTCTTGTCCCACCAGCCTTTTTCTGCATACACAAATATATGGCCATTCTTCGTTCTGCGATACGTGGTCATTTAACTGAGTTTTGGAAAGACAACTGTTTGCCTTGCCAAATCCAACTGCTTTCTTCCTTACTGCACCATGGAAACTAGTTTGTCTGTATGTCTCCAAGGTTATCAGAATTTGTTCTCACTACCTAAGGGCACAGATTATGTCCCCATGACTCGTGTAATCACCCATTGCTCTGCAAAGGCACTAACAGTTTTTACTGCAATGCAGTCAATATAGGTCAACAACATTTCTACCGCTCTGGTAGGGAATCCCCCTGGTACCTGTATTACCATGAGAACGATGGAGTAATCCATACATCTGCATGAGATTTTACAATTGGATAGTTGCAGAGTGTGGTCTCCGTAAGAGGTATTTTGCCACAGAATACAGTGGTGAGGGAACTGTAGTTTTGGTGCAACTGGATGTTTACACTGAAATGTATGTTTTGAAAGACACTTATCAGGACAAGGATTTTAAGGATCAGCATGTAACTCTATTTTAAACAAGGAAACAAGAAGGAACTGTCTGAAAGCAATCAATAGTCTGGTATCTATCTAGGCACTGCCTGGTCCACATCCAGCTTTCCCCCAGCTGACTCAGCAGGCTGCTGACTGCTGCCTGGCCTTGGAGGAGTTTTCCTCTACGAGCTGTTTTTGCTAGAAAACCGTAAGAGGCAAGTCTTTAAGAGAACACGCAAAGAAGAATAAAAACATAAATATCCTGTGTCTGGAAAACCATTCCAGTAGAGCTTTCATGAAAACAGAGTCTCACATCACCTTTGCTGAGCTCAAGTCTCAAACTCATCATCACTACCTTCACCCACATTATTAGCACTACCATGAACCTGTGACCACCCTGCTCCTGCAGTCTCAGCTATCACCAGGGCTGTTTCACAAGCAAGTCTGTCTGTCTGTTCTGATGCTAACGTGTCAAGCTCTTTATGGGCAGTCTCTGGTATTACCAGAATAATGTAAATCAAATCCAGGAGAAAAAACCCAAAACACACAACTTCAACCTTTCTTTTAAAGAGTGGCAAAAGCCAACACTTATTTACTCCGTAGCCATTTTCTTCTCCTAATATTTTACATTTAGTGTAGAGTTCTGAAGCGGTAACTGAAGATCACACTTTCACTTCGATGCTTGTCTAAGCCTCAGCCTCCAGCTGCCCTCACAGCTTCCTCACAGCTTCCAGCATGCCTGTGTGACACCATTCACGAGGGAACCTCCCACCTTCGCTTTTCCCTTGCATCAGAACACTTTCTCACCATAAACCTTCATCATACTTCAGCTTTTCTTCTTTTGACTCTTATTCTTGTATCCAGTTCAGCTGAGTGATCTTTTTCCAAGATTAAGAAATGGGTTCTGCATTAAAGACATGGCTGTACCCTTAAGCTGGGCAGTGTTTTCTGCCAAGTCCTACTTGTGCCTAAATGAGATGAGAACCCTTTCTACTTCCAGTTCCATTTTGTGGTTTCTCTAGCACTGAAATTCAAATAAAGAAGCTACACTTTATCAAAGCTGTGAATCTTGGAACACCAACATGTGAAAGAGATTTTTCCCCAAATAGTGAGAAACATGCTTTTAAGCATGAGCTGTGGTGATTAAATAAATACAGCTTTGCTTTTTAACATATAAAACCGGTAAAATTTAAGCAAAAAGGTTAAAATTAAGTCAGGCTTTTTGTCCAACAATGTTCATCTCTAAAAAACTGAAAGCACGAACTCCAGTTAGGAAAAGTTAAAGCACGAGTTACAGTGTTTATGAAGTCAGCTGCACTAATCAATCTGTAACTTGTTTGAACATATTCCTCCCTCCACAAGCCACGAATCCGAAACCTTTCCCTACAACAGCCAGTCACGTACAGTGAGCAGTAGCAGGAAGTGCTCTCAAAACAACACTGGAATACCAAAATGGCCCATTCAGAATTCTTTTTGTTATCAAAGTCCCTTTCAGCAGTGGCATTCTCATGTTTCACGGGCATTCAACCCCAACGAAATACAATGGTTCATTTTCTGGCTCAGGTGATAGATGTGAAGATAGGCAGAACTGCACAAGTGAGTGTGGGCTTCGGATTTTAAGGATCCTTTGAGTTGCTGTATTGAGGAACAGGTCTACCCTACGCAGTGCTGGGTCCCCTGATGTTCGGGGGAACCTCCTGTGCACAGCTTGGACCCATCGCCTCCGGCCAGCCAACTAAAGAGCCCATACGTTACAGCCTGCAGTGAAGGGAGCAGATGGAACTAACTGATGTGTTTGGCTCTGGTGTCCCATCCAAGTATGTAGCACAAGACAGTCACTGGAAAAATCATTTGTTTAAGGAGACACAACCGTTGCAGTTCACACCGAGCCACGTTCAGCACAGGCAGTGCCCCGTGGGCATCACCTTCACGGACAAAGAAGCCAAGCATCACCTTCAGCCAGCAGCACATTTTCCTTCCACAATTCTCTTCAAACCCACAAACCTCAGCAGCAAGTACCACAGAAATCTCAACTGGGCAGTGGGTAGGACTTGCTGGATTTAATTCTTTTTCTAGCCTTTGCTGAGATCCTGTTTTTGACATTGTTGCCACAGTTATCATGGTCCCAGAGGCAGCTGGAAGCTCTCCAGAGCCATGGACAAAGGGGGCTCTGCAGAATCCGCCTCAAGGTAAGGTTTGGCACTCATGGGGTTCTGCTGGTGAAGGACTGGCAGGCATGTCCTGTGAGGAGCAGCTGAGCACTTGGGGTTTGTCTAGCTCAGAGGGAAGGGGGCTGAGGGGTGATCTCATGGCACTCTGCAGCTCCCTGGGGAGAGGACACGGAGAGGCGGATGCTGAGCTCTTCTCCCTGCACTCCAGGGGCAGAAATGCCTTGAATGACTCTAAGCGGTGTCACGGAAGGTTTAGAATTGGCATTAGGAAGCATTTCTTTACAGAGAGGCTGGTCAAACACTGGAACAGGCTTCCTACAGAGGTGGTTGATGTCCCGTGCCTGTTGAAGAGGCAGCTGGACAATGCCCTTAATAACAGGGTTTAACTTTTGGTCAGCCCTGATGCGGTCAGGCAATTGGACTAGATGGTCCCTTCCAACTACCCTATTTATGCTATGCTGTGCAGCAGCCCAAAGACAGCCAGTGCTGACTTCAAAACACCTGCATGTTTTTCCTGCACTACCTCCTGTTGAACAAATGTGACTGTGAGGTGACCAGAAGAGATCTCTGGTGCTCTGCTCTGGGGGAAGCATCATCGAGAGATTCTGACATGTCCCGTTCAGGGATGCGTTCAGGAGAAAGGGCCTTCACCCCTGGGAAAGATGGAACGAAGGAACCTCTGTAAAAATGCAGTGTAGACAGAAGCAAAAGTAATCTCCTGTTCTTTGCAAAACAGGTCAGCAAGTAGTAAAAGTAGACATTGCTCAAACTATGGGATTTGTCATTGAGGCTTCGATCCAGAAACAATGAATTTACCAGAAGTTTTACTAGAGATGCCAATGGAAAGTGGGTCAGACCCTTTTAATTTTGCACAGATTCACAGCATTGCAGATACTTCGGAGAGAGGAAGGTTGCAGGAATGCTTGGTTGCAGTTGGCAGTCTATTAGAATTACTACAGACTATTCTGTGTTGCACTTTCAATCCAGGGTCACTGAGTATACTTTATGGAAACTGTAAAAAAATTTAAAAATTTAAATCCTATAGTGCTCAGGTAAAACTTCATCTCAGTATTCCTCCGCAGTACAGCTTATGTAGTGCTGACAGCAAACATTATCATCAGCTCAGCAAAATCACATCCTAATAATGACTTTGGAAATAAAACTTTTTAAGAACAGTGGTGTGTTAATATTGTCCTCAAATGTCCTTTAAAAGCCAGAGAGCCAAGCAATGGTTACTCTTTTAGAAACACATTTGGCGTAACACTCCCTGTTGAAACACTTGGCTTCTGACCACCAAATTAGGATGGAATGAGCTGTTGTTCTGTAAAGGAGCTTTTCTCCACGCTGTACCATGGGACAATTCTCCATCCCTTTCAGGTTTTGGGGGTTTGTTGTTTTGGGGTTTTTTTTTAAATGTACCCACTTAAAATGTCCTGCCTCCAAAGGATTACAAGGAAGAGCTCTGCCATTTGCTTTCCCTGAAGTATACCTTTTCCATCAGCATCATGAGCCTCTTTTCACATATATGTCCCATACGAAAAGATAAAATTGTTCTGCAAATCACTGTGCAAAGCGACCAGTCATGAAACTGTAGCTGAAAACGAATACTGCTTTTATTCAAAATCTCTTTTATTCTTTTAATACAGAGAACAATCTGTCCTTTAGTTACATGTGTGAGAAGCAGGGCAATGACAAGCATTTAGCAATGCTTCTTAACTTTTAGAAATTAAAAAAGCTGATAAAAAGACTTCAAGGATCATAGATTTTTTAAAAATATAAGCATTTCAAACAAAACAAAAAAACCCACAAGAATTTTCTGTGTAAAACATGGTAGCTTCTCAGCAGCCAGAGCCAGGAGTGGCCTTGCTTACCCTTCTTGGTGCCATCCTGGCAGTGTACAAGCATTTCTTCATTAAAAGACATGCAGACAGAGTGTCTGAAACAGAACCCTCAAATATGGCATTGATATTATGATTCAAGATCAAGTAATAGCTGGTTGTTACTAGAATTTATTACGACGACCAGTGAGCTTGTTTGGTTTTATCCAGTTTCTTCAGAAAAGGCTGTTGAACATTAAACAATGCTTATTTAACAACTTAAGACAGAAATGAAAACTCCCTATGCCCTAAAATCACTTAAAATCAGCACTAAGATTCTAAAATAAAGGGCTTGGTCCCAGGACAGAGAAGCTAACCCTCTTCCATGACTTATGTAAATCCCTCCTTTGTTTCCACAGAGGTGTTGATAAGGTTATGTTAAACCTTTGCAGGAACAGAACCTGCTCATTCTACTTGAAAGGTACTGGATTTATACTGGGGCAACAGAGTTTGGCCAGTATCTTTTTATTTATAGATAAGAATAAAAGAAAACGTAACAGTGACAGAAATCTGCCCCTTCCTTGGTTCTTACAGCCTTCTGGGTATCTGAACCAACAAAAGCCAATTCAGAACAGCCTTGTTCTTGTAAGGCCACTGCTCTTGCTGGACTCCCATCCAAGCAGCTGCCAATTCATGAGGAGAGGAGAGGTGCTTCAGAGGGGAGAGGTGCTTCTGAGGGGAGAGGTGCTTCAGAGCCAGGCAGAACGGCCACGTTTCTGGCTGTGAAACATCACCCTTAGACTGCCAAAACATCACTTTGCTCCCACATGTAAAATTTCACTGCAATGAAGACCTGAGATGTGTTTCTGCACACAAGAAAGAAAAACACTATGGAGAGAACCCCTAAATATCCTTATCTGGGACTCATCAATCCATCTGTTCCTCAGCTTATTATTATGCCCAGAACTACTAACCTCAGGAGGACGTTCTTCCCTGGCCTACATCACACAGCCTTCAGCAATCTGACAGAAACCAAAGCTTCATACAAAGGCAAATATAACATTGGCTAGAAGCCTTGCCTTCGTTGCTGAACTCTGCTACATGGGTGACCCACCTGAAGTCAGTACTGGTTTTACTTCTCCCAACACCTTCACACTGGCACCGGACAAAGATCCCAGATCACCGAGTTTAAAGCCCTGGCAGAGTGTCCCCTCACACACTGACCTGTATGCTGGTTTTACCCTTCTCATCACTGGAATTGTATTGCTTCCACACTCTATACAGAAAGATAACCTGGTTCACTAAATCTGTCTAATTTAATACTTGCCAAAATCACCTTTCTTTCATTCGGTCCCAAAATCTATATTCTGTTTCTGTAAGTTGTAAGAAGTTTCCACTTCCCTTAAAAAACCTGGTTTTCTACAATTGCTAATTTATACTTTTATTTTTTGCGTAATTTTCCACAAATTATATTTCTGCTTTCAAAAGTTTTTCATAAAATAGTTCCGAAGTTATGCAAATAACATTTTTCAATTTCCCTTGTAGCTTTTACTTTGCTTTTTCCACTAAAAGACAGGAGGAAAAGAAAACAGGAGACAGTAACACAGTTTTCGTTGTAAAGTTTACATGAGTAAAAGCGCTGATCACATTTAAATATGCTTTCTGTAACAACCAAAGAAGCAGATGAAACTCAATGCCAGAACAATTCTGTAAAAGACTAATTTTAGGAGTGCTCTAAACTTTGGATGAGGAGCCCCAAACTTTGAAGATATTTTGCCTGATCTATAATATTGAAGCTTCATTGCGAAGTAGAGAGAACTGCTATGTAGAAACACAATGAACTTCTAAACCTGTTTTCCTAAGATTCTTACTTGAGGAATATTCAAACACATAACAGAATGGCCCCAAAATGCACACTCAAATTCAGCCAAGTTTTTTGGAAGCAATCTTTGCATTTCTTATGACTATAAATAGATTCACAGCAGGCCACTTCTCAACAAGGTCTTAAATAAGGTCATAAATAAGCAGGGTGGGAAAGAAGAGATTAATTTCAACTTCCACCTCTGCTGTATCACAGATGGGACTGATGTCTTCACAGGCACGGGAAGTTTTGAAAATAAGACTTTCAAGAATACTTAGCTGGGGGGTAATACTGTTCCCACTGAAACCAGGGAAGTTAAATATTTACATCTCAAATGAGATACAACAAGTATCTGCCAAATATGACACAGAACATGCTATTACACGTGCCCCCTGAAGTGCCCGAATCACTGCATTCACACCCATAAAGTCCCACAGTGCACAAACTCATCAATGGGTAAATCATACCCTGAGGGTAGCCCCTCATCAGAAAAAAATTAAAGCAAAGTTCTGCTCTGAACAACTTGGTATTTCACTGGGATTTTTTGGTTCTGTTTCACCTGTTGTACCTGAGGCATTTGTGAAACGCTTCCTGTTTGGGTGTCTGCTTCCCACTTTCAGATGCCAGTGTTCTTCAGAATTGGAGCTACTACGTGTGCTGGATTTTGTAACTGTGAGGCTCTAATCCCTGACTTCCACAGCAGACGTGCCAAGACCGCTCAGTTAGTTTAAATTAGCAAGCAGCAGCATGAAGTGTGCTAATTCTCTTTCTGCTTCTAACTCCAACAAAAACGTATCTCTGTGCATTCTATTTTCAAACTTTGGGGTTTTTTTAGCATTAGGAAATTCAGATCTACTCATCTGAAAAGGTTTAAGAGGAGTTGAGGAGGAAGAAGGGATCTGAAATACATTATTCCATAAGCGCTCTCTCACCTGAAATAACACGGGGTTTGGCTAATGCTGCAGTACGTGTACGGGGCCCTGCGCGGGGCTGCGCCCTGCACACTGAGGCAGTGGATTTTGTGACTGAGCCACATCAAAGTAAAGCAGCTTCAGGGAAAGGGGGAAGCTGATGACTCATCAGCACCAACAGCCCTCATCTTCTGACTCATTAACTGCTCCAAAGAGGACCACTGGCTCACCCTGCCTTGGAGAATGTCCAGCCATCCGCTTCCAGCTGTACCACCATTGCTAAACATTGGGAAATCTGTTTACATCTCTGCAAGCAGAGCCAAACCATTGCCCAACCTTTTCTCTCAGCTCCCTGTAAACACGAAAGGGACAAAAAGGAACCCTGTCTCAAGTAAGAGTCACAGGGCTTTGATGCTGCATGACGTGGCAGATATGCTTTTATACAGATGGAAAGGTTTTTAAGCTTAAGACAATTGCCTTGGGGCCAGAGGACCCCAGAGTGTTGCGTGAGCTTGCTCCCCATGCTGCAGCGCAGGTGCTGGTAAAGCTACAGCCAGCGCCAAGCCACCCAGCACTGCAGTAACCATTACCAGGAAGGATCTAGCAGCAAACGAGAAACCCAGTACTAGCCTCATGTTAAAACACGCTGGCATAAAGCAGCGTACTGACACAAACCAGAGATGCTCCTAGGGAGAGCTTCCCCCTCCGGCCCTGCCTGCAGCCTCAAGGCCACTCTCAAGCAGGGCTCCCTCTCCCAAGGTGAGATGGTTTTCCTCCAGAGGAGGAGGCAGGCATTTTGGCTCTTGCTGTTCCTGATGAAAGCAACCATTAGTACGCCAAGTCTGCTGGCCCAGGGTTCCTGAGATCATAACCCACGTGAGCAGCCTGGTTCAGCACAGCCCCAGCACGCCTGATGCCTACTAGCAGAAATAACACAGGGAAAAGCAACACAACCTCAGTCAGTTCTGCACCTTGCTCGTTCCCATCTTCTGCTGCCTCCTCAGTTCAGCCACTGCAACTGGTTTAGGCAGTGGACAGCAATGCAAATCACTGAACTGATCCAGATTAAAACCAGACGTAATCAAAATAATTATTAACATATTGGATCAATTTAATGTAATTTAAGGGTTGGTGCAAAGTTGGAGTGGTTGGTCAAGTCAGGAAATCTTCACAGATCTCCTCACAGGCTGTCATGTTGGGGCCTGCAGTTCACTTCAAGTGAAATTTACTTTGAGCCTTGGCATTTTTTCATGTCACAGTTATTCCTGGCCAGTGGAGTTCCAGGGCTTTGAAAAGGACTGCAAAGGAACTGAAACCAACTTGCTGATTTTTCATGGTGATGTAGATGGAACCAACATTCTGAAAAGCCAATCTAGCCATACTACCAGCTAAACTACATAGCACATCAAAGTTTTCAAACACAAAATGATCTCAAGTGGAACATGAAGCCAGATTCTTTTAAAAACATATTTCTTGAGGACTAGTTCACTAGCCTCGCAGACTTGTTCATCTGCTAAAGTCTAGTACCATCAACTTCTTAAAAATATAAGCTGTTACTCTTTTTTAAGTGACCTTACATCTTGCAGTCACAAGTGAGAAAAACTTAAGATATTAATTCAATGGAAATGATTTTTGGCTTTAGAGACAATTACCATAAGGGCATGTGTCCAATTCCTGATGAAATTACAGCAGTTTGTCTTGAGCTAACAGACAAAACAAAACAGGATAAGGGCCAACAGTATATTAAAATATTACTATACTGGATGTTTGGTATCGTGCAAGTGAACATGCACAAAAGGAAAGACCACGAATTCTTTGTCATTGAACAGGGAATTCAAAACCCACCACTAGAATCACAGAATCAATCACAGAATTACAGAATGATTAAGGTTGGAAAAGCCCTCCAAGATCATCTAGTCAAACTGTCCCCCTCCCACCTATATTATTCACTAACCCATGTCCCTAAGTACCTCACCCAACCTTTCCTTAAACACCCCAAGGAACAGTGACTCCACCAACTCCTTGGGAAACCCATTCCAATGCTCAACCAATCTAAAGACATGAAATCTTAATGAAATCCCATTGCTGGCCATCACTGAGCAGAGCCTGGCTCTGTCCCCCTGACTCTTGCCATTTGCATATTTATAAACATTAATAAGGTCACCCCTCAGTCTCCTCTTCTCCAAGCTAAAGAGGGTCAGCATCTCCAGCTTATGGCCGTGCCACTGGTAAGCCTGACAAAGGGACAAGAGGCTCTTTTCATGTGACAGTGCTCTGAAGAAGGAAAATCAGACAGCTGGCAGTGTGCTCCCTGCTATTTTGCACAGGTGACTTGACTGCATATTGCTGCTTCTTGATGTTTCCAACTCTCTGGGGCAGACCACAGGACGCCTAGGCTGTTGCAAGTGAAATAAAAGCCAGATTTAAAGTGTGTTCCGTTTTTCTGTGGTCCTAAATCACAAGCAACACATGAGGCATTTTAAGGTCACAACTGGACTCCAGCAGACTGCACTAAAAAAACACACGCAGGTAGGTAGCCTGCACTTGGCTGACTGAGCATCCCTGAAAGCAGTGAACATCCCTGAAAGGTTGGCCTATGGGCACAGCATGCTGTCACCATTTCCCTTCTGTCAGTCCCAGCAGCCAACAAACAGAAAAAGGGTTGGAAATGTGAGGGCAGGATCAGGCCGCTCCTTTCAGCAGCACCCTGCAGCCAGAACAGCTTCCACAGCGAGATGGCTGGGGGAACTTCAGCCTGGTGCCTGCCCAGTGGTGGTCTACTGATTTCTAACAGAAGAGGGGAAAAAGTGAGGTAATGGAAATATACAGCAATATTTTTACTTTATACTGAAACAAGACATCAGTGAAGACAAACATTATTAGACTTTTATTAGGAGTACTGCTTCCGTCTCCAAAATGGAAGACATTTGACTATTTTTAGGGCATTCTCAAAGCACGCGCTGGCACTTAGCACCCAGCTAGTGTAGCTGGTCCCCATTCACAGCTGCTGTGAAGCACTCAGGGTGGCTACTATAGATATCCTTGAAACAACTGGTGGTAGGCAGCCAGAACAGGTGCTAAGTATTCTTTTCTAACTTCAGCATTTTAATTATCTGCTGACATTATTCACTGCTAATCAGAAAAGGAAAAACGTTTGCCTTAGAGCCAAAATGTTAATGGTGTTTTGCAAAAAAATCTTTTGCACAGTCTATACATATGAAGAGAAAATCCCTATTGGGCTGAAGAGCTTAAAGCTATCGATTGCATTTGCACTGTTCAATAGTAGGAAAGAGTAAGATTTTATCTTTTGTTATACCACTTAATGGCACAAACACACATAAAACCCGGTATCTCTCAATCACTTCTCCTTTGAAAGTACAGAAATTAATAACTAACATTCAATAGTTCAACTATTCATTACCCTAGGAGGTTCAAGTGACCATCTACAGTACTTCAACCCGCAGGCCTGGCTAATAAAATGCACGGCACTTGCTCTTTCAGACACTGATAATGTGTCATGAAAATTTCATGAAGCTTTAACAAGGGAGACACGATGTAATTATTAAACTGATTGAACCATGGGCTGCACGTTCATCGCAATTTCTAATCTTGAAGCTGGAGCATTGCATAAGTATTTGAATATTTATTACCCTATGCTAAGTACTAATTAAAATAACTTCTTCAGTGAAAAGAGTTGCTCTTTTCCTGAACCAGTTCCAGCATTATTTGGTACAGTGGAGAGAACTTTAAGAATGTCCTGCTAAGCTTCCCTGTAACTGACTGATTCCATTGTCAGCATATGCGGGGACTTAAAAAACATTAAACTAGTTATACCAATGGAAACAGAACACCCTTTGAGCTCTACTGACAACTTAACCTTTAGAATTTGGGCAAAATCCCAATTATTGAAAGAGAGAAAGGACACTGAATGAAACTATTCTACAGAACACTGCTATGAGATTTTTTTAATGTATAGATTACATAATGGCATCGATGCATTTGTTTACTTGATGAGTGCCTGGAGCACTCCCATTTAAAGAGACATATTACTGAGTCTTTTAAAACCATGTTCATTTCGATAACCTTAAGAAAAAAACATATTTCTTTGTGAGACATACACACTATTTTCAGTGTTATAAAGTTTCAGAAATTGTTAGAGCTACAGAGAGAAAATGTTTAACTGTTTAACGAGCTGGAGGGCCGTGCCCAGGTTTTGTTGTGAATGCCTCTATTTACCAAGAGAAAAGCCATGCCACAAGTGACCATATTTACAAATGATCAGGGTTTACATACATGAAATATAAAATGATCCTGTCTTCTTAGAAGAAAGAGAGAAGCAGCCCAACCAAATGCCAAGCTGGCGTTCCCAGAGAAGCTGTTATTAACTTAACATGTCCTGCATTCCAACAAAAATAAACAAACAAACAATAAACTCCCTTCAACTACACCGAATCCCCTTACAGGGAAATAATCAAAATCCTCCCCAGGCAAGAACAGATAGTAAGAGAGACAAACAGCCTAAAACAAAACAGGCCACAGAATCCCTACGGAGTCACAGAACAGCTCTCCTCTGAAGCCCTGGCCAGAGACCCCGCCATATCCTGCCCCACACATCTCCTCTGCATTCAGATTTCCATTTCAGGCCCTGCTTCCTGGGCCTGTTAGAACAATCACTGTTAATGTTTCCATTTTGCGTGTGCGTTAAAAAATGGGAATATTTTCTAGTACCAGTGCCCTTTTTATCAGAGAATTAATAGGGTTGAACTCATTGTCATAATGTCAATAAAACTCTGGTATTTGTGCTGTTTAACTAACTGTCACGTACTGTTTTCTCTTGAAAATAACTTGTCAGGCTGCAGATCATTACCACACATTCAAGGCTGCTTTTATTAAAGGTTTTTGCTGCAGAAATAAATTATTTTGTGCTCCAAAAGTAGGCACATCTGCGATCCTGTCTACCTTCTAGCTGTGGTATCATAGAGGAAATAGTGCTTTCTTACAAAGACAACAAAATAGTGCTACCAGAGTCTCTCAGATTTCTTTCCACAAAGGCAGAGCAGCTGCTCCTAACTTTTCCTACAACAAGCTTTCTCTTTCCAGTTCTGCTTGGTCAGAGTTTCCAAACGATAACATGAACTGGCTTGAGGAATATATTTCCCAAACATACAATTGTCCTTCACTGGAAACTAAGCACTCTGGCTCAAAACACACACACTGGTGCAAAGCGTTCCTGGTACCACAACTCCAGTTCAGAGATCACTCTCACAACCTCAGTTTTCAGGTCAGGGCATTCATTAAGCTCCAAAAAAAGTCAAAATGGCATCTGCTCTCTGAACTAACCAGCCTGACCGTAGACACACAGCACACTCTTGCAAACACCTGAAGATCCACAAGATGCACACGTATATAAAACAGCCAACCAAACAGCTTTCCCCCAGCCCCACAGACCCACAGCTTTTAGGTCTTACTCATCAGTGATAAAGGTTAGGCTGGACAGTATGGGCAGAGGAGGAGAGTAACAGGATGCCTTTGACATTTCCTCCATAAAATAAGCTCAATGGGAGAAAAATCTGCTGCACTTAAACTGACACTGAGATGCCAATCAACTTGAAAGGCTTGGAACCCATCTTACTTCACCAGTTTGTACCACTTTTCTCACTGGTGACAATACTAAGGACAAAGGACTATTCAGGATAAACAATTTTGAGCAGGCAGAGGGTAGAACAGAATGTTGCCCTCTTCCCAAGTCCCTCCTCCTCGTAAGGAGAGGGAACGAAAAGCAATCAACCAGATTCCACTGATGTGTGCTCAGAAAATGGAGCAGAGCTCCTTTCTCTTGCCTGTGAGATTAGGAAGAATGTGCAGTACAAATAACCGCAGTAATCACCGGAGCTCAGAGCGCCGACCTCGTACAATCGCTAACTGCTGTGTGTCCAGGAAATCCTGCCAGACACTCACTGCTTGCAAAGGGCTGGGAAACGCGATCGTTTGCCATGAAAAACAGACGAAAAGCAGGATCTGGTTAAAAGACCAAGTCTTTGCCCAAACAAAACCTTTCCAAAATAAAGAAACAATGTCTGGTAGCTGACAGCTGACCTCAGCCGAGGAAGGGTGACAGAGGAAGGGTGACAGAGGAAGGGTGACAGAGGAAGGGTGACAGAGGAAGGGTGACAGAGGAAGGGTGACAGCTCTGCGCTGGTGCTCTCTAGATGCAAGCTGAGGATTTTCAAATGAGGCCTGAATTTGAAATAAGATTTAGCTGAACGTAAAGAACCGCCCACTGTCAACTCAGACACTAATGCAATATCCCAATCGAACACAGTCTGCCTGAAAGGGACTCTGCCTTTCAGAGTGCAAGAGCAAATGTTGATGAGCAAGACTTCCCCTGGGCTGAGAATAATGCACAGAAATACCAGACACTTAACAGCATGGGTGCATCTCACCAACCTGCAGTGGGGGTGCACTGGCCAACTGGAAGTTCAAGTCCACATTCTTTTGAGGATTACTGGTACAAGTTTGAGAAGTTGTGCACATTACATTATTAGCAGTTCAGACACAGGTCCTAAGCCTATTTACTCAGTTACGCAAAAGAGAGGGACTGATCAGGAAATGTTTAACCTACACATTAAACTTGGCTAACAAATACAATTTCAGGGCAGAGAAAGAGACTTGCTATTCTCAGAAAAGGTGTGGCTTTTAAAATACTAGAATACCATAGCTACAAAAATGCTGACATTCATTGGAAGAAAAACCCCATGAAAACAGCAGTGTCATAGAATGCTGCAGAACTTCCTGAAAAACCACTTAAAAGCTGGTATCTAAAATCTAATCTTTAAATTCTAGTTGGAATGAAGTATTTTAGACCAGCTTCTTACCTGGACAAGAGCCTCCTTGTGTTTCAACTGGACTTTTTATTAAATAAATGTAAACACGGAATTTCTTGATGCGGTCACTGAGCCCCAGCCGGCAGCTGAGCAGCACTCTCCCACGGGAGGAGAACCAGAGAACACCTGAGCTGGAAGGGACCCACGAGGAGCAAGTCCAGCTCCTGACTCCGCACAGGGCAACCCGAAGGTTAAATCAGATACCTGCATGTTGTGCAAATGCTTCTTGAACAGCGGCTTTGGGGCCATGACCACGTTCCCGGGGAGCTTGTTCCAGTGTTTGAACACCCTCTCAGAAAGGAACTTTGTCCCTTTTTCCTGAGCTGCAGCTTTACACCGTCCCCAGAGACCAGCACTGGCTTGGCTGACCCCAGGAGGGAGCTGCGGGCAGCGGAAGGGCTGCCCAAACCTCGCACCTCACCTGCTCCTCCAAGTCATGCCCCCTACTCCTTCCACCACTTGACCTCCTTTACAATCTCACACTGTAAATATTTTCGACAGACTGTGCCTCGTTGATTTTAAAGCCTTAAAATGCTTTATGGTCTTTACAAAAAGAAAAGGCAAAGAATCTGTAATATTCAATGAGACAGTAAATGAAAATGAACCCTTGACCAAACCCAAACTACTCAGAGGCAAAAGAAACCTTGTGAGAATGCAAATTAAGATGATCTGCAAGGAGCCCTGCCATCTTAATGAAGATTTGTGATGTTTATTGGCACACTGATTTCAGAGGAGAGGAATAAAGCAGTCCTATTTAGAAATGTATCTGGTAATATTTAACCATACATTGGCACTTCCAGAATTTACCATAATGAAAGTAAACAGATTATTACCTTACTGAGAGGTAAGAGCGATCATCCTGTATTTTTGTTTCCAGTTCAGCTTCTATTCAGCCAAAACAAAATCACAGACTTTTTCTTTGGGTACAACTGAATCCTGACTGGAGATATAAACCAGATATCTGCCTCTAAAGCCAGGGCTAAACACTGATGACATTACTGTCCTTAGCACAGATAGCTTTGTGCAGTTGTCAATGTTCTTGCATACAGTAAAGCCAGAGCAGGGAAGCGAATGGGGCTATTCCCCGTCTCCTCAAGCAGCCTCTGCACCAGGGGTCATGCCAAACCAAGGGGAGTAGGAGGACACTTCAACGCCTGGCTGCTCATCAGGCCCTTACCTCCATTCCTAAAACCAGTAGCTGAAGGAAACTGAGTAGCAGCTTAAGAGGAAGAACTAAGTAACTTGAGAGGCAGCCAGTAGGTCGCTGCCAATTGAACCACCAAAAAGGAGGGGAAAATTGTTTTCTGTGCTTCACTTTTGAAATCTGCTCTCATCTCACTCAGCCACCGGACTCAGCTGACTGTACATACTTTATTTCTTACTTTCCAGTGTATCTTCCCCTACCAGGGATATCATTGTGCTCTTATTTCCATTAAAGTCAGCCTCAGTACCTAATGCAAACTCCAGTTGGGCAGACTGCATCCCATAACACAGTCTTGGGTCCTGATTTGCTGACATACAGCGTATAAATAACACCAGCCAAGCACGAAAAATAAAACAGAACTGCTGTTTTTTTCTCATGGCAACTCATTGCTTTCTGCTGCCACAAACTCCTGATCCTAGGCAAGTGCGAAGCCATCAACGTTCTCTGGACCTTCCAGGCTCTAAGACATGAGTTCAACAAATGACCCAGAACAAGTAACAACTTAGTATTTCCACATGATTACTGTTCCCCCCAAGCTCTTCTGTACGCTCTCTGGAAACACCATGACCATACTCTGAAAGTATGAATATGCTAGACAGACACAAACAGACAAACCCCCACAACATTGCCCTCTGTATTTCTTACAGGTATCTTCTTCAAAACCAGACAAGTGTACGCTTTTCTACCAAAACTGAACACTGAAACAAAGCAGAGTTTTCTTCACATTCAGTGTGAAATACACATTACATGCAACACATTCTTCTGGGAGCCCCTAGACTTCACAACGTTCTACAGAAAGAAACATACTTTGAATTTCAGTCCAACCGTGAGGCTACAACGCTGTGGTCACAGAAATAATGGTGGTTATTCCCGGAGACATTCCCAAAGGATGTAATTTTCCTGGCAATGATGTTCTCTCTGTATTCTGTATGAGAGCAATCCCTTTCTTTTTGGCACCTGTGATGGACCTAAACCCAAGACTCTCCTACATACTCAGCTGCCTGTTCAGTTCCTTAACTACACCCATTCCACATTCCCACCTGGAATCAGCAGAAAGGAGCAGTGGAGGTGAGGGGAGGAGCAGGACCAAGCTCCAGCAGCAAACTACTTAGGGGACAGTATTCTCCAGCAGGTATGGAAATCAACTCATTACCCCCTAATAAGGCTTACTTTTGTCTGTCTGTGGGCAGCTGTATGAACAGTTTCTGATGAATACTTACACTTCTCTTTCATCTTTCTACAAAGCAAAATCCCCTCCAGATAGGGATCAGCTGCTTTCTCATAGGTGCCAAATATCCTGGACTTCAATCTAACACTCCAACTGATTCCAGTCAGTATTTTGCTTAATGAGAGCCAAAACCACCAACTCTTATTTACCTATTAAACATGTTTAATATTTGTACTAAGAAGATATTCTAGACATAGTGATTCGACTGAAACCCCCTGTCTTACTTCCACTGAAGCGAATGACAAAACATCCACGGTAGAATTACAGCCTTACAAAAATGGCTGTTATTTATCAACTTCCAATAAAGAGACATTTCATTAACAGTTCTTTCACTAACTGAAAGCTACCAGTGAACAGTGGCGTGACTTCTAACAAGATGAACGAGTAAGTTAAACAGAAAGTGTAACAATTCAATGCTGCATTGATCAGCAATCAAACAAGAAATCTTCTGAGTTGTAAATTAGTGAGCCCTTCAGAATTTCCCTGTAAAGATGGACATAAGGTATTGTAAAAATGTAAGAAGTGCCTCAACTGAGAACATCCCACATTCTCTCAAGAAAAGCCCCATTAGTATTCATTTACATCACTAGCACAACCCCTAACACTGCAAGAATTGCAGAACGCCACTTTGTGTTTCAGCAGAGATGCATCCAACGGGGCCTGAGAATCAGCCCCCTGCAAACCTCAGCTAGAAATGTGTGCGCCCTTCAAACACCGGGTAAGTGAAGAGTTCAGGTCATGAGCAGGCGTTGTTTGAAGTGGCCAGGCACCTCTGAAAAGGGATCTTCTTTCACTCACCCCCTTGTCAGGCGTTTACACTAAAATACTCTCCGTGGACAAATCGTTCTCACTGACACAGAAAAAGACATTACTTGTATCGCAGCCATTCCGGTTTTTACTAATCTCAAGAAAAACAATCCGAAGGCTTTTGTAACAAGGGCATCATTCAACAGCAAAAAGAACCTGGGTTCTGCATGCATATGCTCAAGCCATTTATCAACTCTGGATTTAAATTTTTGTTCCTTTTTATGGCATAATTAGCCTCGATATCTGAGGCTTGACCTCACACAGAAAAGAAAGCCAAACCAGCTGTGTGAACTGAAGAACAAGTATGCAGCCCTTCCTTACGTTTAAAGTGATCCTCATCTTGCTTTAGATTATTTTAAGTAGACAAGCATTAAGTGAAAGTAGAATTAGCTTAATAATGGTAACAGATTTAGGACTAAAACACAATCTAGCAATCACAACGACTAATGTCATGTCAACAAAACCAACTGCCACGTTTACTTCACCAAGATGCCATGCAATGCAAAAACAAAGCCAACTATCAAAATTACAAGGTAAAAACAATGCATCACATCCCCTAATTCCAGTGACAGTTCTATAAAGATCCTTAATTCGGGCACAGTGATCAATAAATTCCACTCACCTAGCACTTCCCAGTTAAATACCTCTGGGACTCAGGCACGTCCAGATCCCAGTTAGCATTAAAGTTTCCTGGCTTACCAAGAACCAGCAAAGAGCATGGGTACAGAACCCAATGGTGCTTGACCATCATGCAGTGATGGACTGGAATGGAAAGCCCATCAGCTAGCTTCAGTCCTGTTTCAAACACTGGAAACCAGTATGCTGAAATATATTAGAAATTATTCCACACTGGAGCAATAGTGCATTACAAAATATATTGAAAGACACGTTATACACCAACTAAACCTTATTTAAAATACTTGCTATTCATTTTCATTAGAATGTTGTGGGGTTTTTGTAATTCCACACATATTAAAGACAAAACTCTTTGTATCAAATAGTGAAAAATGGTGCTTCTGTGCATCCAGGCTGCATTAAAACACAGAAACACTTTTTTCATTAAAGTTTGGCATTCTTCTTTTGGAATAAAACTCACACATATGATCTTCCTTTCAAAGTGACTCACCATACAGTCCAACAAACCTACATATGGTTTACGTTGTGTGTTTCTTATTTAATATTCACGAAAGCAAAACTTTGCCCAGTAAATACAAATTGTCTTGGGGGGGAGGGGGGAGGTGAGTGTTTAAGCTGTTGTTTAGGTAAAATTTAATGTATCAATTAAAATTTTGAAGACCAGCATAGTTTTGTCCCAGAGACCCTAAGGTAAAGAACCAAAAGCAGCCTTTGTGACTCCATTTTTCTGTGAAGAAGCGGGACACTGACTGACTAGAAAACACTTCCTTTCTGCCAGTTTCCAAAAGGCTATTAACAAAGGCAAGCTGCAACACTAACACACACAGTGAAGTCAGGGCAGATGTGATGTCTGCGCTGGGTGGAATTTCTGCAGTGACAGACTCTTTCCATACGGCCCCAAGAGGAATTTCAGTTCGGACTTATTTTCCTTCCTTCCCTGCTGTTCCAATACAGCCGGTGAAGGAAAATGAAAAAACCCAACCCAAACCCACTTCAATGCAAATAACCACTGTATTTATTGTGAGACAATTTGTGTTCTGCAAGCATGAGCCTAAAAGGGATTTTGGGGCTTGGGATCAAGATGCCTGGAAGAGTGGAGCTGGTACTGGTCAAGCAACTCGTTGGCAGTTACAAACTATGACATACATTTGAATTGGTTTGTGTAATGAATCAGTGGAGGCTGTGAACGAAGCGGCACTGCTCCACGTTTGGGTGTAAATACCCAGCTTCTCCCAGCACTACCCCGAAGGGAGAGACTTCAGCTACACAGGGTCAGGCTAGTTTCTGGTGGTTCTGCACTTCACAAGTGCTCTTTAAATTCAGTCAAGAGGATCTTTCCACAGAGAGTTTTATTCATCTGCAGAAGCAAAACCTGAGCTCTGTGTATTTCCAATACAGCTACTTCACTACAGTTTTTAGGGAGTTCATCTCATCCCTGCCAGAGGGCAAAAGCATGAGAATAACAGAAGTTTAATAACTTTTTCTCAGGGTGCATTCCTGTTAGATTTCTAAGCTTCCTTCCACTGTCATGGGTTGTCAAACACGAGGGCTGAATCTTTAACAGTGCTTGTGTTAAGGCAATTGTGTTTCACCAGCACACACCACGGGCTAAACCCCAGGGAACAACAACAAGAGCAGTGGTGAGGTACAGGAGTGGAGTGCCAGCGACGCACCGCAAGGGAAGTACAAGACCAGCCGTGGTGATACACCCAAGTACCGATGCCTCAGCACTTGGTTATTGCTCAGGACTGTGTGTACTTACAACCACCATCCCACTGCAGTGGTTACTGCCTGTGTGGTTTTTATCACTCCACTATCACTCCAATGCCATCATTCTGCTTTTGACAGGTGCAGAACGTCCGCGGGTATTTCCCACATACAGGAAGGCCTGAGCAACGGATTTATATGCAAAATGGGAAAGCATCTGCTTTTAGGATAAGCATTTCTGTAGCAAAAAGACGCTTGCATAGTGACTTGATTAGTAATATCCAGGGCTTTTTCAGCCCACTAAAATGAATTGGAACTTTTTATCCAACAATCATGCAATTCCATTTCCACAAAATCTCAATCTCATACAGGCCAGGAAGAACTTTCAACTCAACTTTCCCCAGTTGGTGATTTCTCCAGCTCTGGAAAGCACGTAGTTATAGTCACAATCTGTACCAGCCACGGTGCAGAGCAGTACAGGATGCTGTGACAGGTAACACAGCTCACAGAGGGGTGCACAGTGGCTGCTTTCAGAATGCATGCTGCTCTGCTGAAGCTGCTTTAATTTGCAGGTTTTGTATGTGCAGGTGGTTTTTATTTTTTAACAAGCTTCAAGCTTATCTTAAACTGCTCTTCACACAGGCTTCTGATAATATTATTATACTGTAATAGCCCCTCAGTGCCTAACAAGAGTTACTTCCAGTTTGCTTTATAAATTTATAAATTCAATTCTAAGTGGTAGTATGCATTTCTTTTTTTCAGGCTGTCTTCTTTACAGCTTCCTGTTTTTCCTAGAAAAATGAATCAGACATTTGTTTCTTCAAGATAAAAAAAGACTACTGAAAATATTGTTCTAGTGGAGGCCATCCGGGCAGAAAAAGGAAATGTTCATGAGACAATATCCTCAACAAAAGGCTTTCAGTAAAGCAAACCAGACAGTACCCCAAAACTACTCAAAGAAATGCAAACATATGTCTGTATCTACAGGAAAAGTAGCACAAAATGGAAACTAACAGTGCTCCTGCGTCTTAATTGCATCCCTATTTGTTTTATATGTGAGGCTATGCTTCTCTTTCACATTTCAATGTGGTATGTCTCTGTTACAAGAAAGACCTGGGATAACTGCTAAAAAACAGCATGTCAAAACCTCAAAGTGTAATGGACGCTTTGAGAAGTGTTTGACTATAAACATACTGCATCAAATACTGGAATCGATCACAATACCTTAAGTTCTGACAAGTATTTGAACAACAACAAAAATCAACAACAGTCTCCACATTATAATCTGTCAGGTCTCTAAAATGTGTCGTGTTTTTTAAAAAGCAGACCACCAGGCACAGATAGGAATATTCCTTTTACCTAGCACAACCCCAGGCTATGCAAGAGCTGCTTCCCGGAATGTACAGCGCCTGAAACCACTCCTGGTGCCACAGCCTGTCCGTACACTTCCCTGCTGCAACACAAGATGGTGACGAACCACAGCAGCATGAAACTTCCCCCAAATATTTGGCAATGAAATGTCATGGCAAGTCTGTTTCTGTCAATTCACAATAAATGGTAGATCTAGCTGCTGATATAATTAAACAGAATTTAAGGAACGCCCCATCCCTGGCAGGGTTCAAGGCCAGGCTGGATGAGGCTCTGAACAACTTGGGCTGGTGGAGGGTGTCCCTGCCCATGGCAGGGGAGCGCTGAGGAGGGGGTTTCAGGTCCCTTCTCACCCAAACCAGTCTGGGGTTCCATGAATCTAAGTCAGATCATCCCTCGGTCCTCAGAGGAAGTCTACCATGGGAAGAAAATAAACATCATTATATGAATCACAGAATCTTAGGGGTTGGAAGGGACCTCAAGAGATCATCGGGTCCAACCCCCCTGCCAGAGCAGGCTCCCTATCTCATATATAGATAGGCGTCCAGACAAGACTTGAATATCTCCAGAGAAGGAGACTCCACCACCTCCCTGGGCAGCCTATTCCACTGCTCTGTCACCCTCACTGTGAAAAAGTTCTTCCGCATGTCGGTGCGGAACTCCCTGTGCTCCAGCTTACAGCCATTAAGCCATTACATCATTCAGTCACTGCAAACAATTGCTTAAAATCATGTTTCTCCATAGATTTATGTGAGTATTGGCATGGTTAATGCCAAGAGCTATCCTTTTCTTTATAATTTATGGGCAAGAATAGCAGAGTTATTTGTGAATCTTACAAATTTCTATTCCTACTGTAATATTCTTATTACACACACATACAATGTTATCGCTCTCTACAACTACCTGAGAGGAGGACATGGTGGGATGGGGGTTGGTCTCTTCTCCCAAGTAACTAGCAATAGGAGGGGAGCAGCAGGACTGCACGCTGATCCGTGCGACTGCCGGGCACTGCAGCCTTCCCAAGCCACGGCACCACCGCATGCCAGGCAGCCAGGCACAGCTTTCAAACCCTGTGTTTCACACCTGTACAAGGCAGGGAGGTTGGAGTGCTCTGCCTCTGGATTCCATCTTGAGAATGCTTAATTAAATACTTCCTACTCACAAGACCAATCTCTGTTAAGTATGATTTGTGAGATCAAGCTTTTCAAGTGCAACAAATAGAATCAGCGCAACAATCACCCATTGTATTTTGCAGAGCATCTTTTCCAAAAGAGATGGTTCACTGTACCAGATTATCTAATACCATGTTTTGCGACACTTTTTTAGATTGCAGAGGTGATAAAGTCACTTTAAAACCCTATCAAAACAGCTAAGCTTCTGCCCTCCCATTACATCAACTTGGTTTTTTCTGCTGACTTAAAAACAGACATAGAAGACCAAGTCCAAGAGCACTTCTCAAACAACAAGAAAACATTCCAAAATTGTCTTTAAAAAACCCAAAACCAAACCCAGAAAACCCAACCCCTGAACACCAAAGTGAACTCCCAATTCAGAATAAAATTTTATTCCAAATACGTGTGGCTGAGTGATGCTGAAAAAAAATGCCTCAAGACTTCCCAGAAAACCTTATTTTTCCTTGTAAATTAAAAGCAAAACAAAAAGAGCAATAACAAGTGGTCTCAATGGTGGAAAAACTTACAGGATTTTTGCTGGGTGACCTTCCGCTGAGGCTCCAATCTTTGTACCAACTGTCATCCCTGGGGGGCTTAACAAGGCTGTCAGACTAACTTTGAGCTTTGTATATTCTGAAGCTATTTTTGGAGGGAACTTAATAAAAATCATATTAATTAATGTAAAGAGAATATAATCAAAGTAAAAGTCAAATGAAATCAGTAGCTCCAGAAATTTTCATAAACAGATGCTTGGTTTGTTTTCTAATTGGAATTGTTCTCCTCTTTTTCACTTTGTAAGATGACTGATTGAACATTTTTCTGCTTTCAAGATTGGCAAAAATTAGAAAGGATGCTTTTTTAATCCTGAGAATGTCAGAAATCTCAAACCAAGATGGATCTCTCCCGGTTTTGACAAGACACCTTTTACAACAGACACACCTTTAATGTCTACTCTCATGTTGAATCTTTAGCAAAACCTTAAATAACCTTAAATATCATTTAATGTTCAACTTTCAATCAGCTGTGAATAGTCTCACCAGAAATCTCTTTTATTCTAGTTATTCAATTCTACATTTTCCACTCTTGCAGTGGCACAATTTACCGATTCCCCACTGTCAGGTCTTTCAGTAGCAGATAAAGATCAAAATGCTAAATGTAAAATAGGAATGAAGAAGCACAACCCTCTGCCACCTCTAGAAAAGATTAGTATTGTCTGAAAATTATAATCCACCACTGAAGTGATGCCAGCACTGAGACATGGTGATGGCAGGCAGCATCTGCAAGATCATCCCATGACTGAAGAAGTCTTCATCAGTGGAACGGCTGTGAGTAAATGACACTAGGTACATCCTCTGCAGCACGAAGGGGCAGCAGGAACTGCTGGCATCACCCTCCTGCTAGCAGGGCTGCCCTATCAGTTATGGGAGGTAGCTGCAGACTGCATATGCACACATTTATTCACCATTAAAATCTGGTCCAGTTTTCACATTAATTTCACATCAAATCTTCGTTTGTGACATGTGTAATTATGTAATTAAGCCATATACCTTGGAAAAAAAAAATACTTTTTTCCTAACCTTTCCAGGCAAAAGCAGCTATGTTTCTGTTTAAATATGTGCAATAGAATGAGCAAAATGACAAACATGACTAGGAAAATGTAGTGTCAAAACCAAATGTGAAATAAAAAACCCTTTTGTGAAGAACTCCCACACTAAATTCTGCTCTTGCAAGCTCAGAAATGTTGACCTTTTCCTACATTCCCCACAAAGCTGCACAGCGATGACCACACAGTGCAGGCTGTACTCATGTACTGAGTGACGCAAAGCCTGCTTTGTTTGGGTCCCCATATATCTAATCTAGGTGAATAACGGCACTGGCGAGAGGCTGCAGAGAAGAAAGAAATCCTACTCAACTGATGTGAAGATCAGGAAAGCTATTTCTGTCCAAACTGCCCAACTAAGCAGATAATTCAAACCCCCTCTCAGGCAGAAATTATTTCTATTCCTGAAGCTTTTGAAAATACTGTGTTTTGAGAAAATTCTGAAAACAACATTGCACTTGCACCTTACTGTGCCTGTGCACAAAGGCTGCTTAGGCAAAGGAATGACACGAAAGAGTTTGGGTTTGTTTTCTTTTTTTCCTTTTTAAAAGGAGACTTGAAACCCACATGCCCCAAAGGATTTGTTAGGTACAGAGAGCTTTGAAATACAGTCTGTAGATCTATCCAACTCCAGTTGGGCAAGCTCCTTCCTCCTGCATCACTGAGATCTGCTGCTATGAAAAATTCTCTCCCACCTCCGAACATATTTGGGGCATTGCTGTAGTTTTCACCAACTACAGCTTGTTTTTGTACACAGTCCTGCAGTGGAAGGATATGGAAGAGCCACCTGTAGTCCTCTGCAGGGATTCTGAACTCCTGCTGCTGACAGAATGGCCAAGAACCACCAAGGACCAGGACGGCCTTGTGGAGGTTCAAGTCTGACCTCCCTGTGGTAACACAAGCATCGCATCCACTGACAGTGGTAACACTGCCAAAGGGTGTCAGCTTAGATGGCAAGGCACAGCTTCCACAGAGCAAATCCGCTTCAACACACAGAGAGGGTTTTTTCCTGGACAAGAACAGATGCTGATGAGCTTTTTCATGCATACGCCCTGCATTATCGGTATCACTACACAGAGATTTTGGAGTACCGTGCTAGGGCCTCAGTCTTTAACATGCTATCTCACAGGAGCTACTAGAAAGTGGGAAAATGTATTCTTCTAGTGCCACATACCACACAGGAAGGCAGCAGAGAGGTTACGTGATTTCCTGAGTCACACTCTGCAGCACAACAGGAACTGCACTGCTGTTTCCTTCAATCCAGGTCAGCTTCCCAGTGACTCCAACTTCCTTCTTCTCTGATGCTGCTGTATTTACAGGCTTCACAGTGAAGGTGAAGCCTAAGGAAACACATCAGTCAAGAAGCTTTGAGAACCTCTTAAAAAACCCCACACAGAGGTCTGCTAGTGGCCTTTATGAATCTCACATGAACAGAAGTCTCATAGTTCAAACACAAATCTTGACTCTGGAAACGCAATACATTTCAATCCAACCTTTAAGAATTTCTTGACAGAAGACTTTTACTTCATTTTGTTATTCTTACACCATTGCTAATTTTCATTATATCAGTTAATGGAAAATAGGAACATAGAATGTTTAATAAAAACACCAACAGTGGACAGACTAGGCAAACTGATCACAGGTAGAATAAAGCATTACTTGTGGTACTGATTGAAACTAACATACACCACGAAGGTGTCCCCCTTTCCAAATCACAGAATCATTACCAACCACTAACCCATCATTGCCAAGTCCACCCCTGAACCACATCCCTGAGTGCCTCATCTACACATCTTTCAAACACTTCCAGGTATGGCGACTCAGCCACCTCCCTGGTCAGCCCATTCTATTTGTAACCCTGAAGGGCTGAGAGTACCACCGAACACAAGACGGGTCAGGGACAGACCAATACCCAGTGAAGGAGAAGGCACATCCTGACCGAGCGAGGGGCAGCGGGTGCTGCAGGGGTACGGGCAGACACAAGGCACTGCAGAAGTGCTGCCTGGGCTGGCTGTCCTACTGCTCTGTGCTCAGGCTGTGACTGATGATGTGGATGTGCTCAGCCATGAGGACATGCAGGACAGCCAACTCCTCCTTCACACCTCCCCTTACACCGTAGTAATTTGTGGTTACAGTCTAAGCAGTTATTTCAGCTTCAGCACAGTGCCTTCTGTTTGGTTATCTAAGCAAGCCTGTATCTGTCTCTGCAGTGCAGTTCAGTCACATCTGCCTTAAAGATAGCCATGGGTAGGGAATACTGCGGTGCAGTGCCGTGTCCCCAGGTCTTACAGTCGTGTAACAGCCACTGGCATTAGCATTCACACTAGATCTGGACTTTGATTAAATCAATGTAAAAAAAATAAAATTAATCCCCAAACCAACATCCCCCCCCCCCCCTACTCTACACCACATCACGCCCACCCCTCTCTCCCCCTTCTCTCTCTAAAATGAAGGGGAAAAATGCCACAAGTCTGTATGTTGAAATTCAGCCCACATGACATTTCCTTTGGACTTAATTGCTTCCATACAATTTGTATCTGCTAGTCACGCTAGGCCCCTGAGCACTAAATATGCTGATACAAAGAAGCTCTTGTCCTGTAATAACCTCCTTAATCAAAGAGGTGGAATTATGGGTAAAACCAATTTTCAACTTCATCCAAAGCATCCAAGCAGGAAACAAGTCAAAGCCTAACTAACCACTGACTCTCCCAACACGATTTCAAGAAGCGAGCAGGACAAAGCTGGGGGGGTTTACAGACCCTTCACTGTCAGACCTGGACACATTCACAGCTCTGTCACCTCTTCACCAATTACGGAGTAGAGCCGCTCAGGCAGACCATCTTTTTGATGTTGGGTACAGCAGCTCACAAAAACAACAAAAAAAACCCCACTGTTCATTTTTCTTTCTTAGAGCATCCCAAGCCATCAGCAAAGCCCATACCCTCTCAGAGGGGTCCTGAAAAACATTTCCATAGTACCATTCTTAATTAACACCTGTACGTATTCTATCTAGACCTTTCTAAAAGTATGCTAATGAATGTTCTTTTGTAATGATTAATGCATAAAGCACTTCATTTTCACGAGATGGATGCATGTCAGTTGTGATCTGTTAAAACACAAATACTCCTGGACATCAGGTTTAAGACTAAAGGATTAAATAAAGACCAACTTCATTTAACCAATGCAGTTCTCTGCATGCACATTATTTATTAGCTTCAAAATGTACATCAGTCCAATATAGCAAATTTTATATCAACACAATGGTGTGTACAGCAGTGTCACTGATTTCCTCAAGTCATTTTAGAAGTGCATATGCTGATACTTAGTGCTGCTGCTGGGTCTAGACAGCCCTCTACAGAAAGTTTCTTCAAAGGAAGCCCTTCTTGGTAACACTTCCAGGGTCAGCGTAGTCCCGCTTCAAGCATTCTTCACCCTTGAGAGGTAACTCAAAAATGTAGCTTACATCCTAACTCAGAAAACCCAACAAGAGAGGGAATTGGATCACATCCTCTAAACTGAAGGTGTCCTCAAAGCAATTTTATTCCAAATCTGCTTTCATCCTCAGAGTTTATTAAGCACTGTATTTTCAGCACCAATTAACCATCAAATTTTATCAAGGACCACAGGTGACATGATTTTAGATTCTAAGAAAATAGTCTATTTATCATGAAAAGACATCATCATGGAACAGAAAATGAATAATGCTTAGCTTTCATCAGAAAAGCCGTTCCTACTACCAAATTCAGAAGAAAGTAGCTCATAGATCCTTGGCGGTTTTTTGAAGCTTTTTAAGAGGGACTCCAACATCAACACAGAAATTAGCTTACATTTTCTTTTCAGCTATGCTTTATAAATTTCTATCAAAAGAAGCCATTTGTCCATCCAGGTCAAAATTTCCTTCAGTAAATCAGTCTGATTTTAAAATAATCTCCTCCAAATACTTATAATTGTCAGTGAGGAGAAAAGCTTCAATTTTCACAAAGTTGAATAAAGATATGAATAACTTTTTTTTTCACTTCCCTGTACATTGGAAGCTTAAGCCTGGCAGGTCCACCGATGGTCCTTCAAAGCTGATTAAATAGTCCATTTACAACCAGTGCCAATGAACAAGACTCAGTGCTCCAGCTCCAGCCCATCTGAAGAGTCAGTCTAAAACTTGAACCACCACATCCTGCTCCTTCCACCAGCCCTCTTCAGTCGAGATCTGAAGTGGGTACCTATCAGTCAGTAAGATGTGACGCAGCTCTGAACAGGACCACCCAAAGACCCTGGAAACACCATCACTGGATTCCTGCTGTAAGGTCAGTGTTGTCATAACTAAATCTGGACTCTTAACACTTCATGTGCAACACACACAGTTTCCTCCAAAAACATGCGTTAAACCAACCCCCAAATTTTAAGCTCACAAACCAAAACGTGGTCCGTTATAATGTTAAATTGAACGTATTTCAGACCATTCCAATTTTTTAAAAATCAGTGGTTTGAATTACAAAGCCCTTTCCATAAAATAGGGGATCTGGTATTTCACCATTTAATTTGAAAACACAAGTTTTCAAACAAGGGTGCCCGGAGAAGCTGGGGCTGCCCCTGGATCCCCAGCAGAGTTCAAAGCCGGATTGGATGGGGCTTGGGGCACCCTGGGCTAGGGGGACAAAGGGGGTGCCCCAGTATAAAAGAGCCATCCAAGCTTGCACTTTGTGTAGTACATGTTGATCACATTCATCACACACTGATTTTCCATACTATTTTAGTTGCCCTTTATTTCTCAGTGTTTTGCTTCCACACATTCCTCTGCATTGATAGAAGCACAAAGACATTAAATAACTACAGTCAAAATTTCTTATTCGTTTATTTTCCTGTGGAGACCAACGTTGGTCTGGTTTTATTTCAATTCTCTACTTCTAATGTAGTGCTGAATATGGAACTTAATCTATTAAACCTTTCAAATAAAAAACCCAAAATAAATAGATCCATGTCATTATTGTTTTACTGATGTACTTATGAGCTAATTGTCAAGAATTTTATTAGGCAAATGTATAAACTCTGCTCAAATGCACTTCTAAAACAGTCATCTAAAATGTAAAATTAAGGAAAATCTTTGAAAACAATCTAAAAAAATCAGCACAGGCTTTCAGGTGATCACATGAACTCCACTGTTTGCTCTGCCTGAGCATTCCTATCAAGTTACATATCAAGCTGAATACAATCATGAGAGTTTACTCATTATTCAGTGGAACATATAGGTAAGAAAACATTATAAACCAGAAATGTACCTGAAAACTACTGAGAAACAACATTCCTTTCATGTGATAGTAAAAACAAATATTCTCATTTGCATGCAGATTACAAAATAATTACAGCTATACTTTGGCGGTGTTTATTAATACACTTGCCAAGTGCAGTAATTAAGCTCACACAGATGTATCTGAAATATGATTGCATTCTGCCCATGCATATTGAACAGAGGAACCTTTAAAGCTGTGATGACTGAAGTGCAAGTTCCGACTGGAGTTACAGGCATGCGGCTCTCATGAAGCCAAACAGCCAACCAAATATGTAACAGTGAGAACATGGCCAGGTGCCTGCGGCTTTCATTAGTATGTCCTAGTGGTAATTTTCAACAATACTTCAATAAAACTTACTAAAAACTCTCATGATTACCAGTTCTGTTGTCTCTACTGTACTATAAAACGTATGCACCTAATTTATCTGTACAACTCTCTCGTACCAGGCATTTAGACAATATTTTGTACTGAAATGGAAGTTATTCCTGAACAACACGTAAGGTGAGTTTCTGAAATTGTTATTCTGCCCTCAACTGGGCAAAAATCCCATCTAGGCCTGATACCTGCAATAAACTAACTGGCAATCTAATGCTCTCTTCTGAGGGAGGACTTCCATTGGTTTTGATGCTTGTACATTGCACCAGAGACCATTACATCAAGAGAATGTAACACTTTATTTCTGATCCTAAAATTAATTTTCCTATTTTTGCGTTTAATGTATTTTGAATTTGTAGGAATTAAATGACCTAACTGAGGAGTTCATGTGCTGACCCTCTCTCCTATTTGACTACAACAGAGCCTCCTTAGACTATGCCAAATCACTTGACATTTGCCAAAATGAGATCTGGGCCAGTCTCAGAATCAAGAGGCTGAAAATACTCTATGCGTTGTGCAGATCCCAGGAAGCAGGAAGAAAAGAAACAATTCTCATTTGCACAAAAATTAAGGAAGTTCCCTGGATTTATAACATCACTGTCCAAGCAGCATCAGAACTAGAGACTCCAGTTAAAGGAGCCATCAGACAGACCTCTAATGCTGTCAGTTGCAGCTTGCAAACTTAGTTTTGATGTGTGCACTTCAATCTCAGACCTTCCTAAGCATCTGTAAAATGAGCTACAAAGGTGAGGTATAGTTGAATTTACATCAGTTAAACTTTGGCATTATATCACAGCTCTCCTGTCTGCCAGGAACTCTTCAAAATAGTAGATAAATGCATTAATTCCAGATAAAAGTCATTAGTACTAATACTAAAGCCCTAAATATCTCTTTCCAATGCCTGACACCAAAACCAGCGAGGCCGCGCGGCCTCTTGCTTTGCTCCCTGCTCTACAAGGGCCACAGAAAGCTCCCTGGATGTAAGCTCCACCTTACAGGGATGCAGCTCTGGCCATAACCATGGAACACTACTGCACAAGTGTCGTACGAAGGCAGTTATGTTTTACACAGTTTCACTGGAACCCGACAGAGCCTCTGCCTCCTGCACTGCCCATCACTGCCCCTGCTCCTAGTTGTGTAATTGCACTTCTGAGGCAGAAAAGTATCTCCCATGAGGAATAGTCTGTGTGCATCAATATAAATAACAGCAGCCTCCACAGAACTAATGCCAAAGGCCATACCTGGAAATCACTGGAGCACTCCAACTGTCTTAATATTACTTGCTTGGTCATTTTCAGAAGTAGTCTTTTCACAGTGCTTACATTACTTTCCAAACACACTCAGTAATACACATCTGATAATGTGTAAAATAGAGCTTCTCCACCAACAGAACCAGCAGGAAAACATCTGAACACCTCAAGTAAGTGTAACATTGAAAGTGATTAGCTCCTTTTCCCCTCCAGCAGGATTTCCTGGCAAGTATGTCCTAGGATGGCAAATGTTCACAGCAGCATTTTAAAAAACACTGTGATAAAGGTAACAGCCACAACACTCACAAACCTGTTGGGTGCAAACGCCTACTCTCTGCATTCTGTTTACCTCTGGGATGAAATCAGAGTCTGCCCAAGCAGCGCTGCACACACACACACACACACTAAGGAAACATTAAAACCTTACTCTTCATTTGAAGTACGAGGCTATACCACCTAAAACCAAATCAGTGGAAAGCAATGCTTGAGGAATTCTTTTTACAGAACGTGTGTACACAGCCCAGCCCGGTCAATAAGCTACTGATATTCCCACTTACAGCACAAGAGCTGTGTGGGGCAGTGTGCCTGTCTTTCCAGAAACCCTTTTTATCACACTTGCATTTTTTTCCACACATGCACGCACAGAAAAATGCTTTAGATAACATTGCCCTAAGTGAGCGTTCATTAGCCTGTTTTCCATCCCCCCTCTTCTGCAGCTTGGTGTTTAATTACAGGGTGGAGTGGTCCCCAGGCTACTTAGGTTTCTTCCAGTCACAGCCAGAAAATTTCTGCAGGAACTGACATGCAGGAGTGTGACTGCTTCAAGTTGTAGCGGGTTCCCAGTCAACAAGGTTAGCTCACTGCTCATTCAACATCCCGTCACCACTTCTGTTTAATAATGCTTGAAAATGTGTTTAAATACAACAAATTACATTCTAAACTTCAACAGATCATAAAGGCCTTAACAGACATCATTTAGTTATTTGCTCGTAATCTCCTTCTCGAGTTTCTTTTGCTAATGGCTGTAAAGAATTTTTTATCATTAACCTGGAAATGGCTTCTTCTATTTTTTTAAGGGTTTTTTTTTTGACAGGGAGGCCTTGAATACAGGGAAAAAGAACCTTCTCTGCCTGATGTGACCAAACAGGATTTTCAAGCACATCATCTGATTTAACCCTACATATTACCGCACATTAGTTTCAAATCCTGCTTTCCATAAATCATCTTATATTTCTGCAGAAAATTTAATTTTCATATTAAAAACACTACACCGCTTGCAAAATATTCTAATTTATATGTGATTATTGTTTAGCTAAGTATTACTCCTGAAAATATTGGTGAATAAATAAATACAGTATAGGAACAGAGAAATACATTATTCCAATTAATTGTTATAAAAAATGAGAAGATTGTTGGATAAATAAAATTGGGGAAAGAAAACAAAGACTGCCCAAGGCAATAAATTACATACATAATGAAAGTTTTATTTTATAGATAAAAAGGATGTTATTAATCAGAATATTACTGCTGATAGGATTTGGGGGGAAAAAATGAAAGACACTTTGGGTTTTTATCCATAGCTTTTTTTTTTTGTAAAGGACTTGTGTTTTTGGCCTAAGCTACAAGAATCTATCAGCTTGGAAAACTCTGTTAGAAATGTGTGACAGGATTTCCAATCAGATGAGCTCGTTTTAGCATCAGTCAAAAACCAAACAGCAGACAAAGATTGTGTGATGCAGTTTTTAGCCGGGGGTATCTGAAAACACCTTGTTGGCCAAACCCTAGCAAGGATTTATATAAAATATTTATTAGTTAAACACCTGCCACTGCACACTCCTGTCAGTCAGCTGCTGCTGCCCTGCTCTGTTCTGTTCAGAAAAATACATGCCAAGTGCAGCGCAACAAGACCTTTTCATTCAGGTGACAAACCAGGTTAATACAAAGTGCTGGCTGGGACCCTGGCACTGCCCACCCCGCGTTACAACCCCCTCTCAGTGACACACGGAGCAGCAGAAACAAACAGCAGGCGCTGTCGTGCTTTGCTAGTGACTCGAGTGTGACAGGAGGCCGGAGCCTGACCTCCGCGCAGAGCATCCAGAGACCGGCCTCTCAAGTAACCCTTTGGAGATCCCAAAGCCACGAGGCAAAGAAATCATTACAGACACATGGAAACGCTGCGCCTATGCATCTCCTAAACGGCAAGCATTCTCTGCCTGTGCTGAGTCCCACCACGCGTGTCCATGTGCCGGGACACAGGGCACAGCTCCAGGCACTGCTCTTCTGAGGGAGGAGACTGCGGGAACGGGGCAACTGACCTCCCGCAGCTCTCGAACTCCTCAGGCAGACACTTCGTCAGTAGGTGCTTTATTTCACTAATACACTGTCACTGCACACACCGGGTTAGCACAGCAGTGCTTAACGCGCCCGCACCCGGGACAGAGACGCAGCACCCGCTGCCTCGCCGCCTGTCGCGGGCATGGCGCGGTTTGAGGCCTCTGAAGCGGCCCCGAATCAAGCTCCGGGTGTCACCAACAACCGCCCCGACCTGGCAGGACAGGCCGGTACGTTACCGGACTTCTCAAAACCTGTCCCTGCCATCAGACGCCGCCCCTGGAGGAACGGACACCGCTGGCGCGGCAGCCCCGCGGCCGGAGCGCGGGCGGGAGCGGCGAGAGCCGGGTTAGGCAGCCCCACAGCCGCCCGGCCAAAGGCGCCCTGGGCCCGCCGACACCAGGCTGGTTTCACCGACCGGTTCCTGGGCCTGGGGCGCGAGGCCAGGCGGGGCGCGAGCGCGGGCCGGCCGCTGCTCCGCCCGGCTCTGTGAGCCGCCCCGCAGCCCGCGCCTCGCTTCGCTTCCGCCGTCCTCCTCCGGCACCCGCCAGCGGGAAGGAGCGTCCCGCACGCTCCCCGTTCTCGGCCGGCGCCCCGCGGCGCTGCGCCCCTTCCCGGGCGCTCCCTCCCGCCTCCCGGCGCGGTTCAGGCCGGCGCCCCCTCCCCTCGCCCCCTCCCCTCGCCCCGGCGGCCGCCGCGAGCCCCGTCCGGCAGCCCCGTCCCGGCGCGGCCCGGGCCGCCCCACTCACTTGAGGAAGTAGCGCTGTCCCGTGTGCGTGAGCGCCATCTCCCAGCCGGGCGGCAGCGGCAGCTCGTCCGTCACGTCGTAGGAGCGCTGCCGGAGGTGCGCGTGCTGCGGCGCCGCGCCCGAGCCCACGAGCGAGGCGGGCGAGGAGTGGGAGCGGACGTGCTGCGCGGCGGCGGGCCGGGGCGGCGGGCCGCCCGAGTCGGTGCTGGACTGCCGCGAGTGCGAGCCCGAGTCGGGCTCCTTGAAGAAGGACTCGGGCAGGATCTTCTTCCTCCAGGAGCTGGGCTTGGGGTTCATCACCGCGTTGAAGAGCGCCTCCAGCTCCGTGTCCAGGTCCTGCGTGACGTGGATCACCTGCTGCCCCGGCGGCGGGGGCGCGGGGTTCATTTTCCCCCCGGCGGCGGGCGCGACGCCCCGCGGGACAGGCGGAGACCGGGCCGGCCCCGCTGCGGGCCGTCGCCGAGGACGCGCCCTCCGGAGCCGAGCGGAGCGGCTCTGCCGGGGCGGGCGGGCGGCGCGGGGAGTGCCTCTGCGCCCCCGCCGGCCGCGTCGGCGTCCCGGCCAGCCGGCCGACCGAGGGGCGGGCGGGTCAGCCCCCGGGCCGGGCCGCGCCGGGCGAGCGCCGCGCCGGCCCCTCCCGCCCGGCCCCGGCCCCCGCCCCGCCCGCAGTTACGCAACCGCCTCGGGACCTTCGGCTCCGCGGAGGCGCTGCGGCGGCGGGGCGGCTTTCCCGCGCAGCAGCGGGGTCCGCGGGGCGGCGAGACGCGGGCCGGGGCGTCCCTCGGAGCCCGCCCGGTTCCGCCTTCGCGTCCCTCTCGCCGTCCCGCACGAAGTCGGCAGGGGCCGGGCGCAGGCGGCCCTGCCGGACGGAGCCCTGCCCGCCGCGGGGAGCGGTGCCGGCGCCTTGGCGGAGCGGCCGGCCCTGGGCCCGCGCAGCTACAGCTGCGTCTCCTGTCAGGCGGCGGGGCGAGAGGCGGCGGGGCGCCGCCCCTCCCCACGGGTCTGTCGGCCTGTCCCGCTTCGCCTCGAAGCCATCGCCCGGGGGTTCTAACGCCCGGCAGCGGCGCGATGCCCACAGAAGGTGCTCTGTGGCCCTCGCCTTAGTGCCGCGGTGGCGGCGGCCCCGCCGGGCAGGGCCGGGCTCGGCAGAGCTGCCGCAGAGCCGAGCTGGGTCTGTGCGGTCCGGCCCGGCTGCCCCGGGCCTGTGCTGGAACGCGGAGCCCTAACGAGGGGCGGGCCGCAGCTCGCGCCTAACACGGCCCTTGTTCACCTTGTCTCTGATATTACACGCGCATACACACACCCCCTTTGCTGTGCGCACTTGGAACAGTTTCTGCCCGGGGATGTGGCCCAGGACGGGCGTCAGTTCAGCGGTCGCATCTCTGGAGCACGGGCTGTGCCCCGCGCAGCGCCGGGCCGGGCTCGCACGGGCACCACGGCAGCGCCCGGGGCGTTATCACCGCCCGCGGTGGGGGTTATAGTGCCTGTCTGCGTCTTGATTCTGCGTTTTGGACAGGGCCCAGGCCGTGCTGACAGGTGAGAACACATCCTCCTTGGTAACCAGGACCTTCGTTTACCTGTTTCTTAGACGAAAGAACGAACTGCTTGAAAGCAGCATGAGCAACCCTGGCCTTGGCTTCTCCAGCTTGGAACTCGGACCCGACTCTGGAACAATCTCTGTCCCCGGTCAGTGTTATGTCTAACACTGGTAACAGCTGCTGAGATTCTCCATTGATGCCCTACAGGAGCTCTGGATTAGCATCAGCTGGCTCTATGCAGCAGACCTTGCACGTGCATTTCCTGATTTCCTTGTTTCAAGAAATACTCCCTGCCATTTATTTTCCCTTACATTTCCTGTTCATGTTTCCATTGGCTAGGCAGCTCTCTCTTCAGGTTTTTTGGGGTTGGGTTCCCACTGCCCCCCTCCCCTCCCATCTGCTGTATTTCTGGTCAGGAAGACCAGTCCTCCTGGGACTTGTTCATGCTTCCCTTCCCTAAGAAATTTCCATGCTATCTTGTGTACCATTCTTCTCCCGTTTCCTTACTGGGTCCCTTGCAGGCATTTTACCAGCTCAGCCAGACTTGCTATTGCAGCACCTGCTCCAGGGTTACACAGATATTACATACAATTCTGCACTGCAATTTAGGGTTGGTTTTTTTAAACCTTTAGCTATTAGATGACTGTGTGTATGTGGGTATCGTACAGATAATGATCTGAACATGAGTGATTTTTCATGCAGCCTTTTACAAGGGCTTTTTTGATTCCTTCAGGCCTCTCTATCCTTGAGTAAAGACACACCCATCTCCCCATTACATTCCTTTCCAGATGACATGCCTATTTCAGGCAAGGCTCTGATCCCCTCATTCTTGGTGTCATCTCATCTACATTAATTAGACCACTTCCATAAGACAGTATGGCATCTGATGAGCAAGTATTTGCACATCTTTTCTAAGCTTAAGCAGTATTTTGCACAGCTAGAACCATCTTCTTCAGCAACGTATTTCAGCTGCACTTTCAATACTATAATTAGCTGCTATTGCATCACTTGGTGTAGACTAAAGCATCTTTCTCTGCTAATCAGAAAGTGATTAAAACTCTCAAGAATAAATTCTTATGGTATTGTTATTCTTTGTTTATTAAATGGTAACTTCCTTCTCTGAACACACAAAAAAAGGATATGACCACCAGCTTTTATAGAAAATGATTCAATATGTTGTCATTGTCCATGGACAATGACACTTCCATCACAATGGGGCCAGATTAAGTGATCCAGGAACCAAAACACAAATGTGATGTAGAAAACCTCCTTACCATTACTTGTTTCTTCTAATTACCAGACTATACATTATAAAAAAGACAGTAACATTATTTTATCTCAATTTCATGTGCTGTCCAAACGCTTTGGAACAGTATAGTCAGTTTTTCTTTGTTCAGCTGAAGCAGTTATAAAGTACACTGCTTTGAGTATACCCTGATTGTCATACATTTTCAAGCAGCAGATTCAGCCTATACTTCAGTGGAAAGCCAAAGAATGAGAACAGAAAGTGCACTTTGAAATGTACCCTTCGACAACGAGCATATAATGGTATAAAGAAACAACACCATGTGTTGTAACGTTCAATCTAGATCCATGACTGCCTTGTATTCCTACAATAGTGTTTTTTCTGAGAAAGCCTGCATAGGTGAAGGTGCACGTGTGATGTTTATTGAGAAACAGAACAGCCAGGACTGAGAGGAAAAATTCTCCTGCTTTCTGGGTAACTGAGTAACAATCACAGACCAGGAAGAGCATGCACAGTTCCTGCCTTCTGTTTGGGCATGCACTATGCAAAGAGACTTTATGTGGTTGTTAGCTACATCTGTTTGCTTTCATCTACTTCAGTGAAAGAGAGCCATGTATAAAAAGTTTCTGTTCCTCCAAAATGAATACTGGAGAACAGAGAATAAAATGGAAGTAAACACCTTGCATGAAGTTTCACTATACAAAGGTATACGTGTGCATCACACACATTTACACTTTAAAAAACATAGTTTGTCATGAAAATGACTTTTTATTTGCACTTGGGGCAGTTGATTAGTTGGATAGCTATTTTTGTGCATTCTGCTCTTGCTAATAGTTCTATGTTACTCTCATTTTCACAGGACTTCTGGAAAGGCAGGCTTCAGCAAACGGTTTAACAGAGGGGTCAGTGCTTCAGACTCTGTTTCACCTGTGTGCATTTCACAGCTATTTGTTTCTCAGGTAGCTCACAGCATTGAGGCTTGTCTGGCACCTCAGAACATATGCAAAGTGTGTCCCATGTAGGGCACTGTGATGTGGTTTATTTAATGCAGACCTGGTGTGTCTAACCAAGTCTCACCAGAGCAGCTGTGTCAGCATACCTCCTCAGCCAGCATCTCCAAGCCAGCAGCGCCTCTGATGTGGACACAGTCTGCTAGCAAAGGAGGAAAAATAAATCCATTTTAAAAAGAAAGAACTTCTGTCAGCTCAGTTCATGTTGTTTTATAAGTTGATGTAATTTTACTGGCAAGAAAGCGATGTGAACATCCACAGCAGATGCCTGCTCTGACACTGATTTCAGAAACAGCTGTGCTGACCAGGAACTTGTAGCAGTGTTCATGTCTCAGAGGTTGTTCCCCTCACAGCAACGCCAGGGGACAGGACACGCAAACACTCACCCACATCCAGAGTCAGCTGACACTTCAGAGTCTGCAGCAGGGGTTTGGGCAGAGCTGTGGTGTCTGCTCTGCAACAGCTGAACCCACCTCAGAAGCCACCAGGCCACAGCGGCCTGTGGAACGGCTTCGCTGGAGTCGGCGTGACCCTCCCAGGGGGGCTGTGGAGCAGAGCACATGGGCACACTGTGAGCAGCCTGGCTCAGGCAGTTGAAGCTGCTGATAGAGGTGAGTTTGCTAATGCAGCTCATTGTGCAAGTAAATTAATCAGGAAACAGATTTACTTGGCCGAGGCTGGTGAGTCTCCAGCCCTTCAGTTACTTGGGAGAGATTTGGAAAACTTCTGTCCAAGTTCTGGGGGATAACTAAGTCCTGAAATAGTCATGTAAAATCAAACTGGGACCTGATCAGCTCTGGGGCTTCAGAGAAAGTGTCCAGAATTGCAAAAACCAAAAAATAATCCTTAACACAGTAAGCTCTTACTGGCAAGAGCTGCTCTGACTAGTCCCACCAGCCTGGCTCCCTGCGTGAGCGCTGCCGACAACACCAGAAGAATCACCCCCTGACACGACTACAATACAGGGGAGCAGCTATGGGGGGGAAGAACATTCTGGAATAGCTGTGCAAACTTCAGCAGCAGGGTACTGAGAGCCACATCAGCATGAAAGGTACTTCCCTTAGCAGAGTTAATTTAACTCACAGAAAGATACAGTTTTTCTGTCCATGAAAACTGCACATACAGGGAGAGGGTTTTCTCCTACAGACTCACCTGCATTTCAGGACAATCAGGATGCAGTTATCTGGAGTGGTTTTCCTCTTACAAACCTAATTGATTTGAGAGATGGACTGGAGGATTGCCTGTCCTTATATCTAGAGTAAGTTGTCATAAAGAGCCCAGAATAAGCAAGTCACAGAGCTGACGGTCACGGTGATTCCTAAAACATGTTCTGAAACTCTGTGACACAGTCACAGTAAACCCCACACTCTGATGCACGCAGCAGCAGCCTGCTCATCACTCCACCCTCAGCAGAACCACTGGCAGCGTTTAAAACCTGCCACAGCTCAAAGGCATCAAAGCCCAAAGCCCTGTTTTGATAGATACAACTAACCCACTGGGGGAGTGACGTGTCAGATCTAAAGATAAAACTACCCCAAACTGCCAAAATATATACTTACCTTGAAAATGAAACCAGCAAAAGTATTTAAAAGAAAAAAAGGATTGTGCTGTAATGTACCTGACCCTGACCACAAAGCCAAGCATCCAGTGACAGGAGACTTCCTTCCCCTGTTCCAGATAAGTAACCAACAGCAGAGCTTTACTCCTGGGACTTTCCCAGGTTGTTCCTAATCTTGGACTTCCTTTCCTACACAGTATCTATTGTTAATATCACACAGTCAGCATAGGAAACAGGCACTCACGAAAACTAACTGAAAATCACCGTTCATACCTTCAAGTCTACACATAGACACATCTCATGAACAGCACTTTAAATTCAAAATATAAAGTCCAGACAGAATTTAGTTCGTTTCTGTTAAATGAAAATTCCAAGCCTAATCCAAAGTTCAGATGCAGATTTTGCTTACATAGCTATGCCTAAAACTAATGGTGTAGCTGTTTAAATGGAAACAGTTTTCCTCAAGTCATTCAAAGAACATTCAATTAACTAGCAAGGAGTTAAAAAAGTAAGAGGTTAACAAGCATATATTACAGTAAGAGTTTGCAAGAGTGGCAGGGACAAGCAAAAGTGCAAGGAAATCAAGTTGTAGGAGAGTCTAAATGCACTGCAGAGGTGGGGGACTGGTTAATACTCAGATCAGAAACTGAATGGATTTCACAGGTTGGGCATGGATTGCACAACTTTCATGCAGTGGGGCTTTAAAAACAGAGGAAAAGGCATTGCTGCTTGATTTACTCACTGCTTAAAGGAATATCAACATTTTACATCAGGTTTTTTTTTCATTGCCAAACAGCTTAGCACACTACCAAATTGAAGAGACTATGTTTTACAGTGTTTGAGAACTGGGAGTTTCACTGTTTGACACTGACACCTGCTTGGAAAGCGTGAGGTGAAACACATTCCGGGTCTGGGGACTGTGAAGGACACTCCACAGAATACAAACACAAAGCGATTGTGTGGATAATGGGATAACGAACCTTCTGCCCTCTGCTGCTTGGCCAGGGAGAAGGAACTGCCACAGAGCCCTGCTGAGCAGCACGCAGCTGAGGGCTCAGCCTAGCTCTGCTTTTAGGAAAATAATCCAGTTTAGGCACAAACTAGCTGGATGTTTAGCTGACCTGTGCGCTGGGAACCCCGCACTGGCACGGAGCTCCCCTGAGTTCAGGGGTCTGCAGAGCACCAGGACCTGGCACAGCTCTGCACCACCCACCTACCCCATGCCCTGAGAACACCATGCAGGAGTTACTGAGGGCACAGGGCTACGTCCACGCTCTAAAGATGAAATGGCAACACACTCCACTTCCTCACAGATTACTCAGACCTTAACTATGCTTGCCAGTTGCTTCAAGATTAAAACGCTGCACTGCCCACGAATTGAATGGGACTAGCTGCTTTGGGAGGAAAAAATATTAAGAGACAAGTGGAAAGTCACTTTTTTCTGTTACAAACTCAAGGAATTCTCCCAGACTTGCAAAAACAGGACAGTAGACAAATGGCCTCAATTTTGGTACCTGGATACCAGAGCAAATTCTAAGCAGCCAGTTAAAAAGAAAATGGGTTAAAAGTAGCAATGTTGCTTTCTTTTAAAATAACTTGTGGATACTGTGTACTCTCAGTGTCTCGCTCAAGGGTTTCCATAGAGCAGTTGCAAATTCATGGGAGGAAACAAGTTGCATTAAAGGAGCTTTGGCGTTTGCGTCAGCTTCAACTGCAGATAGCATCTGCGCTGAACAGTCACAGCCAGGAGTGAATGCTTACTGTACCACCACCTAAGGTGCTTCTCCACTGCCCAGCTTCCACCGCCCTACGACACAGCAGCTGCAGAAACACTGCTGTTCCAACACATAACTCAGAGCAGCACAACTGCTCCAACAGCAGCAGGGTCACCGCTGTGCACTCACCACCACATCCCAGGCACAGTTCTGCTTCATCTGCAGCTCCAGGGCCCTTCACACCGCTTCAAAGAGGGAAAGGGGAGTTTGCAGAGCTGTAGAAAGGCCCCTGCTGACCTCACGTAAAGGCAAATCCACCTTTTTAACTAAGCTAAAATCATTAGCTGCTGAGAAACTTCTTTCCCCAGAGAAACTGAAAGCTGCAATTCAAAAGCAACATGCGTGGTACAAAGGACCTCCCTCCTTACTTTTCTGCTCAAGTTTGTTCATGGACCACTGCCAGAGTTTCAATTCCTCTCCATTTCATCCAGCTTGGAAGTTTAACCTTCTCCATCCTCTGTTTGGGTCGTTCTTTGTTAGAGGAAACAAGACCATTCCACGTCGCTGTTTCTACTTGCACACTATTGAAATAACCTTCAAAAAGGAAACACACAGGCTGTCAACTGGCATTCTGTACTCACAACATCCCCTGCAAGCTCTGTTCTACTTGTGAGGACAGAGGGAAACCCTCCCCTGCTCCACTAGCACATGCAGGACAGGGCATGCAGACACCTGAAGACCAGGTCAGCTGCATGGAAAACCACCCATCCGAAGTGCCAAGCTGTTCCACCACGTTTAACTGCCACATACTTTATGTGAAGGGAAAAAAATCACTATGTGTGGAGAGTAAACAAAGCAGATCACCAGCTCCTGTGCGGGCAACGAAAGGCAGCTTCACACCACTGCCCCACGGCGTGCACAGCAATCCCCAACAGACTGGGAGCAGCAGCAACCGCTGCTGATTACAGCAGCTCTGCCATCAGGTTACATGAAATAATGCCTCTTGAAGGTAGAAAAACCTCAAACCAGTAAGAAAGTAATGTATTTGTGAATGTGGGAACACAAGTGATACAGAAATGTACGATGTAAACACACAGAATCTGTATGCTAAGGGTCTCTCTTACCTGTCTGTCCTCTCCCATATTCTCTCTGGGCTTCATGATGCACCCTCACTACACTGAGTACAGTTATTTCATTGTAGTCACAAAAGCTCAAAGTCTTGCACTGGAATACAACTGAAAAGCGACTTCTGACACCTCTTGAAAACTTTTCTTACCAATGGAAAAGCATTATCTGTGTCACAGCACTGTTCATTTCCCTTCATAAGCACACTATCCAAACAGGGGAAACAAGCACCACTGCATCTCAGCCTGACCCTCAGGTTTAGCAGGAGTCGGCACTAGGCTTCATCTGCACCCAGCCTGTGGTTTTTCTGTTGTGATTTCTGAGATCACTGATATATAATCAGCGACTTGTGATCAGGGCACCACGTTTTCCGTGGTACTTACAGGAGGTACAAGAGTTACAGTGAGCCCTGTTAAAACAGGGGCTCAGTTACACCTGCAGAGCTACACCAGCAGAGAAACAGTGCAACACCCAGCCTCCAAGCCACGGAACCCTCAGGAGGAACAGGGCAGTCATCCCACACGTACTCACACATACCAGCATCTAGACTGCAGAAGCATTCCAGTACAGGACTCAGGACCATCCCACCAGGACAGGGCTTTTATTAAAAAAAAAAAAGTTCCAAATCAGAAGCGAAAACAAGGGAAAAAAACTCCTTGATAAGTGCACAAATAAATGAACAGGTTCATGTAATACCGGCAGCTCTACTGAAGGTAGAGCTAACTCTTAAAGTAGGATGATACTAATTTAGAGCTAAAGGAATTGTCAGCACCGTGTGTTGAACTTGTACATTTGCAAGTAAAGCAGGACCAGCCAGCTATCTCTATCAGGGAGGGATGCAGAGTCAGCATCAGAGGTCACCCAGCCCAGAACTGCTGGCTCAGGATCCCAGCAGAGGAAAGCATTTTATCTGATCCAGACATTTATTTCCCCTCAAAATGTGTTTGTGAGCCCTGCATGTCATTGTTCCACAAAGCACTCCGTACAGCAGCTGCCAGTCAGTGCTATTTCATGTTGCGCACTATCCTCCTGCAGTGGTTGGTCTTCATCTCCCCCAGCGCTTGCTCCAGCTGCTGAATGAGGTGGAGGAGGGTGGAGGGGTCGGTTTGCAACACCTGGGCAGTTTGGTCGTCATCCTGCTGAAGATGCAGCTTCATAGTCACAGCAGGCTTAATCTGTTGTCTCAAACTTCTGCTTGCAAGCTGCAAGAGGGAGTTTAGAAGAAGTGGGAACGGGAAAACAAAAGATGGCAGCTATCAACCTCCATATTTACAGCAGGTGCATAGGACCTGCTTAAAAATCCTTCTCATCCACAGCTGGGATACACACAGGCTGTTATTTAGCTTTACCATTAGGTGGTACTAATCTGCTTTAGTTAATGCTTCCATTGTATTTCTGAAAATCAGGTGATAATTTAAGACCCAGTAGATTTAGTATATGCTAAGTGTCAATGGATCTACAAGTTGTATTTTCATCAAGCAGCAACACTCTGCATCGTTACTTATCCTGCTCATCTCATAACGAGCTACCTTCAGTGCAGTAACAAAACTACATCAAGTAGGTGAAAAACTGCTGCTTCAATTACTCTGGAGTAACAGAAACGATTTTTAGTAGTTCCTACAATGTTAAAACCCCATAAAGTACAATACAGAATACTGAGGACATCACAAAGTCACCTGCACATCCAGTCTCCACTCAAGATTGTGGTAGCTGGGAAGCTTTGGTGCCAGCTCTCCAAGAATGCTTCTGATCTCTTTCCTGTTCTCAAGGTACAGCTGGAGCAGTAACTTGTTCAGGTCATCTGAGAATCCCAGAACTTGAATGGAGTCTTGGAAGTCTGTCTCAGAAATCTAGAAATGACAACCCAGGCTGTGAATGATCATCATTTCTTGAGAAACAAGGAGAGTGGTAAGCAAGCATTACACATATGGTATGGCAGTTGCTTCCTCGTGGGAATGTGTGAGGACAATTCTACAGCTAGGAGAAGCCAAACCAAAGCAAACCATGCACGGCTTAAGCTGCTAACACGTGTCCATGTATTACTGCTGGCTTGGACGAGCTTCAGAAACAGCTTCAGACCAGTCTCTTAAAGCAGAACAACGCCCAGCATCTTCACATTTCAACCAAAACGCAACACAGGAGAACCCCACACACATGAGCTTTGTTGTGGGCAAGTACGTTCCTTGATCCTCAATTTACCAACAGCGCATTAGTGTAACACTGACATTCAAGTGACAAACACTCTGAAATAAGCTGAACATCTACACATGCACACGAGCCACAGGTACAGCGTCAGGCTCCTGTCACAGGAACACTGGCCCCAGGGAGCCAACTCCTGGGGCTGAACTGTAACAGCTCAGTTCAGCACTGAGAGCGCAGAGTTTTATTCATCAGGAAGTGTCTCACCTTCACAGTGCATTTGTACCACAGACCCATTCTGTGGACAACTCCATTCCACTGTAATGTGCCATGGCTTATCTGCAGGGCACCTTACTTCAAGGGCAGATTCAGCAAAGTTTCATCCCCTTCCCTGCCTGCTCTTCACAACAACATCTGCTCAAGTTTAATTTGGAATTACTTATCTATGTATCCTGTCTTCGTGTCTTCACTGTACAAATACTCTCCTGTATCAACAGTAAAGAGTCTTTCCAAAGGAGACCTGCTTATACCCACCCTAGAAGCTTCTGATGTCAGGAGCTGAAAAGGCCCTACAACACAAGGAATGCTTAACAGGGGCGAGAACAGCACACAGCCTGTACAGGAGCTGAACAACAACAAAAGCATCTTCACTCCAGTTTTGTTATTTAGACAGAGCTTAATCCTAAAGCCTAAATTACTGCACGTTCCTGCTCTGTACACTATTAAAACGTCAAGTTCCAGCTTCAGGCATGGAACACAGGAGCCAGCCAGCCACACAAGCACACAGCTCCAGCAAGGGAACAGCGTGAGACGTGTTTTTAAGTTAGAAGAATGCATGCCATCAGAATGTTGACCTCACCAGCACTTTCAGAGCCAGACGCACCCAGAAGACACCCCTCCTGCGTGCCCACGAGTCCTTACACACCGGCATCCTTACCATGAGCTTGGAGCTCTCAGTGAGGAGGTACGTCAGTCCTTCCACCCCGTGCTGGACGGCGTCAACGCCAACGCCGAGTTTCCCTGTGAAGGGAGCGCAGAGTGCCGCTCAGCGCCCCGGGCTGCGGACGGGTCCGCGGGGGCGGCAAACTCCCGGGAGGGGCGAGTGCCCGTGAAGCGCCCGGCCCGCCCCGCAGCAGGCCGGGGCGCCGCACGCCCGGAGCTCAGCGGTCCCTCCCGCCCCCGCCGGCGGCCCGGCTGTCCCCGCCCTCAGCCGGACCGTCCCCCGGCCGCTCCCCAGGCCCGCCGCCGCGCCTCCCGCTGCCCGCCCGGCGCTCTTACTGGCGGCCGCCTCGCAGGCCCGCGGCGCCGCTCCCCGCCGCAGCAGCAGCTCCAAGGCCAGGCGCCCCAGCTCGCCGGCGGCTGAAACGAGAGGACACGGCTCCGTTACGGGTCCCGAGGGGACGCGCCCGCCCAGCGCGCCGCCGCCATCACCACCACCCCGGCCCGTCCCAGCGCGCCGCCGGCCCGCGGCGAGGGCAGCCGGTCTGGCGGGGGGAGCACCGGGCCGGCCCAGCCCTCCCCCCGCCAGACGGGCTGCCCTCGCCGCGGGCCGGCCTGAGCCCGACCTGCGCCGCCCATCCGCGGCAGGCAGCCCAGGTGAGCCTTCTGCTCCTCAGACAGCACCAGCAGCATCCCCGCGGGCACGGAAGGGGCGGCGCCTGCCCGGGACGCGCCTGCGCGGACGGGGCGGTCCCGTCCCCGGCTCAGGGCGCCGTCCGGCTCCGGCCCTGGGTAGCGGGACGGGTCGGGGCCTCGTCCCCGCAGCAGAACCCTGGGTCTCTGCCGGAACCGATGACGGCCGGCGGCGGGCTGGCCCCGCCCCGCCCCGCGGGTCAGGGCGGCATCCCGCTGCCCCGCCGCCATCCGGACTGTGCCGGATGCCAAAGCCGAGCAGAGGGGCCGGGGAAAGAGGGGGAGAAGGCACCACGGAGGGCCCAAATCCTGCGGCTGGGCCGGGCAGCTCGCTGCACAGCCAAACGTCGGGAACTGCTGTGCGCGGCGCAGTGTCTCGCCGGGCCGGGCAGCTCAGAGCCCGGAGCTGAGCTGTCCCCAACCCCCGCGTCCTGGAGCTGTGTGCTCCCCCTCCACCAGCCCCTCTTTATGCTGCACATGACGCAATTGGCATGGAATACCCTCCCTGTCCAGTCTGGGTCACCTGTCCTTGCTGTCCCCCAGCCCCCTGGGTGCCCCCCACCTTCTTGTTTGCAGGGCAGGATGAACAACTGAAAAGCCCCGGACTGCTTGTCAACAGCTAAGTCATCCCTGTGTTAGCAGCACTGCTGATATCCTCCCGGCTCCCAAACACGGCATTCTGGCTGCTGCTAGACAGAAAATTAACTCTGTCCTGGCTGAAAACAGGACATCCCATATGAAGCAGGAAACCGACACCTTCCTCTATGTGTGTTTACAGCAAAGTGACCTCACTGAAACAGATGAATCCTGCCTCTTGGCTGACAGCCCAGCTGTGCTGCTCAGGGTAACACAGCCTTCAGCAGGTGGTACACTGGTGGCACTGTGGATGTACCCCTCTCATGCCAAAGGCTGGCCGACCTATCAGCCTCACAGGAGGTAACACACTGCCTAAGGGGAACTGTAAGATACTGTAAGATACAAGTTTTACTTCTTACCCTGATTCCACAGAACATACACCACACGTAATGAAAAACTCCGGCTTCCCCCCATACACACTGAAAACTAGGAAGTGAATCCTAGGTGGGACGACTTCTGTTCTTAGTCTTTACCATAAAACTCTATCTCCATTGTGTTTGGATAATTTCTTTAAACCAGAAAGCAGAAAACTTCTGGTTTACCTTGAAGAAACATGTGGGTGTATATGAGTGTGCATATCTCAAGAACATAGTGCAGGTGCAGTCTGTGAAATTACTAACTAAAGGTGACTGGAAAATAAGTTTAGAAATGGGAGAAAGGAATACAGAGCTTATTCTTGTAAAACAAGTATAAAGGTGAGGGGAGGGGAAAAAGATAAGTAAGACAGAGGAGATCACACACATGAAGAAAGGAGGAAAACCCTTGAACATCTGCAGGTACAGCAGGTGAAGTATTCCAGGAACTCGGACAACTGGCTCAGAACAGCAGCTCGTTTCCTCTGCACCATAACAGTGTCAGTGGGGTAGAGCAGAGAAATACACAGTGTACCTGGCCAGCAGAAAGAACTAAGCAAACTGAAATACTGGAAGCATGTAATGAACTGATAGGCAGGATGAAGGTATTACCTACCTAACTGGGAGGTGTGAATCTGTAGGAGGATTTGCTCAGAAGTAGGCACATACCATCCAGCTGCAAAACTGTGGTGTCCTGCAGTGCCACAAGACAGGTGGGGTCCCTCCCCGTGCAGCCCCTTCCTCAGCAGCCACCCAGCCTGCTCAGGAATCCTGAGCTCTGCCAGACAGCGTTCGAAGCACATATGCGCCCTGACATAGCTATAGAAATGTAAAAACAGTCTTAAGAGTGAGCTCAGAAAAACAGCCACGTTGCAGAATGCTTCATCATTTGAGGGGAAAAGAAGGTACATGCAGAGACTGTCCCTACTAAGGGTGAAGGGTGTTGGATCCCCACTGGCCTTGGCATAACAGCGGATGCAGCAGCTGCTAGAGGGGTCTGTACCTACTGCCAGTGCTGCCTGTAACCTCGCCACAGACCTGGGGAAGGAACTCCAGGTGTCATCTCCCACTATTGAGATGAACTTTTCCATTTGTCCTCTCCTGACAGGGAAGACTGGCGTCATAACCTAGAAACTGTAACGTGTTAGTTGAAAATCCCAGAAGGTTTTCATGAGCTCCCTCCCTTTCTCCTCCATCACTACATCTGCCAGCACACTGGTGCTGCTCTCAGAGCACTGCAAAGAGCCACACAGACCCAAACATTGACAGAAGCTGCCAATCCAACATGTACGGTAAAAGTACACCTGATTTTCAAGTGTCACAGCAATGAGCAATTAATAAATTAAGAGCCCCCGTGTTTCATATTTTGGAGAAAAAAACCCTTTAGAAATCACAGTGGTTTTTACATCCTTCCTTCACAGTGAAACAAAATGGACCTGAGAAACACCTGCTCAGGTGCTATTTACTCCCCACCTCACCAGCTCTGAAACTCATCTCAAATACAATTAAGTTCCTTTACCTGTTACGAATCTGGTCAAGGAATAAAAAGTCATCCTGTTTCTGAGCAGTCACCACTCTAGCCAGCAGATCCTTTCTGTGTGGATGGAACATTTTGTATCTTGCCCAGATAAAATGTTATTGTCAACATGAAGGGGAACAGTAAGTCAATGAAGACACAAATCTGTATTGAAGAGAACTTTGGAGAAAGGCTGCTGGAATTCTTGTTCTAAAAATACTGTTTGTTTAAAGCAAAGTGAAGGCACTGAAGGGAAAGGACCTTCACTGACTATTAAGTATGAGATATTATCAAGCCCTGAAGGATACAAAAGCAGTAACTGGAATAACACAGCAAGTACATTAATTCTACAAATATCTCCCTTCTTCCCCGCTCCTGTTTACTTTTTGTGCTTAGTTTACATTTCTGAAGTGTCTTTTTCTGGTAGGTTTTGGATTTTTTTTTAAACACAGAGTTGGGCTAAAGTTAACAGGGTTGGGAGGGGTGTGTGTGTGTGAGAGTGGCTAGTGCTGCAGGGGTGGCTTCTGCAAGAAGCCTGGCCTTCCCCCAGGCTGAACAGAGTAAACACCAGCTGGGCTCAAGGTGGGATCCATGGCTGACCAAGGACAAGCCCATCAGTGGCAGCCATAGTGCCTCTGGGAATCACATTTAAGGAAAAATAAAACCTGCAAGCAGCTGCTTTTTTTCCCCAGAGAAGGGAGTGAGAGGATGTGAGGAGCTGTGCAGGCACCAAGGCCAGGGAAGGGGGTGAGGAGACACCCCAGGCGCTGGAGAGAAAGGTGTCCCCCCACAGCCCATGGAAAAGGCCGAGACCCTACGTGCAGCCCGTGAAGAGGCCCCGTGCTGGAGCAGGGGGAGACATACGGAAGAAGCTGTGACCCACATTGGAGCGAGCCCCTGGCAGGACCTGCAGCCTGTAGAGAGAGAGACACAAAGATGAGTGAGAGACAGAGCCAGGCTGGAGCAGGTTTGCTGGGAGGACTTGTGACTCCGTGGAGGACCAGGCTGGAGCAGTCTGGGGCTGAGGGACTGAGAGACATTCCATGGTTTGTGCCTGCACCCACAGCAGTGACCCATGCTGGGGCAGCTGGCGAGGAGCTGGAGCCCCGTGGAAAGGACTCACGTTGCAGAGGTTGGTGGAGGACCGTCTGCTGTGGGTGGGACCCCACGGTGGAGCTGGGGAAGGGTGTGAGGACTGACCCCAAACCCCTGGGGGACAGAGCGGAGCCGGGGAAGGAGGGCGGGCGGGGAAAGGCCTGGGGTCACTTCTCACCGTCCTGCCCTGCCCCGGCTTGCAGGCGGAACGCGCTTTGCCCCGCGCTCAGCCCGCCCCGCGCCACGGCAGCTGCCGAGCGGCCTGCCCGCGGCCCGCCCGGCTCAGCCGGCCAGAGGAGCGGCCGCCCTCCGCCCCGCCCGGCCAGGCCCCGCACGGCGCCAGGGCAGCGGCGGGAGAGGCGCCCCCGCTCGTTCCCCGACACCTGCCTGCCCGCGTACCGGCGGGGCCTGCTCGGCCGTCCCTCACGGCAGCAGAGCGGCAACTCCCCGCCCAGCCGCGGCGGGCAGCCGTGACAGGGGCGGGGCGGGGAGCCCGCCCTCAGCGCGTGGGCGGGGCCAGCTGCAGAGCCTCGCTTCGCGTCACGCGTGGGCGGATGAGTGGCAGCCCGGGCGAGCAATAGCGCGCCAGGCCCGTCGCTGTCCCTCGGTGCGCGGCAGTAGGGCGGGACTTCCGCCGTGGCCGCCGAGCGCTCGCGGAGCGCCATGGAGTCGGCCTAGGTGCGGCCCTCGGCTCCCGGCGCCGGGCACTGTGCCGGCCCGCAGGTGAGGGCCGCCGGGGTGGGGGGCGTGGTCGCCGGGTCCCTTCGGGCCTCTTCGGGCCTCTTCCCTGCCGCCGGGCGCCCTGGCTTCGCGGCGGCTGCGGAGGTACCGGGCCCGTCGCTCCGTTGCGCAGCGCTTATTTACCCCACCCCTGGAGCGGCGAGGCGGCGCCGCCCGGCTCAGGCGGGACCGGCCCCGCCGCGGGGTCGCCCTGCGCTTCCCTCTGCGGCCGGCCGCCGTTGTGGCCTGTGCGGAGAGAGGGTGAGGGGGGTGAGTGAAGCGCCCCCCGAGCGTCGCTTCCAGGGCGGCGGCAGCCGAGTCCCTGCGCTGGGCGTGGCGCTGCCGAGCCGGGCTGGGCGCTGAGGTGCTGGCTGGGGGGAGGGGGGGCTCGGAGCCCCTCCGGCAGCTGCACCGCTAGTGGAGCCTGGACGCGGGTTGGGAGCGGTATTCCTGCGTCGTGCCGGGCCCTACACCGCCCCGCACGCACCGCGCTTGGGCTCTGCAGAGCCCTGGGGAGAGTTTCAGGTGCGTGCGGCGCGGTGCGAGCCAGGGACCGGGGGTCTGTGGGAGACGCGGCAGCTGTCAGTGCCGCCCGTGACACCTGCCCGTCCTCAGCTGCTGGGGCTTGGAAGGTGAGCTTTGGTGGGTGTGCTTGGCGTGGCAGCCCAAGAGACTTGGAATGCACTCCCTGAGTTTGTGACGGGATGGAGGTTTTATGCCATCGTATCGTTGTGCTCAGAGCACTGTAATCCTGTTTGGCAGCGTAATAGAATTTAGATGTATTTAATGCCCTTGTGCAAGTCGGGCATTTCCCTGTGGGAGGGGAGAGCACTGCTTTCTGCAGCCAGCTGAAGCATGAGCGTTGCTGTGTGGGTCAGGAGTCACTCTTTGTTATCTTCTAACGTGAAATGTGTTTTGAGTTGATTGAGGTACTTCTGAAAATTTCACATTTATGCGTGCTTTGTGGAGCTTGGTTGTGGGTGGTTGCCAAAAGGTCTGAATATTCCTATCTGCTCTGTTTCTGAATCTGTCTTAAATGTGCTCCTGAGGCTCGTTCACATCCGCAAGGGCGAAGCTGGTGTTTGCGATGGGACATGGGCTGCAGGCAGAAGAATGTTCTCCACTCAGGTTGCCCATTCTGGTCTGGGAGCCAGTGTACTGAGCTTAAAATCACTCTGCACTTCATAACCCTTATTAATACGACACTGGCAATGTGGTTAAGAGGTAGGCAGGCATTCTCCGTGTCTGGTACAATGGGTAGATATATCTATGTATGTATCATTGTATCAATGTATGTATCATTGGCTCTTGTATCAAGCTTATTTATCCGTCTTAATCTTCACATGAGGAAATTTTACTCTTTTCTTCCTTTAAAAGTGTATTTTCTGTTGTGCATATGATACTCCTGCTGCCTTTTGTTGATGGGCAGTACCTTGTCTGACATGTTCCAGGTCAGCATGTGTACTTCACGGCTGCCTCACTGCTCATAGGTATGCTGTGGTAACAGCAGCCCCCACGCTTTTCCCTTCTCAGTTAGTGACCCTGTTCAGCTGAGGGATGTAGCTGCCCGTGCTTACTTTGTTTTGCAAGTTCTAGCGCACAGAGTGGGAAAGGATAAAAAAGACTCTCAAATGCTTGAAGTTACTTAAGGAGAACTTTGTCTATAGACACTGGAAAATCAGGTGTGAAGAGTTGAAGAGTCATACTAATGCAGAATCAAATTGAACTTCTTTTGTGTGGTTTATAGTGTGGACTTTAATTACATTTACATGTATGTCTGTGTACAGTAAGCTGCCTTCTTCAATTAAGAGTTAAGTCTAGAAATGAACTGTGCAGTTTTGGGAATTGTAAGGCTTTCTTGCTTGCATTTGAGATGATAGCTCTTGGGCCTGGAAGAGTCTATGTGTGTGTAACTCTGTGAACAGAGAAGACTGCACTGTACTTTTGCATGTTGTTTGCAAGGGCAATGCTAGTTCTGGCATTTTCTAACCTTGCTGACTACTGTTTTAATGCTCTCTTTGTGTTGTAAGCTATGTGCTGGATTTACTGTATTGGTTAAAATATCATGATAGCTTCAAGCGTGTTGTTGCTTCTGTTGTAGTAAAAGAGATTGTATTTTTTTGAACGACCGGTGTTTTATCCTTCCAGTTTCACCAGTGTCCTCTTTGTTTGGGCAGGCTGATGACAGGAATTGGTAGATCTTAATTTAGAAAAAAAAAATCATGAATTTCATAATTCATTATAGGTTCCTGTGACTGTAACTTCTGTTCTGCTCACCAGCTGAATGTTTCACAAAACATCATATGCCTGAGCAGCCAAGTCAGAATCATGCGAACTGGTTTTGAAAACATCAGTTGTTTCCTCCAGTTAGTAATAAGGAGTTTTAATTATCTTCATGTTAGTGGCAGTTTAATTGAAGCAAATAGTGTAGACTTAGATTTGATTTAATCTTGAGGACCTTGAATCATGGGACAATGCTTTCTGCTTAAAAAACCCAAAAAGGACAGGACAGAAAACAGGAGTTCTTAGGTGTTTCTCGATTCTGGAAGAGACTCAGTCTTGGCTGCGATTTCTTGGTGAGGTCATCAAAGGTAGAACTTTCATAGTGAAATCTCTACAGTCAGATGAAGACAAATTCACATGGAACCATTTAAATGAGAAGCCTAATTTTGGAGTTTTCAACAATCTTATGTACAGCTTGGATGACCCAGTTGAGTTTAATGACTTGTGATGTACTTTTAATTCCTCCCATGAAAGAAGCGAGAGGAGATCCAGATGTTTTGGTACAATGTAGTGTCTACTGTTTGAAACTTGTCCCTGAATTATTTCAGCTGTTACACGGGATCCAGTGTTGATATATTTGCTGCTGTTTTGTCTTACCACTATTTTAATGTAATTTCTTACTGGGAGGCTAGAATTGCTAGAAAGACTTGGTCATCGTCCATCAGTGAACCAAGCTGTTCTTTTAATTTCAGCAGTGCAAGTGGTTAGATTTCATGCTGAATGTAGCACCCAGTTGTTGCTTGTCCCATACTTTGAAGTAGGTGGTGTGCTGGTTCTCATGGGGTTTTTGTTGAATGGGATTTTGAATGTTGGGTTTTGGCAGCCTGATCATGTTCAGGTGTGAGTTTTTATAAGGTATTTTTTACTCCTGTGTTCTTCAGAGATGCTGCATGTAATTGTGTTGTAACTAAGCCAAAGAGGAATCTGAAGTTACTTTGCAGACAGCTGATCATTGTTTTAAGAGGATTATAACTGGACAGTAGAAAGAGAAATGGTCAGAGGTACCTTGTCAGTGGAGAACAGAGGTCCTGATCCTTGGCATTGGGTCCTGCTTTTGCAGTGAAAGGCATTTGGAAGTGAGAGCTCTTGGGGGGGGGAGGGGGTTCCTCCTGGTGCTTCTCACAAGCCTCCTCAGGGGCTATTCCCAATGCTAGAGACTTCCTGGGAGTTGGTGCTGATCAGGCTGTAGGCTTCTCTCTTAATGTATCCCAAGCTAGTAAGTGAGAGGCTGAGCCAGGGTGATACCCTGTTACTGTTACTTGCTCTAAAGAGCAAGAACATCTGTTGTGCAGACAAAAAGGGGTTGTTTAAACAGTGTGTGTTATCTCGGTAGTTTTGTTTGGAATAAACTTCTAGTGTGAAGAGTTCTGTCACTTGGCTTTAAGACTAATCCAGCAGACGTTGTCCAGGTGGATCCATGGAGGGTTTCCCCTCTGAGCTTGTGTGATGCCTGTCCCCAGACCTGGGCGGTACCATCACACCGTGGGAGCGTGGCGCAGGAGTGAAGGGTAGTTGTTGTCTCTGGGTTCTGTGGGGGGAAGTGTTACTATTGAGCAATCAAGGTTACCAAGTGGTTAAAGGGTGAACTCTGAAAGTGCAAATTCAGAAAACATCTCCCATGTCAGTGTGTTTGTACAGATCAAGTGTGCTTTTGTGTTGGTACGGAACGTGGTACAAATGCACATTGGTGTGATTGTATGTGGGTGTTGAGAGGACACTGATCTCTCTCAGACACTCAGTAAATCCTGTGGTCCAAAGGAACAGGCTTTGTCAGTTGCAGAAATGATGTTTCAACCCAAGTCGTGTTTGTTCTCTACATTGGGATTCTCACTGGTGCCAGGTTGATAATTATTTGGAAGAAAGAAGTGGAAAGTAACCCTCAGCGTTCTGCAGGCTTCCAATAGGAGCAGCACTGAGGATTATTATTTTAAGTGTTAGATTTAGCCTTTGCTGGACAGAAATGTTCAGATTTTAAACATGACATCTTAAAGCTTTGGTATTGTATCTGATGGACCAAATTTTCTGGCTTCAATATACGTATGATTATTAAATGGGACTCTTTTGGTATGAGAGATTAGGGAATAAAATCTGTTACCATTGCAGTTAATGCATGGGTTACATTTGAGAGTGAGTTCAAAGCTCTGTTTGTGCAAATGTTCATTTTGTTTGGGGATTTTTTGGGTTGGTGTTTTGGGGGAGGGTGTTGTGTGGGTTTTTGGCTGTGGGTTTGGGGTTTTTTGTTGAGGGTAGCACAATATGCTCCGTGACTGCAGAAAGGATAGCAAGTATCACTGCTCACGCAAGGAGGGCATTCAGGCCCTCAGTTTGGTTTTAAGAGTTTGGGATTTTTTTAATCTGTGTGCCAAAGAAAAATACAAAAAGTTTCTTTTGCTTCCTACTAACCCCTCCCCTCAGCTTTTTTTTTGCTTGGTTTGATTAATGATAAATCAGCCGTTTTAAAGAAGTGTTTATGTTAGAAAACATGTGTCTCTATTTCCAGACACAAACTGTTGCTTTTTGCTGCTGGTTTTGATGAGAAATTATTAACAAAGTGGATTTAACTTCCTTTTAATGTCCCAAGCTTGTGAAATGCATAGAAGGCTGCAGAGTACTGATGTTCCTCTTTTTAAAGATCTCAGAAATGCGCAGGGGAGCCTCAGCCTGGTGTCCAGACCACGAGGCGCATCGAGCGTTGTGAAGGTCGCTGAAGTCCATAGGACTGGTGTGTGTTTGTTACCTGTCGGTGCCACCTTGGGTTTGTAAGTGTGTATTTAGAATAAATGCTCATAGTAGAATTACTCCAGGTACATGAGGAATTTTTCTGGGTTGGATTTGTGCTTGAGGAAGGGAAGACTAAAATGAAGAATGTCTAAGGATGATGAATACCATGTCAGTGGTTATTCCAGTGTACTGCTTCCCTTGCTCAGGGTTGTGTAGAGCTTTCTGAGGTCTTGCTGGGACAGCTGTGTTTTGTGCTTGCCTTCCCATGGTGGCTACACACCCTTAGGAAAAGGGACTCCTGCCTCTAAAGTAATGACAGAAAGCAAGCATGGAGTAACGTTTTGTGTACCTGTCCAGCCTGTAAACTGTAGCTGACCAGTAGTGCCCAGTGAAAGGACAGAAAATACTTGTTATATGCCTGACTCTGTTTTTTTTGTTGTTGTTGCAGGTATTAAATAAAATATGCTGCTGTCAATAGGAATGCTGATGTTGTCTGCCACTCAGATATACACTCTTTTGACTGTTCAGTTATTTGCTTTCCTGAATCTTTTACCCGTGGAGGCAGATATTTTAGCAGTAAGTATATTTTCTACACAGATAAAATTGGTATAAAATTGAATTGTCTTTTAAACTGTTAATGAATTTGCTAGTAGAGTGACTGTTACAGCAAGTTGCTTGGAGTGGAATTGCCTTAGCAGTTTAGCTCAATAAAAAACTGAGTTTTACATTCTCCATTCAGCTTACAAGTGATGTGAGTTCAGACACAGTGACAGTGAAAATGCTTAATTCCTTTAGTTGTTTTGAAAGTTTGGGTCTGACCACGTATCCTAGAGCATGTTATAACCCTGTTGTTAACTCCGTGGTTATTTTGTTTAGACAGCAGTTTCAGCTTCAGTGATGGATGCCATTTTTAGGGTAACTGTATAAAAATAAAAGTGAAACAATTTTCAGTGGCCAGTATAATTTTTGTGTGTGCTGGAGGCCCTGTCAGTGGAGTTGCTGTATATGTTACACCTAGATGGTTTTTTTTAAATATCTGATAATCTCTGCTGTCATTAAGGATGCAGGATTTTAAATGATCAGGCTGAACAGTATAAGGAACACAGGGTAAAAGCTGTTCCTGGGCTTTGTGTAGTTTTAAGGAGGAAGCTGCATGTGTCTCTGTGTGCTAGAGCTTAAGCCACTGAAATAATTAAACCTACGGACTATAGTCTCTGTGTTCTCTGCTAGTTACAGTGATATCCAGGAGAGTTGTTGATACACCAATTAATTTAGAAGAGGAGAGTGAAAAACCCTTGTAGTGAAATATTAAAATAAAGATACAAAAACGTTTGTGGTAATGTGGGGTTGATGAATACTGAGTTATGTTCTTTGGATCTTTGGGTTGGTGCCATTCTGTTAATTTTTACTAGGCAACTTTTTTTTTACAAAACAACGCAGGTAAATAATTACTTTCCATGGAACTGATGTCACTGTTGTGAAATTTTAAACTGTCATTCTCCTGTAAATCTGATTTCCCTTTCTCTCACCGAGCCTGTGCTTCCTCTTTTCATATGAAACCCTTATTTTCATTCTTGATACTTCCTCCCTTAGAAAAGATATTAGAAACACCTGCACCAACCCAAAAAAGGGCAGTTTGCAAGTTTAATATAATTTCTTCTATCTAAGTTTCCTTGTGCAATATTCTATAATAATTTCATCTAAAAATGAAGTGGGTTTTATTCTTGGATATTTGGAAGTTGCAGATTTATTTTGAGAAAATCTTTCAAGTAAGAAAGGAAGAGGTGAACTAGACACTAAAACTCTGCTGCGAAAAGGAGCCAGTGACATAGTTAAGAGCTCCTTGGGAGAAGAAGCAGTGTTTGAACGCTGTGTCCCGTGGACTGGAAGGCATACAGATAGCTTATAATCAAGAGAGATGTCATGATCTAAAGATGTCTGCTTTGGGAGCAGAATTCCAGCAGACGTTTTGGGGTTGCCAACAAAATAAATTATTTTCTGTGCTGATTTATGTCTATTTTCTTATGCTTCTGTGTTCTTGCCTAGTTGCAGCCTCAGATGAAGGATTATACTTGTGTAAAGTACTGTTACATGCATGTGAAGGGTGATTGGGTTTGTTTTGTTTTTTAAATAAGGGGTAAAAATAAATAGGCTTGTGTCTCTCTAAGTTCAGACTTATTACGTGATTCAGAGGAAAGCTTGGAGTAGCATGATCTTGGGAGGGCGTTATGAAGGCAGATGAGGCAGCACACTGTTGCGGTGTGATGGTTGGATGGCAGGTCAGAAGAGGTTGTACGAGGTGGATCGATTATGTGGAACAAAAGTGGATCCTTGAGATTTGGCTCTGTTCCAACCTCTTTCCCATCAATTTTATCAAAGCCTGTGGGAAGGAAGCTCCTTTGAAAGAGGTGAGAGAAATCATGGTAGTGTTTTATTTTGAAGGATAGTTGGAGGTCCTGGGTCGGAGTCTGGCTAATAGGAAATGCCTTGTCCCTCTGAAGTAAACACAGTCCTTGGGTGACTATTCTGCGTGCCAGTTGGATGATACAATGAATAGACAAATAGTGGAGCCACTGAACTATTCAGTAAAACTTACCAACTGGTTAGACATATCATAGAACTATGAATGATGAACTAGGAAAGGTCAGATAAAGCTTCCTCAGATTGACAGCTCTTTATAGTGTTCCTCAGTTGTGAGGTGTGAGTTCATAGTATAAAAAACAACTGCAGAGACAGCTTTCAGCTGCCAAGCCAATAGATGGGGAATTGAGAAGGGGTAATTTATGGAGGCCATTCTTTGCCTAAACCACCTGTTAGAAGATGTTCTTTCCTGTGTGCAAGTGAATTCAAAGCAACAAAACAAAATGGAACAAAAAGTCCCAACGAGAGCACCATCGTCAAAAAACCTCCCACACTCAAAAAAAAAGTGTCTTCAGGTTTGGTTTTTTGGGTTGTTTGGAGAAACCTCTTACTCAAATATGGTTATATTTGAATTGCAGGCAGTAGAAAGAAAGATTTAACATAAAGGTAATTTAACAAAAGATCTGTTACTTACTTTCCCGTTTTGATAACTAGATAAGAAAGTGGAAAGAGCAATTTTGTGGTTTTGTTGACATGCTCATAAGAGGTACTATGTCTGATAAATATTTTAAGCAGCACTGCATGTTTCTAGATTATTTCTATACCTATTGCTCTCATTACAAATCTGAATTTTCTTTAAAATTTATTTCTCTCAGTATAACCTTGAAAATGGAACGCAGACCTTTGATGATCTACCTGCTAGATTTGGCTACAGGCTGCCAGCAGAAGGCTTGAAGGTAACAAAACAAAAACCACAATCTAAAACAATTATGTATCTTGAATATATATATATGGAGAGAGAGGACTGTATCTGCTGAACACTTCTGTAAGCTTAAAAAAATACAGTACTGTGGAAAAAATAAACAGAACTGATTACAGCTTGAGGAAAGGGTCTGATATGAACTGTGGCATGTCAATTGGAGAGTCTGAAGAAGAATCTGAAGAATCTTGGTAATCTGACCTTTTGTACAGCAGAGAGAATTTGCTGCATGTTTTAAATATATGAATGAAAAAAAATGAAAAATAGCTGAATGATGGAAATCTACGGAAGGAAGTTTGGTAGAACATTGTTTCCCCTGGAGCTGGTGGCAGTACTAACATGTGATGTCAGTTACCTTGCACAGGTATCAGTGGATGCTCTTGTTTCTCTGGGTTTGTATACTGGTCAGCCCTTTCACACTGTAAAGCGTGGAAAGGCAGCAGGTATTACCTCCTTTGAATGTGCCCCACATTAAGGGTGCTGTGTAAGGGAACTCTAGTTAATTTTCTTGGGAAGTACAAGAACTGCTGTCAGTTTACTTCCTCCTTGCATTTCTTAAGCAGCTGAACGAAGAAGCTCAAGGGCTGCAGTTCTTCTATCCTTTGTGCTGTGCCAGAAAGCTGGTGATTAATCACCACCCTCTCCTTATAAAGCCTCCTTTAAATTGCAGTCCACACCCCACAGCAGATGAGAAGTACCTTGTTCTCCCAGTGCTCCTCTCAGGCACTGCACTAATGCTGTTGTGTATGTGCTATCTGCATTTTCCCCACTTAAGGATAGAGTAGACACAAGTTTCTGTTAGCTGTCTGTTACAGTGTCTTATGCTGCAGATGAAGTGATATTGGGGTAGGAATGCTGTGACATGACTTGAAAGCTGGTCGCAGGACTGTTCAGGGAAGGCACCAGTAAGTGATAACATATTCAATTAGTAGAAAAAGTATGTTTTATTTTTATTTCTATTTTCTTTGATATTTAGGAACTGTAGCTGCGTAAATATCACACCATATTAAATTGTAAAATGCATCTGATAGTAGAGGAAACAGAAGATGTAAGCATTTCCAAATGTTACAGAACTGAAAAAGGAAACGCTGTGCTGACTTACTGTGGAGAGTGATTATGGTGCAAAGAATTCCAAGATGGCTATGACTGTGGCAGTACATGTGGGACTTCACCATTATTGTGCACTAGATTAGAACTTCTGAAGACCTGATGTCTTCTGAAATGCAGCAGCAGGCATGCTTTGAACAGCAGGTTAATTCCTCCTCATTCTTTCATGAATGAAATTAATAGAAGGGAAATTATGTTCAAGGTGAAATGGGAAAGGGCTGTGAAGAAGGTTAAATGAATGCAGCTTCATACACAATGATGAGAAGGCATGTTCTGCTTTTCCTGACTTCTGCTAAGGTAGTAGCTGTCCCTACATGCTGATGACAGTAGTCAGTAACTGATGTAAAGAAAAACTCACTTTCATCTGCATAAAATAAGATAGGGGAAGCAGAAAATACATGATACATGCTGGTGTTGACGCTGTAAACTGGTGTCAGTCCTGCTGCTCGGAAAAACATTTAAAAGCTGGGGGAATGTCCAGTGAAGTTGTGGCCTTCACAGCAGCTGAGGTAAATCAGTTGCTGAGATTGTGGAGCTGGTGAGATGATGTAGCTGATGCTGGTGTGCTCCATTGAGCTCAGGAACAGAGGGGATGCTGTGTTTGTGTCCCTGTCTGACATAAGGTGCCTTTGCAGTGACAGGAAGCATTTACTTTCTCTAGGCTCACATTCTTGGAGCCAGTGTCAGTAAGTCTGTTCACTTCAGGTACCATTTCTGTACTTGAAATGCTCATCTGTGAGAGGCAGTTCAGTTTATCCATCCAGTTTACAACTTGTGTGCAGTTCAGGTTTCATCATGTTGCTTTTATTGTGGAAGTGGTGATGTGGAGTCAGTGTTGCGGCAGCAACTTGCCTGGCTGCCACTTTGAACAGTGTGTGACTGAGTATTTTTACTGAAATATATATGTTTATTTTGTATATGAATTCCAGGTGGTAAAGATACTTTGGCAGAGCACCTTCCACCTTCTGGTGACGGGGAGTTGCTGTCATTAGTGCACCTATGGAGGCCATGAGGGCAGAGCACTGCTTTCCTCTGCACTCTGTATGGTCCCATAGTCTGGCTCTGCAGCACTGTTGGTGTTAGTGATTGTGAATAAACAATAAGCAAAATCCTCAGCTGGTGTGAAGGTATGAGGTTGGATCACTCTTCAGCTGCATGGTGTTCTTCTAATCCCAAGGGGGAATAAATGGCTGAATGAACTCCTCTGCAAATGAAGCCTCAGTAGGGCTTTGTTTTCACCCCTGGTGGGTTTTACCGTGGCACAAGCGGTGTTAGAGCTCTACAGTTGTTTAGTGATTATTTTGAGAAACAGAGGGCGATTAAGTGATTTGCCCGAGTAGTGAGCCAATTTAATACATCAAAAATAGATATAAGGAGCTTTGACTCTGACCTTTTTAACTATTAGACTGCTCTGTGCCTTAACTGAGGTACATGTGGTCACCTCTGTAGAAATGAGTTTGTCCTGAACATAATGCACACAAAAGAATTTTATAATTAAGACTTTAATTCTTTTTAAAATGCTTTGCTTTTGGTTGAAATAGAATGAAAAATAGTACACCTTTTCAATGTTTAAGATTAAAGATTTATTGATACACAACTTGTAAACCACAGTCTGTCAGATTCTGTAATAACTGGTGTCAAAGTATAAGCATAGGTTTGGTTTTGAGTTCTTTTGTTGTGTGTTCTAATCGTGAAGTGGTCAACCATTTGTGCCAGCATCCTTAGAAGAACCACTCCTCAGCTTAAGATATTTAGGAAAATATGCTAGCATTAAGTGCAATCCAGTGTAGCCCTTGTTAGCCTTTGTGTGTGTCTAACGTGACGTTGTGTTGTTTGTGTAAAACCTCTGTCAAATGCAGTTAAAGAATAAATGCTTTGTGCAAAACCATGTATGTGGGGTTTGGTGTATGAATTAGGAACTGTAGGGACCTTCAGCCTGAAAAAGGGCAGGTGGAGAGGGGCTGGGGGGCAGAAATCCTTCCTGGGGAGGGAGATGCCCTGGCACAGGGTGCCTAGAGAAGCTGGGGCTGCCCTGGGATCCCTGGCAGGGCTCAAGGCCGGGTTGGATGGGGCTTGGGGCACCCTGAGCTGGGGGGGAATGTTCCTGCTTGTGGCAAGGGGCCACTGGGGGTGTCTGAGGCCCCTTCCCTAAACCCACCTGGGATTTTGACCTAAATTTGTCAGCAAATGCGTGTAGAATGTACATGGTTACTGCATTGAATTGCTGCTGTGTGGTATTGTGCCTGTAACCACAAAGATGGCAAAGAACAGATTGCTGGCACAGCTTTTCTGCCAAAGGGATATTGTCATTACAGCAATTTATTCCTTAAACTAAAATTGCTGCTCTGTGTTGTAGGTTAAACTTTGAATAACATATATTTATGGATAAAATATAAGATGATTTGTAACAAGTATGTTTAAACTGCCAGTTTATATATAAACTTACATATATTTTATATATATTTAAACTGCTAGTTTACATGTGCATTTATATATATAATTATGTATTATATAATACAAATATATATAGTAATTACTGTTTCTACACAGGTGATGACATCTCTAAAGCTGTCAGTGAAAACCAAGAGTTTAAAGTGCTTGGGGATGTACTGAGTGCTGTAGCAGTAATTTCTTCACCCCACAGCAGTGCAGCATCTCATGATCTTTATTTGCAACAAATTGCATGTATTCTTACTTTCTGGCAGTTCACCACTCTTTCCCTGTATGAAATTTGCTTTTGCTTTAAAACTGATTTAAATGAGCCTGAATCTTGTAGGAATAGTCCCGTGTTGAGTGCTTTGCTGTTGCATTAGTGTCCAAAACCTGTATTGCCCTGTGACCTTACAGCAGACACACTGCATGAACGAAGTTGTTCTGAAAAGGCATATTTGAAATGAAGGGTTTACAAAACCTCCTGTAGGTGTGCGCTCTTGATTTATTAACTAATTAATAAGTTCCTTTTTCAGGTAATCTAGAGATTTGACCAAGGAAGCAAGCGTAAAGGAAAGAGGGAGGGTCTGCTCTCTGCAGAGCTAGAGCAGATAGCACTGTGCATTAGGCTTGATGTTCTTTTGGCATTTGTCTAGCAGAAATTTCTGCTGCAGTTTACAGAGCACTTGGAGCAGTAGGGAGAGGGCTGTGGGGAGTCACCAGCCCCAAAATCAGAGCTCCCTGAAGAGGCACTGGTGTCTTTGAGATGGGGTGAGTGTGTTGGCTCTGAGAGAAGCTGCAGCAGTTTCCCCCAGATGGTAAAGCGCAAGGTTAGGAGAGCTGCTGCTCCAAATGTTTTCACTGGTGGACTACTAACTCTGTCACGTAAAAACAATCCAGAGATTGTTTCAAGATTGATAGTCAGAATTTACTACTTCTGTCAGTCTTGCAACTGTAGCAGGTTTGTTGATTTGTAGTCTGCTTCCCATGGGAAACCACTAGGCTTGTTTGCCAGTTCAGTGTTGGTTTCACACACCTCTCCTTGATTTCCACTTCTAATTGCCAAGCACTAAGCTTCTGTTAGTGCTTCTTGGGCTATTACAGTTCAGTCTCCTTGTGTAGTCTCCCATCTTACTAGTTTCATGATATTAATGTAGTATCTGCAGTCCTGTTTACGCTGAACTGTACAGCAAGGTCTGAGCCACAAACGTCAGGTGATGTAATTGGAAAAACTGTATTTTCTTTCCAGCTGTGCGGTTTTTTACAGACCTTTCTAAAGATTGTGATAGTCTGGGATGTAGCAGAAATCTTGCTATGATACAGGGCTGAGTTGATAATAAGAATTTGCTTGGTTACTGTACATAAATGTAGTTTTCTTTCCTTATACTTATCTTGCAACCCTCTTGTTAAGACAAAGAGAAATGAAGGGCCCGGTTGTTTCTGTTCCTATTTTCTAGGGGTTCCTAATAAATTCAAAGCCAGAGAATGCATGTGAGCCTATAGCCCCACCTCCTCTGAAAGACAACTCCTCTGGTGCTTTTATTGTGTTAATTCGAAGACTTGAGTGCAACTTTGATATTAAGGTAAGATATTTCTCTAATTTCACATACACACCCCCTGTTTTAAGGTCTTAAAGAATTTAATGGTGCTTCAGAAAAATGTGTAGCTACCAGTGGTGTAGATGCGTGAAGGGAATTGTGTACAGGCAGACAAAGCAGTATTGTAATATGGTTTAGTTTAAGATTTCCTGTTTGTGAGCCAGTTTATGGCAAATGAGGATGATTACAATAGAAGGCATTCAGTAGCAGTTACCAGCTCTTCTTGCTAGTTAGGCTCTTTGCAACTGGAGCTTGGTTTTTTTTTGAAGTCCCACCTCTCTTTGTTTTACATTGAAGGCTACAAATACATGTGTATAGCTGCTTCTTGACTTTAACTGTGTGTGAATCTTCACTGGGCCAGAAGCTGTCTCTCCTTCCATCTGTCAGCAGTTAATGATTTCTTACAGGAAAAATTCTGTAGGGGTAGGGGAAGGATAAAGGCGGAAGGCAAGGGGAAGCCTTTGGGAGTGGTTTCTCCCTTGTGCAACTGGTTTTGGCTGCTGTTTGTTCTGGTGGCCGGTTTGGGAAGGGACTCATCCGGAGAGGGTGGTGCTGTGCTTTCAGCTCCTGCAGAACTACTTTCTCAAGCCTGCATTTAGGGTCTGGCCATGAGTGACTCCTGAAAGACATTGTTGTTATCATGTAGGAAATGACATTTTTCTGCTTGCATAAAAGGTTTGTTTGGCAAAATACCACGTAAAATTTTGCTCCCATGGAAAAACCTCATTCAGTGGTCTGGGACTGTGTGTAGCTCACAGAAATGATATCTTGCTGTGTTAAAACTGCCCCTCTGGGCACAGAAGTCAGCAAATGCTTTATTACACACTACATCACTTTTTGTATGCTCAGTGGATGTTTTCTGTAGTGATCTATTATTGGCCAGCTGTGCATTTAGGCTTACATCTAAAATGGATTATTTTAATTTTATTGGGATTTCTCAGTGCATCCACATCTTCCAAGAGTGCTGTTCTGGTTGTTGTTTGGAATACATTTGTTAGGAATATGGGGAGGGAGTCTGAGTTGATGGCACTCTGAGGCACACAACTGTTGAGTAAAGAGTTGGTTATAATTTTCTTATAGTGGAAAGTTACTATGCAGTAAGAAATAGCTCTCTGAAGCGGTGCTGTCCTGCCTTGGTCTGTCTGAAAAATGGGTTAATGCTTCAGTTTTGGTGCAGTTAAAGCTTTTGTCTTTGGGCCCTGGGTACAAGGGTGAAGTTGCAACTCGTCGGTGTAGTTGAACAGGGAACTGTTACTGCCTGTTGCAGCTAGATGGTGTCGGTAAGCCTGTTCGTGGTAGCTCGGGCAGAAGGTGCCTGTGGTTGGCTGTGGTTGTGATGATGTCACCCTTTGCTCCCTGCCAACTGTGTATTTTGAAGGTGTATTTATGTGTGGTTCTACAAGAATATCATCATTCTGTAATCCAGCAATTAAACAAAGGCCCTGTGTTATAATTAAGAGGCAAAAACGTGGGGAACTAAAATGTTTCCTAAAGTGCTGTAATTTATTGAGTACCTGTCCTGAAGGACACATTTCAGTGGGTAATGGCCATACAATAAATGGCTGTTCAGCACGTGATGGTAAATGAAAGGCACAGACAAAGGAAGACTGCTACGTAGGAGTGTCAGTGCTGACCAGAGCACGCCTGCGATGGAGCTTCAGAGCTCAGATCACTTGATGGACAGTCACTCAGTCACATGCTCTGACTTGGCTGGCTGGGTGTGGAGCTCGAGTTGGACTCATGGTCCTTATGGGTCCCTTTGGACTCAGGAGGTTCTGTGACTCCTGTACTCTGTTCTTTGGTTTCAAGCACTGGGTTACTTGTGCGTTACCAGTGGTGACTCCATCACTGCTGTGCTGTCACACAAGCTGAGATATGAAGATGTTCAGTGATTCTAATCCTTTGTTTTTACTTTGGACTGTTTTAAAATCGTTGTGCCTTTTTCCCTCTCCTGCCTATTTTTGCTGTAGTGCAGCATGCAGGAAGGCTTCATACCTACCTTGACCTAGAGAACTGGTTTTTTAAACAATAAACAGTGGAAGTTTTCTACCTTTATAACTCATGTTCCTTGTTATTGTTTGTCTCTTGAGAAGTGAAATTGGGGGGGGGGGGGGGCATGTGTTGGTAATTAATAAAGCTCTTGTGAGGCCATAATATCTGAATGCTTCAACTGTTTTCCAATTTCAAAGGCGTTTAAAGCTGTGATCATCTGTTCAGTTATACTTACTGGGTGTATATTTGCCTGTTACATAGATACTTGCACTATAGTGCCCTTCAGTACATGTATCTAAGTGGAAATTAAGGCTATCACCGTGTCCCCAGCTAGCTCAACTCAGAGCAATTCTGTCCAGCTATAGCCAAGCTTGTTGCATAGTTTTAAGCGTGAGTTGAATTTGGGATGAAACTGCAATATTCCTCAAGGTTCTCTGGTGCTTTTTGTATCATGTGATAGGTTTTCATGCTGCTGTGTATGCCCATTAAGCAATAGCTAGATGTGTGGTTGGAACAGAGTTATGTTTACACTGGGGATAGTTGCCGCACCTAATGGCATTTACATAGATCTTAGTCTGTGCTTGTATTGACAGAAACCCCAGTATGGATCAGTCATAACTGGTAGACAATATCTTTCCATTTGTGTATCTGTATTTATAACTTTGTACTTTTCCACAAGGAAGCTTCTGCTGCCTAGGCCATCAGGTAGGATGTTTCCACATCTGTAAAGGCACAGAACAGATACTACTTGTGTGATTTTATGAGCTATCAAGCAGTAATTTCTAGCTTACCAAAGTAAGTTAGTGCCTTAATTTTCAATCATGATTAAATGTTATTTTTAACTGCCCATAGAAAGACTTTAATCCTGTTTTCAAAATATGTAAAAGCGGTCTGCTGACAATATTGAAAGGTTTTTCTGGAAAAATAATGACGTGAGTGTGAGAATAATGTTATGGTTTTACTTTGAAAGTGCAAATGAAGATGGGATAGCATTTATAACCTCCTGTACCTTGTCTTAGAGAAGTCAGACCAGTTAGGGTAGTATTTTGAAGCATCAGTGTTTCTAATAAGTACTTGGTATGCCTTACAGGTTTTAAATGCACAGAGGGCCGGGTACAAGGCAGCTATAGTTCACAATGTTGATTCCGATGACCTCATAAGCATGGGATCCAACGACAGTAAGTACAGGTATCACTTCTTCTCTCCTGTTTGAAAATCATTTCACCCACTAGTCTGTACAGTGCGGAGATCAGTATAAAGTGTTATCATGACCTCTCACTTAAAACAAAAAAGCCCCCAGAAAAAACATCAACCAGAAATCACTCTGCTTTTAACAGGTTAAAATGGGAGATGTTTGTGTAAGAGCATATGCATCCTTGTGTATTATTTGTGGCATCCTCTATGCATTTCTCTTTTCCCTTACAATTTTAGTTCAGCTTTTTTGGGTTAAATAGTTAAATTTATGGGAGATATTTATATGACTGACGCAGAAAATAATTGATGTGTTGTTAATTAAGTAGAAATATAGATGTAAAAAAACTCCTTTTGGAAGGAAATGAGACTTTTTAGTATTCATTAGTCGTTCCATTTTGTTGTTGCACTTGTGTACACTTTTCTGTTCCTTTGGGCAAATGGATTCTAATTTCCTGTGAATACCTATTACATGTACATATTTTCAGTGGGAGAGAGAATGTTTACAGCCCAGTGTGCCACTGTCTGAGTGATTCTGATGCTGGCTGTTCTGATTTTTAACCTTTCATGGAGTGAATATGTTCAGAACATCTTGTAATCTAGGCAAAATGTTTGGTTTGTTTCATGGTGTGTGCTTTTTGTCAGCAGTGCTGTTATGACTTCCTTTGTGGCATTTATGTTGTCCAGTTTCTAAGCTTGCTCAATGTGAAACAACATAAATGAGAAGAAAAACATAAGTGGAAGCACCATTGAGCAAACTGGGAAATTAACTTTCAGCAAACGAAATGCATCCGAGTAGCCCGAAAAGCTGCGTGGAGTGGCTTTGATTAATTCCCAACCTGTGTGAATCTTCCTTTCAGGTTTCACTGAGAAATCAAATGAGAAATAGCCTGAATGCTTTGGTATTGACTAAGCTGAAGATACTTTGACCTTTTAAATGTGAGGCATTAGTCAGAGGTGCAAATCAATATAAAGTGAAGCCAAGGAGATTTTTCTAGAATATGATTTTTCTTTAAATAAATTTTTGTTTGTATTGCATCTTCTGAGCTGATTGCCTTCGTTAGTAAGCTGAGAAGGGGAGACAGTTCCATCCAGTTTCTGATACTGAAATAAAGATGTGAGATTTGTTCATTCTCTTCTTTCTTCTTGTTGGCCTTTCCTAGCCACAGCTGTTTCCGGTGTGTGTATTTGTTTAGGGTGAAACGGAGGGAAGAAAGATTAAGTGAAACTTTTACAGTACTAGGTCATAAAATTATATAAACTGCCAGAAATTCTGGAAATCAATGGAGCTATGCAACTTCATCAGTTTTACTCAGAGGCTCAATATCCTGGGTAAACTTATTCTGATGAAGCCTCTGGGTTGGTTTTTTTTGTCAAAATATTTTGGGTTTATACTCCATTTAAATTTTTCATTAAGAATTTTCATTTCTATACCTGCAATAAAGTCCCTAAATACTCAGTAGGAAAAATAATGCCAATTCTTATTTGATGTGAAGATGTAGCATGCATGTGCATCAGTCTGTGTGTCACTCTGTTAAAATAATGTGTTCACATTGTGATAGTGTTGTAATGTGCCAGTTTTAGGCCTTAGAAGTGCTCACAGAGCATTTGTGTATTAATAGTTCTGTTCTCCTGCTTTTTTTGTCTTTTACAGTTGAGATTTTAAAGAAGATTGACATTCCTTCTGTCTTCATTGGTGAGACATCAGCCAATTCTCTCAAAGAAGAATTTACTTATGAAAAGGGGTAAGTTACCTCATGTGTAGTGGTATTGCTCCTTGCATTAAGTCATTGCTTCTTTTTAGTATTTATGGGTTTAAAATAGGATCTTTTGATGATGGAGGCTATAGGCCTTTTTGCCTGAGAGTAACAGGCAGAAAGCATTTTAGAAATTAATATAAAATGCTTTCCTTCAAGACAGTTACCATATGTTTATCAAATGCTACTCCTTTCATTGATAGCATCCAACTTAGGAGCTTAGTACTCTGCTCATCACAGAAATATACTTGAAGTCAGGACTAGTTTTATCTCTAAAAATGTTTGAAGAAATGTTTCTTAGAAAAATGGGGTTTTTAAATTGTATTTATTATTTAATTCATTAAGCTCTAACCTATTTGGAAATGCTCCCTTTTTTTTCCCCCACAGTGGTCACGTTGTGTTAATTCCAGAGTTCAGTCTTCCTTTGGAGTACTATTTAATCCCTTTCCTAATAATAGTAGGGATCTGTCTTATTCTCATCGTCATATTTATGGTAAGTTCCTTCTTTTAATAATGGTTTTTTCTTTCAAACAAGTCACCATAAAGCTGTCACTTGCTGAAGTTAAATGAAGGGATGAGGTAAAGGAGCAGCCACAGCCTTGTGTGCTGTATGTACCTGTACCAGGCTTGCCTGTAGTCCTCTTTCTCAGTACAATAAACAGGTGCAGAACTTTGGCAAAGGGAAATTGGGAGCCCGTAGGATGTTCTACCTGGCACGTAACTGCTTACAAAGAATTGCCCTCACAGCTACTTTTCCATTGCACAAGCACTTAGTACTTTTGATCCATAAAAAATGGCCTGTCCTTGCACTCTTGTGCACTATTACTGCAGAATACCTAGCGTCTCACTTCTTGGAATCTCTGTTCTCTGACCAATTGATTATTTTACCTGTTGATAAAAGTCAAGTAATGCATCAGCTGCTCTATAACACTCTCTTAAAATATTTCTTTCTGTGTCAGTGCTGGCACTGCAAGTCAGGTATTTCATTGACAATTCTGGGCACGTTTAGCACAGTGAAAATCACAGCAGCTCTCTGAAAACAGCTGAAGTGGTCAACTAGAGGTGATGTAACGTTCACCAATGCTTTGTCTGACCTTCTGATGGTAATCTTGATCATAGAGGACTTGGTCTCAGTTAATTAGGTGAATGTATACCCCTGTCATTGTATCCTGGAGGTCAGCAGCTGGAGGTAAGGTGAGATGGTATTTCTGAAGGAGAGTGGTCACAAGAGATAATATTCTGAGACCATCCGTATTCCAACTTCAGCTTTGCTGATAGTTTGCATGTGGTGCCTCGAAGTTGAAAATTCAAAAAGAATACTGATTATCTAAGAAATGGAATGAGGAAGGCTATGAAAGGACTGTGGTATAATGATTTTCAAAATAAGGCTTGTTTGGCTTCATCCTTGAGTGCAGGCAAGGAAATAGGGGATTCAGTTTGAGCTGGGATTCCTCTTTGACCTACTAACTGCAAAGACTCATAAATTGAAACATCTCTTGTTCTCTTATTGCTTTTTGCTTGCTTATTTGCTTACTGTTTTTTTTATTGCTTATTGTCTTATGTCTGTTCCTAGATCACAAAATTTGTGCAAGACAGGCACAGAGCTAGAAGGAATCGGCTTAGGAAGGATCAGCTTAAGAAACTTCCTGTACATAAATTTAAGAAAGGCAAGTAGATCATTCTTTGTCTGTCTAATTAAAACCCATTGTTTTAATGAACCTCTAAATTGAGGGGGTTTTTAGTTTTAGAGGTAATTTTGAATATACACCAGAAGTAGAATTTGGAGTGAAAGTGTAACTTGACCCTGTTCCCGCTGAAATAGAGGAGTTCTGACATTTCCTTGATAGGAGCAGAACGAATGCTATATGCAGACTGTGGCTGAGAATTTAAATGTTGCTTAATATACCACAAAATCAGTACAGAAATTCCACCAGGCTTCCTTGTTGTGCTCATTAACAGTGACCACGGCAGCCAGTTCCCGTGATGTGTTATCCCCATTATCTGTTGGGAAACAGATAAATACTGGTGACATAAATTGCCTGACGTTGGAGAAACTATAAAAACAAAACTGTCTTGTGGGTATAATTTACCTGCTTTTCCTTCCATTCAGTCACTGTGCCTCTATGAAGGCAAGGGTGATTCAGATTTAATGCTGGAATTCTTGCTGTTGTGATCTTTCAGTGATTTATTTTCTGAACAATTTAATGACAAGATGAGAGATAAAGCTGCACTGAGTTATTCAGTGAAACAGAAAAGCTGTCTTAAGTCCTCTGTTGTAGTCTGCTCCTCAAAAGTAGGAAAAAAATCCCAACCTGCTACATTTCTTCTCCATTTTGTTTGTTAATTGTGTTACCATTTTCCCATCTGATTGTTCCTTCACGCAAGCTGTTGCAAGGTAGGGGAAGAAAAGGTGGAAAAGATATTCAGTTGAAATGATGGATTACTATGTAACGCCAGTAAGGAGCATGTGTGTTTGCTGAGGCACCGAGCACATGTTGGAGTGTATGCCAGGATTCAGCGATAGAGCTGCTTTAACTGTTCTTTGCCCTTGATAAAGCAACCTGCATTATTAACGACACCACTCCTGCTTCCTACAGAGCAGATGGTCAGTCTGAGTGGGTACAGTATCTGTGCCATGTTAGTCAGCCTTGGGGAGAGGTAGGGAGGAGGAAGAACAAGTGTTTCCCTCTGCAGGGCTGTCCTGAACCTTGCTACAGTGACCTCTTGCAGTGGATTCAAAATTAACTTTAAAAAGTTACCCTAAGTCAATAAAGCTAGTATTAATTTTGATTCCTAGTTTATATTACCTGTGAACTCTAAGTAAAATAAAAATGCAACATAATTATGTTGTACTTTAAAGAGAAATTTGCAAAGGAAAGGTTGCTTTAAGAAAGTCAGTTAACTGTATGTGTCTGTAATAACTGCCTCAGAATTAGGTGACTGAGTAGCCAGCGTGACAGTACCTTACTGCTGTCTTCCTCATCCTCCTTCCTCTCTCCGTTTGCTGAATCTTACACAAGAGGAATTATTTGTTTGGAGCTCAGTCATTGTGAACATCCTGGTACCCACTGTGTGAGGGGCTCCTGAAAAACTGAACAAAGGGTGCCTTTCAGTTTCTTCAAGCAAGTGATCACTTTGGTGGTTCTGCTATGAAATTAATCCTTTACATTACTTTAAGTCATTTTACCAAAAGGACAAAATTTGACCCCATCCCTTGCAGCTAACATTGGCAATTACAATGGAAATGTATTGCTTCCTGCTGCTTTGTGAAAGGATTTCTCAAAGCACTATCCTGAAATCCTTTCACTTCAGTCCTCTTGCTGATGTATCCCAAGTCATACCTTTTGCTTTGGAAGGACAGATGAAAGCAACTCCCGTGGATGATAATCCTGATTTTAGGAATGCTGGATTTTCTTCTGTCTCCAGGGTATTCTTAAAAATCTGTTTGTATCGAAACAGATTATAACATTAGTCAAATACTGAAGCCAGGACATTGTTGGTATTGCTGCTTCTCTTTCCTGCACTGTTCCTAATATCGTGAATCACTGCCTAATAAATAGTTTCACTGTACTATACAAGGGGTTTTAATGGAAAATGTACTATAGTGGATTTCTAGAATTTAATAGGTTGATAGGCAAATGATGATGTAATGAAGATGATTGTTCCATAGGGGTGACAGCGCTCTGTCACAGCTAAAGAATTAACACTGAAAATGCATGAACCATCTCTAAACAGGATTTGATTCAAAGAGCACTGTAATGCATGGGAATTATTTACTAATTTCTGTAGGCTTTAGATCATGCACTTTGCATTTCTGTCCGGAGGAGAGAATGTGGTAACAAAAGATGTGGCACCAGCTGTCTTGGCAAAGTCCTGATGGACAAGCCTCACCTTTCAGTGATTCAATAGGATGCAGCGTACACAGTACCAAAACCATGTTCTACACTGAAAGAGTTCTTGGGCTAGTCTTGTTGTGATTCCTTACAAAAATGTTTTGGTCACACAGAAGTCTGTGGGATTTGATACACAGCAACAAAGACAAATCCATTTAATGCATCTGCAACTTGAGCATTAACAAAGCTCAGTATTTGGAGGAGCAATAGCTTGGAACAAATACAGGTTAGAAATTTCTGCATTGGTGTGTAGTGTGGACTTTATTTTCAGAAATACATGTGCTTGTTTCCAAGCTATCTTAACTTTATACTAAACTGGAATCTAGGCCAAGAATGAAAAGATTTTTAGATCTGAACTGTAGTGAAATTACCGTGTAACCTTCACTCCTGTGGAAAAGAAAAGGATTTAGTGAAGATAAAGAATGCTGCAAGAGACAGATGTGTAAGCAAATTGAGATAAAAATAAACTAGCCAGTTGCTTTCTGCATTGAGTGTTGAAAGTTAGGATCTTAAATGAGTGTCCAGACACCTGAGGAGTATACCAGATACCTCCCAATTTGGGAGTTGGTTTCTGTTTGGTTAGGTGTTTAAATATGAAAGAGGAGCTTAACTTCAGGCAGCCAGCTTTGAAATGCTTTGTGTACACACGGAAAAAGACCTCAACATACATGACAAAGAGTAAGCTCTGTGTATCGAATGTGTCTATATACATCTTTCTATGCTGAAATATTACAAACATTGAGCACTTGGGGAAATACATCTGCTTCAGTGCTGTGTAAAAATCTGCTGCAGAGCAAGTGCCGCTCTGCAGTTCAGTATGTATTCCTAAATTGGTTTTATTTCCTGAACCCGCAACTGGGATTATAAACATCCAGCTGCCGCCTGTTAGGGACCCGTCTGCCTGCCCACACAGTCGGCTACGGTCTGACAGAGGAGCCAAGTCACAGGCTCTACCAAAGGCTCAGCAGTTTTATTTTTGCGTTTTAAATTGTTCCCAAGTACATGTGTATGCGGATGGATAATTCCATGTTTCTGAATATGCTTATTTCTGTGTGCCAAGTAGATTAAAATTTTGCTTGCTAAGGACTTTTCACAGACAGTTGATTTAAGCTAGATACTATATTTTGCAGCAGTTCCCATACTTCCTTTCTTTCCTGGTGGTTTTTTTTTTTTTTGGTGGTTCTGATCCAGCTTCTAAAATACAGTAGAAGATCAGAAAAAGATGTCTGCCAAGTGTCCCTTTTGTGGAATCATCTGTTCTTCGAGGGGCAGTGGGCATGGGGGTGACACTGACATGGAGGCTGGTCACGGCGGCTCTGGGGTGCAGGGACACCACCTGTGTCCTGGTGCTGAGGGCCTGGCATGTCTGGCCCTGGCTGCTGCTGGGGCCTGCCTCCCTTCTCCTGCCCCAGCAAGTGTTTGGGGGCAGCGCGATGGGCTGTGGCTGGTGATCGGGGCGTGGGTGAAGCTGTGGGGCTGGAGGCACCTTGAACGCCTCGCAGCAGGACGGAGCTGGGCATTGGGCGCCGCAGACCTGCTTGCATGGCCATGCCAGGGGTCGGGGACAGCTCTGTGGTTGGGCACTGTGCTGCCAGCTGGCCTGCAGCCTCCATGTTGGAGAACCTCCGCATTGGCCTGACTGGGAGAGCTGGGGATTTAGCTGGCCTGGAAATGGGTGTGAGGCCTCACTGTGGGACGGTGGGGTTCCTTCGCTAGGGGTGCCGCAGGGAGACGGGCCTGCTCAAGCACAGTGTGCGCTCACTTTTCAGGACTTTGTTATATATGTTTAGTGGGGAAAAAAAGATTTTATAGTTGAATAATGTTGTTCTTTTTCCTCTAAGATAGGATCCATCACCATTGTTTGAGTAATAGAAACAGCAGAGAAAAGGGGTGTCGTAGCAAAAGAGGAAGTGTTTCTTAAAAAACCTCTAGGTGGAATATTTCACTGTGTTCACTCAGTGGTATAGATCTGGCAGCGATGGACTCCGTTTAATCCCACTGACTCTTCCTACCTGCCCCTGAGGTTTCCTGCCTCTCCTGCTTTTCCTTTATCTTACCCTTCTGTTGTGTAGTAACTATCAGGAAACTGGTGTTTGTAAGTGGTTTTCATGTCTGCTGTGCTTATTTTCCAGTGGTGGTCGTCGGCTTTGCCTTTCATGTGGAATGATATATATTAACAAAAATTACATGAACCAAACTTTACAGACCTTCTGTGCCACCACAGAAGCCCTTGGAAGTTTAATTTGTGGGAAGCAGATGAGAATTTGGGTTTATTACAGAACCCCAGTCTGGTTTGAGTGGGAATGGCCCTCAGCCCCCGATAGCCCCTCTGCCACAGGCAGGGACACCCCTCCCAGCCCAGGGTGCCCCAAGCACCATCCAACCTGGCCTTGAGCCCTGCCAGGGATCCTGGGGCAGCCCCAGCTTCTCTGGGCAGCCTGTGCCAGGGCCTCCCCCCTCCCCAGGAAGGATTTCTGCCCACAGCCCCTCTCCATCCCCCTCCTGCAGCTGAAGGCCATTCCCCTTGGCCTCGCCCTCCCTGCCCTGGGCATCAGCCCCTCTCAAGCTCTCCTGGAGCCCCTCGAGGGACTGCTTTCCATCACAGGTTTGTGTTGTGTGGAGAATACACCTATCAACTATTGCAACTCTTGCTCTCATTTACTGCATGCCCAGATAAAATGATTATAGTCTGTCTGCTTTCTTCTGCATCCCTACAAAATAGAAGAGAGACTATTTTACTACTTTGTGGTGCTCTTACATAAGTTGAATAGTTAATGTTGCAATGCTCTATCAATACTGTGATTTTTTTTTTATTAATTTTATTGTCTTTCTGCTTAAAAAAACCCCAGAACAAAACATAATGAAAGCCATGTAATTTATACATGTGTACTGATGTGCATCATGTAACTTTGATGGTAGTGAAGCACACTGCACGTTTGCTCCATTATTAACCTCTGCAGTCTTGCCTCCCTTCCTACATTCCTGTCAAACCACTAGCTTTAGCAAACCTCTAATGAAACCGAATTGCCGTGTCTTTGCTAATTGAACCCATACTGCTGGCTAGCTGGTTTATTTAGTGTGATCTGTAATACTGCAGGTAACATGACTTTGCTGCATTAGCCATCAGTCTGTTAGTACATAGATGTGAATACTTTTTAGCATCTATCTTACACCCACAGATAGAGAAAGCCTTTTAATAATGTGAAGAGCCCACCTTCTAAGCATATCTTGTGTGTCTTGGTTTTGTCTGCTCCATAATTAAGTACGATTTAAAATACTCTCTTGGGTTTATACCTGTGGAAGGGAGGAAGGTTAGATGTTTTGTTCAGGCACAAGCAAGAGAGATTCAGTAGAAATTGTGTCATGGCTGTCATAAAATAGGAGAAAAGAGCTATAATGGATAATTTGGTAAAATGGGAGTGCTCATTTTACATTCGTTTGCTTATTTGGGGAGTTTACTTTGCACGGGGGATAAAAGGATTGTGTGCAAGTAACTTTCCTTGACACCTTCCGCATAGGTACCTAGTGCCAGAATAGACAGCCCTTCAGCGCTGTGTGTTCCTTCTGTTTTAATCCCTAATAGATGCCAGGTTTCTGGTTTGTGTACTTCTGAAATACTGAAGTCCTTAAATAATCACATTAGCTGAGCACGTGGCAGTTGTAACCCTGTGTCAGATGCTGTTCTGAGTTTCTGCTCTGTAGAGGGGACAGTCTAGATAAACAGCAAGAGAGGTCTGTGTTTAAAAAGAAACTCATGGCAGCACCTTTAGAAAAGCCCAGAACAGAACAATTTGCGTTCATATGCTTGATGCTGAAAATCCTGAAGGCTCCAGTGTTAGTTGCTGTAGACTTCAGAGACTTGTGTGCACAACGATACGGGGTTGTGTGGTCAAGTAACTCTGAACCACAGAATTCTACCCTGTGTTTGATTCTTTTATGTGAGTCAGTGGTATTCGACACTGGAATGATGGAAAATGCACCTGCTAATAACCCAGCTAACCACAAATTCAGACTAATTAAACACCCTATTGTAAATGAGCTGGTTCATTTCTTGGCTCATGTTTACTAATGTCTGAAAAAGGCGGCTTGCAGAAGTCCTGCATCGAGGTAGAGGAGTGCTTGCCTTCTCTCTGGTAATGTGGGGTGTGGGCTGTGTCCTCCCTTCAGAGCCGAAGCTGCAGTTCTTCTCATGTGAATATATGAATGCTCTTGGTCCCCTTCTGTGAGTACTGGGTTGGGCTTTGTGATCTGTATTTTAATGAGGAAGTATTTAAACATGATCGAGACTAGTCATGCAATTCAGAGATTGTTTACAGGCTAAATGGAAATTGCTGTTGCACTGCATTTATTTTGGAGTTTTGGAATAAAGAATGCTTAAGGATTTGGGATTTTGTTGGGGTTTTTTACACCTGCAGAGGAAGTTTATTTTTCTTGACAAAGTATATCGTACCCAGGTAATGAAAAATCCTGGTCAAGTTGTTTTTTGGAACTTTAAGTCTTGAATTTTTAACTTTTGTGTTTTGTTTTATTAATGATCTTGTTTTGAACACATAAACTAAAAAATAGTACATCTTTATTCTGTCACTGAACAACTTTGTCTTGCTGATTCTCATTCCCTTAAAGCTGAGTTTTATGTAATACTCAATTCAGGCTGATGATAGCAATTAGTGTCTTTCGTGCCTCCCTTCACTGAGTTATTTGTTAGCTGTCTGCATCTTCCTTGGAAAGCTTGGACCCTTGGTTGCTGGTGCACAGCTCTTGATGTTCCTCCTGTGATGTACTCTGTGTCCCTCTGTGCACTGCACAGACACAGAACAGCCGTGCCGAGTGGCATCGGGGGCAGAGCTTTCTCTAAAGACTGGCTCCACATACCCAGTGTAGTGAACTTTGCCATCTGTAGAAGAGCACAGTACCAAACCAAGTTTTGAGCTGAGTTTCCAGAAATTCTCTCCTGCCATGCAGATTCGTTACAGTAAAGGGAAAGTCTGACCTCTCTTAGTTTCTGTCTTGAGGGGATGTCTGAGTAATGCGAAATCTGCCCGCTTCCTTTGTTCGTAAGGTACTGTCCAGGGTAAACTCAGGACCCAAATGTGGGCCTGCTATGGCCACCCAGTATGGAAATCTGCCCCATTCTTTCCACCTTTTCCCCAAAACAACTTGTGTATTACATCAGCACTCCTGAAGAAGGTTGGAGCATGGATGGTGGCTTGGATTGGTCCCCCCTTGGTCTCAGTGTATAACCTGGACAGCGCTTTGAGACATAACATTGGAATCGCCATTTTAAAAGAACATTTAAATGGGTGCTAAACAGCCTTGTGCCACTGACACCATGGTGTGTGGCATGTGTCTGTTGAAAGGTGAACTTAGTACGTAAGAGATTCTCGCTTTGGCTGTCAGCCCTAGTCCTGGCACACCACTGAATCGTCTGTCTCCAGTGTCAAACCTTGGAGTGACGTGTAGCAGTGAATCATAGAGTCATCAAGGTTGGAAAAGATCTTCAAGGTCATCAAGTCCAACCATCAGCCCTACACCACTGCAACCACTGAACCATCTCCCCAAGCGCCCTACCTGGCTGTTGAACACTCCCCCCAGGGATGGTGACTCCATCCCCTTCCAGGGCAGCCTCGTGAAGAAATTTTTCCTAATCTCCAGTCTGAACCACCCTGGTGCAATTTGAGGCCATTTCCTCTTGTCCTATTGCTAGTCACTAGGGAGAAGAGGCCAACCCTTGCCTCACTACCACCTCCTCTCAGGTAGCTGTAGGGAGCAATAAGGGCTCCCTTGCAGGCTGAGCAGCTCCATCAGCTGCTCCTTAGGAGACCTGTTCTTCATAACTCAGATGAAGTTATAGTACTACAGCTAGACTGGATTAAGGTGACACTGTGGGGAACATGAGTGGAGAACTGAGTTGTGAGGATGAGTGATGAGGTACCACTCGTGGGATGGATGGGCTCAGATTAGGTGGGATTTGGAAGGAGGTGTAAGAGGTTGTGAGGAGATGTGGAGAACTGCCCCGAGGGGCACGGAGAACAAGATACACCATCTCAACCCTTCCTTCTGTTCTCAACCCTTCTGCTTCTTTGAGGCAACAAGGTCACGGGGACCTCATTTGTCTTAGGGGGTCTCTGCCTTACTGCATGCTGCTTCCCATGTGTCTGTTGGGGTAGGAGGGAGTGAGCCCGCTCTGCGCACGGGTGTTCTGGTGGCAACTACGTCTCCTTACTTCCCTAGCGCCTCTGCTGCATGGTAAGGCCCACAGTCATAGGTAGCCCTGAAGATGGTGCAAATGAGCATGGAGTTAAGCAGCAGCTTAGGAGGAGAGTTAGGAGGAGTCGGACTTAGTGCTCTGGGACTGCTGCTGTAATCCTTAGCCCACACAGGCAGAGATGGGTGCCATCCTTCGTGCCACCCCAGGATGCTGCGTGCTGTGTCTGGGGTGCCCATCCCCATGGCAGGGTGAGCTGTGTGGGCTCCTTCCTCTGCGGTGCTGTCGCTGGTGCGACAAAGTGCTGAAGCAGGGCGCAGGCAGCCTGGCACCGCATGGTGAGCAGATGACTGCCTGTGTGACAGGATGTGCAAACATGTATCGCATCACCCTGCAGCCATCCTGTCCCTCAACCAAATGTGTGCATGGATCAGTACAGGCTGCTGGGACACGTGCTCCTAGCTGTGTGACTGGGGCACTTTGGGGGGAGAGGTGGGCTCAGGCAGGCAGCTTTTATTTTCTCCTCCTGGTACGCTGCTATTAGTCACGTAAAGAGCACTGTGGCTGAAGCCCTGACCTAGAACTAGGTTTGGGTTTGGGAGTTTGGCCCTTTACCATGATCGCCTTCAGCCCTGGAAGAGTGGTGCAGAATATCACTGTGCTGGCGGTTGAGGTTTCATTCCCAGCCTTGTGATTCCTGGTCAGATGATGGCTTTTCCCTCCCCTTTGCTCCTCTGCCCGTGGTATTCCTTCTCCGGGGAGGCAGCCAAGTCCCCTGTCAGCCTTCAGATTGTTGGGTTAGAATTATCAGGCTGGTTTTTTCTTGTCTGTGCATGGTAGTTGTGTGTCATGCGATCATCTTGTTCTTCCTCTGCTGCTGTTGAGCTCATCCTCACAGGTGGCCACATTAGGCTCCTGAGCAGCACTTGGTGCTTCTGGAAAGACTTCCCTTGGTGCTGCCGACTGTTGCGTTTCCCTTTTTCCCAGTTGTACTGCGTTTGGAACACCGTAGTGATCAGCCAGGATGCTCTGTTTCCTCCTAGTGTATAACATGAAATCTCAGAAAAAAATTCCCAGGATGTAATCCCTAAATGGATGCTCTCGCATGTTGCAGTACTGAGCTTCATTCATGTACCGTTATTGCAGATTCACAGCCTCCTCTGTGCTATCCCAGGTGATGCCTACGTAATCGCATCTCATACCTGTGTGACTGCTAAGCTCCTTAGTGTTTGTTGCCTGTATTGCTTCAAAGAAATTGGGTGGGGAGGAGCATGTTTGGAGTGATGGTGTTTGTCTTCCCAAGCTCCCAATAGGTGTGATGAAGCCCTGCTGCTCTGGGGTGGCTGAGACTCTCTCTGCCCCTGGGAAGGCTTGCATGAGTTCCTGGTTTTGCTTTGCTTTTTACCTGTTAAACTGTCTTTATCTCAGCCCACAAGCTGTCTTTTTCTCACCCTTCCAATTCTCTTCCGCGCTGCGCTGGGGATGGGGATGGTGGCTGTGTGGAGCTGGTGGTGTAACTGCAGACTTGAGATGGGTGGTGTCATCCAGGAGATCGTAAAGAACCATTTGGACTGTGCTGAAAAGCCCTTGATAAAATGAAGCATCAATAACATTGACTTCAAAAAGCAGTTATCTCTTTGTCATGTGATGTATCTCTGCAGTGTATGTGATGGCTGTGCTCTTAGTAACATGCGTCTTATTTGTGAGGTTTGAGTTAGAGAATAATGTGAACTTTCTCCTCTGTCAAGTCATTGTTCTGGATGGCTTTTCTGGTTTTACATAGTTGCCTTTGTTATTTTTCTGTTTTCTTAGTAACTTATTAATTCCTGTATGGTAAAGTGAATCCTGTATTTTAAATCCTTAGTTCCAATAAGAATGGTAGAATGTTATGGAGATAGCACTTCACACAGTTGGAAACATTTTTATTAACCTGAAGAGAAAGTGAACATCCCTGATAAGGAGGGAAACAGCCAGGTCAGCCAGGCAGTGGTTTCTCCAACCTGTAATGCTGACCAGGGGAACCTATGTGCAGGTGTTTGGAAAAGTCTGCTGCAAACCTGTTCAGGTTAACCCCATTCTCACTTTGGTGCTGCAGGAGATGAATACGATGTGTGTGCCATTTGTCTGGATGAATACGAGGATGGAGACAAGCTCAGAATCCTGCCCTGTTCCCACGGTAAGCGCCTGTGTTCCAGGTTTGGTGCTTGCATTGAAAGGCTCTCTGAAGCACTGTGTCTGTAAATCACAGTGAGTATGCTTGATTGATTTGTAAGATGTATTTTTGCCCATTGGGAGGATGCACGCACAGATGGGGGAGAGTAAAGGTTTTGTCCTCTTTCTGAAAGCACCGAGGGCTTGCATGCCTGCTTGCATTTTGCTTTGGATGTAAAGAAGATGCTGGCTGGGTGCTGTCCCTTAAATGTCTGTAATAGGCAAACACATTCCAGAGTTACCTTCTACATCAAAAAAAACCCCAAAACAAACCCACCACAGAAACCCAGCAGCTTTGTTTTTCTCAAAGAGCATAAATCCTAATTTGGGTCTGAGTGACAGCACTGTGATGAAGGGACGTAGCGTGCTTGTGGCCACAGTCAGTGTTGTCAGTGCAAAACTGAGTTAGTGGAGTATTTTTCTGGGACAAGCTGTGTGCTGTCCAAACAAGCTTTCCCAGGTACAGCCCGCTGCAACAGGTATGTCTGTATGTGCGTCTGTCCAGGAGACAAGAGTGCTCTTAGCTGCATACAGGTACCTAAAGCGCTTACTCCTAGAGATCTGGAAGAGGTCTGGGCCCAAGATTGTCCCTGAATTTACACTCTGCTTTTTTTTTTTTTCTTTACAAAAGCTGTATAAAGCCTGTCAGAGAGAATTCACCCTTCTTAGCTTGAGACCCCCTTTCTCCTCCCTGGTACATCAACTGCATCACAGCTGTCTGGGCTGGGTGTGGTTTTGCCCAGCTTGAGGCAGCTGATGCTACAACCTTACAACCTTACACCCCCAGGGAGCACAGCAGATGACAGGCTGAGCTTTGCAGCTCCTTGCTATAAACAGTAATTTTGGAACAGGCTGACAAACAGGGATCTCTCAGAGGAGAAAAGGGACCTGTGGCACCTGTCCCAGCTCGGGACTGTGGAGTTAACTAAACCCCATGGGCAGTGTCAGAGATGGGTATCAGACAAACCAAAACCCCACTGTTGGCTCTCTTGGAGAACATGCTGCTGGCCTGCTTGGACAGGCACTAAGCACAACGTGCCTGCCCATGTAAATACCTTGCTCTTTGCCAGGTACAAGTCTGTTAATAAATAGAGCAAAGCTTTCAGCTGGGAGGAGGAGCTTTCAAACATTCGTTTTTTCCTGAACAAGACCAGGGTAGCTGTAGTGCCAGCTGTGGGCCTGATTTAAATCTGCAAGATGCTGTGGTGATGCTGGGGGTTGGAGGCATTTAAGGGATGATGATGGTGGGTACATCAGCTGCCAGGCAGCTGTAATTCCTCAAGAAGCTTTTAAACTTTGTCAGACATGGCCCATTGCGGGATTGTTCAGAGTCAGTCATTGAGGAAACAGGTATTTATTGGGTATATCCACATGGCTGAGGATCTGTGTATGTGAGGACAGGCAGTCTGTGTGCCAGCAAGCTGGTAGCTACGGTTCCTGTGAGTTAATTCTGAATTGCTCCTGCACTGCTAAACATAAAAACACTTGAGCAGGTTTCCTTCTCCTTTTGGTGTCAGTAACACCGTGCTTGTCTCTTGTCTTCTCACAGCGTATCACTGCAAGTGTGTGGACCCCTGGCTGACAAAAACCAAAAAAACCTGTCCTGTGTGTAAGCAGAAAGTGGTCCCTTCTCAGGGGGACTCTGACTCTGAAACAGACAGTAGCCAAGAAGAGAATGAAGTCTCTGAAAATACTCCCCTGCTGAGGCCGTTAGCCTCAGTTAGCACGCAGTCCTTCGGGGCCCTGTCAGAGTCCCACTCCCATCAGAACGTGACCGAGTCCTCCGAGTATGAGGAAGATGACAATGACAACTCTGACAGCAGTGACGCCGAGAACGGAGCGACCGAAGAGAGCGTAGTGGTGCAGCTACAGCCCAGTGATGAGAGGGAGTACAGAGTGGCAAACACGGTTTGAGACTACTCGTGATGAATAGTGTATGAACAAAAGGGTTCCTGAGACTATGCTTCACACACCTTTATGTAGGGAATATATTTTAACCTGTAATCCGTTTGGTTTCTTCAGTAGGAGCAGCAGTTCATGTAGTATTCTATGGTTAAATCATTACAGATAGATTTATTTCTGATTCGGGTATTCGGTCACACATTCTGTCCTTTCCAGATGAGCAGTTTAACTGGCCTTCACGATGCTAATGGGTAATGTTAATAGTTTATTTCAGTAGCAACATGACACAGATTCTACATGTACCTTGTTAAAATGGGATTTATCTGGAAGCAATTTCTTTTCAGTTTTGTAGCTACAGCTGGGTCATACTGATAGCAATATTTATTACATGTACGGTATGTGTTACCCCTTAAGCCCAACAAAAATGTATTTGCATGTTTGTGTAAGAGTTTTCCTAAAAAACCTGCCACCACTGAGAGAAAAATGTAGAACAGATCAGTATTCTATCTGCTGGTGTATCAAAACAAAGCAGAAGAAATTCCACTTCTTTCTCCAAGCAGCGATTCCAAATAATCCTTTGGAAGTTGCCACAGTAGCTGAGTCTAAGCAGTTTCATTGAGCAAATCCTAGGATAAGGGAACTTAGAATATATGTTTAGTTTGAGCAGTTCACGAGGTAAGGTCCACCTTAAACACATCAGTTATTCCTTCCTGCTACTGCCATGCAGCGTGGTTTCCAGTGATGATGTTGGAGTTGGGGGTGACCAGAACAGAGGTTTTGTTCCACGTAGAAAAATAATTTTAGGTAAGTATTCTCTTGATCCTCAACTCATATACCTCTTACTAAAGAGCATTTTATGCTGCATTAGTCTGCTAAACTATGTACATAGAAAAATTGTTCTTCTCAGATACCTGATTTGAAAACAAGTGCTTATAACTGTTTAACAGAACTCAGTACTTACGGTGTATCAAGGAAAAGTACAGGATATATAATACCTCTGTAACTATGTAGAAAGGTGAAACGTATGTATAATCAAAACGCAGAGATTTTTTATATGGCCTCGAATAAGGAAAGCTTGAAAGAATGTTAATAAACATGTTTTCCACTTTAAGTATCCAAAGGAACTTACTGAACTTTAGCACAGCTCACACCCGGTGTGTACTCTGTACATCTGTTACTGCGGTTCCAGGACACGGGGCTGTAACGATCCCTCCGCAAACATGAACCCTGTGCCGCTGGGGAGGGAGCACAGGGTTACATGGGCAACTTGCATCTTCATTTGCCTTCAGCTGAGGAGGAGTTTGGGTCACTCTGGGGCTGTATGTGTACCTTGGTGGGCGAGAGGGAAGGCAGACCAGAGCGCTGTCTATATACCTGGAGCCTGCGCAGCGAGTTGGAGCTGCCAGGCCTGAGCTGAGGCCTTTGGTTCCCTGCCTCCCACCCAGTGCCTGAGCTGCACCCTCCCTCAGCCTGGCAGTGGAAATGGCTTCTTGGGGACTGGCTGCGGGTAGAGACAGATGGTTGTACAGAGTGTGGCATGGTAGAAGGGTAATAATGAAAGATTCCTCTCCAGAGCGCTGCTGTCAGCGATCGTGGGGTACCGGCGAGCAGCGCAGGAGGGGGTGTGCTGTGTGCAACTCCCCTTCCTGGTGCTTGTGTCTTGTTACGTCCAAATGTGAGAACTGGTTTCTGAAAACTGACTGAGCTGAAGGATGGGTCTTACAATAGGTTCCTGCTGCTGGTATGCTCCCAGTGCACCTGTTTGTTCCTAATTGTATTTCAGGCACACCAAACCTTAGAGAGACCCACAGCTGTGAACTGAAGAGAGCTTCCTTAAGGTGAGCTGTGTGTAACTGGTGGTGACTCGCTGCAGTGACAAGTAACGTTATGCTCTTTCGATGGATTTCTCACCTCCTGTTCTCCAGATATACAGACAAATGCCTGCAGCAAAGGATACCCTGTTCCATTCCAGATATGCTGTACCTTTGTTCTAGAAAATTCTAAATTTCCTGGTGATACTGATGCACCTTTATCTCACCAGGCTTCTGCAGTCAGCGCTGTAGCGATGCCACAGATCAGAGTTCACTTGTCAGCTGCCATTGCCAGTGAGAATGAAAATTAAAGGTTAGCACTTTATTATTAGAAATACTTGAGAAGGCTGAGTGTCTCCTCACACTTCTAAGTAGAACTTGCTTGTTTCATTAAAACTTGCTGAGTAAATCCTCTGCCTCAGAGCATGTGGGCTGCTGATACCCACGGGGAAAGATGGATACAGATTTTCCTCTGGGCTGTGACCCACAGGAAGCAGTGCTTGCTGCTTCCCAACCATAAGCAGAACACTCTTGATGGCATATGTCAGTCTGTCCAACGTCAGTCTGTCCGACCTCAGTCTCCAGCTGCCCAATAAGAGGATGCTGGTGCTATAAAGATGTTCGTGCTCAACTGCCTAGTTGAAAAAAAAGCTTTTTCTAAGTAGTTTTAGCTGGTGCCTGGACTTCAAAGTGTTTCGTGGGACCGCCAAAGTGTCTCAAATTGGCGTTCGTGTGACCAGTGCAAATGCCTCCTTACACAAGCTTGCACCAAACCTTTCCTTGCACCGTGAGAACAAACTCCTTGGAAAAGCAGACAGAAGTGGACAGGATTAAAGCCTGCCCTCGAAGGGGAAGGTAAGCTTTCACTGGGGGCATGCTGGGGGGGCAATCCAGTAAAAAGCAACGGGCAGAAGTAGTGGGTCTGCTAAGTATTGGGAGGTCAGTAATTGAGGAGCAGAGAAAGCTTAAACCAGCCAAACAACTAGCTTTATTCACCCCTGTCAACAGCATGATGATGGGAAAGGGACAAGTCCAGTGTCTGGACAGTACCAGGTGCCTACATGGAAAGAGTATCGTCAGTATTAAAAATCAGCTGCCTAAAAAAGCAATGGCATCAGCAGGTCAGAACTGTTAGGTGTTTGTACTGAGTTGTAGCAGAATTCTAACAAACACGTTTATTATAGAAGGTAAGAGCCTTTGGAAGGCTAAGTAACAAGGGCTGGTACAATTAAAATCTGTCCCTGAGTTGCTGTGGTGCAGAAAATAACCACTGTGACGATTAACTCTGTTAGATGGGGCTGATTGGAAGGGTCTGGAAGTTGGCATGGGAAACTCTTAAAGCCCCTAGACTGCCAGCAGCTGCAGCCCTCACCATCCTCCAGTGTGTGCCTTGCAAGAGAAGAGCTGTAAGGAATGGGGGGTAGAAGTGAACCTTGAGAGAGTGAAGCAGTTCAGACTATAGTGAATCATTTTCCCCAGTCTGATAACTTGAGAACCACCCTTAAAAAAAAAAATCAGTCTTTGAAGGAATTCTGCCTCCCTGTATTGCTTTGTTTCCATGTCTTTCTTCCTCCCTCAGGTTCTGTAAAACACATGAGCTCTGTTCTGACCTGAGTTCTGGTCTTTTACCCAGATTACAGGCTACAGGCAAGAAACTGAAACACAAAAAAAAGGTGGTGGGGGGGCAGGTGTTCTGTTCCTTATGGTGGGGAAGTGCTGCCATGGCAATGATGCAATAATTCTACAGCCTGTGAGTGAGCAGGGAGGTCTCCAGAAGATGGCAGGCACCGTGAGCCACAGTGGGAGCTCTGCGGAAGCTGGAGAGCCAGCAGGTATCACAGGGAGCTGTATGCAAGTGAAGCCTCTGCAGCCCACGGCCTTTTCATGGGTGAAACAGGAAAAAGCCATGAGCACAATGCCCAGAGAACAGTGTGGGTCAGGCATCTTCCCTGAGTGGAGAAGCTGTGAGGGGATAACAGCCTCACGCAGTCCCTGTCTGCAGGAATGGCTGGAACAGCACTGAGCGGTGCGGCGCGGGCGGCAGCTGGAACCCGAAGTGCTGGAGGGGCAAGAGCTGCGCAGCCCTGCACAGAGCCAGGGGCCAGGTTACATCAGCTCTTTGTCTCAGGCTTCCTAAAGTGTCTTGTAGAAGCACAGAGGCTGGGGTTGGAAGGGACCCTCGATGGTCTGGCTCCAGTCCCCATCCCTTTCCCTGCAAGTTTCACCGTATCTCTACAAGTAACTTTTTTCAAGGAAGGAGAAAAAACTCAGCACCCTAGGTGACAACTTCAGCATTCAAACCTTTAGCAGAGGAAAATAAAACTGCCGTGTTTAAGTTCTCCAGTCATCTGGAAATGGGATTTAAACACTGAAAGGTGGTGAGCGTGCAGGTTATCCTAATCCTGCTGTGGGAACAGGACAACTAATGCATGTGAAAACATAATTTGAGCAACTGCTAATTCTTAACATGAAAAAGCATGTGGGCACCACCCCCAACCCTGTGGACACCTGCTCAGGAGGGGGAGCAATTGGGAAGGAGACTGTTAAAATGAAGGCAGGGGATGGCAGGCACTTGGTGCATGCTGCTGATGGCTGCTCCTACCCCGAGCTGCCCCCAGTAAACTCTGGCTGTGCAGCTGAGAAGCTTTGGGGCCAGGAACCACCCCACAGCCAGGAAGAACTCACCCTGCAGTCAGGCCTGCAGCGTGTGGGGCAAAGCACAGAGCTCACACACCAACAATTACAGGGGAACTCCGATGTTTGCATCCTCTGTACTGGTTACTAGTAAGTGTAATCTTGCTCAGGGCTATGGGCTTTTTCTAGGCTGTTCCAGCCTTAGCACTGCAGTTCAGGCCAGCAGCAGTGCTTTGTAAAGGTTTCAGTTAGATGGGGAACCTGTGCCCATGCCAAGGCACAGGTGCGATGCTGACCCTGAAGTGTGGAGGAAGATGGGGTAAGGCAGGTGTTGTAACAGCAGTGCCCAAGCAGTGTGCACCCAGCAGCATTGAGACCCAGCAGAGCTGCAGCTGAACCTGCCCCAGTTTGGGCTCCTCTCCCACCCCAGCTCCCATTGTTTGCCCCCACAGCTCCCCATTGCTGTTTAACAGGTGTTGCAGGGCCCCTGGCTTCAGGAGCCCAGCAGAATGTTTTTGGGTAAAGACACCTTACATCTCTCCCTCTCCGACTCAAGGGGAGCACACTCTGCCCCCAGCAAACAGATCCCATAGCAAAGGTCTCCTTCCACTCCTGTCTGAGGGACTCTAGGGGGTTCACACACAGGGACACCCCCACACAGGGAGTTAAGTGACAAGCCACCTTGTAACCTTAGAGCTCCCACCCCAAAGGCTGCCCAGCCCTGACCAACACTACCACACTGCTGCCTGCCACCACTCCCCCCTGCACACCCACCCACCCCACACTGCTGCAGCCCCACGGTGCCCAAGGGCCTCCGGGAAGTCCTGTGGGGGTAAAAAAACTACCAGGAGCCTGATTTTGTTTGGTTGGAATAAATTTATTTCATCTGTCTGTAAACAAGGTGTTTTTAATAGTTATGGCATTTTTTGAAATGCATATTAAATCAGATGAGTTAGACTGTATCCCAGATGTAACAAAGTGCAGGGAAAGAAATGGACAAATCAGCAACAAGAATTTGTTTAAATCTGTACATTATCCACAAGGCCCAACAACAGAAGCAATACTAGAACGTCCCTAAGGTAGTGCCATTCCAAAGAAACCCTCCTAGTCGGTTAAAATCCATCTCACAATAGCAACAGTTCATTTTTTTTTAAACAATAGTATGGCACAGAATACATATTAAAAAATTCATCACAAGACAGCCAAGTCAGTTATTCCAACCAATACCACCTCCCCTTTATTGTTTTGTACACAGAGTTCTGCAGTTCCCTCTACATGGACACACAGGTTAGTACCGTGCCTGAACGGAGAGCTTGGTTACAGACATGCCGGGTGGCGGGCGCACAAGGCAGCTCACTCCATTTCTGCAGCAAGGGCGTGACAGGCCAAATGAGATTTTAAATTTGAAATGGCATCATTTTGACAGTTTAGCTTTCAAACTACCGACCTTCATCCAAACATTGGCTTCAGAGCAGCAAAGCTCTTTACCAGCGAGTGGTCTGGCAGAGACTGGAGTCAGCCAAAGCTCCCAGTGTTGCTGAAGGTGGCAGTTTCCCACAATGACATTGCAGTTTCATATTAAAAAACCAAAACAACAACAACAAAAAAAACCAAATCAAAAACCCCACGACCCCGAAGCTGCAAAGTAAAATTGGTCCTATGAAAAACTGAAACCAGACACACTCCAGATGGCTACGCTGGGATGTCTGATGTCCGCATGGCAGCCTTTCGCCGTTCAACTACAGAACAGGAGCTGGCAAACAAAAAAAAAGAAAAAAAAAAAAAAAGAAAAACAAAGTGCCTGAGCTATTGCAAGGATGGAATGTCTCTGGGGACTTGCTCGGGTTGGGACGGTGGTTTTAAGGTCATGGGAGGAAGTGCATCTGTACCCTTTCATAGTTTTGTGATTGCACTTGTCAACCAGTACGATGTGGAGGAGAAGAGACAAGACTTGAGCCTACAGTGAAGTGCAACAACAAAACTAACTGACATTAATAGCTTTTGAGTGGCAAATTGGTTAAACAAACCAGGCACTATAAAAAAAATGGGTGTAAGCAAACAAATGTGGATTTAAAAAACAAAGAGGGACAGAAGTAAAGATATGCATGCACTTTTTCCTCCCAACCATGCTCTGTGAAAGGAAGACTAGTGAGCTGCGTCGTTGCTCAAAGTGCTGAAGAGGCATTGATCAAATTAAGATTGTACAATCGGCACCTTGTTTAGTATTAAAGTTGTTTTAGTTGTCAATATCACACTAATTGCTAAGACAAAGCAAATCCTACGCTTGGCATATTCCCCTCCCAAGAGTTTGTCAAGGTATCATGCATATCATCTCCGTGGTGCGGTAATGGTGCCAGGTATGGGGCTTGGTTACACGCAGTGGTTAACATACACATGGACAAAGGGTCACTGGAACCATGACATAAGGAGATGGGTAAATAAAAAACACAAACTACCATCTACAGTCTGGTAGCACTGAACACAACTGGGTGGTGGTGAAGACAGTTGCTAGGTGGATGGGGAGAGGCTGCTTAGACGTCAGACCTCCTCAGGTATAAAGCCAGTTCATATGCTTTCTTGTTGAGTGTCCCTCCATGGACACCTTCCTTTCCCATGACTATAACCAATGCTGGAGTACACAAGGAAACAAAACAGAAATGAACAGAATTAAAGAAAAAAAAAAAAAAGAAAAAACCAAAACACCTTTCCCCACCAACAAAGGGATACAAAGGAGACACAGGTTCATACCCCATCACCCTGCATTGCTAATAAAGTTTCCAGAATGTAAGGTTTAAAGCTCACCGCCAGGAAAGTTTAATAGCAATCTTCCCCTAATACTTAACAGTCTGCCTAGCAACTAGAACCCAGAGTCTCTCAAGTATTTTGCCATTGAGTATGCCTTCTTATTCAATCCGCCTCCATGGACCCCTTCTTTGCCCATTACAAAGACCAAGACTGAAAGAGAAAAGAAAAAAAGTTTTAAAAAGAGTGTGTTAGACAAGGAAATAATGCAAGTTTTAGGCAGCGCAATAAACACACTCATATTCGAGATGCAGTATCTGGGTATTAAGCTAGCTTAACAGGAGTTCTGTGGAAAACACAGGTGTAGGCAGGGCTGGGAGAAAGCACAGGCTATCCCTGGGGTATCACACAACACGATGTGGAAGAGTTCACCGCTAGGAAAAATGCCACCAGCTATCCCAAAAAAGCATCACAGTTCTTCTCCAGCCCCAGCATCACACTCCATCGCCCAGCCAGGAAACCCACCCTGGCTGCATCTTAAACCAGAAGGAACCAACAGCAAGGTGGGGGGCGGGGAGGGGGGGAAGGCAGAAGCTGCCTTCGGGACAGAAGCTGCAGTACGCATAGGACTGTGACTCTGAAGGGCAGCAGAGGGAATTCTCTTAGGTTCTCCTCTGTAGCAGACACCCCAGCCAAACAGCCCCTGTAGCTTGCCTCCCTACCAGCAAAATCCCCAGGGGGTCAGACTCACGCAAAACGTTTCAACTATGAAGCTGCCTTTTGCACAGGATGAAGCGCAGGGAAGGCTCCAACGCCGGCTCCTTCTCTCACCCCCCAATTTCGGTGAGGTGCCCGGCTGCCCCCACCCAGACCAGCTGAGCCCTGCCAGCTGCCAGCAGATGTCAGCAGGAGGCTCGAAGGCACCCACAGGTGCCCGGCTCTGCTGCCAGGCCAGGGAGGTGCAGGGAAGGAGCAGGGGGTCGGTGCCCTCAGCCCCAACACAGGTGACCAGGCACCAAGCGCCGGGGCACCTGCAGCTGAGCCGCACCTCTGCCCGTCTGGCTGCGGAGCCACCAGCGCTCTTCCCATGGCACTGCTGCCCAGCTTCAGCCCCTGGGCAGGTTCTCCTCTAGCTTTGTTTTTATTCTTGGAGGCTAAAGCTGCTGCTCACCCATTTGTTCCACAGCCAGCTGAAACACTAGGCCACGTCTGCTGACAGCAAAGCAACGACTGGTGGCTGGTATTTGGAGCCACAAGGTTATTGCCATTATTGAGTGCCTCCCCCACAGAATGTTTCGCTAGCATTAAATGAGGAGCACAAAGAGCCAGCGCACCAGCGTGAAGCAAGTGTTTGGCTGACACCAAATCTGACAGGCTCTTTTGCCTTCAGCCAGACTTCAGAAAGCTCAATAGGAAGTGCAAGAAGAGTTAGCGTAGAACTTGTTAAAAGGCAAACAGGAGCTGCTCGTATGAGGAGTTTGTGTCTTTGCAGAATGAACTTTCCATTGAGAGGTTTACAAGGAAAAAGCTAGTTTCACTACCGACCTGTGGTATCCTACCCTAAGCTTTAGGCATCAAGTTATCTTGCACTTGTCTGCCCTTTCCTGCTTGTCAGCAATCGGTTTAACCATTTCACACCCGGCTGCAATCACTGAAACCAGTGTGATTCCTGGGCAGAAATCCAGTCAGTCAGCAGGGCCACTGCCAGCCACCCCCACACGTCACTTCCTGACCATTAAATGCAGGAGCCTGGTTTTCTTAATGGCCAGAGTCTACGCTCACGGTCACATTCTTACCTCAGTGATCTGAAAGGGAAGAAAATCATGCTTACCTCGGCCAGCTCTGCCTACAGCAACATTGTATGTCGGCTCACCACCTTGACTCTTTGTCCTGATGTCCATTGTGCAGTCACCGTCAACATACAGGCTATCTCTGATCACAGAGCACTTCTTTGCACCAAGGGTCAGACCATTGGTGAAGAAACCCTCTCGGTCTTTTCCTACAATCATATCTATTTCTACTGGCTGTCAAAGAAAAGAGTCCAGAGTTAGCAGGGCAGAACTGCATCGCTTCATTTCTATTTAGAGAGCGTCCCGACTCACGTCGAGAGGGCGGGACAGCAACTCCCCCAGCTCCCACCGGGAAGCGCTCCACAGAGCAGGCCTTTGTTAGTCCAGCTCACGCTGCCCGGGCCCACCGCCGCCTCGGAGCGCTTCGCCCAGGCCCGCGGATCCAAGCCCCCAGCGAAGGCGGCCCGAGGCTGCGCGCCGGGGCACCGGCTTCGCAGACGCGACGAGCCCGCCAGCGCCCGGCCCTGACCGCCCCCGGCCGGGCGCCGGCCCCCGCACGGCAGCTGCGCAGCCCCCGCGGCGCTCGGGGCCGCTCCGACACGCGGCGGCCCGGCCCCGGCCCGGCCCAGGGCGCACGGCCCGGGCTGGCTGGCGGAGCGCGGCCGCACCGCGCGGCCATTCATCCCCGTGAGAGGGAAAGTGCGGCCCGGGCGGGGAGCGCGGCCCGGCGGGGGGGGGTGGGGGGGCGGTGGGGGGGCGGTGGGCCCGACCGCGCCGCGGTGGCCTCAAAGTGCAGCGTCACGGCGGGCCCGGCCGCCCCAATCACGGCCCGGCACTGCGCGGCCGCCGCCGGCCCGGCGCTGCCCAGGCTGCCGCCGCGGGCCCGGCCCCAGCCCCGCTCTGCCCCGGCCCCGCCGCGCCCGGGGCGGGGCGCGGCACCGGCCGGCGGGTCGGCCGGGCCCGAGGCCGCGCCGCAGCGTGCTGGCCGCCCCGCTCGGCCCTTACGTAACGGCGGTGCGGGCGCCCGGGCGGGCAGCGGGAGCGGGGCCGGCGGGAGCGGTGCGGGGCGGCGGCGGGGGCGAAGGACGGGCAGGGCGGGGGAGGGGAGGGAGGAATCAATGGCAGTGCGCCATCTTGGCGGTGAAAAACATGGAGCCAGCGGCGAGGTGGGCATTCACGAACGCCTCCTACGCCGCGCACGTAAGCCTCGCCGCAGCGCCGGGCCCGGGCGGCCCTACGCAAGCCCCGCCGCGCACGCCCCGCGCGGCCTCTCCCGCCGGCCCCCACGGGCGGGCCCCGCCGCATCGGGCCGCAGCCGCGGCCCCCGCCCCCGCCGCCGGGACGGGCCCGTCTCCCGTCCTCCCGCGGCGCCGCCGGCAGCCGCAGACACACAAAAAAATAGCGTTCGCAGGCGGCGCGGCCGGCCCGGCCCCTCGGCGGCGCGGGCGCGCTGCCCCCGGCGCTCCGCAAGGTGCCCCCGGCCCCCGCCTCGCCCCGCCGCCCTCCCGCGGGGCCGCGTCGCCGCCGCCGCAGGCGGGCTCGCCCTTCCCCGGTCGCCCCGCGCCCGCCCCGCCGCCGCCCTCACCGTGATGCTCTGGAAGATGCCGCCGGCCGTGGCTGCCCAGACGTACTTGGCGTCGCAGTAGCCCACAATGGCGGCCTCCTGGCAGCAGCCATCGCACATCAGGTTGTCCACGTAGCTCTGCCAGCCGGCCATCTTCGCGCGGGCGGCGATGCGGGCGAGCGGGGCGGACGGCGAGGCGAGGCGCGGGCCGGGCGGCGGGCGGCGGCGCTGGGCGAGGCGGTCCCGTCCCTCTCGTCTCCCTCTCTCCTCTCCCTCCTCGACGGCGGAGCGGAGCCGAGCGCTGCAGCGAGCGGCGCGGCCCAGCCCTCCGCGCTGCCGGCGCCGAGGGGCGGAGGGGAGGAGGGGCGCGGCCCGGCGCCGCCCCCCGCGCCGCCCGGCTCCCCGCGGCCGAGGGAGGGGGGGGAACGGCGGGGCCGCGGCGCCTTCCGCCGGGCGGAGGAGCGCGGTGCGGGATGGGCGAGCAGGTGCGGCGGCACTCGGGGCTGCTGCGGGCGGCTCGGCACGGCTCGGCTCGGCTCGGGTCCGGTCCGGCCCGGCCTCGCGCGGGGAGGGGGCGCGGCGGAGCCGGGCGGGTCGCGCTTCCCTGCTGCGGCGCAGCCGGCTGCCGCCTCGCCCCCGCCGGCCCCAGCCCCCGGTCTCCTGCCGGCGGGGCCGCGGAGCCCCGCTGCCGCCGCCCGCTCTACCCGCAGCGCCGGGGGTGAGTACCGGCTGCGGTGCCGCCTTCCCTCGCCCCGGGCTGGCGGGACGCGGGCGCTGCTCCTCGCTCCCGACAGCCTGGCCGTCGCTCGGGTGCAGCCGCATCGCCGCTCGGGACGGGGCCGCTGCGGGTCTCCACGGCGGCGCTGCCCGCGGCCTGGCCTCAGCGCTGCGGTCCGTTCTGCCGCCGGCGGTGCCTCGCCGCCCGGCCGCCTCGGGGCTGAGCCGCACGGCCGGGCGGGACGGCCCCGAGTTGCGCTGGGCCGGCGGGCTCAGCTCGGAACCCCCGCGTCTGAGTGTTTCATTTCTGCGTGGCTCCGTGTGCGAGCGGCGGCTGCCGGTCCCGCCGGGTGTCCGTTCGGGCAGCTTAGTCTCCTCGTTCCTCTGCCAGAGGCCTGGGCCTGCCGATGCCGGCGTCCTGCTGCCCCGGGACCCGGCCCCGGGCCGGATCCCTGCCCCCGGGCTCTCCAGCCGCGGGCTGCAGGCGTGTTGCTGTGTCTCAGGGCAATGCCTGGGCCTTGCTGACACCGACGTTCGGGGCGTGGGGTGCCACCTTCCCCTGCTTTGAGCGGGGGGCTTTGCCTTACTGGGTATCTGTTGTGTCTCTGGGGAAGGCAGGCGGGTGGGCTGGGAAGCTGCTGCCCATGCAGTTAGCTTTGAAGCTTGATTTCAAGGAGCGAGATCTTACCACTGAATGTGCTGAGTAGGGTCCTTGAGTGCCTTTTCCTGACGCTGTATCCCCCAGGAAGAGTATTCACCGGGTATTTGGATGGCCCAACCATACTTCAGGGCATCCTTTAAAAGGATTTCCCCTTTTAAAGCACCTGTCAGGGGGCCGACTTGTTTAGGTTCTAGCAGAGATTGCTTAGATTATTAGATGCTCACAAGAGAGCTTAATTGCCTCTTTAGCTTAATTCCGTAAGTATTTTCTCTATTTTATTTTCACAGTGCTTTTCCCCCTCTGAATTTGGGTGGCACCAAAACTTTGGCTTTATCCTCCTCCTGCCATCCATGTGTACCAAAATCATCCTCTTGCCATTGTCTCCACCAGTGAGTTATGGGCTTTAAATTTGCGTTTGGATTTTCAAAGAGAAACCTTTTGTGACGTTTGGATTGCCTTCGTCATCCTCTCTCCACAGCTCCCTTTCATGGAAAGGAGAAAGAGATCTCTTCTCCCTGAGTCTGCTGTTGAGGTCCACTTCTCTTTTTCACTGCTCTTCCCTAGGAGGTTTAGCACTATTACTTGCAGAGAGTGGGATGCATCTGTCTGAAGTGAAACGTGGCGCCTTGAGCAGCTGCTGAGCCCACGTGCGAGGTGCTGTGTAACTGTCCTGGGGTCCAAGAGCCTGGCCAGTGTCAGTGTGTTGGGTTGGGTGCCCTGCCAGGCATTTTGCCCAGATGTGGAAGGGTGCTGGGTGGGTCTGGGAGTGGCACCGCTGCTTGGCAGACAGCGTCACCCTTTGCTCATAGCGGTGTAAACGCGGTGATGGGCAGCGCGAGCGGGTTGTGCTAGTGATACAGGGAATGCGGCCACCTGGTTTTAGTGATTTAAATTGGAAATAGCTGCAGGGAAGCCTGGGATCTCCTGAGTGTAAATGGACAGGCAGGAGGAGAGGGTTTCCTACTGCTTGGTAGCTTGGCTTTTAGTCGTGTTGCTTGTGAAGTAACCCTAGTAATATAGTTAGAAAGCGAAGTCAAATTGGGTTACTGTTACTTAATGTTACGGAACTACCAGGTAGCTTGTATAATTTGCAGATTCAGCAGTCACCAGTGCTTTTTTTAACAAAAAATCAATCATTTGATTCTGGTTTTGCTACTTGGTGCCTCCTTTAGTTGTGTTCTATGGTATACACTCCTTACAGCGCTATTTCTGTAGGCAGCACTGCAACAGTACCTTTGAGGGTGATATAAGAGAATAAGGATGTGCTCTGTATGCTGAAGATTGTAAGGAGGAGGAGTTCCAGTGTTCCTTTTTGTTATGAATCCGAGACACTCGCTCAACGAAGGATTTATATGTAAATAAGAATATCACTGTTAAAACTGATAGATGTACAGGTCATTTTAACTCATCAGTACCTGGACTGATGAGTAGAACGGAGCTGACTGAACATAAGCTGTACGTGTAGGATAAACAGTCGCCAAATTGTGATTTCTTGTATTTTAGTCTCTCTCTATGTTTTGCACAGTAGTTTTCTGGAAGGAATCTGCACACTACAGCCACATTTTGGGGGTTTTGGGAGGTTTTTTTTAAGCAGCTTGTAACAATTATTAATCTTTTAGCTTCAGTTCAGAACTTTGTCTAAAATTTGTGTTGGATCACATCTAAGGAAAACAGTAATTTGAAGGAATTTCAAAGCACCGACTGTGCTGAGCCACAGTGTGCTATTTATAGCTGTCTGAGAAACTTGACTGCTTTTACATTTGTAGCACAGAAGTTTAAATTGGCCAAAAACTTGAAGGAGGGCATATATTTTGTTAGTAAAATGACTTGGGGCTTTCTGTCCGGCTTTGTGACTGCCAGAGCTGCTGCTGTGCTCAGCAGTCAGACAGCCCATGGTACAGTTTCTTACGACAGCCCAGGTTCTTCCTGGTTTTCACCAAAGTGGCCCATTCAGTGATGACTTCAGCAGCATTTCTGTGTTGGCAGGAAGGTCAGGGGTCCATCAGCAGTCAGCAGCAGGACTTTTTTGTGGAAACTAAACCTCGCGGAGCCGAAGCGCGCTTGCTGCATCGTTCGTCTCCGGCACTGCTGCTGCTGACGTTGGTTTGCGGTGCTGCGCTGGTGACTTCCCCCCCAGACCATACTGGATTTCCTGTGGCAGTCTGTCTCTTCACCACAAGTGCTTTCGGAAGTGCAGAGGGTAACACCACTGCAGAAGCGTTACCAGTTAGCAGATTCACTGCTGCTGATTGAACGCCAGGCTGTGAGGAGCGGTTGTCGCGTAGCCTCATGGTGACAACTAGAAAACGGGGCTTGTGGGGTCCTTACACAGCTGCTTAAGTGACTAGGCTGAGAAACCATGCAGCCCCCAAAGGTTGGGCTGGGCGTTCACTGGAAATAAATTGTAAAAATGACATATTAGTGAGCTAAAAACTTGCGACAAGGTTTAACAACTGCAGAGATCCAAAACGCAATGATCATTAGATTTAGAGCACAGTGCAAAGCTTTATTGCCTGGCTACACCTGTGCACAGGAAAGGTCCTGTCCAGTGTTGGCGTGGCTGTGGCCGTACTGCAGAGCCCTGTACAGCAGCACTTGAACCCATCCAGAAAGTTGGGGGAGGGAGAACAAAGATGTTTTTCTGGTGTACATCGTTTGGAAAGGTGGTTTCACTCCACGTGCAGATGAGAGTTTTGTCTCCATATAGGAGGTTTGCCTGGGATGGTTTTGCCAGTATAGACAGCTCAGCAGACCCTTTGTCTTCCTACAGATTAAATCGGTAAGTGGTTAAGAAGAATTTCCCTGCCTTATCCTTTATTTAACCGTAACAAACCAAAAATGTAACTTCTAGAATCAGATTGGAGGCTAGGGGTAATGCTGTGTCAGCTGATAAAGGTATGAGGCTGCTCCTGTTTCAGTGGCTCCCAGAAATGCTTTAACTCTGAGCAAGTACAGTTCTTTGTGGATCTAATTCAGTGATGAAGCCAGTGGTATGTGCAGTGACATTCGGTACGTTGGCAGGCAGCTGGGCACTGGGAGGGAAGGCGGTGGCTTCTTCAGTCCAAGCTCCTTTATGATTTTATTTTATCCAGGCTCAATGATGACTCATTACTTGCCTTTGTTAACTGATTATTTCAGTGGGTGAAAGGTTGCAGAGAAGTTAATCTGAAAAGCAAAAACGAAGGCTGAGAAGTGGTAAGGGAGTTGGGGAAGCACAAAGTAAGAGCTGGGGAAGGGAGCAGAGGAAGCGTGGGCTCTCAGCACAGTTCATATAGATACTTGTGGTTAAACGAGAGCAGCTGACAGTCTCATTGCTGCCTGAGGTCTGTACCTCTGATCCCTGTTCAGACTTCTCTGACTGCACTGAGAAACGATGTTAGATGGAAAAGAACAGTATTTAACATTTTCCAGGCTTCATCTGTGTTGCAGTTTTTCTTCCTCTGTCAGAGCTGGCTGGTAGGTGATTTTACTCCTTCAGTAGCTGATCTGCACCACCGAGCCGTGCAGACACCTGCTCAGAAAAGCCCCCAGCCATCTCCTGAGGCCGCGCTGTGCTGAGGTGCATGGTAGTAACGTGGAGTCTCTCCTGCTGAGCGTGACCAGGGAGCCCGCAGTGCCACAATCACCCGCCCTGCGTCCTGCCGCGTCCGGCCCCTGGCCGCCTCTGCCCACTCGTGTCCTGGTTATGGACCCGATGGCCTTGGATGCTTCCCTGGCCCATGGTTTCCTCAGGTGGTTGCTTCTGCAGCGCTTTCTGCTCTTGCTCAGCTGCCACGTGGTTTGCTAGGGAACTCTGGCGCTCTGTTCGCTGCGCTATTTCCTTCCCTAAGCCCCCTCTCAGGGTCAGTACCTGCAAGTATGTTTATCTGGGTGATACTTCCTCCTCTGATCACAAATATTCTTGCTGTTGATGCTTGGTGTTTGTTAAAAGTCCAAAGGATTTTTGGATCACTCATGCATAGACTTATCTGTCTCATACAATTTCTACCCAAAACATTCACTGTCTGCATAAGCATTTAATAATAATTCTGAAGTATAAAAAGCCATGTTTTCCCAGAGGAATTGCACAGTTCTAACCTTGTCATGCTCTGTAAAATTGCAGTATGTATTTTTTGAATGAAGAAATTACTAAATGTTTTTAATTTTTTTTTCAATTCTTTTTTTAATTTAGTACCAAACTTCTCTATGCATGAAGTACTTGACTCTGCTATGAGTTTCAGTCAACCTGCCTGCTGTCAGCTCACCAAAAAGAGCCAGTGTAGGTATATTTATTATTTAGAATATTTTTGTGTACATTTTTGACAGTTGAAGTACTATTTAGTTTCAGCACCCTGATAATTATTTCTGCCATAGCTTAGTGCTTTTCTTTCAATAACATCAAATAAATATCACATTTTTGCGAAACAAAGTGTACAAAAATTATTCTGCTCAAATTCGTCTATGTAATCACAAACAAAAGATCAAAGGAAAGTTTTAAAATGAATTAATTACGTGCTTAGAAAGGGTGTCCTCAGTCTGAAAGCCTGATACTGCTGAGCTGTAGAGCAGCAGTAGAGATTCCTCTGGTATGGATGAGGGGAAACATTGAGAATCTAAAGGGGGAACGGGGAAACGTAGAATTGAGTGAAGGGGAGAGCAGCCTGAAAGCGGTCTGGTTTCATTTAGAATGTTTTGTCTTTTTAAATACCTCATGAAGGAAACAAGTAATGCTGCATTTCAACCAAGCAGCTATTCATTATGAAAAGTGAACGTGATGAAGACGCCACAGGGAAGAAACGTTGCAAGGACCATGGAGCAGAGGTGGGTCTCCTTCAGCATGGCTGGTGTCCGTGGAGACCTGGTGGATGGCAGCAGGAGGTTGTGGCTTGGCTCCTGTACCAGTCTTGTCAGTGGGTCATAACTCCAGCACCCTGACTCAGCACTGTGTGTGGTAGGAGCCAGTGGAGCCCAGCAGCTGAACCTCAGCCTGTACATGGCCTTATGCAGGAGCTGGGTTTTCATCATCAGGCTTTAGAGTACCTGGGAGTGGACTGGTGGTGGTGGTACTGTGGAGAAGAAGAGTCCAGTTGTCTGCTGGATGTGTGTCTCCCTGTGCTCTCCTGTCCAGTTTCCTGGAGCCCTCACCCAGCAGTGCAGCTTGCGCCCACTGTCAGGTCACAGGCAGAGCTCTTCAGTCACTCACACCTCCTTTTCAGTCATCCCTGTGTCTGACTGTATTTCCCAGTGCATGCTTGGGTTTGGTGAGGGAAAGATGCACCGAACACAGCTTGTCTGGGCTCTGGGTGAAGATAAACACCAAATCAGCAGACTGCTTTTTAGAGGTGTATGGCTTGGGTGTATCGTGTTTACCTCGTGAAAGTTCCTCTGTTTCAGAGTTCTGTGAAATGGAAATGTAAAACGCAGAGCCACCACCACTTTTTTGAAAGGAAAACACAGGGCTGCAGAATATAAATATGTCATATTTCACCAGCCTTGGCATGTTTCTGTGTAGACTGAACAGTCAGAATACCTGTCCTTTGCTGTGCAGACCTTGTGCGCGAGGCCACCGTGATGTGTAGCATTGGTCTGGTCACAGAGCTGGATATAGGTGCAGTTTCAGCAGGTGCCATTGCCAAAAAGTGCAGAAAACCAGGAAGGGAAGGTTAGCACCAGCTGTTTCTGTGTGTGTGTGTCAGTGGACCCTCTTTCTTGTGTTGACGTGAGTGGCAGTGGTCAAGGCATGTGTTGAACTGTAAGGGCCTCAGCCTTCAAGCGCACCGATAGCCTGGGTCTAAACACGGGCTGGTTGAGTGAGTGTCCTGCTGAGGTGAGGCAGCTTGGAGGCAGCGTTTAGGCTAAGGTGTGCTTGTTTCTCAGAACCTGCTGTTGGCACGGCCCTGGAGACAGTCATCAGCCAGATGTGGGCTGCAGCAAAGGAGATGGCACTTCTCAGTGCCAGATTATCCTCTTCTGCACTTCAGCTATTTATAATGCCCTTCTGTTGGACACAGTTGTTTCTCCTTCATGTTTACGTGTTTCTCTGTGATTCCAACAATTACTTATTTTGGAGAGTAGCTTCTGGTGAAATACAAGGTTGCTCTGTGCTCTCCACACTCAAGGCATTATCCAAATAAAGGAATTAGGTGCTTAATTCCAGAGTTTTCAGCCCTGCTCCTGGGTGATCTCCAGGTGACCAGGCCCCATATGGGCACAGAGGCGGGTGTGAGGTCCCCAGCCTGTGGGGAAAGCAGCACAGCTTGATTCCTCCCCACAGTGCTGAGAGCTGGGGCAGCTCTCCGCTGACTTGGCTTCTTGGAGCACCTGACCTGGATGCTGTTTGGGAATGGCTTGTGAATGCCAGCACTGGGGTCCCCCTGCAAAATGAAGGGGCATCTGGTTCTGGGAGAGCCCGGGTGCTGTGGCCCTTTCCACACTCCCAGCATCTGAAAAGCACAGTGCAAAGCATTCAGCGTTGAGGGACGAGCAGTGCTGAGGGGAGAGGTGCTGAGGGGAGGTGCTGGGTGCCCGTGGCCACGCTCTGCTCTGGGCGCAGGCGTGGGTTTCGAGCACCATGTCCCTGTCCCGGCAGCGCCGTATTCCCTGTTGGGTGGGAGGTGCAGCAGCTTTAGAACTGAGCCCTGGCACACGGTACAAGCTGTCCCAGCAGACCTCTCATCATCCCTGTGTGACTGCTTTGAGCTGCCAGGCTGGCTGCTTGGAAGTTCTGTGAGCATGGTGGCGATTTTTGGACTCAAGGCCTTCCAGTGACTTCCAAGACCCTAGCACTAGATGGGGCTTTAATCTACTTGCACTTAGAGGTCTGTTCGGTTTAACCACAAGTTAAAACCAGGGAAAATAAAAGATGATGTGTATGCCAGCTGCTACATTTGTAGTGACCTTTTCCCCTTTCGTTAGCAGGGTGGTGTAAATTATAATTTAATTTAAATTACTATTAAAACATTGCAGCAGAATCTCCTTGATCCAGCAGGTTCTTTATAATCACTCTTGCCAGCACCCTTTAATGCGCTCTCAGGCTTGTGGGAGAGGTTCCTGTAAGTTAGATAAGCTGAAAATACACAGCGTATTTAAGCTAATAACTAGGCTGTGCTGAATGCAGGTAATGCCATTTTCTGAACAAAGTTCCTGTTTATATTTTGGGATGGGGTGGGGGTGACCATGCCTTCTGTGTTTGCTCTTTCAATAATGCATTTGCGTTTTCGTTTCAGCCAACAATGCAGAATCATCTGTTATCAGTCACTTTTCCATTTTTTCTCCATGTGTTACCCTTGAAAATACTGAACAAGCAGAAACAAATAAAAAAGGCTTTGAAACTACAGTGTTTAATACTTTTCATTTAGCAAACACCCTGTCTTGAGGGCTGCACAGCACATTCCAGAAATTTAAGACCATCTCTGCCTTCCACAGAAATAGCTGGAAGTAGCTTTAGTTTTGTTCCTGCATGCCTGTGTTCTTATCAGCAAGAGACTGGTTCAGTCACAACCAGATACTGAGGTAGCAGAGTGTGTAATCGGCTCTATTCATGCCCCCTCTGCTGCTTTATGAAATGGTTTCATATAGCCAACCAGGGGATACATACTTGGGAAGGAAAGCACAAGGCAGGCTGCGCTCTGGAGGCGATAGCGAGGAGGAGATGCCGTGGTGCATCTCACTCCCATCACCTTCTCAAGGTCTGAGCCTTTGGCGTCTCTCACCTTTGTCAGCAGCACCCAGGGAGTCACATGTACCACGGAGTGAAACCTCTGTGGAGAACTTCACGGAGGGGCAGCATTGCCTGTGTGAGCAGAACCCTGTTTCTGGGTGATTTCTGCTGTACTAGGAGGCTGTTAAGGAGCCTGTTGGATGCAGGAGGGTACATGCAGTGCTGCAGACCACGGCGCTTGCATACAGCAATCCGATTACAGCCTCGGCCACCCTGAGCAGGGGAACAGCACAAGCAGCTCTCAGAAAAAGCCCCTGAAAGTAATTTTAGAAGGGTGTCTCATAGCTGACCTGGCAAAGTTCTGACTGCTCCTTGTGGCCAGATTAAATGTATTCAAAGTTGTAATTTCCACATCAATCAGTAGAAGTTTGGTGTTTAAGTGCCTTTAAGAATTTGTTTTCATGCGGCTGGTTGCACTGGGACTGTAAGATGTCCTTAGTACTGGTGGCAGGGAAGTAGTTTGCCACCCTTTGAAGACAGTAGCAGGAACATGCTGACGTGTGGCTGAGAGCCATGAGAAGCTGTGATTTGTGGTGGCATCACTGATACAGGGCACAGAAAGGGTAAATATAATTTCTTTACACATTCATTTTCTATGATTCTGTTTCACTTTACAAGAAGTAGCTTACAAAGTTACTGAAGATCAAAGCATGCTGGAACATTCTTTGTTATTTTTGGCAACTCCTCTGCTGTGTGTGTGGTTACTGTTTCATTAAATGGGTGGATGTAGCTGGTGAACTGTCCTTGGGCACTGCCATCATTACACAGAAGCCTATCTACAGGAGTAAGTGTCAAAATCCACACAGGGCATAAACTGACTTGTGTTTCTTTGTTGATGCTCTGTCTCATTGTCCTAGATACCAGGTGCCTGCGCAGCTCTTCCTTGTGAGTGGGAAGGAAGATGTGTACCTACATTTCCAAAGACAGGTGTAGGATTTACCCACAGCTTCCTCTGATCTAAGGACTTGTAGTTTCCCCTTTGTAGAGGTGGAGGCTGATTATAGATCAGCTGTAAATGTTCAAATAACTAAGTGCAACCACTGAAGCCTGGGTAACAGCTTGGCAAGTAAGCTGAGCAGGTTCAGAGGCTGCAGAGCAGAGGAATCTGTGATGCCTAATGAGTTTGTAGGGAGTAAGACAGCGAGAGCGTATTTATACAGATATGTGCTGTCTAGGGCTTTGCTGTTGTACATTTAATTTCTGCCCAAGGTGTGCTTTATGCCCTTGCCTTAAGAAACTCCTGACAAGTGTGCTCTTGTCTGCATGGCTGGTGTCTTCAGTGGCTCCTTTCAGTGCAGGTGTATGGAACTGTGGACACAGCTTCAGTGTTACTTGTGCCTGTGCTGCAGGCAGGTACAGAATCCCCTCCTCGTCCCCTCCTGCTGTGTTGCACTTGCTCATGCAGAGCCTGGTGCTGGGGAGCAGTCAGTCAAACTGAGACTTGACATGGGCAGGACCGTGGTGCTTGGAGAACAGGGCTGCACTGTCCCTGTGCATCCTTTTGTGCACAGACCAAGCCCACAGGTAGGGATATGTGAAATGTAAATTTGACTGGGGAAGAAATCCATCTTTTCTGCAGTGTGCTGGGGAAATACTCCTGTGTAATTAACGAGGTCCTCGTTAGGGTGTTTCCCCTTTAAGGACTGCTTTGCACTACTGAATGTGCAATATTGGAAATTCAAACTGGCCACAGAGGGAAATGGAAATAAATCACTGAACCACTTGAAACGATCCTTACAGCTTGCAGGGATCAGGCTAAGGAAGCCGTACAAGGGAGCAGCAAACAAGCTCTTACCTCTGTTGATGTAAACCCAAAGTAATACTACATCCCCCAAGGGAGCAGTATGTGTCAGCCTGCTCTGGGAGGGAAGCTCTGCCTCCAGGTAATTATTATTAAAATCTGATTCCTTGTACTGCTTTATTTACCTCTGTAGTAGATGCTTTTTGGGTTGGATGCCTCAGACACTTGAGGACAACACACTCTGTGAATGCTGCTTCAAAAAAAGGTGTTGTGGAGCTCTCCTTTTGCTGTGTGGGCAGTCTGGCAGGAGGACAGCGCTGTGGAGGGGCAGAGATGGGTTTGGGAACCAACCCAGGGCCTGAACAGTTCATGTCCTGTCACTCCTGGTTCCACAGCATCAGGTCTGTAGTAACTCTGGCCACCCAAACCACGGGAAGCTGCTTATGACCTAAAGCTGGTTCCTCACTGCCCGAGAAAAGAAAGGGAACCAGCAGCTGTGTGTGACCAGTGCTGTGGTGTGTGCATCACACCCTGCCCTTATCCTGGGACAAAGCAGACCTTGGGAACTGAAATGATGACACTTGTAACATGCTCTGCCATTAAAGTGCTGAACATTGCTTGTTGCTTCACCTCCAAACCTGACCTTGAACCCCAATCTCCATACAGGCCTGCCTTTTCGGAGGCTTTGCTTTGGCTGGGTGGAGGATAAGAACAGGACAGGTAGCGTGCACGAGAGATCCGTCATGGTATCAGTCAGAGATGACCTGCAAAGAGTGAACAAGATCCTTGTGTTCCCTTCTCTCCTCCTTGATAGGTAAAGAAAGCTGTGTTTGTTTCTTTAAATAATTCTGCTGTTTATCTCAGGAATGCCTGTGATGCTCAGCCTGTGACAGCCAAGAAAAGCTTTTTGAAATCTCACGCCTCAGCATTACAGGTTTATTCTGTCATTTGCTGTAGCACTGGCTCTTAATCACCCTGCAGCCCTCGGGTGAAGCAAGGCTTCAGTTTCCATCGTTAGCCCCCCCGCCCCTGCCACGTATTAATCATTATATCAACCATTTTGGTTCATCTTTATTTCTCTTTAGCAAGGAAAGGAGGGCACAAGCCAAAATCTTTTGTCTCTACCACAGCTGAATATTAATGGGTGAGCAGGAAACAATTTTGTCACTTTGCTCCTCCCTGGAAGAGACAAAACCACTTGGATACGAGAGGCTGAGGCGCAGAACGGGCAGGGGGCTGCTCTGCAGTGGTGAGGCTGATGCTCAGCAGATCTGTTTCAGGGTCTCCAGAGGCTGCTGTGACTTCAGATACACAGACGTGTGAGTTTGGGCAGCTGGCATGCAGGACTGTTAGAGCTCTGGGTCCCTGGGGTGGCTGGACCCTGCTGAGGGTTGCGGTGAGAACATGGATGCTTGCCAGAGCAGGAGGTGGGCTCAGAAGTGAGCCTAGCCCTCCAGCCTCCGACTGCTCTTCTCTCCACGTTAGCTGTTTGTGTCTCTGCCTTCCCAGGTCACACCTCTTGTGCTTGAGCCGGCTTCCGGAGGGGCTGGCATGAGAGGGTCGGCAGGAGCACGGAAAGCCCTGAGCTGTAGATAACTCCCAACCTGACCTTCTGTTCTGAGCAGCTACCAACAGCTGGGAAAGGTCGAATCATCCAGCCCTCCTCTTAGCAGAAGAATGCAGCTGCTGTTAACAGTTTACTGGCCAAATGAGGTGCGTTCGGCAAGCATATGACTTGTAGGACTGGAGTAGTCATCTCCTCAGGCTCCATGCGGTTTGGGGGGGTCCCTCTGGGGTTCTCTTGGGCTGGGTGGTTTGGGGGATGGGAGCTGGTGTGCTCTGCACTGCTGGCCTCCCAGGGCTTTCCAGGTGCCTCGGCATGGCATGGCTGCTTCTGCCTGCTCCCATGTGAAGACAGCATCGGATTCAGAGCAGAGGCACAGCACAGCAGCAGCTCTTTTATTCTTTAAAGGCCATTTGTAAAAGTAAAGGGCTAAATACTGGTTCACTCACACTGGTTTTTTTCTGGTGGTATCAAAAGAAACCCATTTAAATAAGCACATTTCCCCTGTGCTTCCTTTACATGCTGTTTTTCACAGACCATGGGGCAGAACTCACTGCCTGCCGTTGCCATGTGTTCTGCGTACAGGGGAGCAGCCGAGGCTCACGTAGCAGTGCTGATGGTGAGTAGCAGCTGTGTTTCTACCTGGGTGAGCCCCATTGTGCCATGGTTCCCTTTTCTTGACTGCAGAACACTGGATTCTGGTTCTTGTTGCAAGTAGCAAACAGCGGCTCATAGAGTAGAATTATTTTGCTGTAGAACTGAAACGTTGCTTGTCCAGGTGGAGCAGCAGCCTTGTCCTGGTGGAGCAGCAGGCTACCTTGGGCAAACCTGGTTCAGAATGCAAAGATACAGTAGTGCCAGCGCCCAGCCCTCACTACGCAGAGGGTCCTTTGTCCTTCGGTGAGCTAATGAGAATTCCCTTCCACTTTGGGCTCTGATAATGGCAACTGTAACACTTGTTGCAGCAGCTGATGAGCAAAGGGAGCGGTGGTTTTTGTTTTTTGGAGGCCAGTGTGGTGCCACTGTTGGGTCTTTGCAGCTCCCTCTCCTTAATGCCAGGAAAGAGCGAGCATTTGAATTTCTTAATGAACAAACCAACCACCAGCCCCGTGTTTTTTGTGGCCAGCCCCTCACAACTGCCCTGGACTCTGTTCAGTTCTTTCTATTGAATAATTTCAGCGTTAGGCCCTTGTAAAGTTTGCTCTAAAATGGACTCAGTCGAAACCTTTTGTTGGCTCAGAACAAGTTATAGAAGCAGACCTTTCTTTCTTGTTTAACATGTATAGGCCCCTTTCACAAGCTCTATCCAAAGAACATTCAGTTAATTACTGACAGCATCTTGTTATTTGGAGCCGCTGCTTGCAAGGGAAGGGAACCTGCTCTGGGGAGCATGCACACTGTTCTTTGCGACTGCTTTGTTCCCTGAGCCCCACTGAGCGCTGCACCTTCCTCTGACCAAGGGGAGACCCTTGCTGTCTCCAAATCGCTCGGTGCTCCCATGCAGGGGAGGAGTGACTCAGGTGAGGCGGACTGTGCCTAGCACCAGAATGGAGCAGCATGAGGAGGGCCTGGGTGGCTGCCAGACAAGGGGAGTGGAGCTGATTTCCCTGCTTCCCCATCCAGCCAGCCCTGCCATGCCAGAGCAGGGCTGGGCAGGGGTACAGAGGTGGTGCCGTGGGACACGATGTGCTTGGTTTTTTCAGTGTGAGGTTGTGTGGTTCAGAACTGTGTCTCAGCTGCCAGCTGATGGGCAACCCTTCTGTTTCCATCAGAGCCAGGCTGTTCCCGAAAGGGCTGGCACATAGCTTTCCTGCCACCCTTCTCCTGGCCCAGGGGAACACCAGTTATGTTGCACGTCTTTAAGAGAGCGGCGCCTGCACCCATCCTTTGTGCTGGGGAAGCCTGAGCCTGGTCAGCAGATGGGGAGGGACTGCAGGCAGGGATGTTGTAGCAGGCTACAAGGGCTGCTGCCCTTCTGTTAGTCCTGTTCCTGCTCCCCTGCTACAGACCAAGAGCTTCATGAAGCAAGAGCACTGCCAGAGCTCCACAGCCTCCCTTGTCCCCTGGCACTGGGAATGGGGGGCAGCTGGCAGCCCCTGCCCTGGGCAGGCCCTGAGGGGGCCCACAGACATGCAGCAGCCTCCAAGGCTCACACGCTTTGGGCACACGAGGTGGGAATGGCTTTTCCTCACATGCAGCGTTGCTGTACAGAGCAGAGGCTCGATGCTGATCCCCTGGAGACCTGTGGCAGGAGCTGCCTGCTCAGACTAGGCCACCACCATTAGACCCAGGTGTAGGAGCATTGCAGCCCTGCTCAGGCGCCGAGGCACTGTGTTGTACCTTGGAGTGAGTGGAGCAGGGCCTGGGCATTGCTCCTGGCTTTGGGCAGAGGCAGGGCCCAGAGGACCAGCTCTCAGGGCAGCTGGTTTCTGCTTCTGGCTGCAGCAGAGCGTGGATAGTCACCAGGCAGGAGTCTGGCCTCTGCCTGAGGAGATGACACATGGCACTGTGGGAGCGGGACGGGATCTGTGTGTCGCCATGTCGTGCTGCCAGCGGCCGGAGCCCCTTCCCTCCTCTGGCGAGGCTCGGCTGTGCTCCTGCCCGGTACATGCCCGGGGCATACCCACTGCGCCTGGCCACCCGTGCCCTCAGAGGACAGCCACTCCTTCTCATCAGAAAGAAGGGAGCATCCAACTGCAGACACGGTTGCCTCTCCGTAAATAGCAAACCAAGTGACCTAATTCTGCGCAGCAGCTCTTCCAGGCGTCCCTCAGCAGGCTCCGTGGCCGGCCGTGCTGGAGCTGACTCATCACTTCCAGCGCTGCAGAGATTGGAGCTTTCAGGCCCTAAGGATTTTGCTGTTTCTTTATTAATTTTAAATTGATTAAAATGAATTTTTAAAATACCAGGAGGGACTTGCCTAAAGAAACGGTTACAAAAAAGGAAGGAAATAATCAGTCTGTGGGAGTTAACTGTGTGCTTAACAATCTCCAGCTTGTATAGCCATGAGCACCCGTTGTGGCTTGGAGAGGTCTTATGTCAGCTAGTCTGTCCCGGTGGGTTAGCAAAGACAGGATTAATCTGTCGTTATAAAAAAGTGAGAATACAAACTGTCCTTGCTCATACCCACTGCAACCCACTGGTCTCACCCACAGCAGAATGGTATTGTGGGCTTGCTTCTGCTCTCAGCTACCAGGCTTCATTCAGAAGTCAGGATCTCCTGGGGAAGCGCATCCCTGCAAGAGCATCCTGTCATCTGTGCCTGATGAATCTCCTCACATGGTCCAGAGACTCCCTGGGGTGGCCTGTGAGCATCTTGTGCCGGAACGGGCTGTCGGGTCCCCCACTCAGCCTCCACGTAAGGGTGCCATAGTGAGCGTAGGCAGCAGCAGATGGGTGGAGGATCCTTTTCTCCACCATCAGAGGACAGTCACAAGCAAGCTTTCCCCTGGGCCCTTCTCACTTGCTGTTTGTGCCCCTGCTCTGTGGTGTGGAAGCTGCCTTACGCTGTGAGACAAGAGGATTCCTGTCCCTTAGGACTTCCATCTGCTCCCCTGTAACCACACAAGTCAAGGCCACATGCGTGGTGGGCTCCAGGGATAAGGAACCCCTCTCCCGGGGCTACAGAGACAGGTCAGAGCCCTCTCCCCATGGGGGGCTCATTCCAGGACACCGTCCCTCAGCACTCCTCTGTCTGCCCAGGTGGGATGGGGGCAGTGACACGTGGTGCTGTGCTGCAGGGCAGGGGCACAGGGCTGGCCCAAACTTGTCAGTCGGAAATGCTGTCGGCTCCCAAGAAGGTCAGGGCCAGCTCAGGCAGCAGGAACAGTAGACAAGTAAACAGGAAAGAGAAAGGAAAAAGGCAGGTGGAAAGCTCTGTGGTACTTCAGAGAAGCAGAGAAGGGGAGGGGCAGAACATGGAATTCACCTGGAGATAATGAAGCAGCAGGTTCTGTCAGCCCCTTTTATGTCTGCCTAAATAGAGACCTGCTATTTCAGTGACAATAAGGAATAAAAACAGAGGGGAAAAACCCACCCAAACCTCTGCAAAAGCAATTTGACACTTGCTCTTGATTGAAGTAATGGAGCATGCAGAGAAGAAGCTGCATAAAAGCATCTTTGGTCTGCTTTAAAAACCCCTCTGGAAGATACAGCAGTATTACTCATACACTGTTAACCTATCTGTCTCTTCTCATCTCTAGGTCTCAAAAAGCTGAGCTGCTCCAAACTCACATGCCAAAGCAGACCTGTTTTTCCTGACTGTGCCCTGCTATCAGCCTTGTATGCAATGCTGTGGAGCAGATAGTGCTGTAGAAGATCCTGGCTGATGAGCGACACATAGCTCCTCTTCACCTTGAGCATCCAGTGGTGCCAGCTGGGATGACAGAGAGGCCCATCATTCTCTTGTCCTTTGAGATCAGGTAGGATGGGTTCTTCCTTGGTTTGTGATGCTCTGCGATCAGCAGTGGGGCTCTGTCATGGGAGGGTCACCGTTTTTGCAGTGTGCTCCCTTGGGCTTCTCCTCAGAGGCCTACGAGAGATGGCAAAGGGATGGTTTGCTTGGTGTAGCATGCAGAGCAATGCTTTACCTGAGAGTGGCTTATGTGTAGGTTTTAACAGGTTTTACATTTTTTATGACCAAGGTGGTTTCCAAATTAATAAATTCTAGAAAAAAATTTTTCCTGTGCTTAAACAAACTCAGATTTGGTGTTTTACTCAAATTAGGAAACCATTAAGTAGGGTAAGAAGAACGCTGGGTTACAGAATGTTCTTGCTTCATTCATTTTGTCAATTGCAATTTTAGTTTTAATTATTATAACATGCCAGAACGTTCTGTTTAATTTACAGTAGCGTATTTCTGTACAGTAATGGGATTAGTGACATGAGGCTTGCTGCAGCACTTGCTGTTTACTCTTTGCTGAGTAATATACATGTTAATTATGTGCATATTAGAATGGTTTTGAAGTATATATAGACTCAGCTGGAGGGTTAAGATGTTTTAGGCTTGCTTGTTCCTCATGTAGCTAAAAATAGTGCCATCTAAGACCCAGTGGTAAGGCGCACATGGGATCAGCGTGAGCGCTCGTGGGGGCAGGTTCTGACAATGTGAAATTTTTCTGCCCCAGCCAGCAGAGAGCTTGTTCCAGGGTTCTAAGGGCCGTGCTCTTGCAGCAGGCTGCGTTACTCCTCTTTCCTTCTCAGTAAAAAATACCTAAGAAGACTGTGCCCCCCATCCCGCACGAGGTGCGGCGAGGGCGGCCGAAGCCCTGCTACTGGCAGTGAGGAGCACGGCTGGAAAGGTCGGAGCAGTGCTGGCCCTGGAATGAAACAAAACGCTGTCAGGTTCACAAGGCAAACAGACTTGGAAATAGAGAAAATATTGTTTCTCGTTTTTATCACTCAGCTGTGCTATTTGTAGTAGCAGTAGTAGACATAACATTTGCAGGAAGAAATGTGACAGGTCTATTCAGCTGGCAGTTTCTCCAAACGATCCCACATCTTGCCAGCAGTTCCCATCCTGTGGAGAAGGTTGTGTGTAGTTACATAGCAAGACAACTGGCTGCCTTCATTATGCATTACCATCTTCTCCAGCCAGAGATAAGACATGCCCAGGTATGCCAGGAATTAAAACAACCAAACATGTCCATTCTTGTTTGGTGAAAAAGCTGCCTGGTGTTCTCCAGGCAAAGCAATTACCTTCTCTGTATTGTCACAGGTTCTGCTGTTTAATGGTAACAGCTGTCAAGCATCAAACAATCCACAACAAAACAAACAAACGGAAAACCAGCCCAGGATATTCTTCCTAGCAAGTGCCCTGCCCTTCTCACTGCTTTTAGCTCCAGGCTAAGGATGCTGCTCCTGACAGGAGGGGTTGGCCCCTCCAGTGGTACAGCAGCCAGCCCCCTGGGCCTTGCCTTTCCTCTCCTCGCTCTTACAGAGGCTGCTGTGACACACGTGTGTAGTGTCAGTGCTTTCGTGTGGCCTTGTGGAAGCACAGGCTGCCTGGGTGAACAGGAGCTGGGGGCTTCGCCCCTCAGAATTCAGTGCCAGTGGATAGGTCACGATTAAGCTGCATTTTCCTTATCCCTGCGGCTTCCTGGGGGGAACTGCGGTGGCCTGGCTGGGAGGCCGGCGCAGTGAGGTGCACCCCACGGGGCCTGTCGGGCCGTGCGGCCCTGGCCATGGCGGGCGGGAGGGCTGGACACAGTGGGCAGCAGGGACAGGAGCTCCTCGTCCCGCTCCCGTGCGACCCACCAGCCCTGCTGCTGCTCCCCACTGCCCAGGGAGAGTCGCATCCCTTGTTACCCTCCGTGGGGGCTGCCGAGAACACGTCCCCCTGCTCCTGCTGCAGTGTGAGTGGTCAGGGAGTAAAGCTTTGCCACAGAACCATGCCAGGCATTTCCACAGGCGCTGCTGGGGGGAGGCTGTGCCACACACCCCGCGGGTCCTTCCCGACTTGTAGCCTCCCCGTTCGACAGGGCGAGCGGGGTCCATAAAGTGTGTGACCCAACAGAGCCCACGGGGCAGCCAGTGGCTCTCTGAATATTCCCCAGAGGGAAACACAGCACGTTGGAGATAGGATCAGAGACAGTGGGGATGGACAGAGGTGACAGGACGCTGGGAGAGCAATGCAGAGTAGCTGACTCAATCTCATCACGAAAGGGACCCGAGGGTGGCCTTTGATTTAGATAAACAGCTATCAGCAGCTAAATGGATCAACTGGGGCTGCAGATGTCTCCCTGAGGTAGACAGACTGACGGTGAGGAGAAGGGTGAGGGGTTACCTGGCTCAGCCCAACCTAAGGGAAAACATCTAAACAAGCAAAGGAGTGTCAGAGCAATGGACTTGGGCTGGCGCCGACCCACCTATTCCTTCCTGGCCCCCAGAGTCATGGCAGTGAGCGCAGTGGTGGAGTCTGGGAGTCGCACTGGCATGGCAGCTGAGCTGTGGTTTGCAGCCGCTAACTCACATTCGCACTGTGCTTCCAGTATATTTTGTGTATTTTGTCCTGATGGTCAGAAATCCTGGGTGAGGTGGCAGTAGGAGTGCCCGGGTGCTGGCAGGGCTGGTGGCTTTCAGGCCCCTCACACCGTGTGGTGCCAGCACTTGTTACAACCCCGCACCCCATGACTGGCTGTTCTCTGAGTCCCCCCGGGCTGCAGGGAGAGCCCCCCTTACAAGGACTGGGGTGTCAGAGGGGTGATAGCCCCTGTGCTTTGTTTAAACATCCCAACGCTTCACTGCAGAGACATCTGCGTTTCAGTAAAGCTGAGTATTGCTCAGATGGGTGGTGGAGTCTGAGGTCCAGCAGATGATGGGGAGAAACCAAATGTTCCCTTTTCAAACACAAAATCCACTTTCCTGCAGAAAAACAGCAGCATAGTATTCATCCAAGGAATGGAGAGCTTCCTCCTTTCTGAAAACTCCTTTTGTCTCTGTCAGTCAACTTCTGCCCCTTTATTGTTTTTCCTACAAGCAATGCTTTCAGCCAGGCATCTTCCAGGAAGCTCTGCTGCCTTCTCTTGTGTTACACAAATCTCAGGCATCTTAAGTGGTACTGAACTGCACATCAGCACTGGCATCAAACCCCTGTTCCCTTCCTCAGGCACCCCTGGCCACGGTAAATGGTGTGATGCCTGGGTTGACATGCTACATCCCCTTATTTCAGAGAGTTTAGTGCCCATCATGGGCATGACCCTTCCCCAGGAAAACTTTAGAAAGACACAATATGTGTTTGCTTAAGGCTCTGCAGAATTAATGTCCAAGGTAAAATTTGGCCCATGGTATATTATGACACCGACTTGTAAGTAATTTTGTTTCTAAGCATAAAGGTTTGGGGACATGAAAAACTCCAGGGCTCCAGATGGAGCAAAGCTAGACCCCTCCTTGTTATGATGTGCCATGCCGCATGAGATGGGATGGTGATGAGGTGCCCTCATCGTTGAAGCAGAGCATGTTCAGGCTGGAACGCAGTACACATGCAGCTGGTGCAAATTACTTTTACAGTGATAGGTTAATTTGATGAGAGTCCATCCAGATAAACAAGACTCTCTGTTGTTCAATCAGTAACAGGCTCTTTGTGATTCAGTCTTGTTGATTTTTTAAAACTGTCAGCATCAAAACGCAGGCTGGTGGGCTGTGGCTTCCCATCTTCACCTGTGCACCACAACCACTGAGTACTGGATTGGTAAAAAATGGCCTGTGCCTAACAATCTGTTCAGCCAGGCTCTGGCATCATCTGAACCCCCAGAGCATGGTGCCAGTGCCACTCACAGGCAGCGCGGTGATGCTGGGCTTGTGCTGGGGTGCAGGGATGCAGCCAGCACTGCCCTGTGGATGGAACAGTAGCTTACCACTCATTGTCCTGTGTCCTCCTAGGAGGAGAACAACTGCAACAGTTACTTGTGCAAACCCTTCAGCACTACCTTAGGCAGGACTCTGTTGGTCCATGTTGGTCCATGCAGAGTCCTGTGGTGGCTTCTCTCATTTCTGTACGGAATATGTGTGTGCATATTGCAGAAGGGCAGAAAACAATTACTCTTTCTTTTTTCCTTCTAATTTGCTCATTAGGGATTTGTTAGAGGAAACCTAGGCAGTGAAGGAAGTAAGGTTAAGTCTCACCAGGAGCAACACCCACGTGCAGTTACCAAATGCCTGCATGCACCTGAATGCAACCCGTGTGGGGAAGCTGAATTTAAAATGCAGCACAGAGCAGAGCAGGGCAGCTGGAGCATCTCCTGTATGGGAATGGAGGCAGTAGGCAGGGACCTGGCCGTGCCACCTTCCTCCTGGCTGTGAGCACTCCCTCTGGAAAGAGGGGAGTGGGAATGTTTCGGTTTGGCCTGGTGAACTCCTCCAGCTAACACTTCTTTCACCTAGCATTCCAGCTGTTGGAGGGATCTGTGTTTTTATATGACTTTTAAAAAGCGTGTATGTAGCGGCTGAGGTTGGGTAAATGTTCATTATAGAAGGCCCCAGAAAGCCTGTGCCTCTGTCTCTGAGCACAAAGAGACGCCACAGAATGAAGAGGAAAGGAAAAGCTTGTTGGGGTACAGGTGTATTACAGGACATGTTACGGCTGCCTGAGGTGTGTCCGGCTCTGAAAAGCTGTTGTGGGTGAGTGGTGGTGTGACGATGGTGTGATGAGGGTGTGAGGACACGTTTCAGGCTGCCCGAGTGCTGTGGGGAGATGGGTGCTTGCTTGCCTGCGGCATCTCCCCGCGCTGGGGGAGCGGTGCCAGGGCTGCGGCAGCCTCCCGGCAGCCGGAGGGAGAGGCAGGCTGGGACCCCGGTACGCGGGTCTGGAGGAGGCTGCAGAGGCGTGCTGCAGGAGCCCTGGCTGCTGGGACAGGTGTGTGTGCAGGGTGGCACAAGCGCTGTCCCGTTTCCTCCTTCCCTCGCTCGCCCTCCCGTGAGAGCCGCTCGGGTGCTGCCCGCGCTGCCTTCCCTGCAGCGGCCTTGGCACTCACGGCTCCATAAAGCACCTTGTGGGCTTGGCTGCTTCACCGGCTTTTGAAGGTGCTGCGTTTCCAGTGCTCCCTTCACCAGGCATTAACCACACGGCTTCTTTAAGTGAAATAAAAATACATTCAACTCGGTCCTTCTCTTGCAGTCTCAATCTCGTCATGCCTCTAATTTTAACGTAGGCTGAGTCACTTTCATCCTACGGCTTTAAAATCAGGCTATGGAGCATGGTCTTGTTCTGGTGTGTTTGGGAACTAGAACGATTTATCTCTGTCTCTTAGTCAGATCTGTCCTGCCAAGCTGCCATCACTCGGTGCTCCCAGATACAAAAATAACAGAGCCAGGCATGGTTTGCAGAGTTCTTTTATTACTGTAAGCAAAACTGGAACATGAGGGATGCCAGCTGACATTGTGGGGCTTGATTTATCAAAATAAATTAAGTGAAAGTATTAGTTCCTATGCAATATTTAACCTTGCTTTGACACAATTCCTTGGGGAGAACTGGTGTGTTTGCAGTGCTGCAGTTACGCAGTGCTCCCCTCTCTGTTGTGTCTCCCTGAGCCCGCTGGCTCCTCTCCTGCCTGCCTGCCAGCCCTCCTCTGCAGCTGCCCTTGTCAATGCCGTTGCGCCTAACCTGCTCTGCTGTTCACTGTTCATTGGGGTTTTGCAAATCAAAGGACTTCAATGTGACACAGACTTGGCATGGGGAACACAGGTGGGAGAGCTGTGGACTGGCAGTGCCGGGAGCTGCTGGGAGAAGTGGTGATGTGAAGCCTGGACCGTACATAGAGCCGCTCTGGGTGCTGCATCTGCTGGTACCCATGGGGAGAGAGAACAGAAAACACAAGGGGAATGCCACCAGACATGGGATTCCTGCTGGGTCCGCAGTTTAGGAAGAACATGGCAAGCTAGGAGAATACTGAAAATGGGACAAATCCAGGAGTGAACAAGCTTCATCTGTTTATACACAAAGTCTGGTTGTGAGTCTGGGCTGATATTGCTTTGCATTCACAGGTTGGTTTCTTCACATTAATTTGAATTGTAAAGCAGTGACTGTTGGGTTTTTTGTAATTATTTTTGCCTTGAGTTCATTTGAACCCCCATCTCAGCAACAACAGGGGTCTTTGGACAACAGGGGTTTTAACAGTAGAGATCGTGTCACATTATACCGTCCTACCACGAGTCACATCACCTCTGGGTGTGTATAAAGTCTCTGTGCTGCTGTCCCACCCTGGGATGGGCACTGTCCTGCTGTGTGCTGGAGCCTCATGGGAGGTGGATGGGGGCAGCCAGACCAGCCCTGGGGCTCCACTGCGTGGCTGTAGTGTTCCTCCCAGGCTGGAGCAAGCTTCCCCTCCTGATTCCGGATGTGAGGTGCGGGTTTTGGCCCATAAAGTGACATGAAGCCTGGGGAGGATTTGAATCCTCGAGTACCAAACAGGCATTAAAAACCTCTGCTCAGCTTAAGCACCAGTCCCTTTACACCACCCTAAAGGTTCTGGTTCACTTGGCTGGTCTTGGTGAGGCTCCGGGTAGTCTGCCCACAGAGACAGGCTAGCAGTTGTTAGCCCATCAGTGGAAACAACATGTCCTTCAGTTGGTTTTTAGACAGCTTTCTCTGTTTATTTTCAGCCTCTGGATGGTTGCAACCCCAATTTACTGGTCTGCTGTGTGAAAGTAAAGCATCTTACAATGGCAAAGAAACCCAGTAGGTTATTCAGCAGGGGTTTTTGTTTGGAACAGAAGTGACTATCTGTTATCTGCAGGAAAAGTTGGTTTGGTGGAAGAAAGGCTAATAATATAACATATAATTCTGTGTTTTCCACATTTATGATGGTGTATAAGCAACAGCAAAGACAACAGTAGCAGACATTCTATTGCCTTGTAGGACGTCACGCCGGGATTACAGCTTGTGATGTGAAGTCCTATCCTGTCTCTGTGGGGCTGCTTGCGTACTCATCAGTGCCCAGGACCTCAGTGGAACTCGAACATGAGCCCCATGTGCTCACAGAGGGAGTGAAGGACGTTTCCTTGCAGCTGTTAGGCACGAGCTTTGGCTCCTCTTTGCTGTGAGGCAGAGCAGGCTTTACTGTGCTGCTGCCTTGCACGGGGCTTTCCAAAACCCCCTCGCTCCCGAGATGCTCCAGCTGCCCCGCAATGACCCAGAGGAGCTGGGAGGTGCCTCGTCTGGCTGTGGTTTGCAGTCCCTGACACTGCCGTGTCACACTGCCGGTTCCCTGTGGGCTGCACAGCCTCATCTCATCCAGTTGTAGCCACAGCTTCATCTGCTGCATTTAAAAAGCCCAGCAGAGATGGCTCTCCAGCCAGCTAGGCAGCCACGAGTACTTAAAAGCACACAAAGGTGCATCCTGTGAATAGCATCTGCCAGGGCAGGGCTTCAAGTAGGCAGTCCCTTTGCACCACCTTCTTATCTAGGTTTGGTTTCTAGATAATTACATGGACTATTTTTTGCTGGTGTACCTCGGAGTTGGAAAGCTGTAACCTTCTAACAGCAACCCTGCCCCTCGCAGTGTAACTGGAGGCAGGTGGGCATTAGTTGGAATGGTGCTGGTGTCTGGCTAGGCCATAGGCTGCTGTTCTCGGGCTGCTTTGGGGTGTCCTGAGCACATTTCACTTCTGTCCAGGTGTGCAGCGTGCACGTATGTATCCGTCAGTTAAACCCATCGGAGTCTTGAGATCTGATTGGTTTTTTACCTGTCTCTTCTACTGTGCTTTCTTGAAGAATGCAGAACCTTCCCACAGAACAGGGGTTATTCCCAGGGGATGGCAAAAGAAGAAACACGTTGTGGTGCTTTCGATGCCAAACCCAAAGCAGCCAGTGTGCAGGGACACGGTCATGGTGGGTTCCCCCCCCAGTTACCCACCTGAATGGATGCTTTGCTTTTCTGTGGTTGTAAGGAGCGCTGTCGCTTTGGCTCGTGGCCACTGCTGACCAGAGGGAGGGACTGTGCCCTCTGGCTCCCGCACATCCCCGTCAGTCTGTGTGCACCTTCCTGAGAGCTGCTGCCAGCCCTGTGCAGGTGGCACCACCTCAGCAGGGGCTGGCTGGGGTCTGGGGACTGAACCTACCCGTTCCGGGCCCCATCACCTGAGTGGTTGGGGTGCTTTGCTCAGCCATCCGCTGTGAGCTGAGCTTTCCCGTGCATCAGCCTGGGCTGGCAGCTCTGAGGAGCCGCAGGGATCTGGACACACTCATGCTCAGCACTCTCCTGCGCACGAGCTTGTGGTTGTGGGGGAGCAGAAGCTTGGGGAGGGGGTAGGCATCATTTAAATCACTAAAGACAGGAAGTCAAGCCAAAGACACCTAGGTAATCCTGTTCTGCTTAAACCTGCTGCTGCTGGTTTTCCACGGTCTGTACCAGCCCCTGGGTAGTCCTACCTGCAGAAACACAGCCACATCTTCTTTCCTCAAAACCAGCCTGCAACTTGTTGAGCTGCGTGGGGAAGAAGAAACAGGGATTGCTGTCCTCTTCAAAAGGATCATCTCACCCTTGGCTTCACTATCCCGGACAAAACAAGTCACATCCTTCCTGTTTCTCATGGACCTGAAGGCAGCTGAGGTTGGAGGGGACCTCTACAGATCATCCAACCCAAGTCTTCCCTTCCAAGCAGCGTCAACTACAGCAGGTTATGTGGAATATCTCCTGAGCCTGCACAGCCTCCCTGGAAACTAGAACCCCTCCAAAGGCAGCCTGAGAACAGGAGATCATTTCCCAGCCAAATACCAGTTTCATTCCAACCAACGCCTGCACTTTTTATCTTTTTTTGTTTTTTCCCATTGTGCTTGAACGGATCTTCCTGTATTTTGATTTGTGCCCATCACCTGCTGTTCTGACGGTGGACACCCCTGTGAAGAGTCTGGCTCTGTCCTGTTTACTCCCCCCATCAATGCTCATGCACTAATAAACCCCTCCAAGCCTTCTTGTCTCAGGCCTGCACAGTCCCAGCTCTCTCAGCCTCTCCCTGTCTGCCACGTGCTTCTATCCATCATCCTTGTGGCCCTTCGTTGGACTCTCCTCGGTGTGTCCAAGTCTCCCTGGTGCTGAGTGTGTTGGATATTGCCAGATCTTGAGGTCCCACCTGTCCCACCTCCTGCTCTGTTCTCCAGTGGGAGTAATGTATGGACATACAGTTTGTTCTTGGTGTTTTTCAGGGTGTTCCTCGTCGGGAAATGCTCTGCAAGTCACACCAGACTCTGCATTGCCTCTTATGTAAGCCTCCTCCTGGCTGGTGGCCGTGAAAGATGTCGTGAGCTGCAGCTGAAGAATGAGGAATAGGATTTCTCCTCTCCCTGGTACCAGCAGGTTGGTCACTTCAATCTCCCTTCATGAATACGGACTTTAGAAAGTAGCATTACAGATTTCAGAAGTAGGAGATTAAAAGATTTAGGAAATCCTAGGGGAAAAAAAAATCCTGCTTCTGGCTGTGGTGGAGGAGTTGGCAGGCGTTTGATCCATCTGCAGACACGGAACTCGTGTCTCACAAACAGCTGAGGTTGCCATGGGTTTGGAGGAACCACAGCGTGTGCTGGTCAGGGAGCCTTCTCTAATGTTTTGCTTCTGCTGCTTCTCCTCTGGCTTGTGTGTGATGTAAATCAGAGGGGTCTGAGTCCTCATCCTTGCCCAGGTCCTGGCAGGCGTAGCTCTACCTTGGGCAGTGCTTTGCTGCAAGGGGCCAGCGCATCCCGGATGCCCTGCCTTTCGGTGGCAGCCTTGGCACAGCAGCAGGGCAGGCAGTGGAGAGGAGCACAGGAAGGTGTGTGGCAGCTCCCTGTCACATCGTGAGGCATGGCTTGGGGGCAGCAGGAAGGCTTAGCAGGGCTGGGCTTTTTGGTGATGATCTCTTTCTGCCAGCTCTCCAAGCACAGCTGGGATCCTCAGAGTGTCCCCACACAGGTCACTTCAGGTGCAGGGTGCCAGTGCACGAACACGTAGCTCCCAAGGCACCCCAAGGTCAGGCTTCTCGTGGGGTGATGTGAGCAGCCCACACCCGGACGCCGAGGATCTGTGCAAGCAATGTCTGTGCTGAGGGTTCACTCTGAACACTGCTGTGTGCTGACTTCTGCAGGCAGGCTGGCTCCAGGACCCACACTGGTCCCTGACACTTCCCTGGCCTCTGCCAGGAGCGGGGATGCCACCAGCTGTGCCACCAGCCGTGCCAGCCCAGTGGCACCAGTGGTTGTCTTTACATTAGGTTCTGTGTAACCTCCAGATCTGGGGTTTTGTGAAAGGTTTTGTTGGTGATGACACAATACTGTGGTGCTGGGAGCACTGTAACTCCTGACTGCTGCTCCACTGGAGATGCTTCGAGAAGCTGCTGTTTGCTCCACTGATACAGATGGTGGGGAGAGGAACATGTGGGAGGCACACAAAGTCCTCTGGAGACACAGCAGAGGCTTCAGGCTGGATATGGGTGCATTGACTGCCCAGGGTTTACCTGAGTTGAGTTAATCAGGTAACTGATTCATTAGAGAGGGGGGAAGGGGTGTCTGCCTGGTGGCTGCGTGGGGGTGAGGTGAGAACCGTGGCTGTTGAGGAGCAGGGAGGGGGAGGGAGCCAGGGTCTTGTGTTACTGTGGATAAATGCAGAGCAAACAGAAATGATTATTAATGTTAAAGGCGGCTGATCTGGTGAGTGAGAAGCTGCTGCTTTGTGTCCTTGCCTTCAGGAGGGGGTTGTTTTCCTGTCTGTGAAGAGGGAGCAGCAGTCCCTGTCCAGAGGCATCACCATACCCTGTGAAGCCGTTTGTCACCCCTTGCTCGGCGAAGGTGCAGCTAACCTAGAAGTGAAGGAGTGAGAACAGGAGGTGTGGAAGTGTGTGCGCAGAAGAGGTGCTCATCCCAGTCAGCTGTGAGGTTGCATGTTGAGGGGGAGCTGTGCTTGGCCTGCAGGATGCAGGCTGGGATCTGCCCGGGCTCTGAGTGTCCGTGGTAATCGGATAGTACTCGTGTTGTCTGCTGTGGGTATTTTGGAAAAGGGCTTTGGCACAGATGTATGTATTTGATGACAGTGGGTTCAGGAATGTAGTTAAAGGACCAAAAAAAAAACCCCTAAACCCCTAGAACATGGTAGATGGACTCCTGTTTCTCCCCTGTGGAGACTTCCATGTGTTGCAGGGGGGCTGAGGCTCACATTTCGGGCACAGCAGTCTGCAGAACCAGGGATCTGTGGGGGATGCTGTGGCAGAACCTTTTCTTGGGCTCATCGCTGCCTTGCCAACACCAGCTGCAGCAGAACTTCCTTAGGGTCATGGAGTTATTTGGGTGTCAGGGCCCTCAGCCCCCCAAGAGCCCCCCTGCCACAAGCAGGGACACCCCCCCAACATAGGGTGCCCCAAGCCCCATCCAACCCAGCCTTGAACCCTGCCAGGGATCTCAGGGCAGCCCCAGATTCTCTGGGCACCCTGTGCCAGGGCCTCTCCCCTCCCCAGGAAGGATTTCTGCCCCCCAGCCCCTGGGCATTTGCCTCCTTGGAGGCCTCACATGAGGAAACATGATGGCTTCTGATGCTGACAGCATATATGTCCTTTTCGTCCCAACCTTCTCCCACAAGCTCTCCAGTGACACTTCAACACGCCCGTGCAGCCTCCAGACCTGCAGAGGTTTTATACTTGTGTTCCCTGACATTTTCCACAGTCTTTCGTGCTCCAACTTTATTTCTTACTTACCTGCTTGTCTTCTAATCATCCCCTCTCCTCCTGCCTGCCTTCTCCACCTTTCTGACCGAGTCCAGGCTCTGGCGGAGCACGAGGTGCCTCTCACAGAGCGGAGTGGCTGCTTCTCACCTGCGTCAGCCCTGGGGCGCCGCCAGCACACGCAGAGTCTCCAGGCCTGCTCTGCCACGGGCTCCGATGCTGAAGTGTGGATGTTTTGGGGTTGGCTGTGCATGGGGTTGGCTGTACATGGATCCTGCTGTGCAGCAGCAGCAGCAGAAGCGACAGCTCCCTGGGGTTGTGCAGGGCTGGGTTCTGGTGTTGGGCAGCAGCAGAAGGCATCCTGTGCCCCTGGGCAGAACCCAGGAGCGAGTGGGGCTGTGGGCCTGACTCAGTGTCTGGGTGGAATAGGCTGTAGCAGTCCCCTCCGCTCCTCTGCCGCAGTTAACTGCTGAAGGCTTGTGGGAACCAAGGACCTTTCGGGTTTCAACATACCTCTGGCTTTTCCTTCTGGAGGCTGTGGCGTGTCCACAGTGCAGATCATCGCTGGCTGATACAGGGCGTGCCGCAGCAGATGACGTACTGTCTGGCACAGCCACGGCAGTTTCAGTGAAACTCCTGTGGATGAGGCACTCAGCTGACATCATACGGCACCATGGCTGGCTCATACGCCTGTTGGCACAGGCCGTGTCGGCACCAGCGCTCCCCGAGCTGCTTGCTGCCCAGGGCTTGGTGTAACATCAGTCCTGAGTGGGAATTCTCTCTGCTGCCGGTAGGTCGCATCCCAAGCTGTTACCAGGCAGAGCTTCCTTAAAAAAAATCGCTGGCATCCATCTCCAGAGCCAGCGACATGGGCTATCTTTAACTATTCTTCTGTAACCATCTCTGCACCAGATAGTGCTCAGCATCCTGCCTCCCTCGCACAGGGATGCTGTGAGGATGGATCTAGTCAGGGATATCAGAGGCATCTCCTTCCACAGCATCCGGGTGCCTCACAGGCGTTCGATTATAGTAACGTCTGCCTCATCAAACACCCTGAGGGACAAAATAATTGTAAGGGGATGCTGTTCCTTTTTTAACACTTATTTTCTCTTTTATTCCTTGGGTCTTTGTTCACAACACAGCCCAGACTGCCTTTGAAATCAGAAACGTGTCTGCACCCTGATGCACCGCATCATTTCCTTTCGTTTTCACACAGCCCAGTTCCTTTTCTCCCTTTCTCCTGACAGCGAGCAGCCCCCGGGGTGTTTTGCAGTGCTGCTGATGTTGAACGTGAAGAGGCTGAGGAGCTGATGTGTGCAGGGATTAAGTCACTTTCGCAAGGTCACGCGGCGAACCATTGGCAACGCCGAGAATAGCACCCCAAGTCTCTTGGCTCTCTCTAGCCCACCCTAAACATTGCAGCCTGCCTTCTTCCTGGTGAGCATGATCTGATTCATAATGCAGCAGTTCTGCTGTAAGGCTGGCTACCTCTCTCTGAGCCGCCTGTGCTGCTGCGGAGAAAATCAGTCGGGCTGAGGCAGCAGCAGAGGCTGTACACGTCTGTGGCAAAGAGTCTGAACCCCAGAAACACAATTTAGCAGCTTAGCTTATCTGCAGATAAACTCATCAAATGTACTGACTGGTTAAAAATAGGGTTTAAAGTTCCTGGCAAACGTCTCGAACTTTATATTCTTTGTGGTTTTGCTGCAGTCCAGAAATACCATTTCAACGATTCTGATTCATGTTGCCTTTTTCTGGTCTCTCTGGAGAAGAACCAAATTATCCATGGGTGTTTTTTGCTTTTAATTGTGCTCTGGAGTGCTAAAGCTATCCCTGCTATTTGCCTGCAGTATGTTTAGGCTATGTTTAGGCAAATGCAAATGTAAGTGGTTATTCAGAGCCTTTGGCACTCCGAACAGAATGTACCGAACTCCCGGGGCTTGTCACAAAGGCTCAGCCTCCAGCACTAACAAAGACTGTGCAGTCACCAGCTAAATATGGGAGCTACCTGGGCCTGGCAGAGGGGCTTTGGAGGATCCGGGAAGATCACGAACTCGAGCCCGATTTTTGTCCTGTGGACTGGGAGGATGAAATGAGGGGCCCTGCCTGCGTGCTGGCAGCCAAGGGCTCTCTCAGCGACCGTCCACGCCAACGTGTGCTGCCCGTAGCGACGGGGCCAGGCTGCTTTGGGGACCCTTTGCTGTGCACAGTTCACCAGCGAAGTTCTGGTCATGCCCACGCTCAGATCAGTGTGTTCCTGCATCGTGATGGAGGCTTTCCTTCCATGAATACCGCGGTCCGTGGAAGCCAAGCGAAACAGTGCGAAGCTACTGCCTGCTGCGTGTCCCTTGGCAGCAGCCTGGGATTTTTACAGTTGTTTGCCTTGTTGCTCAGCCTATTTTAAGCTCCCATGGAATAAGGATGGCATTTGATCACAGCACTGGGCTCAACTGTTTGACGTTTATAACCCACGTTTCAAACTGGAGGCTTTTTCCGTGTATGCCTGTGTCTTCAAATAACTTGAGATGTGTGGCTTTAGACTTGTGTGCTCCTTTGCTGGCCTTTGCTGCTGCCTCTTAGGAGAGGTCTCAGCTTTCGCTCAGAGGGGTGGTGTTTGCCCAGGTGAGAACCCCTCGAAGGAGGGAGTGTGATGGAGACTGGGGGGGCACACACTGGACAGAGCACTCCCCAGCCTGTGTCCTTGTCTAGCTTTCATCATGGGAGCCAGGGATGTATTTTTATCGGATTTTCTTTATCATATCTACATGTGTGCCGGCATCTTCTGATCTAGGTGCTGATCTTGGGTTTATTGAGTAGGTGGCACACTATGTAAAGACTTTAGCAGTACAGGGTAAATCTCTCCCATCGTGGAAATGATCAGCTGCTAATGCTGCTTCTGTGTTCATTGGCCTCTACTAAGCTGAGTGTGCAGCCTCCATCGACCATATAAAACACTTTCAAACTTGATGCTCTACATTTGACTCACAGGACTGAGGCCTCTAAGAGCAGCTTGTTCTGCAAGCCTGGTCTCTCAGCTCCTCAGTGGCTTAGATGCATTTATGGTGAGCAGTGAAGTTTAGTCTGCTGTCACTTGTTCTCCTGCTGTGCAGAGCCAGGCAGAAGGCTTGTCTCTTCTGCCACCGAATGTAGTCAGGAGGTGAATGTTTGCCATCTGGGAGGAGAACCAGAGCTGGCAGCAGCGTGAAGCAGGGCTCGAGGAGAGATAGGAACTGCTCTGTTTAGAGAGGAGCAGAGGCAGGGAATGAGATGTCTGTCGTGGTTGTCTCTCATCTCTCTGGGTAATAATCTAAGGAACTCGCCAAAGCTGCTGCTTGACACCTGCTTCACAGCTGCTCTTTGCATGGTAAGGAAAACTATGGGATGTCTTTGCTGCATGATCCTTACGAGTGTTCTTCAAGGCCCACACAGATAAGTAATGACCATAAAGCTAAGACACATTTACTGTGATCTGAAATCAGCTTTATACCCATCTATTCTCCCACTTTCATGTTTGGATGGACGAAGTTTTTCTCAAAACCCTCTTTTTATATTTCCAAGCTGCGCAGGCATGTGCCAGCTTTGGGGTAACTGCACCATAGTCAAACAAACCCACCTGATTCTTGTGACACACTGGGACCAGGCAGAGCCCTCACCCCACGCTCTGAAACCAGGAGCCTGGTCACAGAACTGCTGGGTTACCCTGCAAGCTGGTGCTTGATGTGCAAAAGAGAATCGCCTTCTGCATGAAGTAAAATTACAGCTGCTGAAACCTCCGTGCTGTGTATTTAATGTAGGCTGGAAAGAAAGCTGGAACAGCTGGTATGTTATGGTAAACTGGAGTTTGTGCTGTTGGGCTCTAAGAGACAGCAAATGCTGTTTCCCCCAGGAAAATCCATTTGCAGTGAAGAGGCAATCTAAGCCCTTTGGCCAGGCAGGGTACCGGCACCCCAAAAGCCAGTGTGCAGTCATGAAAGACAGCGCTGCTTGAGCCAGCGTTCAGTGAGAAATACAAGGAGTTTGAGCATTAAAACATCTAGTTTGAACCATCAGTGGGAAGGGAAATAGCCTTCACTGCTGCCTCCTCCTCCTCAGTATTCCCAAGGGCACCCAGGGCTGAGCCTGCATCACACACCCAGGAAGAAATGGGGTGTTTCGGTACTTGACAAAGAGTTTGTAGGCTGGAGCATGAAGTGCTGCGGCGTGTGGGAGGCAGGCAGGCCCCTGACTGCGCTCACGCTGCTGGGGTGCTGCTGGCTATTGGTGAGAGCAGGCAGCCTGGCTGGAGCTCTGCAGCGCCTGGCCATGGGGCCGGGGCTGTACGGTGGAGCCTCTCTGCCCTCCCAACAGGCTGCCTGGGGTGCAGCAAGTTTGCAGCAAGCCCAGGGGCTGGCTGGCCTCCTCATGCTTTCGTATCTGAGGTGGCGGAAGGGACGCCCGGGCATGTGGCCCGCAGGTGGTCTCTGCTGCTGGGGGTTGGCTCAGCTGGCACGGTGGCAGGGAGCCACCTCGCTTGTCTCGGTGGTCATGTGGAGCGGGGGGCAAGGAGCCACAGGAGTGCCTGGCCACAGCCCTGCTTCTGCCCCCCGGTCCCGGAGTGGGCAGGGGGCTCTGCGCAGCCCTTCCACACAGGGATGGAGGCCACACCACACTCCCTGTGCTGGGTCTTCGGAGAAGGGAGCAGTCCCAGCCAGCCCTCGGGGTGCTGTCGGGCTGCTGCACCGGCCTGGCTGCTGGGCCAGAAGGTTGGTTGATTGGCTTTATTTTCTCCCCAAGAGAACGGAGAGGCGAGGAGAGTGGCACCACTGCCACTGTGTGTGCTGCAGCTCAGGGGAGGCGGCAGGTGGGGGATTTTGGGCGGTGCTGGGGAAGCCAAGCTCACATCCCTCTCGGGGTGTCTGGTCCATGTGCTCTAGGGCAGGCCAAAGCTGAATGGTGGGCAGGCTGCCTCGGGGCAACACCCTGAGGGCTCCTCCCGCCCATACAAAGCTAACCTACATTCCATCCTGTTTTCACTAGATCAGGCTGGTTTGCTTTTCACTTCCCTGATGGATCACAAGTAGTTTGTTACATTGTCCTTTCTGTTGTTCTCAGGAGCATGAACCATTCTGCAGCAAGGCTTGAAGCAGCCAAATCACAGCTACATCAAAGTCCCTAGGATTCGCTTGTGACTTCCAGTAAGGCTTCTTTAAGGTATTCCAGTTAACATTATGAAGTCAGGAACTTGTATTTCGGGAGTCTGAAATGCTGTGGGAGTTTTATGATGGGGGTACCTCTCAGAAAGTTGTTACTCTTTAGCACCCATCGCTTGTCATTTCCAAAATGACACGTGTCCTGTAGAAATAACTCCTCACAGAGCTTTGAACGTGTTTTCCAGTACTTCCTGAGGGTATCTCTGATCCAAACTCTGGTTTGGTGGGAACATACGAACGTGTAAACCCATTGCTTTCTGCATCTCACCTCCATGTTTCCTCTTGTGCTAAGGGCCATAAGGCAGAGACGTAACTCAGAAGTGGTAGCTCAAGACAGTGCTGTGTATGTACTTGAGAGAGCCAGCTACCCTTCCTCCTCCTCGCCTCTTTACTCTGCCCTTAATGGGTTTGGATAGAAAACGGAAGGTTTTTGTTCTGCTGAGGCAGGCTGGCTGACAGCTCCTCTTGGCGCTGTCACTGGCAGCCTCCGCAGGCCCATGAGCTTCTGGCCCCTGGACAGACAGACTGCCTGTCCCACAGTCACCGCAGCAGCTGACAGCTGGGTGACTAGCCTGCTTTACTTAGAAGGTTGGTACATCCATAGGGTGTAACCTGATAGAGGGTGAGCAGCTGAGCACTTGGGAGCAGACAAAGAACAGCACAGAGGTCAGACTTGTACTGTGTTTTGAGCTCTTTCTGAGGAAAGCAAAAGCAGTGCTGTGGGTTCCCTTTGGGTGGTCCCCATGCAGGGTATTGTCACTGCAGAGAATGGTTGAAGCAGGCAATGTTTGTGCTGGGTAAGGGGCTGAAATGTTTCCTGTCATGGAAAAGATGAACAAGCCAATTGCACATCACCTTTCTTTTCTGAGGCATATGAGTACTGTGGATGTTGCTGCTATTTTAATTCACGACCTGCTGCCCTGCGTGGTATAAACACCATTGCTATGCATGGGCAAGTGGCACCTTCCCAGGGCTGCAGGGAGGCAGAAGGGGCACGAGCCCTCCCATACTCCCTCTGCCTGTCTCCTTCTCTTCACACTTTGCTCTGTCACACACCACTCCAGACAGCAGGGGCAGGTGAGCACAGAGGAAGGTGGCAGTGGAAGAGGAGGGCATAAGGGCACCAGAGGGATGGGAAATGCGGCAGCAGTAGGTTACCAGTAGGTTACCAGTCAGACATGACATAAAGCCTTCCTCTACAGATGGATTGGTCAGTACTGATGGGTGAAGTCTCTGCAAGGATAAAGTTGCCAGCTAAATTCTGCTTGTGGAGGCCTTACACGTGCTGAGGACGGCAGCTGTAGTTACTGGAAGCAGCTTGGAGATGCAGAACTGTCAGAAAGTCTCTTTGCTTCTGATCTGAACAGCTCTGACCAGGAAGCACTGAAACTTTTAACAGAAGGACTTGCAGGTTCTTTTTAAGGTTGTTTTTTTCTTGCTACAATCAGAGACAAAGAGGAACAGATTTCTCTGGAGCATGTATCTGAGTGCATCTCCCATTGCTATGGACGGTCAGTACTGTGCTTTACCAAAAAGTAGCTTGTGTGTGTGCACCAGGTGTGTTGTGCACAAACTCCAAAGTGAGTTGCTGGTAGCTGCAAAGGCTGCTGCTTTCATGCTGGAAGGGACAGAAATCCCCTTCAGTGTGCCTGAGGAAGATGACCCCTTTTGATGATCCCAGTAGCCATCACCCAGCCAACGATGCATTGCCTTGAGCCAGCAAATGCCCCTTGCAGTGGGTGTCAGTGGGTGCAGAACCACCCAACCAAGAAACTTGTTGGAGTTTCCTTCCCCTTGGGAGTAGAAGCCTCTCCCTGCTGGCTGCAGCCACCAAGAGCTGCTCTTCCCCAGACTGATAGGTCCTTACCATCAGTAGAGGTGCTGTCTCCACTCTATTCTCCCCTTTTTATCCAGCTTGCTCAGTAGTGATGCAGCCAAAAGCTTCTACAGCTCAGTACCTTTGTGAGTCTTGTAAAGTAGACTGATGAGGAAGAGAAGTAGTGATTCAGTGGTGAGGCTGGCAGAGCCTGCCTGTACTTTATACTGGAGCTCATTCCTCTGTGTGTACGTGTACTCATGCATATCTCCCCTTCAACACTTTATCTCCCTCTTCTCTTTAGTGCTTTATCTCAGTTCTGCTCTTTAGTGCCCATTATCTCTTGTCAGTTATCTGCATTACAGAGTGCAGGACAGTATTTAGGAGGAGTGCTGTGAATCAACCTTGTCTGTCATCCCGGGGAGTGACCCATGTGTGGGTGATGCATGGTTCACAGGAGTGGGCCTTTCTCCCAGGCAGGTATAATATATCCATGATCTTGCTGCTGGCTACTGTAGCACATCACATACTTCAGTCTTTCCATCTCTGCTTGGGTGGTTTTTTGCAGACAGCTGAAGCCTGGCTGCTGTCTGCCTGCAGCTCCACCGTCCTGATTCGCTTTCCTCTGTCTTCATTAACGGGTGAATCCCTTATGCAAACACTATTGATTAGCAACCACCTGTCTGTAAATCACATTCCATTTCTTGTTATGAGCAATATCCTCATCCTTTGTTTATCTTCCACACAAGGACCCCGGTTCTTCTCCTGTTTCTCAGCAGCAGGGCTGAGAAATTACACAGGGGTCAGGCTGGAGTGAGCAAGGAAGACTCTGTCCCCTGGTGTTTTTGTGCAACTCGTAGGTACCCAGAGTAACCAGAGGAAGTGGCTGCTGTCCAGAGCATAGGAATGCAACCGTGTGACAGATGAACCCGTGGTCCATGTTTTGGTGAATTAGGAAGACCAGCCGTGCTGGACCAGGCAATGTGCTGGTAAAGGTCCCTCCCATGTCCCTGTGGCTGCAGGAAACTGGTCTGCTGAAATGGGAGCCTGGTGGGCCGAGCCCAGGCTGGTTTTGTCCCCAGCACAGCGTTACTGCTTGTGGACTGCTGCCCTCGGCCTGTGGTTGCAAAGGGTGAATAGCTGGCAGGAAGGTAGGAAGTATGTGCTGCTTAAACATACATTGCCTGATGGCTGTCTTCCCAGTGCCCAGATGTATGGCTTGCTCCAGGACGCTGGGACCTCCCTCTCTGCTGCGGTAGACACTTCTATTATTAGCTCAGTGGCAGCTTTCCATGTGCCAACACTCGTGACTGCAGGACTGTTTAATTTTTGCTTCTTTGAAGTATTTAATTTGTCAGCTGTTGGCTTCTATTCATTAAAGGCCAAACCTCAAAGTCCTTATTTTTGCTCCATTAGGGTTGAAGCACAGATCCTGCCTGAACAGACCATTAAACCTACACAGAATCAGAATCAAGATAAGGTCTTACATCCAGAAAGTAAAGGCAATCAGTAGGAAACCCGTCTCGAGATGTGTGTCTCTCTTCTCCTGTTAACTTCTGTTCAGAGAAAAGGAAAATCAGTTCTGCCGAAGCCCTGCCCGCTCAGGTTTCGGTGCCTGCCTCGGAAGATGCGGTGCGCAGTTGTGGGTGCCTGTCTGTAGGTGCTGGCACTTCTCCTGTGGCTGGGGATAGCTGCTGCTGTGAGATAATCACCCAGCTATTCACTGCTGGGGGCCTCTTTAATTATTGAATGCCAGAATAGAAGTATATTGAGTTACGTTGCTGGCAAATATCATCTCCAGCATCTCATGTAGCTCTGCAATATTCTGCTTTTCCCCCCTGCATAACATGAAATCTTCAAAGGATCTAAAAAGGGAAAAAAAAAAGGCAAAGCATGTTTTTATATATTGCTTATACAGAGCATAACAAGTTGTGCTCTGGCTTTGAAGATGGCCTTCACTGGCAGTCAGTAGCATGTGATTACTCTTGTTTAAAGTCAAGCCTGCACTCGGATGTGCAGCAGAAGGAAGCAGGATATGCACAGTGCAGTATCAAACCAACAGCAAAACCCCACCAACCCCCCCACCCCAAAAGCAACCCCCCCAAATTCCAGTGTGTTCACTTGGTCACCTGTTGTTGCAGATCCAGCGAGCGTTCCTGGGGAAGGCTGCTGTGCCCATGCTGCTGTGCCCATGCTGCTGTGCCCATGCTGCTGTGCCCATGCTGCTGTGCCCATGCTGCTGGCGGCCCTGGCAGCAGCACGTGAAGATGAGGAGAAGAGAGAAACCCAACGTGCACGTATGTGATTTTTCCCATCTTGCAGAGACCAGAGTTAAATGGCAGTATCCCCCCTCATCCCTCCTCCTGTGTCCTGCTGTTATGCACGGATTGCAGGCGTTAGGTCTGCCCGTGCTGGCTGAGGAATATATGGCCACGGATCCCTTGCCCTGTAGTTCCTCTGAAATCCCCTGGACAGTGTTGTCTTCAGCGCTGACAGACACAATACCTACTTTATATATGTTGTCTCTAAATGGGACAAGCGAAATTGATTACTTCTGATTTTTCATGAGAGATAAGACGTGCTTCTCCTCTCCCAGGAGGGGCTGAACCCCCTGTAATCCCGGGAGCGATTCACGGGAGGAAAGGAGAGTACTGGACAAAGCGTAACTGAAAGGAAAGGTGATGCTGTGCCTCATCCAGCGTTCCCGTCCTGAACCGCCTGGCAGCACGCCGTGTGGCGGCCGCTGGAGCCGGCTGGCTGCGGGGCTGGGACGAGGTGCGGGGCTGGGACACGGTGCGGGGCTGGGACGAGGTGCGGGGCAGGGGCTGGGTGCGGGGCTGGGGCTGGGTGCGGGGCAGGGGCTGGGTGCGGGGCAGCCCCAGCCCGGGCTGCAGCAGGGCGGGGGCTGCCGCGGCCGCGCCGCAGGGCCGGGCCCGCCCGAGCCGGCGAGAGGACAGCCCCATCTGCTGTCGTGCGGAGAGAAAGCAGAAGCCCGCCCAGGGCCCCGCGCGCCCCGCAGCTGCGCCCGGCGCTCCCCGCGCTGTGCGCGCTCCCCGGCCTCTTCCCGTTCTCCCCCCGGCCTGCAGAGCCATCGGCCGGGGTTCCCTGCTCCTGCCCCGGGGCCGGGGCCTCCCGGCGCCGCTCCGCACGCCGGGCAGACAAAGGGGTGAGAGCCGCAGGGCCACAGGCGGCGCTGTGCGCAGGGAGGCTCCGGTCCCCGGCCTGGCAGGAGGGGTTCGCCGAGGGCAGGGGGCGGCAGGCAGCGCTCGCTCCAGGGCTGCGGCAGGGGCAGAGCTCCAGGGACCGCTGGCTGCTACCGCTGTTGGCTTCATTGCCCGCGGCACCACGCCTGAACTTGGGTGTCCCGGCCAGGGAAGCGTGATACGGGGCTGGAGCCCCTCTGCTCCAGGGCCAGGCTGGCAGACCTGGGCTGGCTCAGCCTGGAGAAGAGAAGGCTGCTGCTGGGGAGAGCTCCCAGCCCCTTCTCATCCGTCGAGGGGCTCCAGGAGAGCTGGAGAGGGGCTGGTGCCCAGGGCAGGGAGGGCCAAGTCCAGGGGAACGGCCTTCAGCTGCAGGAGGGGATGGATGGAGAGGGGCTGGGAGGCAGAAATCCTTCCTGGGGAGGGGGATGCCCTGGCACAGGCTGCCCAGAGAAGCTGGAGCTGCCCTGGGATCCCTGGCAGGGTTCAAGGCTGAGTTGGATGGGGCTTGGGGCACCCTGGGCTGGGGGGGTGTCCCTGCCCATGGCAGGGGGGCTCTGGGGGCTCCGAGGGCCCTTTCCCCCAAATCATTTTATGACTAAGTATTTCTTTTTATACGTAGGCATTTCCATGCGGATTGAGCCCTACACAGAACCTGGATCCCTCTTCTACGAAGCCAGGGGCTGCAACAAGGAAGGAGAGCCTGAACCAAGGTCTGTGTGCTCATTCTGCTGGTAGATTCTGTCCTCAAGACTTTCATCTAAAACCCTTCTCTCTGCCCTTTGCCCTGTGTTCTTAATTGTCGTAGTGCTTGCCCAGAACTCAGCATTTTCCACTGATCCTCATCTTTGTAACAGGCTGAATTGAGACCCACTGTTCAAGTGTGAGTTGTGCTGGCCTGATACATATGTTGTATATAGCCGTTACTGGCCAGTGTGAGTAGGTTCTAAAAGGACAATGTGTACTACTTTGCTAAGTTTCTGGGATTTAGAACACTTTTAAAAAGCATTAAGTTCTCTGCAAGTGATTTGCTAACAGTGCCCACACATTGCTAGGTGTGCTTGCAGGGGCATCAGAAGTGTCTGGGTTCTTAGATTTCCACTGAAGCCTTAACTGGTAATTGTCCTGCGCTGATGTCAAGAAGGATCTGTGCTTATTCCTTGACTGTGAGAGCTCATCTCAAGTTATGTGAACAGATGTTTTGGATTTGAGTTCAGCCTGTCACAAAAGAGAACAGTCTAGTCCCCAGCATTTTCCATCCTTTATAGTATTACCACAACCTCACATCTCCTAGATACCCCCTCAGATACCACATCTTCTGCAGATATTTGCAGTCCCTTCTCTGCCTGGGGAAAAAAATATCAACAGTGAGTTTTTATTAACTGGATTTTTCTTTACCAGGGAACTGAAATGCAAACTTCTTGAGAGGAAAAAAGAGAGGTTTGTTTTTATACAACCCAATACTTCTGGGGCATTGCACTGCGTAGAATGTGTGGGTAGAGGGTGGTGAGTGTCCTGAGAGTCACAGAGGCCAGGACCTGAACCTTTTATTAGCGCTGGCCTTTGCTACACACATGGAGCTTTTTCCATCTGGGTGTGTTCTGTAGGACTGTACGGGGAGCATCGGGGACAGCGCAGGTCAGGGCACAGCCCACAGCAGCTCTTCCAGTGCTGGGCTGGCAGTACAGCACGGCCCCTTCCTTCTGCCCACTGCAGTGAGGTGCAAAGGGGTCCTGCAGCTGTGCTTGGCTGGGCCCGTAACGGCCTGACTGCTGCTCACCAACAGTATGACATCACTGCTCACTGACAGCGTGCCGTCACTGCTCACCAACGGCGTGCCACCACCGCTCACCAACAGCGTGCCGTCACCGCTCACCAACAGCGTGCCGTCACTGGTCACCGACAGCGTGCCACCACTGCTCACCGACAGCCTGCCACCACTGCTCACCGACAGCCTGCCACCACTGCTCACTGACAGTGTGCCACCACTGCTCACCGACAGCGTGCCACCACTGCTCACCGACAGCGTGCCACCACTGCTCACCGACAGCGTGCCACCACTGCTCACTGACAGTGTGGCACAGCCTGCGGCAGGCCCTTTGCCAGACAGACAGACGCCGCTGGTCCCCGGAGCTGGGGCAGGATGCACAGCCTTGTGAGCTTTCCCAGCTCTGGTGAACGTGTTACTGGAATGGGATTTTCCCTCATGGAGTGACCCATCGCTGTCTGAGGGCTGCGTGTAATGTGCTCAGACTAACTAACTCTCTACTCGCTTATCAATAACCTTTAATTTCAGGTTGCTCAAATGCCTTTTGCTTGTCAGTCATTTAACGTGCAGAGCTGCAACTATCTCTGTAAGGTTGTAACAATTAACCCCCCCAAAACACTCTGAGGAGGCATCCTCTGCTTTGGGTGTCCAAACAGTCCTAAACATGGCACTTGTATGTATACGGCAAGAGGCACAACAAAAGCAGCATAAACCACTGCTCATGATGCAGCTGACAACAATTAAACTGTGTTTGGCTTTCCTAGCAGAGGTTATGAAGAAGCCCATGGAAATCTGAAACAGCTTTCAAAAGAAAGCACTGAAAATATGTGCCAGAAACCGAGGAATAGATTGCAGATGGCAAATGTATGTCTCTGCAGCCTGTCAGGGAACAATTTGATTTGACAAATGGCTGTGATCTGCCATGGAGCTGTGCAGAAGATGAACTGTCAGGCTGCAGAGCAGCGAGGTACAAAAATAATTAAGCAAGATTAAGCATGCCTGGTATGTTTTCTGTGGGAGAATTCACTGCATATTCAGTGGCCAGATCCTACAGACTGCTGGGGGATGGAGGACCCTCTGCTCCTGTAAACAATGCTGCTTAATTTTTGCCATGTACAAATATTGGGATCCGTTTTAAGAAAGAAGAAGACACCTTGTCATGCGGCTGTGAGCTGGGGCAGGGCATTAAATGGTCAGGAGCCAGGAAGGTGTTAACTGATCATAGCCTTCGTTTGCATTGCAGCGGGCTCGGGCCACAGGCACTGTGCAGTTTAAAGTTTGCTTCTGCTGCAGCAGGGTTTGTAGCTTAGTCCCTGAGCTTCCCAGGGCTTTGACACTGCACAGCATGGAGAGTAGCTCACCCTTTCCTCTGTCACCCATTTCTCTCACAGAGTGTCAGCTGGATTCTCTGGAATTAGTTTTCTCAGCTCTCCGACTGTGCAGACGCAATTTTGCTCGTGGTAATGTAGCCCATCGGTGACAGAGGGCTTGAGCCAGCCTGGAAGTTTCCCAGATACCAAGACAAGAGTCTGGACTTGGCCACTTTGCTCTTCTGAGGGAGGGCAAGAGGTGGGGGTATACAGGGCTGCAGCAAGTAGGGCTGAAGTTGCATCTAAAATAGCCAAGCTGTGGTGTTTGTTCTCAGTGGTTAGGAGCATTAAGAGAGGCCCCAGATGCTTCCTTTCTGTGATTCAGAAACTTCCAAATTTTGTTTGATTCACACCTTATAAACCTTGCTGTTGCCAAACTTTTCCAAAGTGAATGTACTGGTACAAAGGAATCCAGACACAGAAACGAAATTCGCTCGTGGATCAGATTACTGTTAGTTCTGGCTGGAAGCAGCACCAGAAATACTTGCAGGGATTTCCACTCTGCCTTTGGAATGGTGTCGTGCATATTGCTGATAGAAAAGGAGCTGTTTGGGAGGATAATTCTTATGCATTAAGAGACAGAGAGGGAGGTGAGCCCCACGAGGCTGCCAGCCGTGAGTGCAAGTGTTTAGCTTTGCATTATCATGCTCAGTCACTCCCGAAGTGGGGATCTTCAGCTGTTGTTGTTGGGGATGTTGTGACTGCTGCTGCTCTGGAGAAGACATTTCCAGCCCAATGCCTGAGCTTTCATTCACAGCGCAGCTCTTTGCATGGATGGTGCTTTGGCCTCCTCGAGAGTCGTGCCAGGCATCTCCCTGTGTGGGGGGACTCTGCAGATGGAACTTGATAAAGGGGAATACTGTGGTGATATTTAAAGCAGCAATCATTTGTGATGCTGGTGAATGGGATGTTACCTTGACACGTGAACTTACCCATCGGTTGGGAGCGTCAAAGAATGCCTGGCATTAAAACACATCCTGGTCAGGGGTCTGTGTTTGGCAGCCAGCTTTAGGTAAAGCCTTGGTCCACTTGACAATGCTCTCCTCAGGGATGGAGATGTCACCTGAAGAGCTGGGCTCGGCAGCTGATGGACCTGTGCTGCCCACAGAGGGGAACAGACCTGGGGCGAGTTAGAGGCCCCAGCACCACTCTGCCTGTCAGCAGCGGCAGGGAGACATCACGTTCCCCTCGGTGTGCGGGACGAGGCACACATCCCAACAGCATCAGCTGCCTGGGTAGCCAGGGACAGCCACAGGCTCCAGACTTTTAATAACAGATACCTGACTGCTCAAAATATGCAAGGTCAGTTTTTGGAATAGATTGGGAGTCCTCCGATCATAGCCCTGAATGCTGGTGAAAATGGAGGAACAAATGGATGTCGGTTGTTTAATATAGAAGGACATTTCTATTCCTGGCAAACAGAATTTTGAAGCAAAAATTTCTAATGAGGTTTTACTTAAGAAAAAGGCATGCCAAACTGGAGATAGGGCTGGTGATACTACCTTACCCTGAAATAATATCTCTGAATGTCAAGGGAAGTCTTAGGAAGCAATAGCACGGTTTTGTAGCCATCTTGCTGAGTGGACTGTGCACAAAGAAGTGTGTCTCCAAGGAGTGTGGGATTGGCTCTCTGGAAATGCATGCGAAAGGGGACAGCGACATATGGACTTGATGTACCCCAGGGGATGACTGCGGGGCCTGGGAACATGTCGTGCCTGCAGCAGGAGTAGGAAGAAGGGAGGAGGAGAGATGAGTGACCAGCTGCAGAGACCTGTGCAGTGATGGCACTGAAGGACGTGGCTGGAGGGGCTGTGCTGTGCTGACCGGGCTGGTCCTTATCACAGTGAAGAACGTGTCTCATACCACACTCCTCCCTTCCACGCAGGTCACAGCAGGAGCAGGGCTTCTTGCACAGAGCTGTGGGCAGCATCTGAACCAGAGGCTGCAAAGAAAGTCCCCGGCCAGACCCAAAGTAAGCCAGCTGCTGAGGAAGGAAGGGAGAGAGACTCTTGTTCAGCAGCTGCACGCTTGATCGGAGGCTTCAGGTGCGAGCGGAGGCGGGAGCACCCTGTGGCTTGTCCAGATGCACACCTCGAGGAGACGTGTTCATGGGTCAGAAGTTCCAAATGCTCTGCAGAACAATGAACTAAAAATAAAGCTGAGCAGTCACAGGTGAGTGCAGCTCAGCAGGGTGCACACAGAGTGCATGCACTGAGAGCCCTGCACTCCACAGCAGGTCCTCAACACATTCTCTCTCAGATAGAAACAGAGCGATTCTTATTCAGTGCTCTGATGTCGCAGCTGTAATGGAGGTGTGTTAGGAACCACGGGTCTCTCATCCTGGTGCTTAAAGAACAACCCCCTCAACTTGTAAATAACATCTACAATTAAATGGGGTGCTTTTCCCCTGCCTGAAATGTGTGACACACCCCAGTGAGGTCACTGGAAAGGGTCCCATTCCTTTCCATGGATTTTATTGTATTCCTTAAAAGATTGTCTGATTTATTTATGAGACGTGCTCGGAGAGGCTGGGCTCATATTCTGCCCGGCCCCACAATCTGCTGCTAGTAGGAGATGCTTTCTCCTCCTTAGCATCTGCCTGTCTTGCCAGGAGCAGCGGCAGAACGAGCCTGACATCCCTTCCAGACTTAGCTGAACGTGGGACCAAGTGACGCCACACAACTGGGCGTGGAGCTGTGGACACCCCATGAGAAACCAGTGGCAACCACAGGGGAAACTTGCCTAGATCCAGGCAGGACCTGCTTTTTGTGAAGGAGGTGGCCTCGACAATAACATTGATGTAAATCTGTACGCAGTCTCTTTCAGACTATATATTAGTTACAAGTTTCTTACCACGTTCATCTTTGCTGTTAAGGCTGGTACCAGCTTCTTACCTGTTACACTCTCAGCCATCCTGGAGGATGCACACACAGGCCAGAAGATGATAGGAATGCTGTAACAGGTCTTCTGCAAGGAAAGAAAACTTCCCAAAGCTTCAGAAATCTCTACTGGCTCAGGCTGTTCCTGAGATACATCCAAGATAGTGGTGGTATATGAGAACTTGCAGCTTCTTCTGAAGGCCTGAAGGTTTTGTGTTCCAGGAGAAATGCCCATCTGAGCATTATTTGTGCAGGACTGAACTTCAAACAAAATTGCTGCTAGGAACTGACAGCAGAGTATGTATGACAGCTAGTGGTATGCAGCACAACCCTGTCAAGGAGTGGATAATCCCTCTCCCTTAAATATACTTTCTATTTATGTTGGCAGTGTACAGACTTCCAGGGATTTTACCAGTTCTCCCAGACATAACACTGCAAAAGTGCCACTGAGGAAACATCTATGCAAATCTCTGTTTCAAAACTTCTGAACTAAATAATGTTAATATGTTGCAGACTTAAAGTTGGGACTTAAAGTAGAAGAATGTTCAAAAGTAAAAGGAAAATATTTGGAGAGTCTCTTTTTACTGTCACACAGAGCTGGAAATTGTACCAAATTAGGAGATGCACCAGGTGTTCTTCCAGCTTATTTTTCTCTGGTTAGTTTTATTTTTCATGCTTATCAGAATGCCAAGAAACCAGCCCCCTTCCTGATGTCTTGGGAAGCTTGAGCTGATGATGCAGTTGTCCCAGAATGGTCAGTGCTTGGATAAAAACATCACAGAGCTGGAAGCTCTGCCTGTGGAACTGCCCCTGGTGTGGGGACCCTGCCTGTGGTACACCGAGAGCAGCCACCGGCGCAGCTGCAGAGTGACCGCGATGAGCCCCGCCAAGGGCAAGGCTTTCTGCCTGCTCAACAAGTGTGCTGTGCCCCACGGCCTCGGCTTGCTCAGCGTGCTGCATGCTGGGCGGGAGCCAGGGATCACTGTCCATTGTCAGTGTGTGTTGGGAGGGACCTGCTGGGATCACTGTCCATCAGTGCTGTGTGTTGGGAGGGACCTGGTGGGAACACTGTCCATCAGTGTTGTGTGTTGGGAGGGACCTGGTGGGATCACTGTCCATCATCATGTGTTGGGAGTGACTCGGTGGGATCACTGTCCATCAGTGCTGTGTGTTGGGAGGGACCTGGTGGGATCACTGTCCATCAGTGTTGTATGTTGGGAGTGACTCGGTGGGATCACTGTCCATCAGTGTTGTGTGTTGGGAGTGACTCGGTGGGATCACTGTCCATCATTGTGTGTTGGGAGTGACTCGGTGGGATCACTGTCCATCATCGTGTGTTGGGAGTGACCCGGTGGGATCACTGTCCTGTATCAGCAGATACTTCCACCTAGCACAGCGGCCTGTGAACTTGCTGTGTGCTCACAGGCTGCTCAGAAGATAACGTGTGTGCTGCGGGCAAGCTGTGAATTGCTGTGCGTCCTTACAATCCATGGGGCTGCTCATTTCCTTCCTTGGGTGCAGAGCAGCCTGTGCAACAGGAGCCCTTGTGCATCCTCCACACACGGGCCATGGTGAGGAAGATCCCACCAGCTTGAGTGCTTTCTGAGGGGCGTATAAAAAGGTCTGCACCAACCTGGTGGTACTGGCACATTCCTTGTGTTTGGCCTCGAGTTGTTCTAGTTCTGGCACTGCTACCCAAGCATGCATCAGGTTTCCTCCTCCTCTTCACAGTTGTTTGCAAAAAGCGGCTACTGGTGTTAGTGGGATCAGATGTCCTGTGAGTTTGGGGAAGGGGAGACCTGGTGTCACCCCCCTCAGGTCTGCAGTCACGTATTAGACACTGCGTAGGTTTTCGTTTGTTTGTGTTCTAAAGAAATTACCTTGATGTGAAATCAGAGATGAGTGAAATCAAGTCTCTGTCTGATGAGAAATTGGTATAGGCTACACTTGCCTTCACCTCAGAACCAAATGAAATTTAATGTTTGGGTTGTTGGGTTTTTTGTGGGCATCAAACTCCAAACCAGAGTTAGGAATGACCTTTTTATCCAAGTGAAACATCTCAGTGTTCCCAGACTGGCAGCATTCAGTTTTTGAACCGGCTTCAAAGTCAGTTTCTACTTGAAGTCTTTTCCCTGTGAAGCTGCGTTTTCCAGCCAAGGCTTCAGGAACCTACATCTCCCCAAGCATGGGGGTCCCCAGGGAGGGGCTGGCAGCTCCCCGGACGTGCAGAGCAGCTTGACCAGCAAGACATCTGCATTGTGTTAGAGGAAACCCAACCTTCTGGGGCTCTGCAGCTCTAACACCACAGAGGCCTGAGAAGATGCAGTGAGATGTTGGCTTCAGCTGACACACAGCAGAGCCTTTCAGAGTAAAAAGAATGCAGGGAAATAAGTTGCTTCCGTTTCCCAGCAAGAAAGATGGGCATTTTCAGGAGGAAAAATATGTTTTTCCACAACATGTTTTAGAAACTGTTGAGATGCTGGGTCGCCCAGTGACAGTGGGGCAGGCTGCTGGTGCCTGTACTGGAAAGTTACAGGGAAGACTTCCTCACAGTTTAAACATCTGAATCCAGGGATCTAGCCCTGGCTTTCTCTTAGCTGGCTGGTGCAATCACCACAGGCCTGGCTGGAGTTAATTGAATTAAGTGGGAAGCTTGCCAGGGACTCCAGTTATCTTGGTTCAGTCATTAGCACAAAACCAGTGTAAGGATTAGCTCTTGTTTGCGGTCTCAGGTGTTAGTGGTGATACCAGCCGACATGCTAAGGTCTTGTGGGAAGCAGACAGCAGCCTTTCTGACCCAGAATATGCATCAGCTTTTTAAAATGCAGGTCTTCCTTGTTGGACTAATTTTATTTCATTCTTCCTTTGCATAGTTTAACATGCTTTGTATCTTTTCTCTTTTCAGTTGGCAACCTGCACTTGCAGTTTCAGGGGTTGTGCAAACCTATGAGACAGATGTACTCATCTTCCTGACTGGCAGCCTGTCTGAAAGACTCACCTTCCAGCCCTTTGCAGCTGGCAGCACCAGGCCCCTGGGAGAGCGCCAGGCCCTTGGAGAGAGGTGAGCAATGCGGGCGGTGAGTGATGCGGCTGCCAGGCTGAGTCACCAGCGGTGAGCGTTCGCTGGTGTCGCATGAACTTTGTAGGCAGTGGAGGAAGGAGCTGAGCTTTTTAATGCTGAGGAATACTGTTGTGATAAGTAAATAAAAGAAGATTACTGCAGGAAGAACAGGGCTTTGTTGGTTGTGTTCTAGATGAGAAATTCCGGTCCTGAAATCTGTACAGTCACTGAGGAAGCAATGGGAAAAGTTAACATCCTTGAGAGCCCCAAGAGACCCTCTAGCAAATCAAGGCAGATTAACATTCCTTAAATACTTCTGAAACAAGGGAAAAAAGAAAACCAAACTTGTTCCTTCTTCTGCTCCCCAGCATTTCAGACTCCTGTTCTGGTTTAGAAATAAGCAGAACTGGAGACAAGGCCAATTTGTGAGCGATCCCTCTGCAAAAGGCGTCTCACCCGCAGAGATCTGTGCAGAGGGCTGCAGGCCCTGCCCAATTCACAGAGGGCAGCGCTGGGCACGAGGCCCGCAGCCCACCCGCACCCTGCCCACCCGCCCTGGCCCACCTGGAAGTGAAGCACAACTGCTTTCTTGGGCTTGGGAGCAGAACCAGACACCTAGTGCTGCATGAACTGCTGAACTCAGACATTTCCCCCACCCAGGGTTTAAGGGGGTGTGATTCACCAGGTGGTAAATAAGGGTTTGGGACGTGTCCCCAGAGTTGGAGTGGCTTCTAGTCCTGATGTATGTCACTACCTAAGATCTCTGGGTGAGTCTGTGTCTTTATGATAGTGAAGTCCTGACAGGAGCCAGAGAAGCTGTGGCTAAAGCTTGGTCTTTGCTGGGCTTGGCCCACCGTGGGTGGGGTTAGTCCAAGGTGGCTCCATGTCAAAGCCTCGACCTAGGTTTCTTAACAGATTAATTCTTTCTCAAACCAGCTGTTAAAAGACAGCGCTCTGCGCAACAGGCTTCGCAGTGACGCCAAGTCCACGATGTGCAATAGCAACCTCGGTGTGTTCTGAATGTTGTGAAAGGCACCTTGCTTTAGGGAGTCGTTTTAAACTCTGAGGGGCCTCAAAACTTCTGAACTTTCAAACTAAATTCTTGTGATTTAATATTTATTGTTGAACTCAGCATGAAATATAGAACAAAACCTAAATCCAGAGATGCTCTTGACTTTAGCAGTAAACACTGACAGCATTTTTAATATATACTGTATTTTAGTGGTGAATGCTTAAAATTCTTCTTGTGTTTTGTGTCCTCAGCGATTTCTCTCTCTGCTGTGGTTAGCTCTAGGTCCTGTGTTGGAATGAGCAACACACAGAGATCTAAGACTTACGATAAGCTGAGAATAGACTGGTCTGATAGTGTTTCCTAGAAAAGTATAGATATTTTCTGGCACCACCACAGGGTTTTTTTCCTCTTTTGCCCTTAAACAGGCAGTTTCATCCACATGTGAAAAAGAAGGGTAGAGACCTCACTGACCAGTGAGATAAGTCTGTCAAATGCTGTAGACAAAGAAACCGGTCACTGGTTCTGCTCGATGCTGTGCTGCTGTGCATAGGCCGTCCAGCCACCAGCATGGCGTGTGGCGGCCTGACGGCCTGCGCAGCCACGGGTGCCACTGCGATGCCCTCATGTTCCTGAACCCCAGAGACAAAGCTGCCCCGGGGTGTCTGCCTGGGTCCCTTCCACTCCAGGCAGAAAAGCCTGTGAGGGGCTGAGGGCACGTCCCAGCCCCAGTGGGAGCCCCACAGAGCAGCCGCAGGCTTTGCTCTTCTGGGAGCCTGTTCCTTGCTGCCTGCAGACGCTGTAGGCTGAGCCAGCCTTTTTGTGCACAGCCTCCGTCACGGACCTTCCCGATGGAGGAGGACTGGCTGCCTCTCCCATTCATGCTTGCAAGACTTGACCCAGTTCAAGCCTGCCTGTCCAGCTTGAGTCTGTTCTGTCGCTGCAGAACTGTTCATCCTCATGGGTGAGTCAGAACTGAGGTTGTGTGCTGGTGGGAATGTGGTTCCGCACGGGGCCCGGGGGTGCTGACCGGCAGCCTCAGGCTGTGGACCCGCAAGGGCTGGTACAGCTTCCAAGGCACAGTTGTTAATTTCTTGCGTACTCTGGAGTATTATCAAGGAATATAAATATTACAGGACTTAGGCAAATCCCCAGATCCACAGAAAGGCTTTTGTACTGTTTGACAAAATTCACAGAAGTGTTTCCTTCATGTAAAATACCTCTGGTGCACTTGAAGCAGTGGCTGCAGCAACTGGTAAATAGAATTAGAGCTGCTTACTGAAAGAAAAACACTCTGTAATGATACAAGGGCAGAGCTAGTACAAAAAATAGTCAAAATGAGACAGATGTGAAACATTATGCTAGTATTTCCTCAAGAGTAGCACTTAAGTAGCTCTTTGCTTGCAGAAAGGTATCACAGCAGGTTTGTGTCACAGTAACACTAGCCTGAGCTATTTGTGTAAGAGGAGATAACCAGCTCCTTTTGGAATTCCACAGATGGGCTTATCAGATAGGAGAAATACTACAGAGTAATGGGAGCCTTCAAAAGCTGCTCTTTGTCCCCAGCCTTTCTCTGGACAGTGAACTGTCCTGAGGGGACACAGAAACAACAGCGGCCTGTGTGAAGGGCAAGAGCAGCCATGTTCACTTCAGGGTGTTAAGGAAGGTGTGCAGCTTGCTGTAGACTACAGTGACCGGCCCCTCACATGGTAATGACCAGACACGGGCCGCTCCCGGTGTCACAGTGCAGGAGGATGTCACTGAGGCCTCTCTGGCTGGACCCCAACACTCCAGCATTCGCCGTGGCTGCCGGCTGCATGCGTGCCTGTGCCTGTGCCCCTTAGTTTTGCTGGCGTGACGCTGTACGTGGGGTTTTGCTGCACTAAAGCAGCAGCACAAATGGGAGGATGCCTGTCTCCAGGAGCAGGGTGACCCTGGGTCCCCAGGGCCTCTCTGCCCGGTCTGGGCATGCTGTGGATTCTCCGGGTCCTTGGTCCAGGGCACTGGACGCTGCTCAGCTCTGCCTTGCCCTGGCCTGAGGCACAAGACAAACTGGGGGCGGGGGGGCAGCTGAGGGATCCTGCTTTCCAGGAGCAAAGGAAATTCAGGAAAATGTTCCTCCACCTGCCCCCTGAGCAAGTGTCAGAAGGGAAAGGGGCAAGTGACGTGCACAACATTGCATCAGGCCTGTTTGCAGGTGAACACTAGCCACAAAACGACAGTCGTTCCAAGGTTCAACTGGTGTAACTAAAGACCTGGTTTGTAATTTGATTTCCCTAAGCTGGTTCAAAATCCCCATCAAATCTTGTGCTGGGGTGGTGTGGAGCTGTGTCAGGAATATTAGGTTATGCTCACTGAGAATAGCTTTAAGCTAAAGTCAAAACCTGATGTAAATATGTCTGGTCTAGGCTTCATGTCAATTGTATCATCAGTTTTCGTTTAAGCAGCGATGACTAGTGCAGCTGCAGCCAGAGGATGCAGTGATCTGTCTGTGGGCAGAGAGATGGTAATGGTTTGATCTGATGAAATCTGAGGATTTCTAGCAATGAGCCTGAGACAGATACAAAAAAGCCACCAAAGGACTCCAGAACAGCAACCTCACACAAATGGCATCCCAAAAAATGCCCAAAATTTCTGTCCCAAATTGTTCCAGCTCTTTCCAGCTATGTTTTTTGGTTTTAATACTGTGGTTTAACACTGGAAGTGTCAGCTGGGGGAAAAACTTCTGCTTTTAGTTCTGAGTGAGAAATCTGCAAGCAAGAAGGCAGGACTGGATTTCCGAGGAAGAGGTCCCCCAGGACTGATGAGCTCTCCTGGAGGTGAAGGAGACATGGTGATGTCTTGGAGATACCACAGAAAAAGCCAGAGGCTGCTGGTGACTTCCCAAGGCTCAGTGTATTTGTCTCACTGTCACAATTCTGGGCTACAAGAAGGGCTGAAGCCTGTCTGCAGGGGAGTTTTGGGAGACAGAGGTGTGTATCTGGTGTCCAGACTGCACAGCAGAGCTGCAAGGGTACAGAAGAGAAGGTGACGTTTAGCAGCTGTTTCCCTTTAGCGGACATGGATCTTCAGGTTCAGAGACTCCTTGGGCACCCAAAAGCCCTTCCCAGCAGTCTCGGGTAGCACGGACAATCTCTGCGTCTGCTCCCTTATATAAAACACGGACTCCTTCCCGTCTCCTCAGCAGACTGGAGTCAAGGAGTGCCTGCTTGGGTACCTGATGATGCCCAGCCCCATGGCAGCCTGGTGAGCCCAGCTCGGTGAGCACAGTGGCAGCACAGCCCCAGCGCTGCCACGCTCACTGCACCGACCCGTGCCTGGCATGGAGCTGACATTGAGGGTTTCTCTAAAGAACATTCTCAGAAGCCAAGGAGAAACCTCCTGCTCCAGGAGCACCTACTACTGTGTAACAATCAAACTGATCTGTTTCTTTTAAATTTTAATGCAAAAGGACAAGTGGGAGGATGCCCGTCTTCTACCTTAATGCAAGTGCATCAACTATGCTGGAGTAAACAGCAATCCGTGATTCTGCTGGGCTTCAGACCAGAGATGCCTTGAGTTTTCTTTTCTCTTCCAAGTGCTTTCTGAATCTATAGAAGTTTCCCATGAAGGGCTTTGTTTCAGCTGTAGTGCCCCGTTCCCCTGAGAGCAGGAGATGGGTAGCTATGCTGTCCTACCGAGCTGGTCATGTTAGCAAATTCTTTTCTAAAATGAGGTGTCAGATTGTTCAGCCAGCTGAAGCAATCCAGTTGGCAGGAGAGCGGCTTAATTCAATAAGCAGAACTTCTAAAACACTGCAGTTCTTTGTTTAGGAGCCAGATCCTACAAAATCAGCTGCAGCTCTGCAGTGACTCCTCTCCCCGCTCGCCCCAGCCTGTCCCCGTGCATCCCGCCTGTCGCTGCCTCTCCTCACCCCTGTTTTGTCCGGTACCGCGGCGCTGGACCCGTTCTGCGCGTCCCCCGCGGCGGCTGCTCAGCCCCAGGCACGCCGAGGCTGCGCTCCCGGTTTGGGCCCAGGGAGACAGGTGACTGGGGGGACACAGGCATCCCCTGCCCCACACGGTGACTCCCGTTGCTCTGGAGGGGGCACGGTGGGGCTGACAAACCCCTGGCTGGATGTGTGCCTTGTGCAGGCGGGTGGCTGGGCCTGGCAGGATCTGTCTGTGGGCATGGCTGGGCAGGGAGGAGCGGTGGCCCTTGGGCGGGCAGGGCTGACACCCCAGTGCCCCGCTGGATGTGGCACAGGGGATTCTGTGAAGAGTCCAGTTCAGCTCCCAGGAGCAAGGAGCATGCCCCGAGCTCTCGTTGCTGTCACACTGTGAGCACCAGTGGCCAGCGAGCCCAGTGGGAATTAAAAACAGTCAGCACCTGCAAACAGCTGTGCAAGGAAAGAGAAACTGTCTGTGCTGTGGTGCTAAGCCTGCCACACTGCTGCTCTCACTCCCAGGAAAATCCCTTGTCCCCTTATTTTCCCTTTTCTCCTCTGTTGAGATGGATGAGTGCACGAGTTGCCTCCTGCTGCTGCCGGCATTACTGGTAAGGGCAGGGTGGCTCCACCACTGCTCAGAGATGCTTCTTCACTTTTGCTCTCTTCTTTCTTTTGTCTCTCCAGAGTGCTGTTTGTGTTGCCCAGGTTCGAGGATGTGCGTTTCCCATCACCAGCAGCCCTGGAGCTTTTTCCCAAAGATTTTCCTTCCCTTCTCCTTGCTGAGGCTCCTGCTCATCCCTTTCCTGCTTTGAGAAAAGCATCTCTGTTGGTTAGTGGACTCCTCTTTAGTGGGGAATATCACTTTGATCAAAATCACACCAACTTTGCTCCAAAGCCTGTCCCTCAGGGAAAGGGCTGCAAGACTCTTGATGGTGGCTGGAGGCTGTAATCTTCTGGGTGTTTTCACTCCAGTGTGCTGCTGGCTTGCCCCTCCTGCAGCGTGTGTCCAGCAGCAGCCATGGGGAAGGAGAGGGATGGAGGTAGCGCACCCAGAGCCATGCTGGACATCCCTGCACGACAGGCAGCTCTCCAGGGTGGCAGCCGCCTGCCAGGTTTGCAGCACAAACCTGCCTGCACTGTCAGAGGAGCATCCCAGGACTGCGCTGGGGACGGTGGGGGAACAGCCAGAACCCTGTGCTGCCTCAGGGAGATGGCTCTGACAGCTGTTCTTTCTCCAAATGCACCTTCTTGCTCTCCCCACCACAGTGGAAAGCAGGAAGGGATCAGGACAAAGAGAGGGGATTGCCCTGTGCTCTCAAGGATGGCAGTGAAGAGCAGCATGTGCATCGATGCTGTAGCTGAGCTCACAAACCAGGAGATCTGGGGGAGATGAAACACCCACATCAGGTTCCTTATGAGGAGGACTGGGGGAAGCAGGGTGGGCGGATGGTCAGGCCCAGAGCAGGAGCAGTCCAGCAGTGACATGCAGAGCCAGAGAGAATCATGGCAGCCTCATCCCTTCCTCGAGGGCACCTGAATTCCCCCACTGTCTCAGGGAGGAGGCAGCCAGCTGGGCTCAGTCCTGTCAGGAGGTATGTCAGGAGGAAAGCAGCTCCTGGGGACTGTGGTTCAGACTGATCGAATAATGCAAACCAACAGGCCTGAAGGTCATAGTCACTAAAACACCAGTTTCCCTGTTAGCCTGTTTCCAATCAGGTAGAGGTGAGATGTTCAGAACAACACCAGATTGCAATGAGAAGTACCTAACGCCTGTTTTTCTCCCAGTGAGCCATTCTCCTGGCTGAACATGGTGCTGTTGACTGCAGGTACAGCAGAACCTGGCTTCTGGGGGATGGAGGCACGCAGCAAGCATTGCTTCTGCCTCAGCCTGGCAACCTTGCTGTTAGGATTTGTGTCTGTCATCCACAGATCCTTTGCTTCCTTCTTCAGATGTACCTTTATAATCCTAAACAAGCAGAGCTGCGACTGACATTCCAGGTGAATCACACTGTTACCCCTCTCCTCCTTTTCTTCTGCCGCCACCTGATTTATCATTCCCTTCCCATTTCAGGTCTGCTGTTTCCTTGTTGGAGTGTTTCTCTGTAGTTTATAAGAAAACCCACAGGTGAAGAAAGGAAGAAATAAGTGAATGGAAAGGAAACTACAGGCATGGCCATTCATTCTTCTGGGGTGAGGACTGCCTGCCTGCTTCAAGCATCCAGACCTGCTGCAGAACATGAGAGGTAAAAATAGAAAACAGAGTGCTAAAACAAAGAGAGAGTAAAGATTGATGTGGGGGACTTGGGAGCCCAAAAATAGCTAGTTCTGCCCCTCTCCAGTGACCTGCAGCAACAGAGAATATGCTGCAGCCGGCAGGATTTGGCCAATACTCAAAATACCACACGGAGATCCGACGGGAGGGATTGCAGCTCTGAAATGTGGCATTCTTTCTGGCACAGCTGTCATTGTACTAAGCCAGTTACTTCCCTCTAATCCTAATTAATACTCAGTCTTTCCACTCCAAGCCAGGTTCTCTGGCCAGCAGCAGCTGGGGGCTGTGCTGCTCCCCCCGCCTCAGGGCAGCCTGTCCTCTGAGCTGTCACTGATGCTGAAGAGAACTCCTGGCATCAGCCCACCGGAGACCCCAGCGTGTCATTCACTAAGGGTACCACAGCTATAGGGGGAACCCATTCCTGTCAGAAGGGGCCAGTTCGGTGCTGCTGTCAGGGGCAGAAGGGGAGAAGGGGGAGGGAGAGGTCAGCCTCTGCTCAAGTCAGACTCCTGTCCTGAGACCCAAAACCCACCCAGCCCCTGGGCTGCCTGAGGGCACAGCTGGGGCAGGAGCCAGGGACCTCTTCCAGCTGGGGCTGCATTTCAGCCCCAGACCACCAAGTACTGTATGAAATAAATACACTTTGTGGGAGGGAGGGCTCTGGTGTCTAGATGCAACACTCTGCTGGGTACCACCCATTCTCACAGACACTACTTTATTCGCAGCGTTGTTCAGAAGTCTGATTTACAAGTTGAAAATGCACAGACAGTAACCAGAGGTAATTAAACATAGATGATTTTAAAGGACAGTGTGTCTTTAACAAGTGCCACGTATATGTTATATAAATGTTGCAATGCTATATCATATATTTTCCAGGTTTAGACTGCTATTAATGGGGGCAAACAACTTGTCTCTATTTTTTTTTCTAATTATAGAATTTCATATTGACTCAAAATAGATCTCCATGTGCCTGTTATGAAATAATTCATTCCAAACACAAACACAAGATAAATGCAGTTGGAGTGGATCTTGACTTGCATCAAGAAATCAAAGCAGGCACGAAGGGAGAGAGTGCAGCACGTCAAAGAGCTGGTTTTTAACTGTGCAGGAAGGACTGATTAAAGCATGTTGTGCTTGCACTTCAGCAGAGAACACTGCACATGTGTGTGATGGGCAGCTATAATATTAGAAATAAGGAGGTTTAACACCCTTTCTCTTACTTTTTAGAGAACACGTATTTCTGTGGAGTGGGACAAGCACAGGATAACGCAGTGAATGATGCTGAGCAGCGCAGGGCTGGGTGATGTTCTGTGCCCACAGCTTTAGCCAGACCCGTCAGAGCAGCACTCACAGCCGGCCGGCGTGCGGCACCGTGCGGGGCTGTCACTCGGGGATGCTCTGGCACCAGCCCAGCTCAGACAGGGTTTCCCTCCCGCTGGTGGTTCTTTCTGCAGCTGCCAAAGGTGTGATGCAGCCTGCAACCATCTCTTTGGCCTCTGCTCCTTGCCAGAGCCAGGCAGCAGCGGCGAGGGGGGAGGAGGGAAGCTGGCTGTCGGTGCGGGGTGAGCCCGACGCCGATGACAAGCGAGGAGGGTGCGGGGTAGTGAGCACCCCTCGAGCTGCCCTCCTGCCGCCACGGGTGGAACTGTCAGCGCTGCCCCAGCCCAGGAGCACCCGGTCCTGCCCGTGTTCCCTGCAGCCCCGTCCTGGAGCCCAGCAGTTCCACCTCATCCAGCGTCTCCTCTGGCCCCCAGGGATCTCCCCAGCCCACGCACGGCTCCCTGGCTGGTGGGTTTTGTGCCTGTTGCGTGGGCCAGGGCGGGTCGGCCACAGCTCGGTGTCGGCGTTATGCAAATGTCTGTGCCTGTGAGCGGTTCCTCATTGAGTCGTGTTTCTCCGAGGTCTCAGGGTTCCCCAGGAATTGCCTTTGCCCAGCGCTCAGTGCTGGGACGTCCAGGGAGCAGCCTGGCTGCGTGGCTGAGGTGTAAGAGGAGCAGGGAGGAGGCACAGCTCCAGAATGCCAGAGATCCCTGTGCTACGCCTGCCCTGGAGGCATTTGAGGAAGGAAGGGCCTTTCCACCTGCCTCCTGGGTGAGCAGAAGGACCAGTCCCCCACCTCAGCTGCCAGCCAAGCAGCAGCGAATCAGGAAGCTGAGTAACAAACCTCCCCAACTGGGATTTGTTCAAGAGTTGTAGAAGAATGTGGAACTGGCCCTGCTCAGCTAACTGGATCTCACTAAGTCAGCACTGATGACTGGGAAATGGAAGTCAGCAGATGCAGCTAAAAGGCTTCAGAGTTAATCCACTGATGAACCTGCTGATTAATGTTGAGCCTTTTACCAGCCAGCATACCACACTGGGGCAGTTACTGTCCCTTTATGGTCTGCAGCACGTTGGGAACAGCGAATACTTGGAGAAGATTTGAAACATTTCTGAGGTCTGATGCCTCTTCTGGAATTCCTTGAAATAGTCTGTAAGAAAGTGGCTAAAGTGATCCAGTCAGAGCTAGGGGCTTCAGCAGCCCTTCCCTGCGGAGCTGATCATGGCAGCTCTTGGAGACACTCTTGGGCTGCATGAACCTCAGACAAGTTTTGTGTCCCTGCCCCTTGCAGCACCAAAAGCCTGAGGTGCCCGTGTTCTCCAGGACTGCTCCATGCAGAAGAGTCAGTGCAGCTTGACTTGAGCAGCGTTTTCCCTGGGAGGAGCAGATCCTCTGCAGTGAGGACAGCTCGGAAGGGTTACTCTGCATGGAGTTAACTGACAGAGCTCAGTGGCGTGGGGCCACAGGCAGGAGGAGGGAGGAGCAGTGCACTGCCACACTTTATTGTCATTTTATTGTCTTTAGTACCTGCCCCCAAAGGACATCCTTGAGCTTTTCCAGTCTTTTTGCCTTTGACAGCTACTCCATACTACTACAAATGGGTCAAGCAAGCATCCAAATGCCCTGAGAACCATGAGTTTTATCTTCAACTCAGATCTGGGGCAACTGTTGTGAATAAACACTGGTTTTCTAGATGTGGGCAGGTGTGGGGCAGATGGCACTTTCCCAGTACAGCTGATATGAGCCTTAATGACTCTGTGCCCAGGGAGAGCAGCAGGGATAGATTTGGATGACAGGAAGTGACTTTGGTTTGGCACTTGGCCACACAGATAGGACCCCAGCAATAGTCACCTAGGACCCCAGAAAGCCTCACAGGAGAGCTGTCAGTGCTCCTTGTTCTTCAGAGCCCCTCAGCAGCATCCCTAAGGAAAACCCAGTGAAACAAGCTGTTTCTCTGTCAGTAGCATGTTGCCACTGAAGAGCAGATTTCTTCCAGCCTGGAATCTGCTCTTTTATTTTCCTCCCTAAGCCAGCAGCATCTCTGGCCTTGCTGTGCGCTGCCCCTGTGTGCGGGCAGTTTCCAGCATGCAGCTCACTCCCATTCCTGGAAGCACATGCTGCACAGGCCTCATCGTTAGCAGGATGGGCGCTGCATTCCTGGAGGAGGAACCTTCAGAAGGGCTTTTCCAGGATCTGTCAGTGAGGCAACAGCTCTGACAGCCCCAGGAGCCTGATCCAGCCCTGGGCTTTCCTTCTCTTTACCAGCTTGTGAGGGCATTTTGCAGTTTCCTTCTTGTTGTCTTGCACGGGCTCTCTTCTTCGTCTCCCAAGCAGAAGGGCACAGGGGTGTGAGCTAACTCTGTGAGTGGGGTATGGAGGGTTTCTGGGTTTTAAACACAGCAGTAAAGCTCTCTGTGCTGGGACAGCCAGTCCGGAGCACTGAGTGGGGCTGTGTGGGGTGAGGCTTTCCTCCCCTGAGGACAGGGATGCCCTGTGGCAGCAGACTGGGGAGGTGGGAGGCTTGCCTGTGCTTTCCCGGGCAAGCGGTGTGGAGGACCCCATGTCCCCCACCCAGAGCCCACGTGGAAACAGGATTTGTGCCCAGTGAGGGTGCAGTGTGCCATGAAGAGCAGAGCTCAGCCTGGTGCAGGGCGCAGAGCCTGGCCCTTCCCGGGCGCCTGCAGCAGCCAACGTGCTCCCGGTGCTGCTGTCCTGGGGTGAGCAGTGAAGGCTCTTGCAGTTCTTTACATTACGTTCTCAAATACCTTTGCCAGAATTCATGTTTTTCTTACTTAAAATGAGCCTGTTCCAGCATATACCCCCGGATTCCCGTACTACACACGTGTGTGACCACAATGCGACAGAGGGTGTTTGTCCAGGGTCTGGAACAGCTACGTGCTGGAGAGGAGTCCAGTGCCCTGCACACTCGGCACAGCCTCTGCAGCGTCTGGAGCGACAGTGGCGAGTTTGGGATCGGGAACTCGCTGCCTGTTTATTTACTGGTGTTGGATTCCTGTGGGGACACACCAGGGCCTCATTGTGTGAGGTTCTGCAAGTTAAGCAGCCTTTGTTTTGATGAGTTTACAGCCCAAGTGGCATCATTCCGCTCAGATCACCAGCCGTTTTTCAGACAAGTCCAGTTTATTACCTTAAAATCTCTCCTAGAGTGGTGGTTTGATTTAGCAGAGTTCTTCTGTGCTTCTATTCATAGTACAAAACAAATGTATTTACTTGTGGCTGAAACTGCACATATTAAAGAACATGAAAGTTTTTTTAAGTTTGTTTAACGCCCTTTGTGTAGTTTTGTATGGGTGTTGGGATAATGCAACCATCTGGTGGCTGTCAGTTCAGTTAGAGAAATGTTTTACTTTCTTCTTTATTATCACAAAACTTACAGGTCTGGTGTGGTAATACTCAGATTGGTGAAGCCTGGAAGGAAAAGCAGCAGTGTGAGTGTCCCTTAACGCTCGATATTGGAGAAATCCCACAGGAAGCACCCATGGCTTGCCAGGCTCACTCTGCTTTGTCTGTCTGTCTGTGTGTTTCAGAGCTGATTTTTTACATTGGTTTTCATAGCACAATGCAAATACAAAGTAAGTGGTTCTTTTGCAAAAGTTGGAAGTGACTTACATGCACAAGAGTCTGTTGAGAACCCTGGGCTGTTCTCTGGGCAGTGTGGACCAACACGAGTGTTGCACGAGTAGGTGGCTTGTGAAGCTGGGATCTGGCAAAGAAAACGTGCAGGGATGTGGGGACAGTGACTTCACAAAGCCACCTTGTTTTTGGCCCTGTTTGAGTGGGCTTTCCTTTAACAAAGAAAGTAGCTGGGAAAATTACCCAGAAATATTTGACCTTCAGAAAGGCCTCTAAGGCACAATTACCTGATGTTCTCTGAACTGGTTCACGTGGTTCCCACTCTAAATGACTCTCTGGGTTCACCCAGGTGTGACAAGGGGTCTGATTATATGGAGGGCAAACGAGAAAAGAAACTTCAGGGAGGAGAGAAATTCTCCAGGGAATTTTACTGGCTGTGTTTGCTGCAAGGGAAGGAAAGGGCAAATAACTGTACCTGACTCAAAGGAGCTTTTTGGCTTTGAACTTCAGAAGTCAGTATCAGATGTGGGGTATCGATAGCCCTTGGCAGAAGCTGTTTCACGGGGCTCGGTGGGGACTGTAGGATGCATCCTACTTCACTCAGCCAGATGCCAAATTCTGGTTTTTGCCCCAAGCACAACAAAACCCCTGTTTCCCCCAGCGCCGTTTGCTTCCTCCTGCCCGTGGCTGCACTGCACACAGATCACTAGGCTGCCCAGCCACCTGCGCTCATGCCCGGGTCCTGCCGTGCCCCCTCTGGGGGAGTTTGGTCCCTGCACCGTGTGCTCCTGCTGCTGGAGCAAAGCGAGTAGGTTATCGAGGGCTGGGTCACCATTAGGCTCTAGGGAAAATACTTTTCTAAGGAAATAAATTCCATGGTTGGCACAAAAGCGCCTCTCCATGCACTGTTTTCAGTGGGAGGTATAAACAGGTGCTTATGGCCAGGGTGTGCGGCTGTGCTGCGGTGCACCTGGTGTCACCCAGCCAAGCATCACCCAGCCCAGTGTCACTCAGCCCTGTGTCACCCAGCCAAGCATCGCCCATCCCTGTGTCACCCAGCCAAGCATCACCCAGCCCAGTGTCACTTCAGCCCTGTGTCACCCAGCCAAGCATCGCCCATCCCTGCTCCTGCAGGGACTCCAGGCTCTTCTCTGCATCTCTGCTGGCCAAGGCCCTCAGCATTCCCAGGTGCTCCAGCCTGCAGTGGGGTGCTGTGGGCTGTTCACCTGGTACTTGCCAGCATATGGGAGACCTGTGATCCTGTTTCTGCCGTGGCTGAGAGGGCCAAGGGCTGCTGGGCAGGGCTGGTCTGTGGGCCCAGAGGAGCTGCATCCACCACGGCCATGCAGCTCACTTGACACATGGTGACTCTGTCCTGGGCCAGACATGACACCAAGACCCCCAGCACTGCTGCAGGGCTGTGGGCTTTGTTTGTGACACCGACACCCAATGCCACTCCCAGCAGTGCTGTGGGCCTGGGCAGAGCTGCAGACAGAGGCTGTGTCTGCACAGCCCCTCACCTCGGCACTGTGGGGCCAGCGTGGTGTGGGGCCAGGCCTTAGGGGCAGAGCTTTGAGCTCTGAGCGAGCGATGAGCTCTGGTAACCGGCAGGTCACCAGGCAAAGGGGGCAGCTGCCTCCCTCCTGAGGCAGCCCATGGCTGTGAGCAATGCCTCTGGGGAGGCAGGAGCGGGGTAGGCGGGTGAGCTGGGGGGGGCGAGGGGGGGGGTGAGTTGGGGAGCAGGTGGGTGAGTTGAGGGGCGGGTGCCAGAGCCGGACTGTGCCCCTGGGCAGGAACTGCTGTGCCCTTCTTGTTGACACGAGATGGTTCTACTCTTGAACTACATGGGGCCAACATGCCAGCTGTCAATTTGGAACCAACGCTTTAGACTCACGTTTCCACCAAACCTTGGGACTTTGGAAATGTTCTCTTGCCTTTGCAGCACTGAACTGGAATAAAATTGCCCCTTAGGGAGTAACAGAACAGATGACAAGTAAATGCTCAGCTAAGATCTGAAGGATGAGGTGGTCTCAAAGTGCCTGCATTTGGTTTCCATCAAACTCTGAGCAGGATTTGACTCACTTCAGGGAGGCAGAAAAAAAATTTTAAAATCTCTCTCTACACTGTAAACAAAAGAAGAACCCTGAATAAGATTTTTTTTCTGAAAGCCATTTCTGAGAGATCCCTATCAAAAGTGAATGGTGGTTCAGGCCAGTGCTCGAGCACATGGCCACAGCAGCTCCCAGGCACCCTCGGACAGCAGCCGGGTGGGAGCCCGGCTCAGTTTGAGCACAACTGCCAGATGATGGAGTTTGCCATGCCCCAGCCCGCTCCATGCTCCTGAGTCCATCCCTGTCCTGGCAATTTGTTTGCATCTTGGCCTGCACCAAGCGCCCCAAGCTCTGCCCAGCCCACAGCAGTCAGTGTGGGTGCAGAGGGACGCTCAGCATCTGGAGAGCCTGCACAGGGCTGTGCTGCCTTCCTGCCACGCCGGCTGCTCGCTAACAGCTGATCCCAAGAAGGAGCTGACACAGGGGCACCAGGAGCCTGGCTTCACAGAAATGCACTCCCTGCGTTTCTGACTACGGGGTATGTGCTGAGTAGCTAAACTGCAGCAGGGAGGCTGAAATACTTGAGAGGTTTCTACTGGAGCCTGCTTTTAACTAGCTGTAGCCTTGGCTGGAAAAGGGCTGAGGACACTACATGCTTTTAGCTCGAAGAAATGTTCTGCGAGCAAATTCCACGTACATCTTCTGCCATCTGCTAATAGCATGTGCGAGCAGCTCTGCTGCCAGAAGCCAAGGAACAAAGATAACATCGTTGTGGAGAAAATTGCACTGCTCTGAAAAGGAGACTCTTATTCCAGATGACTTGATAGCTCAGCACCCGCTGGGGCCGAGCCTGGGGCCAAGTTCTGCTCACCAGCACTTGTGCAGACATCACGGATTCCAGTGTGAGCCTTTACAGGGGTAATGTTGCTTCCGCTGAGGCTGAGGATCAAGCACTGTCTATAACCCCTTTTGTATGATGGCCCTGGAATCCCAGAAATTACATTATTTATGGTGGGAGGAAGGAAGGACAGGAGCTGACCAGCTTCTCCACTGAAGCCATATGCAGGCAGCTTGCAGAAAAGGAATTGAGTCCAGATGGCAGTGAAGCACCCAGGAGACTTGGAGTTACCTTCCCGGGTCTCTTTTTGTGTCAGGTCTCAATTGTGTGATGTCAGTGCCCCCTGTAACACTGCAACAACAGTGATGGGACCCGAGCTTCCCCGTCCCAAAAGCACAAGTCCCTGCAGGAGTGGTGGGAGCTGCGTGCCGGGCTGCCACCTCCTGCCACACAGCAGGACCCCAGAGCAGGGGGTGACCGGGAAAACTGAGATCCACTGGTGTGAACTGTGGGCTCCGAGGCAGCCCCGCTCCTCGCCCTGCGTCTGGCACCGTGCAGTCAGCAAGACACAGAGACACCATGCAGTGCTGCTCTCCAGACCCCTCTGTTGTGTGCTGGTTTTCAGTGGCTGGGTAACAGATGGATCTGGCTATCCGGAAGGAAAAGGAACTATAAATCATGTGAGACATGCAGGTAACATGGCAATAAGGTCTAAAAGTGGCACCAGGATTTCTGTCTAGTACAGCCTGCTAGAAGAGACCCAGTAAATAGCACTGGCTGTAATTCTGCTTGCAGCCGGCTCAGCTTCATCCTCCTCCAGGACCTGGCCTCTGATAGCTCAGAAAAGTGTTATGAGTAGATCTCAGAAGTGTTTAAATTTCTACGTGGAGCTGGCACAAGGACTGTCTGGCTGCTGACAGTCCTCTCGCAGGCAAAACGAAGAGGACAAAGGTCTGCCCTTTGCCTTAGCAGGCTGAAATGTGCATTTATACCCTTGCTGGAACTGGAGGGACGTGACATGCAAGGCGAGTTTCTGCATGGCTCACACTGCTTTGTGGACCCCCTTCAGCCTGGGAAGTTTCCTTTGGTTTTCAGTCACATCTGGAGCCTGCTCGATGTTACGGTAGGAAATAGTTAATAATACTTTTAGGAAGGGAGGGGAGATGTTCCTAAGCAGCTTTTGCATCTTTCTCATTTCTTATTCCCAGTGGTGTTACTGGACTTATGACAGTGCCAGATGGGTGCAGGACTGGTGTTACTGGAAGCTGTGTGGCTGCTGCAGGACTCCACAGTGTGATCCAACATGCTGGCCCTGGCTCCACGCTCCTTGGCCTCCCAAATCTTGGTGGGTCAGGCAGATGATGTATGTCCTGGGAATGCACAGTCTCCACCAAAGATGTGTAAGCTCCTTGTTCTTACACCACTCCCGAAATCCTAATATAATAAAATAACAACATCCTAAAATAGTATTACAGAGTTTCCTGGGAAAGTTCCTACATGTGTTGGTGAATTGCACATTCCTTCTCTGAGATGCAAACTCATCATTCCCAAATGGTGCCATGTTCTTCTCATCAAAACCAAACGGGCTGGTGACAGGAAAGCACCAAGCAAATCCCCCAGACCTGAAGATGTGTATTTTTAATTCAAAGCAAGAATTAATGTCCCTGGAGAGGTGAATTCTTGTGTCTAGTCACTATCCTTTTGGTGCTGAGAAGTTGTCTTTTGAAGGACCCCAGCCCTTCATCCCACCAAGCCCTGACCCTCTGCGAGGGAGGGACAAGCCTGGCAGGTGGCATTGCTGTGTTCTCCACCAAATGCACATCCATCCCCAAGTCAGGCTTATCTTCATCTGCCTCCTGCACAGGGGCAATGGCAGAGGAGGCCAAGGGATATGAGCAACTGTCGGGCTGCCAGGAGAATCTGCTGGTCTGAGAACTCACACAATAGCAGTGTAAGAGCAGTGCAGCCCCTCAGACATCAACATCTATTTACAGCCGCAGCATAAAAATCTTTGAGGCACTCAGCAGCAAGCTGCCCGTGGCTTTTCACCCTCGTGTCTCCAGGGGTTATTGCTCAACAAGGGAGCATGAGGTGGTTTGTTGGGACCCAGAGGTGATTGTGAGCAGCTACTTAAATAGCCCTAATGATGTTTAGAGAAGGCTGTTCCCTGAAAGCGGCAAGAATCTGTGAATAAACATATTGCCAAAGGTGACCACCTGATCTGTGCATATGGACCTAAAAAAAGCCAGTTTGCTAAGTTTAAATACCTCCAAATAAAGCTGACAGACACCAGACGCCAATAGCTGAGCCTGCTGCATGCCCACTACCAAAGGTGGCTTTGTGCAGGGATGGTACTGGAGGAGCACACAGCGTGTGTCCCTGTGGCACTGCAGATGACCGCATAATGTTGAGCCAGCCACTCATGTGCTCCCAGGGGGGTAACGGGCTCAAAGAGGGGCCTGTGGGTACCACACAGGCGAAGGGGAAGAAGTGACCCGGGCCTATGAGCAGAGGGTGGAGAAACAAAGCTGCTTGTTTTGCTTAATCCTTTTGCAAACACACATGAGGCCTGCTGAAGGCTGGCAACAGCCCTGAATGTCCCTGGGGATGGCATGTCCCCCTGCCCACCCAGAGCCAGCGGCACTGGCTGGGCACAGCCTTGGCCCCAGAATTACCCCTCGAGGGATGTCCAGGCTATGACCTTGCAGGGCACTTGGGGACATGTGCTTCTTTCTCTGGACAGGGTCTGACTCTCCACCAAAGGCGCCTGCCCGGCAGCCAGGACAAGGTCCAGGCAGCCACCAGCCCCCGGCCATGCCTGGGCATTGGTGGGGCCTGGGGGAGAGTTCGTGCTCAGCTCAGAGGTGCAGTCGCTCTGTGGCCGAGCCATTTTCCTGGGAGGTCAGACTGGACAGAGGAGCCCTCCCTGGAAACGCTGTGCGCTTCAGGCAGAGCTGGACCCCTTCCTGCTCGCATGCTGCCCCAGCCCAGGCCCTGCAGAGCCACTGCCTCAGGGGATCAGCAAGCCTGGGGCCCTGCTGGGTGGCAGTTGGGCAGTGAGCTGGAGAGCTGGGCTTAGGCAAGCTGGGCTCAGGCAACTGAAGCTCAGATGAGCAGGGCTCAGGCAGGCAGGCCTCAGCTCACCCCACCCAGCTCGGCTGCAGCCCTACACCACCAGGATTTTTGCAGGCTGTGATGGGGGGGGACACAAATGTGGAGCTGTTTAACATCTGCAAGGGTTGAAGAGTTCATGGCAGCAGCTGGGATAAGGCTGGCCTGGCAGTGGGCCGAGCCCTCCCTGCAACACCAGCCACCCCCCACCCCACAGCAAGCACCTGGCTGCTTCACCCCACCATTAGCGATGTGTGGCTTCAGCGTGACTCAAACCAACAGCCACACACAAACCCGGTGCATAATTATTATATGTTGGGGCATGGAAGCACAGGAGGTCTAGAAATAAACTCTCTGCTGGTTTGAATTAACCTGGTGGCCTCTGAACAGATAGAAAAAGAATCTTAATATCAGTGGCAGTCAGTCCTGCTTTCTTCCTCTCTCTGCTGTTTGATCAATAATCACTTTCAGCGCTGCTCCTGCCTGCATGGCTGCAGGAGGAAGCGAGCTCAAGACCCAGCCCCTGGGAGCTGGCAGCGCAGGGGACAGAGGGGACACCAGTAACACCAATGGCTTTGTGAGCAGCTCCTGGTGTTGCCCTCTGCCAGACAAGTGTCCTTGTGTGCAGCACTAATTGGTCCATGCCAGGTCCTCCTCACCCACCCCTGGGCTCCCAACCTTCCCCTTCTCCTTCAGCTCCCCATCTCAGCATGTTTCTTGGCATCACTCCCTTCCAGTATCACCCCAGTGTTGTCCTGGACTTCAGCTGACCCTCGAGGAGCAGCAGAGGGATGGGCACTGCGCCCTTGTAGCACTGCTCAGGGCAGCTCGCCACAGTAAGCTTAAAGGCATTTTCCGAGGAAACTGGGGGACAGGTGCTCTTTGCAGACACCCCTTCCACCCAGTTCGACGGCTCCCAGCATGTCACCTTTCTCCAAATCTGGTCCAGTTCTTATGTACCTCACTGGGGATGAGGCAACCAGACCTGCCAGCTGTGCTCCAAGTGTGGATTTGTACCCTGCCATAATGATGTGTTCTCTCTCTCTCTCTCTCTGTTTCCTTCTGGTCCCCTTGAATTGCCAGTGTTAAGTTTGTCACGTTTGGGGTTTTTTTCTGACTGCTGCAGAGCACTGAGCTGATGTTTTCTGACTATCTCACTGTCTAGCACAAGCTCTAGGCCTCATTCCTGCTCTTTTTCATAGGTGAAGCTGTATTTTTATCTTGGCCCATTACAGTTATATACATTAAATATAATTTGCTGCTGTCTTGCCCCATGCTCATTGTTTCTGGGGTCTTACACATTTCTTTGTAGTAAATACACTGAAATAAGTGTGAGTTACCTCTCATGTGCTGGGCTGCACGCTGCGCCGCGGCAGGAGCTGCTACAAGTCCTGTTCAGCATTTTCCCTCTGGGGTTAGCAACATCCCAAAGAGTCAGGGCAGGAAGCTGGGGATGGTTACAGCATCACTCATCTCGGTTTAATTTACTGTCAGACGTAAATCAACGCCTTAATCCCACTGCGATAGAAATCTTTATGATCTCTGCAGTGGATAAAGCTGTTTGGTCAGCAGCCAGCTTTAAACCAGTCACTATAATAACTTTTTTCACCCAAGCAGGTGATTTTGTAACCACTGTATATACTAGATCCCACCAGGAAACCCTTACTCGATAGTGTCAGCTGCAACACTAGATGTGCTTCACCAGGATGCTCGGTGGGGCTGTTGGTCATTCGCTTCGCTCTCACATCACAGAACGTACAAAGCGAAGTTTCTTTGCACTGCGAGGTGAACAAAACAGATGAGAGTAGCATCTTTTCAGAGACTGATGAGCAAGCATCTGCAGTGGGCTGAAGACAGGAAGTCCTGTGGTTAGACACCCGCTCGGGAGCCGCAGGACTTGGCTCGTTTCCAGCACTGAACAGATTTTTTACATTATCTTTGGGCCCCAGCTTCCCCATTCAGGAATTTTTGTGAAGTTCAAGTTATTCATATTACCTAAATTAATGTCTCTCTTCCTCCTCTAACCAATTTGGCTGACTAGGCTTGTTCTTCTCTCGCAACAATGAGATTTAAATATGAGTCAACCTGAAGAAATCAGTAGCACAGGACGTACTGGCTGCTGCTGGGAGAATCCCCCAAGTGCATTCCTGCAGAGAATCAGTGTGTAATTGTGGTGTTACACTGTGCACATACCAGGTCAGCTTCACTCCTCTCAGCAGACACAGACCTGTGGAAGAGCCGGGCGCTTGGCAGGCTGTACTATGATGACACTCGTTTTCCTCTTGGGCAGGGACAGGCAAAGCTCCTGTGGGAATGACGAACGTTCTCTCCTGGTGCATTACAGCAGCTTTCCAAGGATCCCTGTGCACATGTGAGACGAAGACTGTGAGCCTCTAGACCCCTCACCTATTCCCAGGGAACTCTTCCCGACATTACACAGCGATGAGAACCTCCTTGGCACCGCTCCTGGCACGGCTGCTGAAGGATGTGATTCAGAGATGACCTCTTGCTGTGGACAGGGTGGTGTTTCTTGGCTGTCACAATACCCAGGCATTAACACACAGATGACTGTACCAGAGCAGCCCCTTTATCTGAATAGCAGTGATACGATTTGGCACACTTCAAACAAAGAGCCCTTGCTGCATCACCCCAGACCAGAGTGCCACATGTCCCCTTCCTCCTGGGGTGCCCACTTCCCACTGGGCACAGGGCAGGCACTCACAGTGCCTCTGGCTGCTGTGGGAGGGGACATCCCCGAGCAGCTCTTGGCACCATACAGACAGTCTCTAGGCACCAGCAGACCCAGGTTAGTGACAAGAGGTGGAAGAATAAGGCCCAAAGTCAGCAGACACCCAGTGCAACTGCCAAAGACGTCTGCTTTCAGGAGCTGAACCTGGCTTACTGCTTAAAGAACCAAAAATCCCGTCTGGCAGTAAACACCTTGAGCCACTGTGCAGAAAAAGAACAAATGGCAGCATGGGTCACCGAGCCAGCTCTGGGTGGGAAGTCTCAAAGCCTGGATGGGATGGACACGGCATCTCTGCCTGGAGTACCTGGCAGCAGCTGCTGGTGGCACACCTGACAGAGCACGGGGCAGACACAGGACTGAGCCCACAGCACCCAGCTGTGAGATCCCTGTGTCCCTGGGCAGGATGATGGCCAGGCACTGGGCAGGCTGCTTACAGCTATGGGTGGCTTCCCAGGCAAAGCCACCGTGCTCTGGGTGGTGACTGCGGCCATTGCATCCACTGCTGTGCTGTGATTGCTCTCAGAGTGTGCTACAGCACCTCAAGGCAGCACAGGGCATGAGAGGGACTGTCAAGGCCAAGGAAATAATAAAGCAAACAGCATCAAACTTTTCTGGGGAGGAATTTTGGTGCAATGTTGCCCACCCATCCTTCAGAGCCACTGGCTACAGCAAGGCAACATGCACAGGCAGGGCAGTGCTCCTGCATGGATAGTGCCAGTCCCCTTGGCATGCTGCTACTGAAGCACATCAAGTGAGGGGGCTCAGGGGGTTCAGGTCCTGCCCCAGCTTTGACTCAGGCTGTGGATGCTGAACATTTCGAGCTGCAGAACTTGAGCGTTTCATGTTTCAGCTCTGCGGGTGCTGCAGTGGGTTTGCTGCATTTCCCCTGCCAGATTTCTCAGTTTTATCCACTTTCCATCAGAGTGAGTTGACCCCTGATTTTTAGTGGGCGACAAGGAGCCCAGCTTCAGGGAGGTCTCAAGAAGAGGAGGCTGGTGACAGGTCAGTGAAGTCTCAACTGAAAGGCAGGATGGCTGTGGGAAGCACTACCAGCTCTTTGGAAACCAAGATCATAACAAGGCAGGCTCGTATCTTTGCCTGTGTGTTGAGATTGGGAATCTCTGCTGCTCAGCATTTCCCTGCCAGGAACCGCGGGTCAGTCCCTCAGCTGACACCAGGGTATGGGTTGTGCTCCAGCTGTAGGACTCCTTCACCTCTGTATGCCCAGGATTTCTTCAGCACAGTCATTAACAGCTCACACATACCTGCCACACCTTCCAGCACACGCCTCTGCATTCCTCGCCCTGCTCCAGACCTGCCTCCTGCACACGGGACCCTGGGAGCTCTGTCCAGCCTGCTCATTCCGGAGGGATGAGGCAGCCCTGGGGAGTTGAGTCCACAGGGACCCTGTCCTTGTGAGAACAGATCAAGGGCAGATTATCCTGTCCCCCAGTCAGTAGTTTTTGGAAGTATTTTACAACTTAGGTAAAGAAAGTCAGTGCTGGAAGTACCTGATGGGTAGTGAGGGCCCCTGGAATTCCTGCACACAGAACACGCTCCTGTCCATTGCTCGGTGTGTTTCTGCCCCATCTGTGACCGGGGTTTGCAAGCCTCTCCCAGCCTGTTCTGGGCTTCCCAAGCTTCCCCCACATCCCGTGCCCAGTCTGGGGTTCTCAGGTGCTGAGGACACTCTGGCTCTCTCAGGGCTGTGTGGCCAAGGCTCTGGGCAGGACATGCAGTCCCTGGCAGCGTGAGCAGGGGTCCCACAGGGTCCCTGGGCTCAGGGCCCTGCCTCAGGCCAGGGGAAACGTGCTCCTGCCTTCCCTGTTCTGTCCTCCCTACACAGCACAGCAAATCAACTCCCAGCTCAGCACAACTCCTGGCGTTGCTCGGTTTGCAGTGAGGAAGAAATAACCCCCCAAGCTCCTCGTCTCCATCCAGTGAGTGGGAACCAGCAGCAGCTGGCAACTTCCTTGCCACGGCCATGGGCAAAGGAAATCATTAATCCTGACTCCTGGAAACACAAATCCCTCTGCTTCTTACCGGGCTGAGGGAAAGATCCGAGTCCTCCACCATATCCAAACACTTGGGTTAGCCTGACTTCATTTCCCATTTCTCTGTTCTAGTCTCACATTTCATGCCTTGAATTTTACTTTAATCTCTTATTTTTGAGAAGCAAAATCTGCTGCTCAAAACCATTCACTCTGTCCATTAATTAGACTCGTTAGCTGTTTACCTCACAAGCTACCTCATCATAATGAAAACAATACTCTGGACAAAACGGAGATAAGAAGTGGTATCTCAAGAGGAGTCTGTTAGATTTGTCCCTGAGCTCTGGGTGGGAAAGTCTCCTCACAGATTACCCCTGTTTTCTTCCAGCTAGCCTTCTGAGGGAAGGATGAAGGATGGGCTGTGGTGGGAAGGGGGGTCTTCTCTGGGACGGGTCCTGACCCACACCCATGTTGAGGCTGCAGACCTCTTTGTTGGATCCCTGTGATGCTGTTTTGATTTAGGAACTGATACCCCTTGAGATGTGCTTCCACTGGTCTGATTGCAGCAGAAACTCTTCTGACCACACACCATTCAAGGCTAGCCTGCTTCCTCACTTGTTTTCTGCCCTGAGCTTTGCAGCCCTACATCCATGCTACGCTGGCTTACACGACACTGCTCCTTAGACATGGCCAGTCTGTTCTCAGTGACGAAAATCCTTCCTGCCTGTGCTTCTGCTAGCACCCGTGCCCAGGCCACCGTCCCAACACGGGGAACACTTTGCCACTGCTGTGCAGGACAGAGTTCACAGCTTTGTCTTACTGAAAATGAAATCCTGATTATTCATGCAGTTCCCAGTGAGTCACTCCACACCCTTGAATTATTTCTGACATGTGAAATGCCTTCTGCTGAATTCCTCCTCCAAAGAGCCTTTTGCATGACCGGTTTATCAGTGAATGGGACCAGACTCAGGGTTTACAGTGCTTCATCATCACGGCATGTGTAATACCAAACGTGATGAGTAGAGAGCCAGACCCACCCCTTCTCTGCCACCGGCTCCCAGCCTCCAAACCCTGCCAGCAGCCAGGCAAGAGGCATTCCCGCAGGGCAGACCCTGTTGCACCCTGTGGATCCCAGATGTGGGATGTTAGTGGAGGCCAATCTGTCACCTCTCTGCCCAGTGAGGTGGTATTTCTTCTTCTGTGTAGGGGTTACTGATACTAGTACCAGTTGGCTTCCTGACCTGACTACGTGGTCAGCCTCTGGTCTTTGAGTAGCTGTGGTGCTTGTTGTAGGGACTGGAGGAGCTGCAGTCTCTGAAGTTGGAGTAGCCATAGTGCTTGTGGGAGTTGGAGGAGCTACACCCTCTGACATCTGAATAGCTACAGTCATTGTTGTAGGGGGTCTTTCTGGCTCAGCTACAGTCTCAAGGTTTTGAGGTCTGTGTAGCCACAGAGTCTGAGGAGTTGTCTTCCTTGTCTAGGTATTTGCTCGTACTGTCCCATGAAACATGCCACCCCTGAAACTGCAGGCCCAGCAGCTTCTTCTAATATTTAAAACTTGAAGAACATTCAGGAGAATGAGCAACAGATGTATGCTAGTCTGAACATCCCAGGGATAATCAGAGTTCTTAAAGGCTGTTGTAACAAGTCTGAAGGAGAAAGGGGACAAGGAAGCATCCCCCCCATCTCCCCCATAAATTGAGTACCATTATTAAATAAAGCTATGTGGCCCAAGAGTTGAAATGACAGAAATGCCACATATAGATACTCTCCAAGGCTGACAAACACAGGTCTTGTCCTAAATCAGTATCACACAGTACAACAGAATTAGGAACCTGAGTCCCCTTCCTGAGGTGAAAAACAGCTGGGCAGGGATTATATACAGGACAGGGGGTGTGGGTTCACCTGCCAAAGCCGGGGAACAGACAAAACATCATTGTTACCACCACCTCTTCAAATAACATGATAAACATTTGATCACAGCTTTTTAACACAATTGGGTCAGACCTTACCATTACCCCAACCCTTCATGTCCTACACTGGGCACCAAAAAGGACTGTGGTGGTTCAGCCCCAGACAGTGGCTGAGCACCACACACCCCTCGCTCACTCCCAGAGACAGACAAACAGAGAGAGAGCCTCCCTGGGTTGGGATAAGGACAGTTTACTGACAAAAATCACCGTGAATGTAGAATGATAATGGCCAGTTACACTCACGCTCAGTGCTAACACACAGAGAGTACCTTACTGACCTGATGATTACAGAGTGCTGCCCGACAGCAAGGACAGACAGATGGCCCGACAGACTGACCAGCACCCCAGCTGCACTCAGACTGTCCTGGAGGCACCAAGCCTGGTCCTTCCCCACCAGCTGCTTTGATGGGGAAGTGGTGTCAGGTGGTGTGGAAGCAGCCTGGGGTGACTCAGCTCACCTGTGCTGGCTGCTTGGGGAGGGGAGTTCTGGCCTGGCCAGAACCAGGACACCTGGTCAGCAGCCCCGCTGGACGCTGATGGCTGAGCAGAGGCCATTAATTAGACCTGCCAGGCTTCCTCCAGCCTCTTGCCACACTCCCTAGGCAACCCAGTGTTATGCACCTCAGGCAGCTCTGGTGCAAACACAGCCAGACAGTCAGTGTCCCCCCTGCCTGCCGTGCCTCTCTTCCTAAGAGAGGGAAGAGGGAGGGCTTGCTGGAGCAGTGCTGCCCCTGCATTTGGGGGTCGGCAGGGCTGCCTTACGCAGTGTGGGGGTTGCACCGATGCTCAGGGGAGCGGCTGGGCTGGCAGCAGCTGTGCAAAGGTCCTGGTATTAACTCCCCACCCTCGTGAAGGTTACAGGGGATAATGCCGCAGGTTTTGCAGGATTAAAGAGCCTTTTTCTTGCTTTTCTAAGGAGGAACTATGCTAGAATAAGCAAACAAAAATCGGGCCAGATTTCACATCCCTCTGCTCCCACAGCTCCTCACGGGAGTCACTGACTCTGCTCCTGTGGACATATGGTGTGGTAGAATGACTCGGAGCTATTCATTCTTAAAGGAGAAGGTTATTTTTGCATGTAACTGTGGCCTGGTTTTAAATGTTGCTATATATACAAACTTACTCTGGTAGCACATCTAGGAATCCTTTGAAATGCCTGTGATGCAGAGCAAATGACCAGACCTTAGGGGCATATTTAGAAAATGCCAGTTTTGTTTATTTTCCATGTTTATAATTGTCACTGGCCATATTATCATTGACTATTTTCCACGGTAGCTTTCAAAGTAATGTTGGGTCCTCTGGATATTCAGCCTCACTAAAAAGCACTCTAAATGTCAAGCGCCAAACCAGTTGTTTGGGCCTTCTCCCTACTGCAGCCTAGCACAGACTGGAAGCACGAGCCATCTCATTACAGCTTCTGAAAGCAAAGAACTGCTAGACATGTCCTCTAAAGATGTGGCAGTATGTTTCATGAACCTGTAGCATGCAAATGAGTGGACATTAAAATCTTTCCTCGTTGTCTTTTCAGTACATGATTGCTTTTGTTTCAAAGGCATTTGAAAACAAATGTGCTGGGGTTGACACATGGGTTGGGGATGAGAGAATGACCTGTAGTTGCAATGGACAGGTCTTTTATTATGCTGCGTGCTTTCTAAATTACCCTCATCAGGGCTTTTCCTTAAACATTTCATTATCTCTGCTTCTCTCTGCTCCCCAGACATCTCTATCCAGTGGGGACTGAACTGGGTTAGTAAGTGGATTCTTACGGGAATGCAAACGCTCTGTTGCTCTCCTGTCAGTCAGCCTACCCGAGGAGCCCCCTTCCATGCTGGATGCAGTGGTGGCATCTCGTGGGGCTCCTTTCTGCTAGTGTCTGCGCTGCACGGCGCAGAGTAAGGGCTAAGCGTAACGCCTAGCTACGAGGTGACATGAATCAGAGCATCTGCCAATGTCTGCATATATATCAGGTCAGTGGGTTTGCATTCTGTCAGGTCAGAGAACAGAATGAACGTGATCTCATCCCCCTGCCAGTTCCTCCACATTACAGAGTCACCGCAAGACGTGACGACACACCGTTCCTGCGCCAGGCGGATGGGGCCAGGGGCTCGTCGGCACTGCCTGGGGAAGGAGCTGGGAGGAACGGACAAGCACAAGCAGTCTCGAGGCAGGAATGCAGCGGTGCACAGGCATGTCGGTTTTCCCACAGCATGAAACAGCTGAGCTCACAGTTTGTGCCTCCCAGAAAACTTACACGTCTGGTCTTTATTATACTCTTACCATAGTCATCCACACTCCTTGGTAAAATCGTACCATGGCTAAGAGGGACTGCAAGACCTTGGAGACCACATTCGCTTGGTGCTTGGCCACCAAAAAGCCGTCTGTATATGATCTTGTGATGCCCTGATGAGCAGCGAGGGAGAGGAAAGCAGAATAGTTGGAGGCAGCTATGCAAACCTCCACGGAAGAACTGTGTTTTCCCGCTCCTCGTTTGTTATTCTGCTTGGCAATGTATTAATTCCCTAACTAAACTCTCTTGATTATTTTTATAACCCTTACTGATGTCACTGGGAATATTACTGTTATCCTTATAAATACACAGTCCCTGTTCTGAAGAAATTTTAGCCATCCAGCTAACATGCCCTATGACTTTCAAATCAGTACAGTAAATTCATCAACGGAATTGAAAATAAAATTAAGTTTTGGATGAAAGCTACACGATATGCCCCTAAGGCTTATAACTTTGGCCTGGCCCAAGGTGTAAGTACATGTCCCCAGAATTAATATCATTCTGGTGGGCTTTATGTATCCCTTAGGAAGACCTAGAAAAACTGAGACACACATTGTATGCGTGAGACAAAGTTCTGGTTAAAAAGGCACGTCCTCGGTTAAGAACACAGGTAGTGCATCACCCCGAGCTTTGCATTAAGGATGGGAACCGCTCACAACTGGCACGGGTGAAGCTTACCTTTAATTCGCCTGGGCAACATCCAGAGGGGCAGACCTTGCAAGCTTTTGCTCTCTGTAAGCAAACTCGCTGCAATGTAATCTGCCTCGCGTGGAAACATCCCCGCGCCGAGCTCGGTGGACGTGTCCAGGTGTGGCGGGCAGCAGGCCGCAGGCTGGCGCTGGCACGGAGCTTGCTGCCAGCAGTGGACTCTGCCACACGTACCTGTGCAGCAGCCATGCTCCGACAGGCCACGGAGAAAGGCTGCTGCTGCGAGCGCAGCGTGCGGCCTGCACACACGTGGGCCTGTGCAGCGGGAGCCAACAAGAGGGGCTGTAATGCCAGCACGGCCAGGGTTTGGTACCGCATTTACTGACACGCAAAGCCACTGTGCAGTGGCTTAAAGGCCTTGAAGGTCATGATCCTACAAGCAGGAATGCATCTGTTCTCCAGTTTAATCCAGAAACACTGGACTGTCCTTGAGCACCTCATGAGGGAGAGTCAAGGCTGGTGGATGGCAAAGATGCCCCCGGCACCCATTTGGATCACATTTACTGCAAATGGATTGTCTCCAGACAGACTGCCAGTGTTTGTGTTTTCCATGCTCAGAGATGGAGTTCCCTGCTTCTTTTTCTCAAAAGCTGCAGACCCTCAATACGCTTGCTGCCTCTGGGCCCAGCGCCATAAAGTTTGCTGCAGTGAACAAGCCTTATTCACCAACATTCTCATGTCATGAGAAAAAGCTTTTATGGAATCATGTTTTGTAAGCACTAGTGAAAAGCTAAGCTAGATAGCATTGAGATAAGACAGTGATGAATACATGATAAACAGGTTTTCATACTTATGGCCAGACACTAACACCCACAAATGGCCATGCGCACCGAGTAACAGACTCACACAGAGGTCAGCTTCTGAAGACCTACTGATAATAAAATTGTTCTTTTCGGTGCATTAAACTGGAATGGGGCTCTGGGAATTAGCAACATTGAGGTAATAGTGATGAATTAAAAATGCTCACCAAACAAGAAATTGAGGAAGTCTTTAGAGCGGTCTTGCGATGAACTTGATAAATCTTTCCACGGTTTTTAATTCTGAGTATTAGTTATTTCGTAACCAACAGTGCTCACTTAGCAGCTGCTGCAGGCTGCTGAACAGACCATAACAGCAACGTGCAGCCTTTGCCATGGGCTGGGATCATGAAACTACGTCTGGATCATTTGTCATCCCGAATCTGCTTATGCTGTTGTCATTTTATAACTGCAGATCTCGAGACGATTAACAGCACTGGATATTCGTCAACCTCGTTTGGAAAGTGGAGTAACTGTGATGTAATGAGATGAAGAAACTCGCTCAATATCACTGAGTGATTAGCGTCCAAGGATTAGAACACGTTTCCTTATTCCTGGTGCCGTTCGTAATCCACCTTGCAGGAATGCCGAACCCCTCCTTAGTACCAGTCCCACGTTCCAGCTGGCTTGGTATCGGAGGACTGGGCGTTAAATCTTCCTCACTTCAGGGCTGGTTCTAAGAAAGGCTCTTACAGCCTTGTACCCACCAAAGATTTGATTACCCACCTCAAATTAATTACCCATAACCAGATGAATCCAGGGGGCTGCAGCAAGAGCATCTCAACATCCTCCAACTCTGCATGGTAAAAAAAATGGTGGAAACGTAGAAAACTGCAGCAATTGATATGTAAATCCAATCCTCATGGATATCCACTGGGTACATCTCAGGTCCTATGTGCTATTGGGGGTCAGTTTGTACAGTCAGACTGTACAGGTTCCCCTACCACTTCCGTGGGGTAGTGCAGCTGTGCAGATAGGCACCAGCACAGTTAAGAACAAGGTTCATTTTGTGTTACAGTTAGTGAATTTGAAAGCACTCTTCACATCAAATTTCTTTTCCTCTGTTGTTTTCTTCTAAGCACCTATGCAATGCACTATTTAAAATGTTTAAGAACTCTGCTAATACTCATGAAATTTATGAAGAAAAACATTTCTGAATTATTTTTAACCATTTGAGTTAACATCCTGGCTAGCTAGATTCCTTACGGACCAGCACCCTGCTGAATGTTACCCAGCTTCTCCCGCTCTGTATTTGTAGATTCCTGAATGGCTTAGGTTCCATATGAACCTAACTCCAAAAGGAAGGCAGAGGGGTTGCCTTGCAGTGGCGGTCCTGCCATCAGCGCTCTGGCACAGAGCCTTTCCTGCTCCAGCTGAGTGGGCTGATGCCAGCCCCCACTGCAGAGAGGCACTGGTCCGGGCTGGAAGGAGAGTCAGCAGGGACTGTGAGGGTGTGGGCTTGCATTGTACTATTTCAGCAAGACGAGGCCGAAAGGGATTGAGTCTAATGATTTACGAAGCGAAAACTGGGTTACAAGGTTCCTATCTACGTGTGGCTGTGTATGAGTCATGGGAGGAAGTAATACACGTGACACATTCTACAGGGCAGGACTTGTCGCTTGGGAGTTCTCGGCACATAATGGGAGTCCCTGTCAGGCTCCTGTTACTGACTCCATGTCCCACGGCTTGCCTTGGGAACACTGGTCGAAGGAACACCCTAGATCATACTGTTTCCAGGTACACTGCTGTGACCTAACTGCACAACCTTATGTAAAATCTCTAGCAGTCTGCTAGAGGAGAGAAGACCTTGGCTTGCTGTCCTCAGGGTGCTGTGCTTGTGAGCTCTGATGGCCGAGCACTAGGCCACTGGCTCTGGGAAGCCACTGCAGCTCCATGGAAGTCAGTCAGCAGCACTGACCACACGTGAAGAATCTTACCCTGAGAACCCAGCAAACGTCCTCCAGCTGCCACACTGCAAAGTGGGAAGCAGCAATGAGAAAGCAAATGCTGGTGGGAAAGACAGGACCAGAAAATGCAGGAGGGAACTGAGAGCATTGCCCTTTTCCTTGCACAACTTCTCCTCCAGCTTTCCAAGTTTCTGCTCTGCATCACCTCATTATATGCAGAACCTTGTTTCCTTGCTTGTCTGAGAACACCAAAAGAAGTACAGACTCACAAATCCCGTGGTAATTTAACACTCAGAATCATTCCCCCCACCCCCACCCCCCCATATCTGATGTGGTGTTTAGTGCATCTGCAAAAATTCAGATGCAGAAACAACAGACTGTGCAATGTGTATTATACATCCCACAGCTACAGACTGCAATATTTGAATATGTCACCATTCTTGAAAAGAGTAATTTAAAATCAATTATGTCTATATTGTCATGCTAATTTGAACAGCATGCCTGCATGCACATTTTAACTTAAAAAAAAAATCTGAACCCATTTCTGCTACTTGTGGATACGTTGATATCCCTTAACCTTCAGATTCTTTCAGAGCTCACCACCAACTTTCCCATGTGCTACATCTATCATACTATGTATTTACTTACCATTATAAAAGCCTTTTACCACAGGAGTAAATGCTGAAATATTTACACAGGTTCACTTTGATATTAGCCTACGTAGAACAAAAACACATTTGCACTGCGCTGCTGCTCTGTGTTTCAGCTTCATACTTTCACCATCATCCCTGTGTCCTCCAGTTTGCTCTGACCTCTGTGTACTCCTAAAGACCTTGATGATATGATAACCTTTGAACTGGAGCAGCCCATGACTGGACAGAGTCACCGCTGTTATCACCCTGGGAAGAAACTCTGATTCACTGAAGCACAATCCAGCCACCAGAACAAAACTTACGCCCTGTGAGTGTTTCGCTGAAGGGAACTGCTCGCCACAGCCATCCCCGGCCAGGGCAGGGGAGAGCTGAGCGTGCTGCTGTCTCCCTGCCGCTGCTGGCAAGGAGAGCCATGCTGGGAGAGCACAGGGACCACCTATGCTCCGACAGCAACCTTTTCCCGTAGCCTACATCCTCCTCGTCAAAGGCCTCCCTTTATAGTTCACATCTTGTGCTCGGCTTGCCTGGCATTGGCTGCCACACGCCAGCACCCAACTAGCCCCTGCAAACAGCGTGGACTCTGGGTGCAGGCCATGCAACGTGCAGGCAACTGTTCCCATCAAGATGCCTGGGATCTGGAGGACGCTGCAGTGTGCTGCTTGACCCCCTGCACAGCATTGTGCAACCTGCCATTCTGTCACAGAGAACGATATTGATTCCACTTATCATCTCTGCCCTTTGTTATTGGCACCAGATGAGAAGGGAAGAAAACCCCAACAAGCCAGCTCCAAGATAATTAGATGGAGAAATGTCCTAAAACTTTAAAAAACCCAGGGATCTTTGATCCAGACAGTGCTGATTCATAGCAAGCAATTTAATCTTCTGAGTGCCTCTCTCTCAGAAGAGAGACACTGAATGGCTCTTATTTGGCCACCACGATGCCAACTGAAGGTGCTAAGGCTGAAGGATACGGGATTCTGGAAAGAACGTTTCCCCTTCCCTCAACTGATCTTCTCTTTGTATGACTATGCCATCTAAAAATTATCTATGACTTAATGCTGAAAAAAAGCCAAGAACTCCTGTGCTGGAGAAACCACGGTGGAACTGCTGAATTAGTCACAGGGTGCACTGCTGTGTGCTGCTGGAGTGAGTTATTCGCAGGCAGTTATCAGCCAGTACAAACAAACACTATTGTCCAGGGAGGGAAATCTGCATCACTCATGGCATTCAATAATCAAATCCTGTCTGCTGACTACTTAAGTGAGGCAGATTTGTTTGGGGTTTTTTTTCCATTTTCAGACACTATATAAAAACTGACAAAGAAAACAAATAAAAGCTACAGGTCAGATTTGTGCTGACCTAGAATAGGGTTATTCAAATGGCAGAGTATCTCCAAAAGCATTTTAGAGCCAATCCCCAGGGAACCACGCTTACATGAAGCATGAATGAAATCGGTATCACCTCTAAAAGGGGAAGGGAGGAAATGTGGAAAAGCAGAGGTGAGGAGACAAGAGATTGACTAATTCAGAGAGACACAGCCCCTGCATTCCTCCTGGTAGCAGACCTTACTCAAACGTGCTAACTGCTTCCTGATGCCTATTTTCAAACTGGATTTTAATGGGAATCCTGCTTGAAGGAGGATTTCAAGCTGGATTCCTGCATTTCGTGTGTGCCCACTAACATTGATTCCTGCCACCCAACTTGGCAGGTTTTTAGTAGAGAGCAACACAACTTCAAGACTTAAATCCACATGATATTTACATGGCTCAGTAAATTTATCCACAAATAAGGAAGTCACTGTGTTGCTTCTAATTCCATCAGTACTAAATGGCCATGTAAGAAACTGCCTTTTGATGTCATAGAGCTACTTTTCTTTTTTGGTAGTATCAATAAATAGGTTTGTTTTTCCTACCTGAAATATGTTTGTTTATTTTTTATGGCTTTGTATGTCATGCCACAGAAAAACAGCAACTCCCTCTCTGGAAAAGGAAGGACAGCAATCAATTTTCTCATGCATCAGTACGAAATTGTTACTAATGAAACAGCCTAGCCCTTAACTTTGTTTACTAAGGAAAAATATGCTCAGTGACGAAGACTTGACAAGCTAGAAACCATATTTTGTTTTCCATGTTCTCAGCACATCACTGTTTGCTTTTTGCAACCATTAATGTAAGGTAAATTCTGCTCATATAAATAGCATAGAGATGTAACATCTGTACCTGAGACTCACTGCATGATTAAGGAAAACCTTGTTAAGCAGAAGTGGAAACAACAGTTACTTGTTAAACTAGAAGAGAATGCCTGCCTTTTTGCACCAGAGGAACATGGGCTGACCTTAACAAGCCCTGAAGGTGAAGCCAAGGTTTTCTCCCTGGGATTACTTCATGAGTGGGGAACAAGTATTTCTTTGGGACAAATGTTTCCCCAGGTCTCTCCAATACTGTCCTTGCTGATGACCACAGCGACCCTTCTTTCTGTAAGAGGGAATCACTAAGTCCCCATGGAGACCACAGCTCCTCTTCTTGGGCAGCACTCTCTGTCAATGGCCTCTGATGATTTTCAGATGCCTGATAACAGAATAAAAATCCCTGAACTTGCAACAGTTACAAGCTAATTCCTATTCATATGGAATGAGTTACTTATAGTGCAGTTGAGAGGAAAACTCTTAGTGTATCACTGCTTTTGCAAAGTGTTACTGATGATTTTCCACACTATTTACCAGCTTCAGGACAATTCCACTGATCAAAGTCGTAACACAGCACCTGTTAGAGCTGGCCATCAAATATGTGATTACTATGGAAGTCCTAGGAATGTTTTGGGTTTTTTTCTAACATTGTATTTTCCAGTTTGTACCACTTCCACCACTCTACTCTGCCAAGCTCCAGAATACTCGTTTCCCCAAATGTTCCATTTCCTCATTTTTCTTGGCCTCTCAAGACAGAACTCTGAGAGTATTTCAAACCTGCACACACAGATACACACTGAGATCACTTCTTCAGCCTTGATGATGAAGGACAACAAACTGTGCCTGATCTTTCAATCAAGTTTATAGTGGAAGTGTTCCATTGTAAAATAAATTACAAAACAAAATTTAGATCATCATCAGCAGTTATTGTCTACTTTTAACATGACAATTTTTGCAGTATCTCCATTTCACTGACAATTCTCAACCGTGGATCTCAGTGGATTCCAGTGGAACTACTTCTGTGAATTTTAGATCAAAAGTAACAGCAGAAAAACTGAGACGTTATGTGAACAGAATTTAGGTTTATATTTGCCACAGTGTTTTAGTGTCTGGCAGCAGTGTTTCAGGAGCTACAGAATCCCGGGCTTTCATAGTACCTGTAGAGTCTGAAAAGCAGGAATTAGCCAGAGAAGTGTCACAGAGGCGTTATGTTTTGTATGCAGCTTCCATCTGGAGCCAGAGAATCCATCAATCCACTATGCACTACCAAAAATAGAAGAAGAAATAAGTGTTCTTGTAGAAAAGTCACAGCTATTGTGGAATGCAGGTTCTGTGTAGCTCAGGGACACGTTTTGGTTGAGCAGTGCCCCACCACAGGATATGGTAGCAACAGACCTGTCAAAAATTACTCAGAACTGAAAGATGTGGAAGTTCACACACACCTTTATTTATCTAGCTCAATCTTTGCTCCTGAATGCAGCTTAACCAGTAAAAAGGGGAAGAAAAGGCGTCGTGCTTGTTGAAGGGAGACATGAGGGGCTGAGGTCCAGCTCTGAAACTGAGCCTCTCACATACCCAGCTTGTTACAGAGCACAGGCACCCCTGCTCCAAACCATCAGGGCTCCCTCACAGCTCCACATAAATATGCCATCTAAATATTATTATTACACAGTTGCAATTGCTTTAATGTCTGTAACTGCTTTCTCAGCTTAAAAATAGACCCTCTTTTACCCCACAGTTCCTCTTACTCTTATGCTACAAATGTTACACGGGAATAGGAACTCGGTCCTGCAAAGTCTCTGACTTGTCTGAAACTTGCACAGTTCCTTTGTGCTCAGAGAACACCCAGTGTTAGTGAAATTAAAAAAAGCCCTGCCATTATCCATGCTTTTAGCACTCTGAGATAATTGATGTATCTGGTAAAAACCTGCGTAAGTGTTTATACCCAAAGTGATTGCTTACTGTTCAAAGGAGAATTATTCCAAGATGAGCAACCTGGACTGCAGGAAATCTGGCAAAGAACCATTGAAACAGAATACACTTGTGCCAAACAGAAAGATTTAAGATGCACAAAGTTTATTGATGTGATTGACTATTGATACTAACCCACTATCCACATTGATCTTTGCTCAGTATGAGAGGACATGCTGCTGCACACCAGGTAAGGTATCTGAAACCATTCACGCTGCTCTTCTAAGGAGGGTAAATGAAACCTGATCTGCACTCTGCTTCAACTAAGACTGGAATGCTGAAAATGCTGTAATCTGTTTATACATCAAATTGAAGAAATTCAGTGTTTCTTTAAACTTCATTGCATTACAGTGTATTAACTAAATATTGACAGTTTACAAATTGTTTCATGTTCAAACTGAGAAAGACAATACAGATCAACCTGACTTATTTACCCTAAAGCCAGGTTTTATTTCCTGGCTTTTAAGCTATGGCCTAAGCCCAGGTCTGCTCTGTGCCCTCCCTGGAAGCCTTGTTCCTGCAGCACTAACTCATCCCTATAGCCACCACTCAGTAGCTGCCTTATAATGACTCCAAAATGCATTTTTTTCAGCACCAAGACTGTACTGCGATCCCAAACTGGGCTCACAGCTCAAATGTGACATCTACTTTCTGCCTCTAAACTACAAATGACTCAAAAATACAGCAGAGAGCAAGGTTGAGAACAGCTACACAAGTGAGAACAGCCCAATGAACAAAGGGAAGCCACGCAGGGGCTACACAGCCCAGCTGGAAGTGGCAGTAACCAGCCTGGTGACAGCCAGCCTCAGAGTCCCCTGGTGAAACAGCCCTCTGCAGCCACTGCCCATCTAATGCTGGGATCCCCCAAGTTACTTGCACAGTTCTGTAGGTGTGCACAACGGACTTCAACACGTTCTGCTGGACAGAGAAGTCCTGCCCTGGACTGCTCCCAGCCCAGCACCCCGGAGCAGCACCAGGCAGTATGGAGAAGGTCAAGGTAGGCATTGTGAGGCTGAGTGTGCTACGCCAAAGACCTGTCTGTTGATCCAAACTAGTGTTCACCCTCGGGTTTAACACATCTCTGTGGAGTCAAACACAGCTCCTGCTGACATTTACTGCCTTGGAAGGCCTCTTGGTTGGGCTCACAACAACCAATGAGATGCTGTAACCTCTGTTCATTCCTGTTTGCACCTCACACGTGTTTCCATGTGTGTAACACTTTCCATCTGCTGTTGGTCATTAATTTTTTTCATTAGTTGTTCACTGTAGTGCCTGTTGTTTTCCATGTGAAAGACAATGAACACTACAAAGACCAAAAAAAAGAAAAAGGCAACTTTGTTAGGGTCAGGAAGGAGGAAATTTCCATGCTTTTTGTCACGTGAGACTTTAAAAAGAGCCTAAAGCTAAATACTGCAGCTACTACTCCCTGGTTCTCTTGCTAGTTAGAGGCCTTTATAAATGCAAAAATCCTACTTAGACATTCAAGTAACTCATTTGCCCTTTTCTATGCCCTTCTTCCCTCCAGCAGTCTATAACCTAGAATTTATCTTCTGAGACTTGAAGGCAGTCTCTTTCAGCTCGAAATTCAAAGGCCCTTGAAACTCAAACTACCACTGCATCTCAGTTTGAGATCATCTGTGGGAATCAAGATTAATTTGAAAAACAAGAATTTGGACAAACGTCTGACTGTCTAGCACCACTAGTTTAATAACATGGAAAAAACCCCAAAAACTCGCCTGGACGTGTTCTTGTGTGACCTAATCTGGGTGATCCTGCTCTGGCAGGGGGGTTGGACTGGATGATCTTTTGAGGTCCCTGCCAACCCCCATCATCTTGTGAAAACGCAGGGTTTACACTGTAGGAAAGGAATTTCTGCTATTACTGTTTATTTTAAAAGTTCAGGTGTTAACTTGGATCTTGGTACAAGAGGCATCTGAAAGGGAGTGCACTCTTAAAATACCGAGATGGCCAACGGACATCAAACTTCAATTTTCAGTAACTCCTAAATTTCTGTCCAAATCTGAGAGAATCGAGTGATAAATGAATTGCTTTTCACTTGTCCATTACTGTGCCAGTATGTCACTATTTCTAGGACAGCATTGCATAGTCTGACCAAAATGCAGGCAGGCACTCAAGACTCCTCTCTGTCTGCAGGCAAAGCAGAAGGGGGAAAAAAAAATGGAAAAAAATAAAAGAGGCACAAAGAAAGTCAACTGACTTGTACAAGGCTGTGCTGCAGATGGTATTTACCATCCCAGGTGTAAGAGTGAAGTTAAAAACCTAATCCTCTGGACTTTTGCTACTGACTTCCACACAAACCGTTTCAGTCTGGGCTCCCAGGTAAGTGCCCTATCTGTTAGATCACACTGTTTCCCCAGGCTAGTTTTTAATCTTCAACAACAATCACCTAATGTTATTAGAGGCTAAGAAATCTGAACCCATGACCTCTAGATACCAATAAATAGTCCAAGCCCGGCTTTCCTGGGAAAAAAAAAAGAAAAGAAAGAAAGAAATGTCAGTGTTACCATGAGGGATTTTCCAAATGTAAAATTTACACAGGCAGCTATGAACATCTTTAAGCACAAACATCTCTGGATGAGTGCGCCTGTGTGAACTGCCCTCGTGCTGCAGGGGTTTTGATGTCGGGTTTTTATCTGGATGCTGTACAGGTTTAAGCAGAGGCCAGCAGGCAGGACCACCTTTGGCCCATTTAAAATCACACAAACAAGCAGAACGTTTCAGTACCGTTTGCAAGGGGTACAGGCAGGTGGTCAGTGTTTAGGTCTTCATAGCTTACACACTGCAGGAGCCTCTGTTTTGGTCTTCTGTCATCTATGACAGCATTTCTGCTCCCTCAGTCCCTGAGGCTGAGGTTTTGAGAGAGACACAGGTCTTTTGCCTGAGCAGTGTGATCTTAACTGCCAAAATGTGTCGTTCCCCCCACAGTCCCTGAAGAGCGGAACCAGGGGGGCGGGAAGCCCCTCACAGCTCCCACTGCTCCTGGGTCTGTATCTTGGTGAAATGCACAGAGTCACAGAGTGCTTTGGTTGGAAGAGACCTCGATGGTCCATCATCATCCTCTTCCAAGCCTGCTCCCCCCCGTAGGCAGGGACGTACAGAGGGAGTGTGGAAGAATCCCACACAGCACTCTGTCACGGTGTGGGAGCCCCGACAAGGAGCTTGCTGCCCACCCAGCTGCCCTTGTCTGATGGTGAAGTAAGTCTCACAGAGGCACAGACACCAGGAGCCCCACACAGCCAGCACAGACACTCACACAGGCACCGTGTGGCAATTTCTTTTCACTCACTCTGGCAGATGTTTTTCTGGAAGGCAAAAAAGGAACACAGAGATGGCTGACACTTATTAAAAATATGGTATGTTTGTGCCCAAGATACTAGAATATTGTCCAGCACTAACTCAACCTCGTGACAATATTATCAGTGCAGTGCTGCCAAGGCCATTGTGTGGGTTACTCGCGTGTATCTTGGCTGGCCTGGCCATGGGCTGCAGCGATTTTTATACCTGACTCCTCAGAAACCTTTCTGGTTCACTAGCCAATCAGTTGATCTTGTTCATTCTTGTTCCTCAACCTTTCCCTATTTCACCTTTTCTTAATTTCCCTTTCTCCTTTGCTAGACCACACTGAATGTCAGCCAAATAGCCCGTTCCTCATTCCATTTCAGGTTACACTAAAATACTCTTACACACGCAGTTGATGAAGGGAGGGTTTAGCCACTGCTCCAATCTGGGATTTAGAATTTTATCATTTCAAATGTTAACTTATCCTGAGCAACAACAGCAACAGACTGGTGGATTGTTGGTAGCTGTGCACTGTCACTGGTACTTGGTTCAGTGTTGCTCCTACAACCGGCGGTTCAATGTCAAAAGAAAGCCTTACCCTCCCTGTCATGGGTCTGTGCACCCGCGTGGTGGGAGAAGAACGTAACCCACCTATGAGGAATCTGCTGCTTCCTGCAGCCATCCTAAAAGATCTCTTACAGGGTACATCTAGCAGACCAGCTTTTCCTCTGTTTCCAAGGCTCCCTGGTATGTTTATAAAATACCACTGCCCCGTGGAGACTCTTGATTTCATATGTTACTGGGATGAAACACCACGCACAAGTGCAATAGTCGATCAATAAGAATCTTCACAACTACCTTACATGGTTGTATGTTTAAAACGTACTATTTTAAAGCAAGGAAAACATTAAATATTACAATTTGGGGAAGACTGTGCCACCTTTGCTCAAGATAAAGAGTCCTCCACAGACCACCTTGTTGATGGTGACTGAAAAGGGATGGTTGGACTGGCTCACTCTTATGTTCTGGCATCCTGCATCTCTCCACCAATATGCCTATTATTTGTCTGTGCAGGGCCAGTGATTATTATATGTATTCCTATACAGACCGGTTTTATCATATGTTCTCCTGAACGTACTGGATTGACATATCCAGATGCTTTCCATCTGAAAAAGAAATTTAAACCCCCCGTATGCAGAAGCCCCCTCCTTGCTGCCTCCTGCAGCTAGCTATTCCTTGCCCTGGTGACATTCTCTCCAAAGATTACCATCATCATTTCCAGAAGAGCTGCACCACACACAGTCCCAGCTGCTTGCCTCCCTGCAGCCTTCACAGAGACCCGAGGAGCCCCACAGGGCTGTCGAATACACCGCACTGCAATGCGCCTTCGGCCGCACGGCTCTCCCTCGGCCATTCCATCGGCCAGTGCTGTGACTAAACTGCAAAGCTCCCACACACATCCACATGCCACCTGCTGAAAGGAAGCTGGGCCAAAGCAGCACCGCCCTCTCTGCTCAAACACCGAGTTCCATTCTTTCATCACATTATATTGGTTGACTTACAGAACAAGGAGTATTAGTTCCTGGGCTAATGGCAGGTCTGAGGTCTAACGCCTCATGCCCCATGCCAAAAACACACTTTCTCACGGACACAAGACATTTCTTAGGCTGAAATACAAAGTTTTTAACACTGCAATTTGGTATGAAGATTATTGGTATTACTCACTTTTAGAGATCCTGTGCTCTGCACACTGCATTTCCTTTTTAACACCTGCATGCTTGCAATCACACCGGGAAGAGAATCGTCTTTGTTCCCTCTTCAAAGTCAGGGCTGGACAGAAAACATGAATTCTAAGATTGAGGATTCGATCTGAAGACTGGGAGATGGCAGTAGAGAGAAGACAGAGAATACGTTTCAACCTCCAGCAGGTACCTGATAGAAACTGCTCCAGAAAGTGTTGCCTGACAGAGCTCATGCTGTATGAGGAGCAAAAACGCCTGTATACCAGAAGGAAATCCAAGAGTCGGAAACGGAGTTCAGATGGGAATTCTCAATCATTAAGGAGGAAAAAGGATGCTGCACAGACAGTTCATCCTCTCCTGCAATATGCAGAAAGAAGAAACTAGAAGGCAGACTTTGAAGAATATAAGGACAGGAAATAGTAAGGGATGAGCTAGCACAAAGAGAAACAGAATTGAAAATAAGGTTCACACTAGTGTAAGAAGGACACAAAGTGCCAAGGAAGACAAGAAGAAAGGCCAGTCCTGACACCCAGGATGCACACAGACAGAGAACCTGAGGATTTACACACATCAGGAGGATTCACAAGACATCAGAGAACTGAACGCTTTACTGAAAGCAGAACAAACAGGATATAGCCTGAGGTTCGGGGCTCCAAAGTGACTACCCAGTGTCTATGGCAACAGATGAAGGGACAGGCCTCTGCTTAGAGGATACCCAGAAAACCTGGGGTTTGTTACTTGGCAGGAGGTAAACGGTGGGACACTCACTGCCCTGAGGTGAATGGAGAAAACCCCACCAGTTATCTTCCACATTTGGTCAAACAACACTGCCAGATTCTCACCCAATTACACCAGAGCATCACTGCTGGGCTGGTGGAAAGGATGGCAATGCTCAAATGGAGGCTTGGGTGATCAGCAGAATTCTTTCCTCCATGGGAAGAAATGAGGAGCCGTGACACGGTATCAAAGAGAGAAGATCTCAGGGTAGAGGCTCTGAGCATTTGAAGTATCTGATTAAGCCACTGACACGATGACCAGACACTAGCACAGACACCTCTTCCAGGAGTTTTCTGGGGCTAGTGCAGTTGGTAACTTCAAATTAAAGTGGGGGAAGTGAAGTGGAAAGGCGTTTGCCAAAGCCTGGTGCCATGGGCATGCCTGGCTTCCATGGATACATTCACCAAGGCGGTTCCTGCCAGACGAACCTAAACCCCTTTTCTAACACAAACGAGTGCTTACATTGCTCATGCAGCAGGTTTAATCTCTGCTGAAGCTAGAGGACTATTCGGTATGGCATCACATTGGAAAATATCACTGAAAACAAACACAGAAGAGGTGGATTAACACGCAGAGCTGCACAATCAGCCGGGACTTGGCTGAAGCGCCGCATCCGCGGGAGCTGCGGGAGGGAAGCTGCTGTGGGCACCCCGTGTTACAGAGCTGTCTCCAGAGCGCTTCGCGGCCTTACAGAGGGGACGGGCTGGGGGTACAGGTGTGCAAGGTGTGGCTGTTCCCACCGGGACCGGTGTGTGGTACAGGAACAGCCGCACGGACCGGGGCTGGGAGATCCGAACCGCGGTACCAGGGCTGGCTTAGGTGCCGCACGGGGGGTGTGAGGGGCACCTGGGCAGGCTCCCGGGGCCGGGAGACAACAGCCACAGCCCCCAAGGCCATCGGCAAGGGGCGCCCGGCGAGAGGCCGCGCGGTGAGGCGGCCGCCCAGGCGGCCCCAGCACGGCCCGAGCCTGCGGGGAGGGCGACCCGCCGCTGCGGGCAGTGCCCGGGAACCGGCCGCGCTCAAGGCCAGACCCCGGCTCGGAGCGGCGGCGGGCTGGAAAAGGCGTTAACGGCGGCACCGCCCGGCAGGAGGGGCGAGCGGCCCGAGCGGCCCCAGCGGCCCCGCTCCCCGCCAGCCCGGCCCGGCCCAGCCCGCTCCCCGCGCGCGGAGAGCCACCGCCACCCGCTACGCACGGCGACGCATGCGCCAACCGCCGCCGCCTCGGACCCCACGCGCCCGGGAGGGACCAAAGCAGGCGCGGAGGCGGGGGGGGGACGGCGAGGGGCGGTGGCACATTCCAAACGGCCAGCGCACGGTTCCGCCCCCCCCGCAGCGTCATTACGCCGGAGCGCGAGGGGGCGTGGCGCGCGGCCTTTCCCAGGGTGCAGCGGCGGAGAAGTTGAGCCCCATCTTGGGCGAGGGGAGCCGCGCTCCGAGCCCGCGCTCCCGGGGCCGGCGTAGGGCAGCGGGGCCGCCCGCGCCCGGGCCGCGTCGCCTCTTCCTCCTCCTGCTCCTCACCGGCCCCCTGCCCCGCGGCGGGGGGGGGTCGCCCGCGGGGTTCGCCCGCGGGCTGGTTCCGAGCGGGATGCGCCTGGCGCTGGTCTCCAGGTAGAGCGCGGAGACAGGGCGGGGGGGCGGCGGGGGGGGACGGGGCCGCCTGGGCCTCGCCCGGCCGCCGCGGGGCCCCTCGCGTGGGGCGGGCCGCGGGCCCGCTGCTGCGGCCGCTGCGCCCGCCCGGGGCCCGCGCCGCGCCCGGCAGGAAACCGCGGAGCCTTCGGCCGGCCCCGCCGCGCTCGGAGCCGGGGCCGCGGCGGGGAGGAGGAGGAGGAGGAGGAGGAGGAGGGGGAGGCCCGCGTCCCGGCCGCCGGAGGAGGGCTGCGGACGGGGAGGAAGAGGAGGAGCCCCGCCGCCCCCCGCGCGGCCCGCCCGCCGCAGGAAGCAGCCGGAGGATGTGCGGTAGCGCCGGGGGCCCGGCCGGCACGCCGTGACAGCCCGCCCCGGCACAGCGCTCGGCTCGGCTGGCGGAGCCCCTCCCCGCGGAGGAAACATGTCCAAGATGCCGGCCAAGAAGAAGAGCTGCTTCCAGATCACCAGCGTGACCACGGCGCAGGTGGCCAGCAGCATCACCGAGGACACCGAGAGCCTGGACGACCCGGACGAGTCCCGCACCGAGGACGTGTCTTCTGAAATCTTTGATGTTTCCCGAGCCACCGACTATGGCCCCGAGGATGTCTGTGAGCGGAGCTCCTCCGAAGAGACTCTCAACAACGTGGGCGACGCCGAAACTCCCGGCAGCGTCTCTCCCAACCTGCTTTTGGATGGGCAGCTGGCTGTGGCTGCTGGTGGGGTGGCTGTGGCTGTGCCAGCTGTGGCCCCCAATGGGGGGGCTGTGCCCAAGAGCTCCGCTGCGCCCCTGCCAGCTGCTGCCCCTGGCACTGCCGTGGCCGGAGGCGGCAGTGCTCAGACCGCCTTGCCCTCCACGGGGCCGCCTGCGTCCGCTGCTCCTGGGATGATGTCTCAGACGGTGGCCGCTGCGTGCAGCTCGCGCTTCAGGGTGATCAAGCTGGACCATGGTACAGGGGAGCCCTACAGGCGGGGACGATGGACGTGTATGGAGTATTATGACCGGGACTCAGATGGTGGTGGTGTCTTGGGCAGGACTGGAGATTGCATTCGGCACAGCAGCACCTTTGAGCAGACAGCTCAAGAGAGGGACAGCGGCCTTGGGGCCACGGGAGGTTCTGTCGTGGTCTCGGCTGTGCCAGCGTCGGCCCATGGCCCCGATTCTATAGCTGACAGTTCCCTGACTGCTGTGTCACAGATGCTTCAGACAGAGAAAATGAGCCAGTCCTCTCTACAGCAACCTAATTTTGTCATTGGGCAACAACAGCAGCCGCAACAACCCATAGGTGGGGCCGTGCCTCAAAGTACTGCTCAACCTATGTTTTCTGGGGCTTCAGGAGCAAATCAGCAAATGATGGTGCCACAGCAATCGCAGCCACAGGTAAATACGCCGGGTGTTGCGCAGGCTGGACCCAACGGGAAAGGCATGGCACCTCCTAATGTGACAGTAGGGCAGCCAGGCATTCCTGTGGCACAGCAGCAGGTGCAGCAGGCAAGCATACCAGTGACTCAGCCTCAACAATTTGCTTATTCTCAGTCCCAGATTCCACCGGTGCATCTACTGCCGACGCAACCTTCTGGGCAGACCGAATACATGCAGCACATGACAATTATGCAGTCTCAAGGAGGTCTTCAACAGGCTACTGCAGGCACTGCTCCAAGTACTGTGGCTTCCAGCCTTCCAGTGGGGCAGGTGACTGCCCAAAACCCCTCGCCTGTGGGAGCACCGGTGATGGGGGTCTCGGCACAGCCCGGCGAAGCGGTCGGACAGGGATCAGGATTAATGCAGGGTGGCCAGGCACAAGCCAGTCAGACTGCCGTTCCGCAACCGGGAGGTGTGGTGCAGCAAGGCATCGGGCATGCAGGGGTTGTGCAACAGAAATCTGTGACTCAGCATCAAATGGGTGGAAGCAGTCAAGTGTCCGGAATGCCCGGTGGTCCCCACGCCGTGGTCTCTGGAGTTCAGAGCGTGCCTGCGGTTGTGCCCGGTGCAAGTGTGCCTAGTGTGTCTACCACCACTTCTGTTACTATGCCAAATGTCCCTGTTACGCCGGTCCAGTCGCAGCTGAGTAGCCACACTTCTGTCAGCAGAAGCACCGGCGTTGTCCAGCCGCAGCACGTCGGACACTCGTTAATGCAAGGCACACCTAGTGCACCTGCAAGCCTGCCACAGTCAAGCCTCGGGCAGTTTCAGACTCAAGCTCAATCCTTAGTAGGCCAGATCGACGATACTAGAAGAAAATCGGAACCCCTACCTCAGCCACCTCTTTCTCTTATAGCTGAAAATAAACCTCTTGTGAAGCCTCCCATTCCAGACACTCTAGCAAATCCTCTTCAGTTACCTGCAAGTACTCCTATGAACAGTCTTGCCAGCTCTGTGTTTGGCATATCTATTCCTGTTGATGGTGATGAAGACAGGTATGAATTATTTTATAACACCATAAAAATACCTTTTCTCAAGGGGGGGGTAAAAACCCCTCCAACTTTCAAGTTACTATCAAGTGGGTTTTGCAAGCTCATATTTTCAGGAAGTTGTGCTGAAATTTACCTGGGCTGCTTATTTACTTACTTATTTTAGAGTACAAAGCACAGCATTTAGGCAAGTAGTGAACTGTACTTCTCGGGCTGTGAGCATGATTGCTTTTATCTCAAAGCAGGGCAGAAAGTAGCATGAAAGCTGCTTAATGCACAAATAACGTGGCCTCTTCCCAGTCAAAGACTGGAAGCTGTCCTCATGGCTGGGTGTAGGAGGAGGTCCCTTCTCCCCTTTCCCCTGAATGCATCTTAAAGCAGGGGAGTGATGGCCAGGTTGACTGGTGTTTATCAGCACTGCTGTAGTGCAGCATTGTTAAACACAGAGTGTAGTGCTGTCTTAGGGCCGTGGGCTGAGATTAAAGACTTGTAACACAGACTCTTGATTTTCATCCTGCTGTTGAATTTGCCCTTTACAGTACTGGTAAGGAAAGTACTTGCATCTGGATATGGTTTTGTGTATGTGAACATAGAGAAAGCTCTACAGATAATGGTCTTTTGCACTGAATCACTTAAGCAAAGGTGTAGGCACAGTGCAAAGTACAGCCTTGCAGCGAGTTTACTGGAAGGTAACTTGGATCTACTGGTTGTAACAAAGGTGTGTGGTAGGAGCGGACTCCTCAAAGGACCCAGGAGAGGCAGAATGATGTGACTTACACCCATAGACTTCTCAAACTACTCTGGAGGGTAGTGTGGTGGTTAAACCGCTCTTAATGGAGTTCTTTGAGAGACAGCTTCCAGGGAAAGCAGTCTTTGAGCACTGAATTAATGTCATGAACCTTTAGGAAGGGCATTACTGCAGTTTGGAGGAGTAAAGTGCACATAGGTTCTGTGTATTGGCATGTTTATAAAAAGCCAAGAGTGCCACCAGTGTGGGAAGGTCTGATGTGCTGTGTTACCCTGTGAGCCTTCCCTTGCTGAGGAGACTGGGAGGTGTCCCAGCCAGCCTGGCACGGGGTCCCATCAGGAAAGGTGTATGGACTTAGGGTGTTGTGTGTGGCCAAGGGCACCTCAGAGAGGCACGTTGGTGTTTGGAGCGTTACATCTGCAGTGACACAGGCCTTGTGCTTGCTGGAGCTGTGAGTAAGGCTGTTGAGTCGGGGCAGTAACTCTGCTGATGCCTTTATGCAAGGGAAAGCCTCCTCCTGGGGAGTTGGGCTGGTTCTGATTAGAGTGCTGAAGGGCTTAAAGAAAAAGTTCAACAGTTAAAACTTTCCAGCAGTTGTGCCTACCTTAAGAGGATTGCTGACCCAGCTGACAAACTCTTCTTTGTGCAAATAAGGTTAGATTTCAGGCTGGCAGGGGTTTTTTTCATAGCTCAGTGTATTATCAGAAGATGATTTGTCTTGTGTTTAATCATTCTTATGATTAAGGGCTCAGAAAGGAATGTGTTTTGCATTCGTTTTGCATAGCTTCTAATACTTAATATTTATATAAATCATAATAAGACATGATTATCTGTGACAAATGAATCTCTTGATACAACGATAAGGAAAAAACTTGTCCTACTTACTCCAACACGTAGGCTGCTAACTTTGCACTGCCCACTGGTGGGACAGCTCTGGGTGCTGTTACCCTGAACAGCCATCCTTTGCAGTTATTTCCGTGCCTTTGTCTTTGAACTGGAGCCACTGTGCAGCCTTGCTTCCTGCACTGCTCGTTTCCAGAGAAACTCCTGCAGAAACTTGGCTGGGAGAACTGTGAGTAAGAAACAGGAACGGACTCTACATGCTGAGCGCTCTTTCTTACGTGCCACATCAGGATGGTCAGGAGAGAAACCAGCTTGTGGTTATCTGCAGAGAAATGTGTACTGCTCAGCTGTCTGCTTGTGCTCTGGGTGATAAAAGCCTGCCACTCGCTGAAGCGGCACGCTGAGCAGTGTGCCAGAGTCTCTCCTGGCTCTGAACAGTTTGCTTTAGTCCTGAGACTGACAAGCAAGGGAAGCTTACCTTGGAAAGGAAAGGCCTAGGCTCCCTACGAGGTGGGGGATACAGAGCTAGTAAATGAGTTTATTCTTTGCTCACCTCAGTGTTCTGACTTCAGGCAAAGGAGAAAATAAAAGCCTGGAGCTTGTTACAGCTGTTTTTATTTGCTTTGCTCACTGAGAAGGCTTTACTAGAGAACTGTCTGCTGTTCTGTCTTGCCTTTCCTTTTTCCCCTCTTCCAGCTGCTGAAATTGCACCACTGCTCCTTGGACTTATGCTCAGCTGCTTTATCTGCTGAAGTCCGTGGTGAAAGAGTTAATGAAGACCTTCAAGTGTCATTAACAGGCTGAGGGTTGACACTGATAAAACTAATGGGGCGCAAAGGGAGTTCACACATCGTGAGTCACCTTTTCAGGCTGCCTGCAGGTTCAGGAAGTTAGGCTTGGGTTTGTGTAGAGGTTACTGTGTGATCATAAGCCCTTGAAATTGGTGGAAACCATTTTCTCTTAGTTTTAATGTAATATGCTCAGGGAGGTGGGGTCAGCGTGCTGGGCAGGTATCTGTGTTTCTTCTGACACCTTCAGTTATATTTAAATACTTGTACGTGCCTGGAACTTGTGGAGAGCATTCTCTTGGAGTTGTCTTCTAAAACCCTGCTCCACCAAGGAGTCCTGTCGAGCTCTTGACTATCTAGGGTTGCTCTAGGAGGTCATTCACCATTCTGAATGCTGTTGTGAAGGTGCAGTAGTTAGGATGGGAGCGCTTGGAAACGCAGCAGGTATGAGACAGGGGCCTGGTAAAGCTGCTCAGTTCCCATCTTTCTGAAAAAAGCTCTTTGTATTATTCTTGTCTTATAGTTTGCTATTGAAAATCAAACTGTGTCTAAGCTAGAGATGGAGTTGTGAGGTTCTGTAGGCTGGTATATAGATAGGTAATACAGAACAATGTATCTATAGATTTAGGACAGGCTTCTGTGCAACATGTTGCCCAAAAACCTTGGGCTTGCTGTTCTGATAACCTAGGGTCACCTGGGCAAAGCTGTGGCTTCTTGTATTGACCTGATGCACAATGACTAATCAGTGGAGGAGCCTTCCTGGGCAGGGAGAGGCTGCAGGGTAGGTGGTCCAAACGAATTGACACAGCCCCCCCAAACAAACAGAACCCCACAATAGGGAGAAAGGCCTTTGGCATGTCAGGACCTTCCTTTAAAAAGGGGACACTGGGTTTCGTTCAGTTGATGTGTCTTGACTTGCTAAGCTCTTAAAAAAAGAAGTATGCTTTGTGGAAGTTAGATCTACAAGATAAGTTTTATTTTCCTTTCCTCTCTGAGTGTGGCTGCAAGTAGAGTGAACTGCAACAGCCCTGAGGGGTCGAGGCAGCTGAATTGGGTCTGGCATGTGCAATTACAGGCAGGAGAAGAGCTGGGTAGCTGGGTTTTGGGACAGCCCTGATTCTTCCATAGAAGGGGGGTCAGCTCTCCACTCACCTTTATGCTCGTTCATACACAGGTTGGTAGCTGACAGCATAATATTCCAGCTGGCTTTATTTTAGCTTTTTGGGGAAAAGAAATGTCGCCTCCGTTAAAGAATGTGGCTGAGAAAGCTTGTCCAAACCTCCTACATCTTTGGCAGACTTTTGGGGCAAAATATTCCTAGGCATGCTGGAAGAGGAACAGAGTGTAGATCGCTTTCCAGAGATAGCTGACCAGCTTGAGCTGTGCAGGCTGTATTCCAGAGCACTCATGAATGGCTGCAATTGTGGACTGTCAACTCCAGCAGCTAAACTGTTGAAAACCTGATTGTGGAGATCTCTTCACAGCATGTATCTCCCTGCTCAGCTAAATCGTGTGCTTGCATAGTGCACTGTTGATCAAACTGAGCTCTCCAGACGGCGGTGGCAGTGTAAGGACAAAGGTGGACACGGGCGTTAGTGTGACTGGGGTAAGGCTTTCCTTATGGATTGTCCATGGCACATAGTTTATTGTGGTGCTGAAGAAAAGAGAGCATCCTGCAGGTATTTACCTGTAAGCAGTACTTGAACTGTGCTTTGTGGATCCTGTCCCTTCTCTTTGCTCTTGCACTGGGAGACCCGAGCTCGGGCGCAGCCCTGGCTGGGCTCAGCTCTCTCCCCCAGGATCTTGGTGCCCAGTGTTGGTGTGAGCAGCTGGGAGTGCAGCAGGACAGGCGTGCTCTGGTCACCAGTGCCAGCAGGTCGACGGCCAGATCTGTGGCATTTGAGAACAGTTGAGAGGAGACTTTGAGGTGAACGTTACAGCTGGTGGTATCAAGTGATGGTTAATGCAAACAGAACTCTGGTTGTGTTCAGGTTTTGCTGTGCTTTCTCTAGCAAAAATTACATGGGGTAACTCCAGCACTGCACCAGCTCCTAGGCTGGGAAAACCCATCCTGCTGTGCACTGAGTTACCGTGCTGTTCCCCAGCTTTAGGAGGAAAGGGGAGAGTACTTGAGGGGGATTCACAAGGTGAAGCTGTCCCCTTGGTTTGAAGGACTGCAGTTCCCAGCTCTGATGTGAACCTCTGTACCTCCCGCTCCATGGGCTCAGCTGTTCTGGGGAGCCTTCCCGCTCCCCTGTGGCAGAGCTGGTGTCCATAGGCAGCTACTGAAACCAAAGCGGTCTTGGGTGGTAGAAATGGCATGTGTTTCATGGAAGCCTTTTTAAAAGTCTTATTAAAAGCTGAGTATTCATGTGTTGAGGGTTTTTGAGCAGGCAGGACTCCCAGACTGCTGTCAAACTACCAGAGAGCTGAAGCCTCTCTCGGGCTCTGCACTTTTACGGTGAGTGCTGATAATCTTTTATGACTTCAGGTGGTAGTACAATAAAAGGAGTTGTTCCCTCTTACTGTGCTGGATATTTCAGTATCAGCCTGTTGCACGTTGAGGCTATATATTAATCTTTCGGTTTTAAAGCTGGTGATTAGCAGCTTCTGTTACTCATGGAAAATACAAAGCTTGTTTCTGCTTTCTGTTGGCAAAGATTCCATAAGACATTTCTGAGAGGAGACTCCTGCTGAAGTACAACTGCTTTAGTCCTGGTAGATAAATCTGGATTGTCAGCCACAGGTGTCTGCTTTTATTCCTGTATTTGACAGCATAAAAATGGAAGTATTTATAGTAACTGCCAAAGCCACATCTTCTGGGAAGGTTCTCCAGACATAAAAGGTCACTTGAAGTGCAGTGTACAGTCCTATCTTCATTCCTTGTCTTTAAAATTCCTCTGTCTTAAACTTCATGCTTTATAAACACGAAGGTGTATTGAATCCTAGTGAATTGTGTTAGGGGATAATCTATTTCTTTTCATGCAGGGCAGGTCAGTTGGCTGCATGAAGCATGTGGCTGGATGCTTGTCTCTTTTTGTTGTTATTCAATGTAAGATTATGTCGTGGCTTTTTAATTGTGTGTCTGTTCTCCCTTTGAAGGTAGGAGTAATGCATTTGTATCAGCACAGCTTTTGTGAATGCTTTTAACAGGGCAGAGTAGGTAGAAATACCAGTACCACAGAGAGGGGTCAGCTGTCTATTGCAGTGGCCACTGGCATGTTTGCCTCATGCTCAGTAACGGTTGCACACTAAAATAGCAGAAACCAGCCCTGGGGTTGCAGCCTGGTGAGGTTGGCTGGGGCTTCTGGAGGCCGTCATCTCCAGCCCCCTGCTCCAGCAAGGGCCATCCCAGAGCCAGCTGCCCAGGATCATATCCACGGGGCTCCTGAGTGTCTGGGGATGGAGACTCAGCCGCCTCCCTGGGCAGCCTGTGCCAGTGCTCAGCCACCCTCGCAGTGACAAAGTGTTTCTGGAGTTCAGAGGAACCTCCCGCCTGTCACTCTGTGCCCATGGCCTCTGTCCCTGGGCACCCCTGGGAAGAACCTGGCTCCATCCTCGTTGCAGCCTCCTGGCAGGTCTTTATGTGCACTTTATGAGGCCCTGAGCCTCCTCATCTGCAGGCTGAGCGGTCCCGGCTCTCTCAGCCTTCTCACAGGAGAGATGCTTTCTTGTCCCTTTATCATCCTCGTGGCCCTTTGCCAGGCTCTCTCCAGCACGCCAGTGCCTCCCTGGTACCGAGGAGCCCAGCAGCTGCCTTGTGCAGCCCAGGATACCCTGAGCAGCAAGGGTGCAGTCCTGACCCTTTCAATCTGCGAGGGGATGAGTGTGGTAGTACCCAAAGTGGCAGTGGAGAAGTGTGGAACGAGTAAGAAAGGAGATGCTGGCTTCAGTGAAGGGTCTGAAGGGTTTTCATTTGTCTAGAGCAAGTTTAACTGATGTATTGGAGGATGGGGTGATGGAACATGAGGGCTAAAATAAAACAGCCCTGCTTGCTTCTCTGGCAAGTTATTTCAGCTGTTCCTGGATGGGTGTAGATGACACCTCCTGGGAATGTCTCCTATGTAGAACACTGGCCGGTGGGTGTAGGGATTGTAAATACCTTGACCAACCCTCCAAATGCCTTTATAAAAATACTGTTTCTAGCATCCAGGCTGCCAGCCCTAGTGCTGACAGTGCTGCAGCTGGAGCTTCAGCAGAGTGCAGGCTGGTGTGCAGCTTGATGAGTTGTAAAGACCTTGTAAGCGGTGGGGAATGACAGACAAGTGCATTTCTAATACTCTGTGTAATAACCAGGCCATACGTGCTCTAGGTTCTAATATCTCTTTTAAAAGCTAAACATATAATTTAAAATGCTTGCTAATAGGTGCTCTCTTGAGCAATGTCACATAAGTAAGGACAGGTGGGATTTGACAGACTTTGCTTGAATTTGTGTTTTCCCCACAACTATTAAATATTTTGTTGTCAGAACACCAGGAGCCACTTGTATTCACAGGTAACTGAAATACCTGAAACTGCTGTAGGGGAAGGGTAAAGAAAAATCTCATTTTTTGGCTGTTACCTTTGAAGCTGAATACTCAAGCCAGCTGTTGCACTGTGCAAGGCCGCTGTCACCAGTCATCACAAGCAGTTTCCCTTTCATTGATAGGTTTGAAGGAGTCTAGCTTATTGGGCAGAGCAGGCAGTAGGAGCCTAATCCTCTACACTAACGTGTTCATACATATTAATAAATGTCTTTACCAGCCAAGTTGTGTGAAAGTCAATATTTTTAGGAGTTTTGACATCTCTCCCAGATTTTTGTACTACCAAATGTGGATCTTTGTAATTCGGAAATACAGGATCTGTTTTTTACTGCCTCCTTTCATCCCAGCATATTAGGGTCTGCTTTTTAAATGCCTTGCAAGCTTGCTCTCTTGGATGGGTTCATATGCCAAGAATAATGTGGCAGTGATGTTAACTGGGGAGTTGCGACAGATGCTGTGGGACTCCATCCCTTGTAGGGATGTTCCAGATGTATGTTGAGACCACGTAAGTTACTTTCAAAATCTCTTTTGTTTTCCTTCAAGCTTGTCTCAGTTCACCCAAACATGAATTCTGTTGATGGGCCTTTCTGCAGCTGGTTTTACCACTTCTTTCTCAAAGTGGCTAGTTCACTTCTGACACTGTGCAAAGTGACATCTAGCACTTTTCTCTTTGATAAAGGTGGCTGAAGATCAGGGGTGTTTTACAGGCCTGTTTCCAGGCTCCCATGTCCTCCTGTGCAGAGGATGGGGAGGGAGAAGTGTGCCCTTGAATTCCCAGCCTTATAGATGCATCACTGTATGATCAGTGACCTTGCTTCTAAGACCAGGAACACAAGAAGGATGGGTGATTGACGGATACTTCTGAATCCTAAACTCCTCAGTATGAGCTTTGTCTGCAACTAAGAAGGATTTTGTTTTACAATGGTCTTTTCTCACTTTTCACCAAAAAAGACATGAACTTTACAGTTGAACGGAAAGGCAATTTGACTTCAAAGCATAAACATGCTCTTTCTTTGCTATGAAACAGAAGGAAAGAGAGAAACTCAGTGCCTGTGGGAGTTGATCCTATTCACAGCCCCCCTCTGCTTTGCAGCTCTTGCTAGCAATGCCCTGTCTTCCCAGAGAAGCGTGGAACCTGAGCCTGTGGGCTGTCAGGGCCTGAAATCATTGGAGCACTAAGGGCTTGGTCTCTTCTAGGATGATGGCTGTGGGAATCCCACTGCCTCTGCAAGAAGGCTGTTCTACTTGCTGTTTGTGCAGAAGACAATTCTGATGCATGAACTCTTTTGCTGCATTTAAGCCCTATTTGTGCTGTGCTTAGACCAAACCTGGATGAGAATCCTTTGCAGAAACTTGAAGAAAACATGTGCAGTCTGTAGCTGTCTCTTTCATCAGTACTTAGTTTTCCTACTTAGTGGTTGTGACTATAGGGAAGAAACTGGAGTATGACATGTCTTTTGGTGATTTTAACTGGACTTTAGTAGGGTTATATCCTTCTAGAGGGTTGGTGTGCAAAACTGGCCATAAAATCTAAGTTGAGGGCTTGGAAGGACCGACAAAAACAAGATTTCAGTTAGCATGTGTGCGTCCTGTGTGAGAGGAGCATTGCCAGCTTGAGCCCTCTGCAAGATTTTTACTGTTTAATGTCTCTGTAGATTCTCTCTGTGGAATTGCAGTCAGCTACTTATTCTGTGCTCTGTACTTGGCAGCTGGTTGTTGCTACCAGACCATAATACTGCGTGCTTATCCTTCTTGAATTGCATCCTTTTTATTTCAGACCATGGCTCCATTTGGTCAAGATCTGCCTGAATTCTATTCCTGCTCTCCAGAGTGCTTGCAGATCATCTGCAGGTATAAAGATAGTGTGTACTGCACTGCCCAAGCTGTGGATTAAAGTTTCCTACGCCGGCCCCAGAGGAGCCCCCACAGAGCTGTTTGGTGCCCCCTCCCCTGAGCCCTCGGAGAGCCTCCTGCACAGCGTAGTCACCCATGGTGGGCCCGCTTTGTACCAGCAGGAATGTCATGCAGGATGGCATGGAAAGCTCTACTGATGTCATAGCGCGGTCACATCCTCTGTGTGAGGCCTGTGAAGGTTTTGGGGAAGGTGGTGGTTTTATTCCTGACGAAGCTGTCACCAGGGCTGTCCGTGCTGGCCCGCCGCAGTCTGGCTAATAGCACTTAGTGGGTCTGCTTGGGTTTCCCTCTGAGTATGGAGCACAGGTGGGCTGACGTGATGCTTCTGTGTTTCAAAGGCAACTGCTTAGGCCTTTACAGTGCTCTGGATCATTCCCACTCTCCATCTCATGACAGTAATGCCCAGCGATGTTGGGAGAGGAATGTCTGAGCTGGTCTGGTGTGAGCTTTCTGTTTTGCCACCTTGGGCTGAAAACACAAGCCTGGCTTTCTTCGCGTGTTCCTCCTCTCCTTGCCCTTAATTGTTGATGTTGGGCAGGAGTTTGGAGATGGAAACAACATAGCTTCAGCTTTCTCATGAACAGCGATGTTGTTATTCCTCCTTCAGAGGTAGTGGCTGGAAGGAAGACATCTGTTCAGCGGCCTCTGTGTGCCAGGCTGATACCCGGCACTTCCAAAGCCAGTATCGTTATTTACACTAAAAGGCATTTATCTGTATACTTGAGAACTTGCCAGCTTGCTGGGGCATGGTTTCTAGCAAAGTGGAGCTCTCTAGAATAAAGTTTCTTTGGCATGTGCTTGTCCTGGTCACTGGCAATGTGAGGGTATGCTTTCCAGTGTGAGGTGAGACCTTGGATGTGGCTTAGACTGCCCTTCTAAAGGGACAACTTGAAGTTTCAAGTATTCAGAGAACTGAACAGATTTGTGTCCTTTAAACTTAGATCAGATTCCTGTTGCATGGAAACTGTTGCTGAAAACCTTATCAGAGAGAGTTGTGGATATTGATGTTTGTGAGCTTTTAAAGGAAACAAATATGGTCTGTGTGGTCAGACCTCTTTATGGAGATGGGGAGGTGGTTTTTACCAGTTGAGTTATAGTTGGACTGTTGGAAGGTGCTAGGCTAGTTGTCTGTCACAGTCCCTGGGGCTGCCATGGAGCCTCTCCGTCCCTGGAAATGCCTGCTCTCCCCTCCCCAGGGATGGCAGCAGTGGTGCCTGCTGTACCTCTGGCAGCAGAGGAGGTGGGTGCTCACTGGCTTGGTGTCAGGAGCATCCTCTTTCTGGGCTGTTGGCTCTGCTGTGACATCCTCCAACAACGGGGATGAGTCTCGACATCTTGGACATGGCCTCTGCCAGGAGGGGACTCGAGGAATCCTCTTCCCTGGTGTGGGCAGCAGCAGCAGGACTTGTGGTGTTTGGGCTATGATGCAGCAGCAGCAGGTGAAGTTACACTATGCCGTTTTCTCACTCATTTTTAGTAATTCTCTAACTCTTACTGTTTTCCTCAGTGGCCGTCGTAGTTCAGACCTGCGTGTTGGCTGTCGCTGACATTCCCTATATGGATGTGCTTTCCCTGTTTAGGTAGTACACCCACACCTCCTCCAGTTCACAACTGGCTGAAATGTACCTACACAGTGGAAAAATGTTCTTGGAATTGTCTGGAATGGCACAAAAGCGATTTCAGCAGTGGAGCTCAAATGAGAGTTTAACAAGGAAAGCTGTCATACCCTTCAGACACTGCTTCAGAATATCTAGGTTATTGGTATGAAAATAGACTGCATGAAGCATGTGCCGTGTGGTTATAAACCACAGCTTTTCTACCTAACAATAGCAACAGGCTCTGCTGCAAGTAAACTTACTGTGGAAGTTACATGACTTTCTATTTACAGTCCCTTTCTGAAGAAAGGCTTTTTACACACTCAGGACAACTGGGCTGAAGAGCTTGGGCCTCCTCCTTCCCTGCAGCAAAGAAGCACTCTCTTACCTGCAGGTGTCAGTTGCTTTCCAGGTGCTGAAGCCCTGTATCACACACATTTCCTCTAGCTGTTGTGTTACTCTTCCTATAATTAGTTCTATTTAGTTGTTGCTCAAGTGTGCAGTTCTGGTGCCAAGAGCAGGGACACTCATCAGCTCGGTCAAGCGACTTCTGTGTTGGGTTTTAAGCTAAATTCTGTGTGGTGACGGTGGGAGGAGTGATAAACACATCAAACAAGTGATTCCTGATCTTTGGAGGTGTTTGGTGTACACCTGCCTCAGACAGTGTTTCATTATGATGCTGCTTCTGGGTTATTTTTTGTGATCTCACCTACAGAGTAATTGTGCTTAAATTGAAATAATTAAATAACCTAACAATAGTTGTTTTAAGATGTATTTTTGCCATGAACTTGGCAAAGGGATAGTCCCTGTGCTTCTAATGTTGGTGTAAACTTCCAATTTTAAAATGGGCTTTGAAATTCCTCTTTACTAATGCTAGTTTTTCCTGAAGATTTTTCAGCTGGGCTGTTGCGTTCTTCTCTAGGGCTGGTGTAGCTATGCTGAGGTAAGGATGAGCCACAGTATCCTGAGAGGAGTTCCCAAGCTGAGGTGTGATGTCTGACACAGCCACTGCCAGTAGGGGGTTCTGACCCTGTGCTTCATCCCCTGCCCTGTAAACGGTGAATGTTTGGATGAGACTTGGAGAATTAAGGTCTGCAAATTACGCTGATAGTCTAGTTGATATCTTTGCAGCCAATGTGTGCCGGGGCAGGGACACCCCCCCCAGCCCAGGGTGCCCCAAGCCTCATCCAACCAAGCCCTGAACCCTGCCAGGGATCCCAGGGCAGCCCCAGCTTCTCTGGGCACCCTGTGCCAGGGCCTCCCCCTCTCCAGGAAGGATTTCTGCCTCCCAGCCCCTCTCCAGCCCCCTCCTGCAGCTGAAGGCCATTCCCCTGGGCCTGGCCCTCCCTGCCCCGGGCACCAGCACCTCTCCAGCTCTCCTGGAGCCCCTCGAGGGATGGGAAGGGGCTGGGAGCTCTCCCCAGCAGCAGCCTTCTTCTCTGGGCTGAGCCAGCCCAGCTCTGCCAGCCCAGCTTGGGAGCAGAGGGGCTTCAGCCCTCCCATCATCTCTCTGGCCTCCTTGGGACTTGCTCCAACAGCTCCCTCCATATCCTCCTTGTCCTGGGGACTGCCAAGCTGCAGGGAGGTCTCCCCAGACTTCCCCTTGCCACCAGCCTGCTGGTCATGCTGCTGGGTACTCATGGATGGCTTTCTGGGCTGCCAACGCACTTTGCTGGCTTGTGTTGATCTTCTTGTCCCCCAGCCTCCCCCCAAGTCCTCCTCTGGGCAGCTCTCCATCTGTTCCCTGCCCAGCAGGTTGTTGTGCTGGGGGTTGCCCTGACCCATGGGCAGGCCCTTGGCCTTGTTGACCTTCACACTAGCCCACTTCTCCAAGCCTGTCAGGGTCCCTCTGGATGGCAACACGAGGGTGTCTGACAGCTAGTTACAAAGTGAGCCTTATTTGGCACTGCACTGTGGGATTTTGGCTTGCCCTGGCTCTCAGCTGTAGCAGTCTGGATGCAGCGTGTTTAGCTCTGACCTGCAGGCCTGCTTGGAGAGCTCGCGTGTCCGGAACAGGGGGAAGGGAGCAAAGTACAACAGGAGCACTGGGCACTGTTTGCAGAGATACTTTGAAATATGAAAATCGTGCAAAGTGACTGTGAATCTAGGTGTGTAGCATCTGAGAGATGGACAGCTTACCTGTGTGAGGCTGTCTACATGACATGGAATGTTTCCTTCTGAGCCCGTGTGTCCTTAACGGAGCCCCGTGGCAGCAGCAGGGTCTTCCAGTCGACAAGCTAGCCTTCAGGTGTCCTGTGAGCTTGAGGATGTAAATTTAACCTGTCTAGACAGCTAACCTAGCTTTGTAGTGCAGGTTGCATGAGAGAGTATTTTTATTACGTACCCACATTCAATATGTCTGTCTGATTCTTGGATCTCATAGGAATCCGTCAACTGCATTCTACCAAGCGTTCCATTTCAACAAGTTACGCGAGTCAAAGACCTTCTGGGATAGGTATGGATGCTGAGTATGGAATGCATACGTGCTGAGGTATGCATGAACGGCTTCGCTCTCTGCCAGTTTCTCGTCACTTTTGTTTGCTCACAGCTGCTGCTTATGTCTAGAACTTTATCTTGTACTGCTGCAGCCTGAAGGTCTGAAAGCAGTCATGGGCGTGGAGTGTTGAAAGCCAAGTCTGAAATGGGACATGGCATTTTTTTCGTCCTCCTTCCATTATGCATGTGTCATACACAATGTGTAAGCTCAAAGAGTTTAATGCTAGTCAGCTCCTAGCTGGCCTTCACTAAAATACCTACAGCTTCCTTTTCCAAAAGAAGGAAACGTTTTGGTATTGTGGCTGTTGAGCCCTGTATCAGAAAACAAGCTGTGAAAATGTTAAACACAGCTTTGGCCAAGGTAAAATCTTTCAGTCTCAAGGGAAGGAAGCTTTCTGGCTTGCTTTCCCTCTGCTTATGTTAAGCTAGATGGGGAACAAACGTGAACTGCAATGAGGTACGAGGGTGAAGTGAACCTCAGTTGGCATTGAACTCATGGCGAGAAACTGCAACCAAGTGCAACCAAGTCCTATCATTATGGATAGGGCTTGTCAGAGATGCATTACTAATCATCAGGGGCTGCAAGCTGTGTCTTTCCTGCACTTTAATGGTTTTCGAAGGAGGTGGTTTGTTTTGTCAGCATTAAGCTGAAGTCACAGTGATTATGTGACTTCATGGCTCGTGATGCTCTGGCTTGTCACAATACTTCTGCTTAGCAAGCTCTGTAGAAGCTCTTGAAGTATTGGTAACTGTTTCTTCATTGTACTGGCTGTATTTGACTTAAGAGGCTTTTCAACTTGCAAAGCTTAACCCAACCTTTTAAAGTTTGCTTGGCGATGACTTGTGTGCTGCACGAGACTGAGGGCTCAAAGTAATGGGACTGTATCCTGCACTGGTTCTGTGCTGAAGTGCTGTCCTCAGGGTAAACTTCAGAGGCACCTCTTCCTTTTTTGGCACAAATGTGTACAAATAGGCATTTTGTGCTTTAAGCTCTAGATGATGCCACTTTGCTGTATTTATGGGACAGAATTGGTATTTAGGTTCCAAGGATGTCATTATTTAACTGGAATAAACTTCAGGGCCTTGAATAACAGATTTGGTACTTAGGCCAAAAGCTTGCTTTAAGGTCTAGCTGCCTCCTGTTTATCTGGTTTCTTGTCTCTTATCTCAAAATGATTCTGAAGATGAGTAAATTGATAGACAAAACCCCAAAATTCAATTCATGATTAAGATCGAGGCCTCACAAATCTGAGGCTTCTGTACCATGCCTGAAGCATGGGATGTGGAAACACGTTGAGGTCGGGCAGAAGCATGTAGAGGGCTTCCTCTAAAAGCAGTCCTGCATCTCTGCTTTGTGGTGAGAAAGGTACTGGTAAAACATACCAGGAAATTGATCAGGATTGACACAAGGTTTAAACTTCCCATCTGTCCAAATGCCTAAGTCCTTCACAGGGTTAGCAGGCTTTGCATCTATAAACCAGGTTTTGGGTTTTCTTAAGATCACTCCATGTAGTTTTGTGTTACTGGATGGCTGAAGCTGAAAAGCTTTCATCAGTGAGCTGGTGATGAGCACCTAAGGGAGGGAGCGCTGAGGGCAGAGCCTGCGTGGGGAGGTGTGGGGACTCATCCCAGCCCTGTGCGTCCTGGCAGCGGCAGGATGGGTCTCATCATGAGTGCAGTGGTTTGGGGCTTTTTGTGATCTCCCTTTGGGAAAGAGATACCTCTTCCATGAAAGTGGAAGCTCCTCTAATTTCCTCAGAACCTGCTTGTTTCCCCATCCCAAAATGTGGGGCTAACACGCCACAAAACCACAGGCCCTGAAGCAGTTGACTCTGATTACATTTTGCAGCCGTCTCTTGGGACCATTAGAAGTCAGCAGAGTAACCTCGTGCTATTGCAGCAGAATGTTGCTAAATTGCTCCAGTAAAAGAGGAGAGACTGCACGGGGCAGGGAGCCTGCGGGTGTCTGTCTGTCCTGCTTGGTGTTCACACAGGTTGCTGTGGGCACGGGTCTCAGGAGCTTTCTTTTCAGCTAGCACGGTTACTGAGAGCATTTAGAAGGGGAATAGCAGTTTCTTGGCATGCTTGCTTGAGGCTGGGTGCTCTCCTGTGTTGGACTGCCTTTGGCCATGGTGCCACAGGAGTTGCAGGGGGGGTTGCCTAAAACATCCTCGTTTGGTAAACTCGAGTTTAAAGGTGTAGGGTTTGTTTCTATTCAGGTTTTGTGCAAAGCATTAAACCTTCACAGTGTAAACTGTAAAATGTGGATTTTCTCCTCACACAGGCACCCAGATAGATGTACTCTAAGTGTTGCTTGTTAACATCTATCCCCTTATGGAAAGGTAAATTAAATACGGTGCAGTGGATTTTGCCAAACTTCCCCTTCCCTATTCCAGTCCTTTCTCTTAAATGAGATGCTCCTCCTGGAGACAAGAGAAAGTCAAGAGCTGCACATCGCCCACTTGACTGTAGCCTGCCCTGGAGGCTTCTTTAGGGATGAACCCTGGTTTGAAATGAAGTCTCTGTGAAGGTAAGCCTCCCTGTGAAGGAGTCTTGGGAAGAGGCTGACCATGCCTGTAATGCACTGATCCAGCCAGCGTTGTGGGTAACGTGTTTCCTGATGCCCCCTTCCCATGGAAGCAGAGTGCAGTGGCCCTGTCTTTGGGCATAAGGAAGAGCGTTTGGTTCCTTAGTATAACTGAAAAACTTATCAAGACTAACAAGGAGCCACAGTTTTCTTTAATGTCAGAGAAACAAACCAGCCCCCAAAACCCACCCCACGCCCAGACACCAACACCCAACAAATCCAAACTCAACAATGCCTGGTTTTCCCCAGCAGTATTCTGGGGAGCTCATACTTTGCTCCTGAGATCAGTTGTGATGTGAGAAGGTCAGTCATGCAAGAGCTTCTTGTAGAAGTGAAGGAAATGTCAGTGTCCTGTGGAAGCCAGTATGTCTTGTCTGTCTGTCCTGGAGCGGGGCTGTGGGACAGCCAGGTGCTGGGCAGTAATCCTGAGGCTGGGAATCCCCCCCCTCAAACCTTCATGTTCTCACGCAGCTTTGATAAAGAAAAAGGAGTCTGAAGCAGTTACATGGATGCTGGATAATTGATCATATTGGGAAGCTGTGGTTATAGAATCATAGGATGGTCAGGGTTGGAAGGGACCTTAAAGATCAAGTCCCAACCCCCTGCCATCATCAGGGTCACCTCTCAGTAGACCAGGCTGCTCAAGGCCCCATCCAACCCAGGCTTGAACACTTCAGGGAGGAATGCCCTAATTGGATGGAGGCTAATTAAACATGCCATAAGTGCTACAAGGACAGGCAGGGTTTCCCTGGACAGACTGAGTAGCTCAGGTAGAGGTAAGCATGAAGAGTGGCTGTTGAGGTGACACAGTAGCTCATCCATGAGTAAACCAACGCTGGGGGGGATGAATTGGCACCCTGTTTAGTGTGCAGCTCTCTGGTGAGCAGAGTGGATGTGGGAACGCTTCGGGTACCTCATGTTCCTTCAGGAAAGGTGCTGGAGAGTTTGATTTAAAGCAGTAACAACCAGAGCTGGGGAAGACCTTTGTTTTGGGGATGTCTGCCTGAGACTGTGGTGTGTTGGTCCTTCCCACCTCAGCCTAGGGCCCAGCAGACAGTGTGTTAGCAGCAGAGCTGTCTTGCTGAGGCTGTGGGATGAGTTTCCCCGTACCCCTTTGTTGCCTGTTCCACAGACAATCCTTCCCCTCCTGCAGGATGAGTGGTGTTGAGTGGTTGGCTTTATGTATCTAAAAGCATGAGGTAAATTGTAGAGTCACTCTTGGTGCCAACATTTAAAAGGCAAGATCAGGGAAAAGCAAGAAAGCTCAGGCATGTTCTGTCAGTGTTGCTGCCAAGATGTTCCTCTGGGAAGTAACGTGCAGATGATCAGTAATGCAGTCGAATCCACAGTGTTTGGTTACTAAAGTACCTGGAGCTGCAGAACTCGTGCACATCACCCAGCAGTAGGATGTGCAGTCTCATGTGAGATGCTGGTACCTGCCTAGAGCTCAGCAGTGTGAGCAGGGCTCCCTGGCCCCGAGGCGTCTGGTGTTGGTGTGAAACACAGCCCTTGCTGAGGACTGGGCTGCAGATGAACCACCCTGGGGTTCTTCAGCATGCAGAGTGAATTGAGCTGCAAACGCCTCTGTCTGGAATTGATTCCTAGTTTCTGCCTAGATGTGAAGTGAATTTTGAAGTTGAGAACATGTCTCTGAGGGATGATAGTTGTAGGTAAGGTCATTAATGGTGAGAACACAGACCAGAGTACAGCAGTGCTTGTTGAATTCACCATGGAAAGAGGCTTTGATGCCTGCAAATGTGAGCTGATGTTGAAGGCTTAATTTAACTCCAGCCATTAACACATGAAGACATTCCCCTTTTGTGCTGTGTTCTGGTCCACTCATCCCCAGTTTCGCCATTAGTTGTGTATTATATTGCTTTCCCCATTCTGTGAACAGTGATGTTGAAGTTTGGGAACAGCCTGAGCTTTCTTGCTCTGTGAAATTGTTTGCAAGGAGCACTTACTTGGTGTTTATCTAAAATGTGCATTTCCAGTGCAGGGGTACACAGGGACCTGTTGTGCTGGCAGGGATACCTTTTTCAGAAACAATATTGTAGCTTGTTGATCACACTGAAACATCTTTCCAGTAGTAGCTCACTGTACTCCTGGGAAGCTTTTCCAGCACTCTGAGGTGGGAATTGTGCCCAGGCTTTTAATGGAGAAGGTGGTTGCTGTGCATTGTGTAACAGGCGTCGGAGCCCAGGCTCGCACTGAGACCCACCGGTTCTCTCCCCATTCCCCAATCTGTGTGTACAGGAATGTCCAAGACACGTCTCGCTGTTTGCAGGGCGTTTGGAACAGAATCATTACAGTGCTATTCTTGAGCTGTTGGCAGAGAGGAGACATGTCCCTGAAATACACCGTGAAGAGCTGAGGTGCAGGCTGTATTGGAGACACGTTGTTCCCGGCACTGTGTCCCTGGCTGGGAGCTGCAGCTAGCCAGTGGTTCTGGCAGGCAGAGTCTGGTTGTCCCCTTGGTCTTCTAAAATAAAATGCAAAAAAAAAAGGCATTAAAGCTAGTAGGAATTTTTTTAAAACAATTGAATTGAGGATTTCTCAGGCTAAATCCCCTTCAGCCTGTCTGGTGTGTAAGGACCAACAACGCTGGGCTTACCAGCCGTCTCCGCAACCGGCAGACTCTGCCTGGAGTCTTCTGCTGGCTTTGCTGGGCGTAAATCTTGCTGTGTACCTGATGGGCATCAGGGTGACCCTGGTACACCAGTATCACCTCTGCTTGGTCAGAACCTCCATCCATGTAGCCGTCACACGGAGGTCTGAGGCAGGCCGGGCTGTCTCTTGGGTGATGCTGCAGAGGCACGGCAGGGAGGTGGCTGCAAAAGCTCAGCGTCAGGGCCAGGAGGCCGCAGCTACAGGGGGAAGGAAGATGTGCCCAGCACATCCTGTGCCCTGCCCTCTGCCATGGGGATTTCTGCTTGTCTAGAACAGCTTTGGTGGCAGCTATTGGACTTCTGTAGGTCCTGGAGCAATCAGCTTTGTCTAAATACTGCCTTTCCCCTCCTAACTCGAGACTGCTGGTTGAGACACTGGCTGTGCAGTGGATGGCTCACCTACAGAATGTATTTCCAGTTATGACATCCAAAAAGACTTAACGCTTTCTTTTTTTCCCCATGCCTTTTCATAAGGGCTGGTTTGTAGCTATAAACTTTGTCCTGCAGCCATGGGATACCGTATCCTTATCCAGAGTGGGATTTGGTGCCATCAGCTCAGGATTTGAGGAAAAGAGCACCATAGGGTTTGTGCTTGGGCTGTACCCTGAGGGCAGCTGGCACTGGGGTGTTCTGCTGCCTGCAGGCCCGAGCTGTCTGCTGTGGGGAGCCCTGTGACATGGAGCAAGGGGGGAACCGTACGGGAATGGCGCTACCTTAGCAACTGCTTCTCGCCTGCTTTTGGGAGTGAAATGGAAGAGTCATCAGGGTGAGCCCTGACTGATGGCCAGCAGGAGGCTTCTCCTGGGGCGGGAGGTGGTGTGCTGCGGGCCGGGCTGGCTGACATGAGCAGGGTGTTTGTTCCTGGGCCTGGAGCAGTGAGCGGGGCAGGAATCCCGACTCGGCACTGCCAGGCTAGTGCAAGCTGCTCTGGGGACAAGGGCATGGAAGTAGCGTGTAAAGTACCTAGGGCTCTCAGCACTGTGGGCTGGTGTTGCTTTTGGTGTGGAGTGGGGGTGGGAGCCTTGTTCTGTTTGGAGAGGCTTTGTGTCACTCGGTGCTGGCAATTCCTGGGACTTGTTAGAAGGGATTTCTCTAAACAATGTCATATTCCTTGGCTAGCTGAGCTCTGTTCCGTGTGTGCAGCTACTACCACTGAGCATATTGCCAGCACTCCTTTTGAAAAGCTTGCTGTAGTTTCCTTCCCGAGGCTTGGTGTCAGGCAGCGTTGGGTGTTTCCAGGGTGGCGGGTTTCTGAGCAGGGCTGCAGACCTGGCCTTCCCCGTACCCTAACTCGGGCCCGTAGCTGCACGCTGCTGATAGTCGCTGGGGAGCGTTATCAGCAGCTCTCACCGGCAGCGCTTGGTAAGTCGCCCAGGAACCGCGGAGCTGCGGACACACGGAGCACAGGCCATCAGCACGTGTGTGGATGGAGCTGTGCGGGCTCCTCCGCAGGGGGGACAGGGACACCCCCGACCCAACATGCTGACTCCAGAGAGTTGCGAGTCAGTGGCTGGTTTGTGTTCATGTGTGGTGACATGAAAACAGACCTGGAGCCTGGGGTTAAGGATGCAGCTCCTGTCCTGTTCCCAGCAGTACATGTGCATTCTGACAGCGATCGCTGGGGTGTTGGGGCTGTTCCACACCAGAGAGCCCTTGGATGGGGCTGACTCTGAGGAACAGCCCCACGCTCCAGTGAGAGTTCGCTGACGCCAAGCAGGAGCGCTCAGGGCTCTGGCAGGTCTGCCTCTCACTTGGGAGCAGTCAGTGTGGTGCTGGTGCAGGAACTCCTTAAACAGAAAGGGTCTGGAGTAACGGGGCAAGGAATCAAGGCAGTGAACTTAGTGTATTCTGAAGCATTGCTGTAGGTGTGGTAAGCATCACCTGAGGATGTGAGCTGAAGGAGCGGTGCCTCGCAGGAGCTGTGCTGGGCGACGCAGTGCAGGATCCCGGGTGCCTACACAACTCTTGGAGCTGAAGCTTCAGCCTCTCAGCCCTGCAGTTGACAACGGGTGTGTAGTTTTAACTGTGATGCTCACCAAGTTTTCTCCTTATGTTTACAGTGCATCTGGTACAAGTGTTGTTGCCATCGACAACAAAATAGAACAGGCAATGGTAAGTAACAACCGCCACGTTATTTCTGGTAGGGTTAGTGCTTGTCGCTGAGCTTACATTTCCAGCTGGACTGTCTCTGAGCCTGGAGCATCCCTGCAGCTGGGTCAGGCCAGAGCACCCTTTGGAAAAAGGATTTTCTGTACTGACTGTGGGATGACCGTGAGCCAGGGGTGTTCTTACATTAATTTTACCACAAATATCTGTGAACAAGCTGATTGAACTTAAATGGGTGCTGACAGTAAGGAGCACATTTAGCTCTCAGTTCAGCGACGTTTGTTACTAGTTTCTCTTAATTGTCATGCTGTGCCATCCTTGGCATGTTGTTCAGCTTCAGTTATAGCTGTTTGGCTTTTGCCCCTGCTGATCTAGAGGCTTCTTATTTCTTGGTTCTTGTACACTTTGGAGCCTGTGACCGTGTCAGGCAGACTCTTGCCTCCAGGCCAGACCATGACTTGAACTTAGCAGTGAATGCTGGAAACGGAGCTGCTGGTGAAAGGGCTGCTTGGCTGTGAATTTCAGAGCTGGGTTAATTGCCCTCAGAGGCTAATTTACTTGTATATTTTTAGGGATGAGTGCTTTGGTTCTCCAGGCTTACCGCTTACTTCAGTGGAAGCTGTAAAGCAGTACATTCTGGGGGGTGGGATGGAACCGTTCTTCAGCTTGGTGTAACTGTCAACTTGTTCTTTGCAGGATCTGGTGAAAAGCCATTTGATGTATGCAGTAAGAGAAGAAGTGGAAGTCCTGAGGGAACAAATAAAAGAATTAGTTGAAAGAAACTCTTTACTTGAACGGGAAAACGCACTGTTAAAATCTCTTTCCAACAACGATCAGTTATCCCAACTTTCAACCCAACAGGCCAACCCCAGTAGCAGTTCACAAGCGCAAGCAGTGATAGCACAGCCTCCGCAGCCAACGCAACCTCCACAGCAGCCGAATGTCTCCTCAGCGTAATGCTCCCCGCTGCCCCCAGAGCAGTCTGTCCCGTGTGCCACTGGTGTCCTTCCCACCTCACCCGAAAGCGAGTAGCCATGCTTCTGTTGTGTGTTTGGCCTTTTCAGTATTAGACAATCGCTCTCCCAGAGCTGCCCCTCGCCCGCGTGCCCCGCTCAGCCGCCGGCGCGCCGGGGAGCGCGCAGTGCCGGGGCGAGGGCTCCCAGAGCTGCGGTGGCTCCTGCTGCCCGGGGGCTGCTCTGAGCCTTGCTGTCTGGTAAGAAGAGCCACTGTTCTCTCAGTACAAGTAACGTTTTGCCTACGTTAGTTTCCTTGTTTGTTTTATTTATTACAGGGCTGCTATTTTCATAATGTACATGAACAGTGTCACAGAACTTTTTTAAGTTTGTTTTTTTTTTTTTTTAAATAAATGTACGTATCAGTAAAATGATAGATGGGATTGCGTTTAATAGGCAAGATGTTAGGCAATAATTTGAACAAAAGAATCCTGGCATATTTCTAACACTAATGGCAATTTACCTTTGGTATTTATTTACGGTAGTAAAGATCCAGCTTGAATGTAAATTTTGTATAGAGTGTAAGTATGAAGACCATAGTGCATCTGTACAGGTAGTCACCAGTTATTGTGATATAATAAATAATTGATGGGCTATTTTGATGAAGAAAACTTTGCTCATTTCTGTTTCTACTTTCTAATAGAGAGAAATTGCCATGATTCCTCTGCTTTTGGACATTTCGTATAATTTTTTCTTTTTTTTTTTGGGTGGGAATAAAAAGCTGTGAAATTGTTCAACCTACTTTGTAACCAAAGAAGCAAAGCTGTGTAATTGAGGTGTTTTTTTATTTTATAATGCACATTCTTTATGTATTTTTATTTAGTGTTTTCTCATTCACACCTTTCTTTGCTGTCTAGCATGATCTGCATGACCTATAATCTTTGAACCACTTTCGTACCTCATGTTTTTATCCAGCACTCTTATTGTAATATGTAATAGTCTGTGAACAATGTCAAATAAAAGAGAAAGAACAGCTGGTGTTGGTGGAGCTGAGCTAGTGTGCTATGCACTAGTTCTTAAAAAACAAATGAAGTGAGCCATCTTTTGTTCATTTAAAATGGTGTTTTGAATTTCGTATGCAGAAAACGTTTTGTTACATTGCAGATTTTAATGTATTTAATAAATGCAACATGCAGATTAAGTGCAGTGTATACTGAGTATTTAAATTAAAAATGTACATTTCATAAATACAGTTTCAAGAGAGACCATCATTTGTGTAAACTAATGCAGCGTCTCAAATTGATGTATAGAGATATATATTTTAACACATTTTCTGAAATTAAACTGCAGTTTTGTTCAATGTGTTTTGCTGTAGAAGTTGTTGCAGTGTAACTAAACTCAGTAGCACCTTTTTCTCAGGGAGCCAGTGTAAGGCCAAAGCCATAACTCCTGCTTCCACATCATCGTCCTGATGCCGGCGGTGACCCTCTTGGTTTTGGTTTTGCACTGAGAGGCATCAGTTGACCTTGGGCAGTGTGCTGGTGGTGTTCAAACAGCTCGGAGTGTGAAACACCCGCACGTGTGAGTGGCACAGCAAGGAGCCTTTCCAGGCAGGTGCCATGGGCACGGCTCCGAGCCCCCATGTGCGGCAGCCCCTGCCTGGGCCCCTGTCCTCAGGTGTCTGGTGCCTTCTCCCTGTGCCTGTCTAGCTCTGTCCAGGTTTGTGCTAGGTAAAATGAAACAGAAGCAGCAATGCTGGAAGCCACAAGTTCTGATGTCTTTGGATCCTGAGGGAGCATCCTTGCTCTGTGTTCCAGAACCGATGCTCCAGCATCACCCCCTCCAGGTAAGCAGCACTTCACAATATGGTTCAAAAAAGCTGTGTCCATCTCTTATACCTTTATATATGTATAATTAATACTATATACAATATCATAATTAATATTAATATAATACATATAATTATGTATAATTATGTGTATTACACTAAAGTGATCTTGTGTTGTAGGTTGGTTCTCTTTGCCTGCTGCAAGCACAGGTGTATTCTGTGAATCCTGGGGTGGGACCAGAGCTTTGCATGTAAGTGCAAAGATCCTTCAGCAGCTCTGTGTGTGCCTCTGCTCCAGCGTGACCCATAGCTCGCTCCAGCTGTACAGCAGGGATGTAGCTGGTAAAGGAAGTCAAATGCTGGGGGGCTTGGGGGGTACAGAATCCTTCAGCTGAACAGTGGGGGAAGGCTGTAGCTGTCAGTTCATTCCTATGGCGTTAAAGGGGAAGGAGATGGTTGAGAGGCAGCTGTGGTGGTTGTGTCCTGCTGAGGGTGGAAGCAGTGAATCCAGGCAGCCGGAGGATGGTCCCGAGTGCATCTGTGTCCTGTGGGCTGGTGTCTGAGCATCTCCCTCTGCTGCAGTGCTGTGTCTGGAGTCGTCTTTGTGTGAACTCTGCTGCACAGCAACAGCTGCATCCCCTGGAGTGGGGGTGTTCTGGGGCTGTATCTTCTGAAAGGAAAAAGCATTCAGACAATGTGCTGAGAATCATGGGTGGAACAGAGTAACTGCTGCTCTTAGAAATCCTTTGTTTGCTTGGTTCGGCTCGGGGGTTAGTTTTCTGCTCGTGGCAGGTGCCATTCAGCTCAGCTCAGCTCTGTGTGAGAATGCCGAGAGGGCAGCAGTGGGTCTGTGAGCTGCCGCTGTCTGCCCGAGGCTGCTCTGGGGAGGGAAGGGACGGCTGCTGCTCAAGGCAGTGTTAGAGATTTGATTTCGGAGAGGGGGTCAAAGGCACGCTGTGTTACTGCCGGGCTCTGCGGCTGCTGCGCTGCTTTGTGCGCACTGTCAGCCAGCTCCCTGCTGCTGTCAGCCTGCCTTTGTGTGACAGCGGCCTGGCGGTGTCTGCAGCGTGAGGCTGGGCGATGGGGCTGCGTGCCCAGGCCGGGGCGGCCTGCCGGATGCCCCGTGTCTGCTCGCCGCCGCGGTGTGCTCCCCCGGGCCGTGACTGCGGCAGCCTGCGGGGACGATGGGTGCTGTCCGCGGTGGGTGTTCCTGGGGTGTGTGCGGCACAGCTTCAGCGCAGCGGGCAGAGGTGTTCCGGCCACGGGCTGTGCTGTGCCGCGGGGGGGGGTCTGACCCCCCGGCTGGGCGTCTGGCGCAGTGGGAGGGGGCGGCAGCCGCGGTGCCTGCGGCAGCCCGGCCCTGCAGCCGTGACACGGGGCTTGTGGCGGCGCTGGGGCAGTGGCGGAGGGTGCAGGGAGGGGAAACAAGCACTGGGGGTGCCTAATGAGGCAACGCCTGATGAGAGCCTGAGGCGCCGGCAGGAGGGGAGGGGGCGGGTTCTGCACAGCACCGGGGCCCATTTAACCTGTCTCGGGGGAGGGTCCCGGTCCCGGTGCCCGCTGGCCTCGGCCCGGCGAGGGCTCGACTCGGGAGGACCGGGGGGCGAAGGGAAGCGAGCCCGGCGCGGCCCGGCCCGGCCCGAGGCACAGGCTCCTTCGAGGCCCCGGGCTGGGCAGTCGGGGCCGGGTCGGCTGCAGCTCGGGCAGGGCCGAGGCTCCCGGCCCCGCTGCCCGCTCGGGGCGCTGCCTGGCGGCCGGTGAGGCGGGGCTGGCCCGGCCCAGGCCGCGGCGCGGAGCTGCCCGGCAGTGGCGGCCGCCGGCCACGGGGCGGCGCAGCGGGCGGGGTGCGGCCTGTGCCCGGCCCGTGCCCGGGCGAGGTGAGCGGCAGCCGGGGCCGCCCAGCCGGGGGCTTCTCGCCAGAGCTCCCGGTCGGCGGCCGCTGCCCGCCCGGCCCGGCCGCCGCGGTGGAGGCCCCGCCCCGCGCTCTCGGCCGCCGCAGGTGGCGGCGGCCCCGCAAGCGGCCCCTTCGCTGCGGGGCCGGGACGGGGCCTGACGCCCGCCCGGCTGCCGCCTCACGGGCGGCCCGGGGAGGCTCCTGGGAGGACAAAGCCGAGGCTCCGCGCGGAGCAGCGGCCCCTCCCTGGAGGCCGGTTGGGCTCCGCCGCCGCTGCGGGCCCTTCCCGCGGCGCTGGGCCCGCTCCCGCTGCAGCCCCGCGGGGAGGGGAACGAACCGGGCTTTGCCCTGCCAGGGCTGCGAAGGGGAACGAGCCCCGTGCGGCTTCTTTGTACTCGAGCGGGGCAGAGCCCGAGCACACCGGGGCCGGTCCCCCCGCGGGAGCTGCCCCGGCCCGGCCCCGCTCGGGCACCCGGCCCGGCCCCTCTGCCGCTCGCCCGGGGCTGTCTCCAAGAACCGAGACTCTGCCGTGTCCCTCGGCCCGCTCTTCCAGGGTCTGGCCTCCCCCACGGGTTAAAACAACGGCGGTTCCCTATGGTTAAATGCAGTTTCTTGCATTTCAGTGCGTGCTGCCCTGGCCCCGTCCTGTTTGTGAGGGCTCCCAGAGCATCCCCTGCCCAGCGGGGCAGCCCCAGCCCGTCACACTGACTGTGCAGCCCTGGTCTGGGCACGGGTCTGTTCCCGTCTGTGTTGTGCTGGAATCTCACCCCACTGGCAACACTCTTTCCAAGCCCAAGCCCTTCCCCACGGAGCCCCTTCCACCAGTGTCTGGTCTCTGGTGGCATTTCATGCTGCCGTGACAGCCCCACAGGCCAGGCAGCTCAGTGGGGCTCAGTTCCCGCTGCCCCCTCGCCCAGCCCCAACTTCACCAGCCGCCCCATGAGGCCATGACGTGAGGGGAGGCTGTCAATAACCATACCCAAGTAGAGATAAGCTGCCATCCCCTCCTCTGGCTTGTTTCAGTGCTCCCTACGCTGAGCCTCCTGCACCAGCAGCTCATCTGCCTCCCTGCACAGCCCCTGCCGCCCGCAGAGCCCAGAAACAGGGCTCAGGGTTGGGCTCTTCCCTTTTCAACTTGCACAGTTGGGCCTTCCTAAGCACACAGAGTCCACTCTAGGGAGCCAAAGGAAGTTTCTGATACTTTCACATGCTCAAATCAAGTTGTTTTCCCTGTGCAATGCAAAGGTTTTGTCAAATAAAGGCACGTTTCCAGGAAGGAACAACCTAGGGCACCAGCGTCCCCTGGACTGTCACCTTGGAGCCAGCCCCACATGGTGCAGTTTCTGGAGATAAAGTGCACGTGCCTCAGCGGGGTCACCGACCGCTGTGTCCTCTCCTGGCCCCGAAGTGCCAAAGGTGCCTCTGCTGCCTGGCCAGTCCCTTGCTGTGGGACTGCAGGGACACGCCAGGAAGCAGAGCCCCAGGGCTTGGGCTGCTGGGCACAGAGGGCACGGGGGCTCCTGGGTGCACAGCTCTGACAGCATTTTGCTGTATTCCTCCTGCAGCCTGGCGTTCACTGCCTCCTCACCCACGGAACCACCTCGCTCTTGTTGCGCCAGCTCCCCAGGCAGCTGTGAGCCACAGCTCCTTCTCCCTTGTGCAACCGCCTGCTCTTGGCTGCGACTGCTCTGTCACCACCCCCGGAACGTTTTGGTTCTGAGCCAGCGGCGCTTTTCAAGTGGCACCACACACCGAACTGCGTGAGAGAGGCCAGCGCTGAGCCCACTGCTGGCTGGAGACGGCCGTTGGCGCTGCAGCAGCACCACAAGCAGCTGCTGCACACCCCATCCTTCGCACGGGGTAACCCTGCTCCTGTTTCCGACCCAGCGCTGCTGGAAGCACGCTGAGCTCATGCACAGGCAAAGTGTCACAGCCACCCATGCACCCTGTGCCAGAGCGAGCCCTGGCTCTGTTCCCAGAGCAGGGGTACAGCCTGCTGAAGGATCAGGCCCTGCAGCCCCCTGCAAGGCTGCAGCAGCACCACTGACCCTGTGCTGTGTCCCTGGGACCAGAGCACGGAGGTGCAGGGAGCAGTCGCCCGCTGACCCCCGCGGGGGCACACACTAGTGCCTGAGGGCCAGGGGAGCAGCATGGGAGAGCTCCCACACAGCCCAAGGCTCAGTGGCACTGTGCCAGGGGCCCAGCCTGGCCCCCTGACCAGGGGCTCCTGCAGCCAAGGGCTCCACTCATGGGGCCAATACTGATTAAACATGAGGGGAGCGGGCTCGTTTCAGCACCCAGTAAGGCACTGTTTGGCCAACCTCAAACCAGACAGGACTCACGTTTGAAAAGAACTTTATTTAAAGCCAGAGGCGATACATAACTCCCCCCCACCCCCCAACACCACTTACAACACACGAGCGCCCCAGGACCGCACGCTGCCTTGCATGGCTCGGGGCCGGGGCACGCTCTGGCCCGCGCCGGCTCACACCAGTCCCAAGGACGCCAAAGGGAAATGTGACAATTCATAGGAAGGGGCTGCTCCTTCCCAGCGAACAGGCATCTAGCTCAGCCTACACAGATGTTTTTCCTACTACTTCTAGTGGAACTAGATTGTAAATTTGTCTTAATAAATAAATCTTCCCTTAGCAAGGATGTGTGACAGCGGGCGGACGTCGGGCTGCCTTGGTCACCACAACAGAGAGCAAGAGGCCCGCAGCGCAACGCCTGGGCCGTGGGCAGTGACAAGCCAGGGACAGCAGCCTTCCCCACCGTGACCTCAAGTTACAGCCGTCTAGGGACGTTAAGGAGGGGTTTTTCCTCTGCCTTTTCCTGTTCTTCCGCGTCGCTAAGAAGGAGCAGCCATCACCCGTAGGGAAGCAGCTCAGCACTGCATCCACCGCTGGAGGGGATCGAGTTGGAAGCGGGATTTACCTTGAACAGGATTAAACACACATTGCGAGAGACAGCACGCTGGGGAGGCCGCAGGAGGAAGCAGAGCTGCGGGCGGGAGGGGCAGGGCCCCGGTACCTGCGCCGGACACTCCCGTACAGCACGGTAAGACTTAGAACTATCGCCGCCGGTTGAAGGGTGTCCAGGAAGCGGCCCCGGAGAGCCAGCGGCGCCGGCCCCAGCCGCTCGGGAGGCGTCAGCATCGCGGTGCGTCGGGAGGAGCCGCCGCTGGGTCCTGCTGGCTCCGGGTTAGGCGCCCGCTAGCTCTACACAGACAAGCACTCCGGGATCGTTAGGGCGGGAGGGGGGGGTCCGTCGCGGGAAGCGTTGGGGCGCTAACGCACTGCCACATGCTGCAGTCAGACTAGTCTACGCGTACAGGGGGACGAGTCACTTCGGCCAGCCGCGGAGCCGGGTGGCGGGCATGCAGCGGCGCCGGCCCGGCCCGGTGGGGGTCCCGGGGGGCTCCAGGCGCGTCCCCGCCCGGGGCGCGGCCGCCGCGGAGAGGTGAACGTACCTAGGGAGGCGCGGCCGGGGCTTCGCCGAATAAGCAGGTCCACGAGCGGAGATCAACAGTGTAACTTTATTGCTTTATACATGTGGTGCTGGTCAAGGCACTGCGGCACGGGCTAGGGAGCTCGGGATGACTCGTGCGGGGCCCCGCGGCGCGGCGCGGCCGGGGCCGGGAGGGCCGGGCAGTCCATGGCGGCGCGGCCGGCGCCTCACATGCCCATCCGGATGCTCTGGATGATCTGGAAGATGGCTGCAAGAGAGCGCAGGGGGCGAGGGCGGCGCTCGCCGGGCGGCCCGGGGAGGGTAAGGAAGGGGAGGGGAGGGGGAGGGGGAGGGCTCCCGGCCGGGCCCAGCCGCCGCCGCCGCCCGGAGCAGGGCCCGGGGCCCGGAGCAGGGCCCGGGGCTCGGAGCAGGGCCCGGGGCGCGGGGCAGGGCCCGGGGCGCGGGGCAGGGCCCGGGGCGCGGGGGCTCCGCGCGGGGGCCGCTTACCTGACCCGCAGACCACGAAGATGAAGAGCGCCAGCAGCCAGGGCCCAACCGACGCCTTCTCCTCCGGGGCCGTCCTCTGCGGGCACAGCACCGCCGTCACGCCGGCCCGCCCGGCCCGCCCGCCCCCGCCCCGCCGCCCGCGCCCCGCGCACCGAGGTCTTGGCGACGTTCCCGCGCTGCGTGATGTTCTTGCTGTGCTTCTCGTTGGCCATGCGGATGCGCTGCTTGGCCACCATGGCGCGGCCGCCCCGGCTCGGCTCCGGCTCGGCTGCTCGGCCCCGCGCGCCGCCCTGCCAGCGTCAGCACCGCGCGGCGCCGCCCGCCGGAAGCGCGCGCCGCCGGGGGCGGGGCCGCCGCCGCCCCGGACCGGCCGCCGCCAACCCGCGCGCGCGCCGCGCCGGCGCTTCCGGGGCAGCGGGCGCCGCGTCACGTGCCGGCGGCCCCGCCCCCGCCCCGCGCGACGTGGACGTCCCTGGGCCGCCGCCGCCGCCGCTCACCCGGAAGCGGAAGTGGGACTCACCGCGCTGTCATGGCGCCCCCCGCGCCGCTGCTGGCAGGTGCGTGGGCCGGGCCTGGGCGGCGGTGGGGCCGGGGCCGGGACCGGGGCCGGGCGGTGGGACTGGTGCCAGGGCTGCGCCGGGCGGCCCGGGACGGGTCCTCGCCCGGCCCGCGCTCCGGGCAGGCCCCTGCGCTCCGCGGCGCGGCCGAGCCCGGCGTGCTCGGAGCCCGGCGTGCTCCGCTCTGCCCGCCGGGCCCCGCTGCGCTCCCGGCGCCGCGCAGGGCCCCGCTCAGCCCGCGGCCGGCCCTTCTCCCGCGGGCGCCGCTCCTCGCCCGAGAGGCCGCCGGGCCCCGCGGGAGGGCGCTCGGGGGAAGAGCCGGGCGGCCCCTGCTGAGCCCTTCCCGCGCTGCCCGGGCCACCTGCGCCGTTCTCCTTCCCCCGCCCCGGGGCGGTGGGTGCGCGGGAGCCGCTGCTCAGGGCGGGGGTGCCGCGCTCCGTGACCTGCCCGAGTTTGGGGCTCGGTTCCCGGTGGCCGTGCGGCGGGGGGTGCAGCTGGGTGTGGCTCGTGCCCTGTGCCCCCAGCGAAGTGCGGGTGTAGGCCTGAAGCCTCCCAAAAGGGCGCTTCCTCACCAGGCTGCTTAAAACCTCTTCTGCTTGGGAGCGCCTGAAGCACACGAGGTGTGCGGGTGCCTGGCTGCTGACAGGCAGGGGTGCTTGGGGCAGAGGTTACTGCTGGCCAGGGGCCGTGTCAGTGTGTGGGTTCCCTGGCCTGGGCCCTGTCTGGACTGACCTGCCTGGGCAGCAGTGCTGCTGTTTGCTCCCAGACCTCCTGTGTGCTGCTGGCCCCAGCCTGCCTGGAGATGCAGCAGCCACAGGTTCCACAGCTGAGGCTGGTGTGGGTCTCGTTATCTTGGGTCTGTTTGTCACCTCAGGGGGTGTCTCTGGTGTCCCAAGAAAATGCATAAAACGCTGTTAAAGCTGTTTTGTGGTTTAACTTTGGTTTTTAATGTGCTTGTAATGGATCTGTCTGAAAAGAACTCTGGCTTATTCACTGCACCGCTGCAGCTGCAGGATTTCACCTGAACCCGGCTTCATTTCTGGTTGGTTCTCTCACACCGTAAGCGTGGCTGTGTCAGCTGTGCCTCCTGAGCAAACAAGGACGTTTGAAATGCTTTTATACCGATTTTTCTGTCATTCCTCACGCCTTCCAAGTCGGACTTCAGTGTTGGAACTCACAGTAGGGCAAACCCTGTCTCAAGTCAGTGAAAGCTGGGGTCTGACAGAATCTTCCTTTGGCAGAGTCGTGCTGGGCAGCTGACCCTCTGTTCAGGGGGCGTGCTGGCAGCCCTTTGCAGCTCTGCTGTGCAGGGTGCTCCTGTGGCTCCTGCAGTGATGGAGGGTTTTCAGCTTGAGCGCTCTTCAGAGTGCCTCCCCTGGCTGGGAGCTCAGGAGCATCGACTGTTTGGGGGCAGGGTGCCCTCCCACCCCCTTCCTTGCGCAGGTGCTTGAGGCCATCCTGCAAGATGAAGCCAGGCTCCTGTTCTGTGGTACCTGGAGCAAGGGGGTGGGCAGTGGGCTCAAACCAAAACCCAGGAGACCCCGCTGAAACCCAGGAGAAGCTTTTACTGCGGGACTGAACACGGGCACGGGCTGCCCAGAGAGGCTGAGGCTCTCTGTCCCCAGCTGCCTGTGCCTTGTTGGAGCAGCTGGTGCTGACAGCTCAGTGCAGCTCTGCCCTTCGCTGCCCCAGCCCTGCGCTTCAGTCCCATGGCTGCCAGGGGTGTAGCCAGGTGTCCTGCACAGGGTACCTTCCAAATACCCGTTACAACCCTCCTCTCTTCTGCTCTGAAGAGTGGGAGGTGTGAAGTGCATGCAGGTGGTGGGGGTTGAATGGCTTTTGGAGCCTGAAAGGAGTGTCTGTTTGTCCTTCCAGTGCGAGGAAGCGAAGGGCTTTACATGGTGAACGGGCCGCCGAGTTTCACGGAGAGCCCAGCGTTCCAGAGGTACTGTCACTACCACGGGCTCTGGGCTCTGGTGCAACAGTTTGCTGCCCCCAGAACTGAAAAACCTCTCAATAGGAGCAAACTTTCTCTTGCTGTCAGTAGTTCAGACCACTGATGGGTTGGAAGGCTTTGCTCTGGCCCGGTGACCATCGCTGGCCAAGGGCAGAGGGGTTGGCTCCATGACAAAGTGCTGCTCTGGAGCAGGGCAGGAAAACTGTGTGTTGCTTTTTGGTTTTGCTAGAAGTGCCTCATTGCATGCAGGTGTTTGACCACTGACATGCTTTCCTTGTTTCTTTAGGGACTCTGGAAAAAACTGCCGAGCTGTTGCCTTTAGCAAGGACGGTTCCCTCTTTGCCTGGTGCAACGGAGAAAAGTTGGTGCATTTTATTACATAAATCATTGAGTTTGTGTTAAAGGAAGTGGAGCAGCTCTGCCCTTGTCTCTGTACAGGCTGTTGCTCTTAGTGCCAGCATTTGCACACAGTTTGGCTCTGCACTGCTTGCAGCAGTGGCTTTGTTCCCTGGCTGTGCCATGGAATCTTGGCTGCCTCTCTCCTGTTTTTAATGCACCCGTGGAATCTGGATGTGCTTCAGTGTGGGATTTTGCTGGCTGTTGCTCAGCTCTGTCACTGGAAGCGTGGGAGGGTTCTGTGTCTCACCTCTGGCTCAGAGGTCGCAGATAGCATGTGTGATGTGCTCTGACTGCTGCTGCCGCTTGGTTTCTGTCACGCTTGGGTCGGTTGGCTCTGGCCTGGACAGAACCAGCACAGGGTGAAAATGTGCTCTGGAAAAACCCTATCAGGAGGGAATGAAGCTTTCCTGAGTGCAGTATGTTGGCCAGATTTGGAACAGGTCTAGAAGAGTGAAGCAGTGACAAGCTACCTTGGCTGTTAATTAACTGTTCTAGTGTGTTTTACTGAAATGGTGTCTTTTGGTTCCAGGGTGAATGTTGTCAATGTCACCAGTGCCGAGTTGCTGCGCTCCTTTGACCTTCCCAAGGCGGTCTGCCTTGGATTCTCCCCAAAGAACACGATCCTGGCTACGTGGCAGGCCTACACCAGTGAGTTCTGACTGCTGTGGAAGCGTGTGGGGTGACTGTGCTCACTGGGCGTGCAGCTGTGCGATCCCTGGTGTCACTGCAGCCTGCTTAGTGCCCAGAGGGGCAGCGTGGGCACTGTGCAGAGAGCTGTGGGGGTGCCCAAGCATGTAGAGGGGCAGGGAGGGGAAAGCACCTGGTGTCAACCGCTCCTACGGACACTCAGTCAGAGTGTGTGCACTAATTGCCCAGGGAAGGCAGCCAGGTGTTTCTGAAGCTGCTGACTGTTGTTAGTGTGAGGAGCATGTTCAGACAGCAAGCCCTGTGTGCTGCTGAACGGGCAGGAAGCTGTGTGCTGCCTCACAGCAGCCATGGCCCCCACAGGGCTCCCCTGGCTGGAGCCTTCTCCAGCGCCCGGGGGGCTTTATTCTCTCCTCTGCCTCCGTGGAGTGTACACAGCCCCAGGCTCACCCAGGGCATACAGTGCGTGTGATCTGAGCAGTTCCTTGGACAGAAGGAGCTGGCTGTATGCTGAGTGTGTCAGGTTGTAGGGTAAGTCTGGGCAACACAAGTGACAGAACCGATGCCAGCTGTGGACTTGGAGCACTCTTGGGGGTCTGGTTTGCACTGGGGATGGAAACAGGTGGGCTGCAGTATCCAGAGTGAGCTGAAGGGTACAGAGAGTCTGTGGACAGAGCTGTGGCTGCAGCGTGATGGACAAAACCATCACATTCTTGAGAGAACAAGAGGCAGCGTGGTGAGTGTCCCCTCGCTGCGTGCCAGGGGACAGCGGTTGCTGGGGGTAGAAAAGAGCCTGTCCTGGTGCTGATGGCCCTTGTAGTGGGAGCAGAACCTGCTCTTCCAAATGCTAGTTCTTTCTGTAGACTGAAAGGCTTAGGTTAATAGCTAAAGCAATTAGCCATGGGTGTAGTCCCTCCAGGGTGGGATGGTGCCGGGGGGGGGGGGGGGGGGGGGGGGGGTGAGGCAGACCTGTCCCCAGAGACCCCTCTGTAATCCCTCTCTCTGTTGCAGCTGCTAAAGATGGCTCTGCAGGGGTGCCCAACCTGCAGCTTCATGATCTGAAAACTGGAAAATGTTTAAAATCTTTCATCCAGAAAAAGATACAGAACTGGTAAATAGCTTTTCCAGATGCTAATTGCTTGCAAAGAAATGCTTCCAGAGTCTGATCCAGGTCAGTAGAGCTTTTGGGGTGCTGCTGGCTTCCGAAATACTGCCTGCTGCAAGCAAGGTTCTGTGCCTGTTGGTATCTGTACCTGTGATCACCCTGTTCTTAGTGTACATTGACTGCCATTGTGCACCATGGGGAAAGCTGGGGTGATGGGAGCCACGCGTTGTGTGTTTGTTACTGCACAGGTGTCACTGGGAGACATGAGTCACGTTTGAACTTGCTTGGCTTTAAAAACGGAGGCAAAACACCCCAGGCTGGTGGAGATGAGCATCGTCCAGTGGTTCTGACTCTTCTCTTCATGTAGGTGTCCCTGCTGGGCAGATGACGAGAGCGTTTGTGCCCGGAACGTGAACAATGAGGTGCACTTCTTCGAGAGCAACGACTTCAGTACGCGAGTATTTCTGTGCGACACCTTCAGTGCAGTCTGTATAGTGGCACCTTTTGGGGGGATTTCCTTTCTTTCTTTGTTTTTGCTTCCTTTTAATTTGAAATATTGCTTACATTCTCTTTGAGTTTGGAATCCAGAGTCATTCTGTCTTAATGAAGTATGTTTTCATTTTTTTGTTCGTCTTTTCAGTGACTTAACTCATATGAAACGCTTCGAATTTTCAATTACAGGCCTAATTCCTTATTGTTTCACACCTAATGACATCAAAAAAATTGTAAATGGCCAATGTGATCAATGATTACTTCTTTACTTCTTTGGGTTGTTTATATTCTGTCAGTGAACTATTAAAAAATGACTCGTTAAAAAAGTGACGTTGATGGCAAAGATGAAGTTTGAAGCTAGAGGCTTGTTTGGGTTTATTTCCCCTCAAGGAAATTACTACTAGTGGTAGGATATTTGGGGTGGTTTGTGTGATGTTCAGCACAGACCAGGCTGGCACAGGAAGGGTTGTCCAGTGAAGCTGTGAGGGGAGCCCTGGGTTTGGGGGTAACGGTGCCTGTTATCTGTGCCTGGCGGCTGCTGCCACCTCCCAGTCAGCACAGATAAGATGGAGAGCAACATACGCTGCGCTCACGTCAGGTCAGAGGCTCCTTTGCTGTCTGAACTTCCACGTGTTCCATACTGGATTTCAGACCTAGGCTCAGCTGGGTGGTTGTGGAGATCAGAGTGAGTGATGAAGTGGGGAGGTCGTGGCTGCCTCCGAAGGGCCATCCTTCATTGCTGCGCACACTTGTGTTTAGTGCCCATGGTACAGAGCCAAAAAACATGCAGTTCAGCAGTCTGGGCTAAGATGGCTTGCCAGGGACATCATCACTTGTGTGACAGGTGGTTTTTGTTTTTGTTTTGCAGATACTATTGCAAATAAACTGCATTTGCAAAAGGTTACTGATTTTGTGTTATCTCCAGGAGCACAGCCCACCAAGGTACTTCTGATGTTGTTTGCAGGGGTTTTTTCTTGCTTTTCTTCAAAGATCACAGTAAATTTTAGTACCAAGTGCTAATTTTTGGTAAGGTGGGGTCTGTTCACTGCATCTCCAGCAGTAAAATCTGAGGGCTCTGTTTCAGGTGGCGGTGTATGTTCCGGGCAGTAAAGGCGCACCGTCCTTCGTTAGGCTCTACCAGTACCCCAACTTCGGTGGCCCTCAGTCTGCACTAGCCAATAAGAGTTTCTTCAAGGCTGACAAGGTGACAATGCTGTGGAACAAAAAAGGTATTGCAGCTGCAGGGTTAAACTCTTCTCTTCCCTCCACTGGGGTTTAATGACTGTGTTTACCCTGGGGGTCTTGCCTGGAGTTCGCAGGTGCAGTGCTGGGGTTACGGTTCTCGTTCCCTGAGGTGCTGGTAACTTGCCTCTCTTGACTTCCATGGTTCTGTACATTGTCTATGCTGGGGAAATGTTGCAGTTGAAGAGCAAACTCAAACTGAATTTTGCATTCTGTGATGATCCTGTATTTAGACTGAGTGTAAGATTATACAAGACTAGAAGCTCAGTCGTGTGTGTGCAGGTGTATGGCGGTTGGGGTGGCTTGCACAGTCTGCTCTGGACTTTGCTTGTTTCCAACGAGCTGTTTCAGAACAACGTTGTGAAACCCATCTCACTTCAGCCCACGTGGCTGGGAATATAGGAGGGCATCACGTGTGTGTGTGTGTGTGTGTGTAGAGACCAGAGGTGGGCACGTAGCCTGGGACAAACTGGCACACGTGCAAAAGTGGCTGATCAGGACGCTCAGCTCCTGCCATAGCCAGAGGGACCTCTCTTCTGTGGCTGCAGAAGTGTGGTCACCTTTTCGCCATCAAGGGTGAATTAATAGCCTTGGTTTACCCTTTCCATCTGAGGAAGGAAGATACTCCTTCAGTTTGGGGTAATGTTGAGGAAGAATGCAGTTCAGGAGAGAACGATTCCAGCACTGTTGTGCAAGCAACTAAGGAGAATTCGTAATCAAACGACTTTCTGTTTGTTCCTGGTACTTAAGTAGTTTGTACAGCTTGCAATCACTGTACTGAAATAACTGACTGCCTGTCTGTCTGTCAGCCACTGCACTGCTAGTAATAGCCAGCACAGAGGTTGATAAAACAGGCGCTTCCTACTACGGAGAGCAAACCCTGCACTACATCGCGACCAACGGAGAGAGCGCCGTCGTGCAGCTGCGTGAGTGGCTCTGTGGCTGTCTCCAGCCTTTCTTGAATGCATGGGGGGTGCCTGGCAGCGTGATGAGGGCATCTTTAAAAAAATGAAGTACTTGTAACAGGATCCTTTACCAGACTTTTCTTTTTTTTAAAAAAAAAATCTGGAGTAAGGTGGGTTGTGGGTGGTTTGGGTTTTTTTCCCTGTTGTCTTTGGCACACTTGTCACCTTCATGCCAGTGGCAGAGTGCACACATTTTTCGTTAGAATATGCAAATAGCATGCTTGGGAGGGTGTCTGTGTGCGCAGGAGGGGACCTGTGTGTGGTCACTGAGGAAGCACCTGGACAACGGGGCCAGCTTCATGTCTGAGACCCCAAAACAGGCAGGACAGTCCGTTACCCAGCAGAGTAATCCTGGTGTGCTTTTCAACGCCCAGCTGGTGCTGTGACCCCAGATGGGCACAGTGAGAGGGTGGTGTTTTGAAGATTACTGGAAAATGGAGCCTGTTTTTTTTATGGCGAAGCAGAGCTCTAAGGCATGCAGACGAGCTGCCAGGGAGCAGCAAGTTGTTGCTCTTCTTTTCAGTGTCTCCTTTGCACTGGAAGTCCCTTCATTCATTTCCCTTGTGGTATCACAGAATCCTGTCACCACTGAGTATCTTTTCACTCCTGAGTTGTTGCTGTTTGTTAGATGCCTGTCCCACCTGGCATTGTGCAGAGGCCAGTTGTATTTCAGACTGGGGTGATGCAGACTGTCTGTACTTGTCTCTTTAACAGTAGTGCTCAGTGGGGCAGTGCCTGCAGTTTGCTGCCCTTGTAGACCCTGAGGGAGCAAGTACTGTGCCCCCTTCCCTCTTCTCTGGGGAAAACCAACCAGGGTCACAACTCAGTGCCTTGGACCTCTCTGGGAGCGCTTTCCTGGGCTGACAACACTGGCTGTTTATGACATACTTATCAAAACCTTCTCTGCCCTTTGAAATGCATCTTTGGTTCATCGGCAGCTTGCCATCCATGTTCATTTAATGTAGCTATTCCAGTAAAAAGCACAGACTGGTATCTGTCTTTAAAACCATTTTCCCAGCATCAAGCAGTGGAGCGAGTGGTGCCTCATTGGCAGGTCATGCAATATTGCTTAGATTAAAAAAAGAGGAACCAGTATCCAGCTGGTATAAAGCTCCTGTTTTTGCAGGTTTCCAGTGGGACAGTTTGGGAAGGTCCTGAGAGCTCACACTTGAATAACGAGGGGGGAAAAAAAGGCATTTTTTTCCATGAAAAACTTCTGCTTACTGTTAAAGTGCTGATGCAGACCCCACAGGGGTGACTTGGAGTGGCTGCAGTTACTCTTCCAAACCTGAACTAAAATTACCAGAAGACAACAGTGTTCTTCCTACCTCCATTGTTAGCAACTTTGTTAATTAGATCACAGCATTTTTGCACAGCATGAAGTCCAGCATTGCTGTTGGTTTGATTTTTTGCTCACCCTGAAAAGATGTAATCTAACAGCAGCTGCCTGTTCTCCTTTCCCTGCAGCAAAAAACGGGCCTATCTATGATGTTGCTTGGAGCCCGAATTCTGTGGAGTTCTGTGCAGTGTATGGCTTCATGCCTGCCAAAGCCACCGTGTTCAACCTCAAGTGTGACCCCGTGTTCGACTTTGGAACCGGCCCTCGCAACGCTGCCTACTACAGCCCCCAGGGACACATCCTGGTGCTGGCGGGGTTCGGGAACCTCAGGGGGCAGATGGAGGTGTGGGATGTTAAAAACTACAGACTCATTTCCAAGCCAGTGGCCTCGGACTCCACGTACTTTGCTTGGTGTCCTGACGGGGAGCATATCGTGACGGCCACGTGTGCTCCCAGGCTGCGAGTCAGCAACGGGTACAAGATCTGGCACTACACCGGCTCCGTGTTGCACAGCTACGAGGTCGCACCAAACGAGGAGATGTGGCAGGTCTTCTGGCAGCCCTGCTTGGACGGCGTGTTCCCCCCCAAAGCAGTGAAGTACCAGGCTGTTCCCAGCGAGCTGCCCGGTGCTGAGCCAAAGCCCGCGCTAGCCTACAGGCCCCCAGCCCTGCGGAACAAACCTGTCATGAGTTCCAAGCTCGTGAGTAGAGAGTTGTGTGTGGGAACTGGGCTTCGATGCTTTGCTGATCTTTGCAGCTTGGCCTCACATATGTGTATATTTTTAGCGAGGTAACTGAGAAGAGTGATCAGGCTGAGAGGCTGGCGGGATTTCTGGAGGGGTTTTCTTGATGATCCTCGTCACACTTTGTTGCTCTTGTTGCATGAGTGTGTGCTGTGAAGGGGATTTCTGTGGCCCAAAGGCTGTCCTCTCAAAGTCCTTTGCAAACTCTGAAAACACTCCCTATGACATGCGCTGGGACAATGAACTGCCAGTTTGGTTTATGGTGAAACTGGGTGCTGAGGTTAAGATAGGAGCCTCTGGGCTGCGTGACCGATTTCCCACTCTGAGCCCAGCTAGGCTGGTGGCTGACTCATCCCAACAGCTTTTTTTTTAGTTGTTTGGTAAGTTTTCTTGCTGGAAAGAGATTTAATTGTTAGCAAGTCACCTGCAGCTTAAACAAGATTCAGTGCAGTGACTGGATTACCAGTTTCTTTCTGCAAGTTCTCAGAATAGGTAAATTTAACAATTGCACCCTTGGTGGTTTATGTTTTAGTTTGGGCTTTGAGCCTCGTGCTGTTGGGGATAAAGACTGCTGCTCAGCTAGTGAGGAATTAGGGGGTTGGATTCGATCTCTTGAGGCCCCTTCCAGCCCCTACAACTCTGTGATTCTGTGAATCCATTGGCCGTGCTAATGTTTGATTTCCCAAGCAGAGCTGGTTAAGAAAACATGTGAAATAAAATAGTTCTGTTTACTCATATGGGCAAGAAATTCTGTGATATGTGTGGAAGCATTCCAGCTCCTCAATTAAGAGTTATCTCAAAAGCCCCAAAGACTGGACAACCCCTGCTCCTCTTCACCTCCCACCCCATCTCCCCTCCCAGTGACACGTTTTTCCTTCCTTGTCCTTAGGAGCTTGAGTTAAGAAGCTCCCAACAAAAGCAACAGGCCAAGCTGCAGTTCTGTGCTGGTTTACCCCCTGAGATAGAAAACATGGTGACTTTGTTATTTTACCAGATACCCATGAAATCTTAAGGATATACAGGATAATCCCACCCCAACTTGAGAGTGGATGAGCCTGAAACCCATTTCACATTGTCTTCTGCTTCTCGAAAGAGAAAGGGCACATACTTCTGTGTGTCTCTCTGGTTTTCCTTTCTCTTCCTGTACGGTTTGTCTTCGCATGTGGTGGTGCTTTGGGGTTTGGGGGTTCACTGTTGGGTTTTCTGTGCCAACACAGAGTACAGGTTTCCTCACTGTTAATTTTGTGTGTCCTGCAGCACGAGGACGAGCCGCCTCAGAACATGAAGCCGCAGTCGGGGAGTGGTGACAAACCACTCTCTAAAACAGCCCTCAAGAATCAGAGGAAGCACGAAGCCAAGAAAGCTGCTAAACAGGTACTGAATCCATACGGCTCTTCCCAGGGTGAGGTGAGAGGTGAGGATGGACTTGCAGCAGCTCAGGACTGTGGGTAGAGTAAAAACTGGCTTTTGGTATCAACCTTCCAATTTCTACAAACTGCTGAAGCAATAGCTTCTTTGAAGACGTTTTTGGGGGTTGTTTGGGGGCAGAGGGGAGGGGTTTTGTGTGTTTGTAGTTTTTTAGTTTCTTACACTGGTTTTGAGCCCTTTCTTTTACTTCAGAGGCTGTGACCTGCCGGGCTACTTGATAAAATACTTGGGTATGTGTTTGTCCTGTCATCCTTACTGATGTTTCCCTATGCTACATATGGTTGGTGTCCTGAAGTAGGACTTGAACAGGAGTGAGCATGTGACTTGTTACATACGACCCTGTTCTTGTGGAAAGTGTATATATATACACACACACACACACATATATATAGGTAGTGCAGGACATCAAAGCAAGTCAGAGATTGTGAGCCACACCAACAGACTGATGAATGAAGAAACCTTAAATGGGTCCCTTAAAATGATTACAGACTTGATGTTTTTTCAGTTCCCTGTAATCAAAGGTATTTTCTAGGTAACGTGCTCGTTTGTCTGCAGGAGGCCAAAGCTGATGCAAACCAGGGCTCCTCGCAGCCCCCAGCCCCGCAGAGCGCGCTGCGGAGTGCTGCCCCCGCCGCTACCTCAGGAGATCCTGAACTCGACAAGAAGATAAAGAACCTGAAAAAGGTGAGGGGGTGTCTCTGCCACCAAACAGCAGGTTTCCCTTGGGCTGATCTTCCAGACCATCCCTCACGGTCGGGTGACTGGGGCTCAGCAGGGTAGCGATTACGTAGGTGGTAACTCCCTGAATTTGTAAACCAGCTCCCTCTGCTTTTCTGTCTTCAAAACACTTGAGGTCGTCGCTTGCCTGGGCTCCCAGAGGTCTGCCCCAGGGTGGCAGTGGGGAAGCCACTGACAGGCACAACGGAGAGAATCTGCTCACAGCAAGAAGGCGGCTGCGTGGGCAGCTCCTTGATGGGATCTGGGGTCTGGGCTGGGACCCTTGCTGTGTGGTTCCAGTCTCTTCCCTAAGCCCTAAATAGTACGGGTATGAAGTCTGCTGCCAGCCTTGGAAACTCTTGGGTTGAAAGATGCCAGAACAGGAGTTGGCTGGTTCAGGCTAGAGAACCTTTCCCATTTCTGGGAGTCCATCGGGGCTTTTTTTGTCTTGGCTGCCTCCTGCTTGTCATGATCTCTGTTTTGGGTTAATATTCCAGGCTTGCTGAGGAAAACGTGTGGTCAAGAGGGACTGTGAGAGGGGAGGAGTAATTGTTTAATTTGGATCCAGTTGACTGGTGGGATAATGTATGGTGATTGTTTCAGAGTGAGAAATGCTTCTCTAGGCTTTGTTCATGAAATAAATGTCTTTTATTGGTGGGAAGTTCTGGATGGGACTGTCTGGGAGATGCTTAAATACAATGTGCCTGCCTTGTTGAGACCAGCTCCTGGCAGAGCAGGCAGGCCCAAGTGCAGGAACTTGTAAGGCTGTTTTGTGTGTTCTTGGCTCACCAAGATTTTCGTGTTAGTCTGGGTTTTGGTTATTTGCTGATTTTGTTTTCTTTTTTTCTAGAAACTAAAGGCAATTGAGCAGCTGAAAGAGCAAGCAGCTGCTGGGAAGCAGCTGGAGAAGAATCAGGTACTGTCACGGTGTGTGCTGTTTGTTTAGGTTTCCCGTTGTCGTGAGCTGCATCTGTGACTTCTTGTCCTTTTCTGTTTTAGCTGGAGAAGATTCAGAAGGAAACTGCTCTCCTTCAGGAGCTGGAAGACCTAGAACTGGGTCTTTAAAGGTCATGGAGATGCGGTGTGGTGTGGACACAGATTTCCTGAAAAACAGAGTTTGTATTAACTTGGAGACAATAAAACGTTTTGTCAGACGCCTGTGGCTGCAGAACTCTGCCGCTGGCCCCACGCCGGCCTTGGAGGGGCCTTTCCCCAGCTCGGTGTGTGAACCTGAGCCAGGGTCCCGGGCTGCCTCCTTCCCAGCGGGGGCGGAGGGAGTGAGGAGGGGCCCAGCCGTGTGTTTGGCGCGCCGGGGGAGCCAAGGCACGGCCGGGGCCTAGAGCGGAACGAAGAGCCCCTGGGAGCGAGGCGAGCGGGGCCTCTGCGCCGGGGCCGCGCTGACGGGCCGGGCCTCCCGCCCTGCGCCGAGAAGGGCCGCCCGGGGCCTCGGCTGCGCGCCCCGGCACCGGCCCCCGAGGCGGGGGGTGTGCGGGGGGCGCGGCATCCCGCCCCGCCGCAGCTCCCGAGCGCCCGTCCCTGGGCCGCGGGCGGGGCCCGATCCCGCCTCACGCCCCAAGCCCGTCGCTGCGGCCCGGCCCCCTCCCCTCCCCGGCTGGGGGCGCTGGGGGCGGGGCCTGGCGCGCGTCACGTGGCTGCGGCGCCTGCGCGGGGCGGTGCTCGCGTGACCTTGGTGCGGCGGCGGCGGCGACATGCGGGCGGCGGTGGTGCTGCTGCTGGCGCTGGCGGCGGCGCCGGGCGGCGGCTCGGCGGAGCCGGGCGGCCTGCCGGCCAAGAAGCTGCGCATGGCCTACGCCACCGGGCCGCTGCTCAAGTTCCAGATCTGGTGAGGGCGCCCGGCAAGATGGCGGCGCCGGCCGGGCCTGTCCCGGGCCTGCCCCGGCCCCGGGCCTGCCCCGGCCCCACCCGCCGCGCTGCGGCCCCGGCCCCGGCTCCGGCTCCCCTCGCCCCTGCGCGCCGCTGGAGACGCGCGGCCGGTCCTTGTGCCGGCGGGAGGGGCGGCGGGCTCGGGGCGGCGCTCCGGGCCGGCCGCCGAGGCGAGCGGGGCCTACCCCGGCTGAGGCGGGGGGCGGGCAGGGGCAGGGGCAGGGGAGGGGGGGGGGGAGGCAGCGGGGGCGCCGCGGGCGGGCGGCGGGGCGCTGGCGGCGCTCAGCGGGCGCGTCGAAGGCGGCTGCGCGGACATGGCGGCGCGGCCCGGAGCCGCTCTCCCCGCCCGGGCGCGCCGAGCTGGGCGGGGGCGCTGGGGGCCAGCGGGCGGGGGGACGCGGCGCATCGCCGCAGCATTGCGGGCGGCGGGGCAGAGCCCGGCGGGGCAGAGCCCGGCGGGGCGCGGAGGGAGGCTGTGTGCGCCGAGCTGCAGCCGCGGCCCGGCGGGGGCGGGCGGTCCGGGGGCAGAGCTTGCTGCGGGCGCGGCCGGGCAGCTCTTACCCCGAGCAGCACGGCCCTGGAGCGTTTCGCCCCTCTGCGGCTGCTCCGGTGGCTCCGGCACAGAGAGCTGGGAGCGGTGTCACCCGCCTGGGGGCAGCCCGGGGAGCCGCGTTGAACCAGCGAGGGATCAAACCCGCCTGGCGTGAGGCTGTGTTTCTTCTGGGATGTGGAGCGAGGTGATCCTCGGGCCGGCTTCCCAGCGCGCAGCCTCCCCAGTGGGACTGGCGGGTGTAGCTCCCCAGCGGGACTGGCGGGTGTAGCTCCCCAGTGGGACTGGCGGGTGTAGCTCCCCAGCGGGACTGGCGGGTGTAGCTCACACCGTGCTCTGCTTTGGCACAGGGAGGTGTAGTTTTGGTGTACGTTGGCGTTGCCTGTTTAGTGGTGACTGACGTAGCGCCCCGGTTTTGGTGACAACCCCTGTCTGTGTTCAGTGTCTCCTGAGGCTACAGGCGGGTGTTTGAGGAGTACATGCGGGTTATCAGCCAGCGGTACCCAGACATCCGAATCGAAGGGGAGAACTATCTTCCTCAACCTATATATAGGTAAGTAAATGACTTAACAGTCCTGATTGCCTGTTCTCCAGTGCGTGGGCTTGGCACGGGGAGGGGTGGCTGTGTGCAGTTATTCCTCAAAAATGCTGGAAATGGAGACTTAAGGGATTTTTCTGTTGTGATTACATACAACATTGGTATCTTCTGTGCAGTATGACCACCCCTGTGTCTGTGTGGTGAGGCCTGTCATGTTCCAATCCAAAGCAGGATATATAATTCACCTTTTTTTTCCACAGGGAACTTGAACAGCTTGCTTTCATGGTGTGTCTGCACATAAGCTCACGTTTTCTGTTCAGGCTTGCACACTTAGTGACAGATTCCTGTGGTGGTTAAAGGTTGCAGAGGTGGGAGGAGCTCTTTTTTAAGGTGTAAATCAGGGAGAGCTAATTGCATGAGGGACTGCCAGGGTGTCCTTAACTAAGCTTTGGAGGGGGTGCCTGAAGAAATTTGGAAAAAGCCAAAGGGAAAATAGCATTATTCCTATTTTTAAACTACTGTGTAGATGCTAGAGAGTGATGCCACAGTGACTGTGGTGGCTTCTGAACCACTTCTTGACCTAATTACTGCTGTAATCACAAGTGTAAGAGCGCTACAGGGCTGAACAAGCTCAGTGTAAATTCGCTCTCTGGCTGTAGGTTTCATTCTGACAAAAACCTGTAGCATTTTCTGCAGCAATCCAGAAAGTGCTTTACAAGGAAGCAGCACGTGTCTGTTAAACGTGTCTGTAACGTAGAACAGCTTCTTTAGGAACCGGGGTGTGGTACCTGGTTCAGAGGGGTAAGCCTGGGCGTGCAGGGTAGGCTGTTAGTGTGGGCTGCTTTGGGGTGCTTTTTACAGAGACTCTTGCTTGAAAAGCTTTTTCCCCTCAGAAGCAGTTGATGGTACACTTCCAGAATCCCTGTGATAAGGGGAATTGCTGCTACATGCTGTCAGGTGTTAACTGTCAACCTCCTAAGTCGCTTTTCTCTGTTGTTTTTTGATAGGCACATAGCATCCTTCCTGTCTGTCTTCAAACTAGTATTAATAGGCTTAATTATCGTTGGCAAGGATCCATTTGCTTTCTTTGGCATGCAAGCTCCAAGCATCTGGCAGTGGGGCCAAGAAAATAAGGTAAAGAACTTACTTCCTTCTTTTATTTTGAAAGATCTGTTTTAAGATGACTTCATGAGCGTGCTGTGGAAGTGCTTCACAGTTGTTACTGATGTAACCTGTGTATGGTGCAGCCTGAACAGAGCCCTGAGGGGGCTGGAACTGAATGTGCTTGAGAATTTTAGGGGAGTGTAATGGTTTGCGATAGGGCTCCGTGGTTTGGGCGGACCAGGTTTGATGCTCTGAAGCTCTTTCCCAGCTGATGATGCTGCAGAGGGACAGCTGAGGTTAATGTCAAAGACAGACAGTAAAAGGCTTTTTAATGCTTTAGGACTTGAGTTCTGAGCTGGTATTGCTGCTGTTGAAACGGCAGCTTCCATTTCCTACTGTCTGTCGCTTCGATCAGGCCTCTTGTAGGTTGGGCAGTGGTTACAGACTGTGGTTAGAGCTGAAGTGTTGTGGGTTGCAGGAGAACATCCTGCAGACAGCCTGCCGGGGTGAGGGGGGGGAACACCCCTCTGGGTCCCTACTGGTGATGTGAACAGATAAATGCTGTTATCTGCCTTGCAGTAGCCTTCCTGCAGGCTGACTGTACCAAGCAGAACCCATCTGCAGGCCTGTGAACCTTGATGTGTCTTACTGGGGCAGGGATCTCAGGCTGAGCTGTGCAGCTCGGCAGGTCTCTGTCACCTGGCAGTTTGAACGTACAGTTGGGTGTCATCTGTGTGGCTGAATGAAACAGGCCAAATCTGGCACAAAATGACACAAAGCTGGACCAGGGCAGGGTCAGGTCAGGGGTTAGGAAGGAATCTTTATCTGGAAGAGTTGTCAGGGCCTGGAACAGGCTGCCCAGGAAGGGGCTGAGTCACCATCCCTGGATGTGTTTTAAAAAAGGGTAGATGAGGTGCTCAGGGATCTGGGTCAGCACAGGACAGGGATGGTTGGACTCCATGAGCTTAAAGGGCTTTTCCAGCCTGGAGATCCTGTGAAACCCAGTACTGAGCCAGGCTGGCTGCGCTGTGCTGCTGGTGACAGGCAGCTGTCCCTCTCCCAGGCTGAGTGCTCTGGTGATGCAGTAGCCCCTGTGAACGTGCCCTGGTGCGTGACAAGGGAGCTGCAGAGGTGCTGGGGCAGGATGCTGCCTTGCTGAAGGTTGCATCATTCCATCCTGGGCCACCAACACTCAGAATTCCAGGTGGTGAGTGTGGAGAGGTGCTAGAGGGGTGAGAGGTCTCCTGAGCCAGGGCAGGTGGATGTGCTGTACTGTGTGTGCCTCTGCAAACAGCAGGCAGTGTGGTGTAGGGAGAGTTGTGGTCCCTTGTCACCCTGCAGGTGCCACCGCAGCCGTGTAGTGCTGTAGGCTGGCTGCTCAGGCACGCCTGGGTGTGTGGAGGGAAGGAGCTGGACAGGCAGGATTGTCAGCTGAGTGGTGCCAGAACTATTTTGGTGCCTGTCTTGGGAAGGCAATGTGTGCAGTTGTTTTAAAAAGAGGATGGAAGGAAGATGCCTGTGTGACTGGAGGGTTACTTGATTAGTTCCACAGGGGAACTCAAAGACACCTGTAAACTTCCAGTGCCTGTTTAAAATAAGCTGTGGCTCAGGCTGCTCCAGTGCTGAGAATTCTCTCTGTTCTCTCCTAGGTTTATGCTTGTATGATGGTCTTCTTCCTGAGCAACATGATTGAGAACCAGTGTATGTCCACGGGGGCATTTGAAATAACTTTGAACGGTGAGCAGAGCGCTTCCCTGTGTGCGCACGGGGCTGGGAGGGCTGCTGTGCTGGCAGAGTGAGGGGGGATGCTATGGCATGGAAACTGCTGTCCATTTTGAAGCTGCAGGTGTCGCCCAGCACAGTAAGTGGTGACATTCCAGGAGGGCTCGTAGAGCAGTTTGTGCAGACCTCAGTTCTGCGCAGTCTCACTCGATGGCTGCGCAGGACACGTCTCAGTACAGTGCTTAGTGCAGTCGTGCTCTGCAGGGCCTTTGGAACACTGACTGCATTGCATCAAAGCAGTTGAACTTGATGCCCTTCCAGTCCCCAGTCTTAGATGAGAGTTGGCAGCAGAGCCTTCCTAGGGACAAACAGCCACGCCTGGGTGTCTCTGAGCTGCTGGTTCAGGGTTTGGGGCAGTGACATTCCAGCCTGGCTTGTGGTGCACAGAGCGGTTGTGTTTGTCAGCGTGGGACATGAAGTGCTATGGCAGTGAGGGGTGTGTGAGGGAGCAAGGTTTGGACATCATCAGAAACAAATGCTGTGCTTACCCCAAGGCATTCACGACTCTGTTGCCTTTTGTGATGCCAGGGGAAGGAAAAGCATAATGGTTGCAGGTGCTTTGAGTGGAACCTTCCCAGCCAGGTCTTGGTGAGCACGAGTTCCCAGGGTCAGCCTTGGATGTCAGGCAGAAGTGAGATGAGGACTGACAGGACCCACGAGTTTAGCAATGGTCTAAAAACTAGGCATCCTGTTCTGGTTTTAGATAGCCTGTTAGTGGATGTTCTGAACCTCTAAATCCATGCAGTGTGCTTTAAAACAAAGCATTAGACCCTTTGTTCTCCTAGCTGGACTGGGTTTTAGTACAGCCAGCAGGTTAGAGCACTGCTGACACAGGTATTTCTCTCCATGTAAAACAGAACCAACTTGCAGAGCTGCTTAGATCTTTCAAGTTTCACTTTTCACCCAGCCCGAAGTACTTCCTGACTGTGTCAGTGTAACGGTGCTTTTCTCCCCTCCCTGTGTTCTGTGGTAGATGTTCCGGTGTGGTCCAAGCTGGAGTCTGGCCACCTTCCTTCCATGCAGCAGCTTGTACAAATTCTGGATAACGAAATGAAGCTCAACGTGCACATGGAGTCAATGCCTCATCATCGATCATAGCCCCATCGATCAGCACTGAAACTTCTTGTAAGTCATCTTCCAGCCACCAGCCCCTGCTGGCTCGGGTGGGGAGGGCTGTGTGTTGCAGATCGAACCTTGTGATTGTGTCGTTTGTTTACAAGCGTGCTACTGGAGAACCAGCTCTGGTGACTTCCAGTACATTGGTGTGTGTATGATTTTACAGGTGCTGCTCTGGGGGGAGGTTTTGTTCTGGGGTTCATTCTGCCTGACTGATAACTGGCAGCTGGCATTCCTTTGGGCAGAAAGAGACCTGTTACTGCCTGCAGAAGGCCTTAAGTTAGTGAAGTGTGTTACACAGAGATGGGAGAGCACTGCGTTACGTGCCTTAAAATTGTCTGTGTGCAGAGGGTCTGTCTGTAGCTCATCACCTCATTGAACTGCATGACATCCGAATGCTTTCTGGCTCCCATCTGTTGCTGTTCTGCTTTAGCCTTCTGCAGACACTCCTTGGCTGCCAGGAGCAGGGGGTTCACACCCCTGCTCTGTGTTCTGTGCTGCTTGTGGCTTTCAAAGCACTGAGCTTACAATTCTTCATGGGATCGTTGGTGCAAGAGCTGGCAGGTGGTGCTGAGACCACCGAGGTGGGGTGTTGATTGGTGGTGTGGCTTTGGGTGCAGGAGTGCTCTGGTTGGAGACTGAGGCACCGCCAGCGCACACCGCGCAGGTGACAGACCCTGTGCTCCTGGTCTGGCCGCCCCGTTACCACCCAGCTGCAGCACTTCCTGACCTGGCAGGCAAACACCAGCACAGGTTCCCTGCAGAGCTCTGTTCAGTATGATTTGTGTTTCCATAAGCAGGAGCGTAGCCCGTAGGTGTCTGTTGGGAGAAACCCAGGGTCTGTGGGAGCACTGCTCATAGGGAAGCCACGCTCTGTAGCCAGGGTGCTGCTGTTGGATGCTGCTTCAGAGCTCAGACTGCAAACCCTGGGGTTTTTTCCACCATTGACCTCTGCCTCCCCTAACGCTCCTGCAGTTTTGGGAGGTGGGGAGGGCAGTTCAGAGAGACAGCTCCCTTGGAATCATGCAGGGAACATGAGAAACAGTTGACTTGATTGCTGCAGACATGTCCTGTTCATTCATTTCAGTCTGGTTTGTCCTAGTCATTTAGCAAAGGTCATCCCAGTCATGAAGTGAGTTGGCTTGTACAGTAAAATGTTACTCAGTGTTAAAACCTTTGGTGTCTGGAAGCCCAGCATCCTGTATGTGTGGATCTAGAGGGTCTCTGGCAGTGTTCTGCGTTGCAGAGTAGATCGATGTCACTTTGGAGCTCACAGAGCATGCCAAGACTGGTCTCAAGTAGAATTTCATTTAAGGGGGGTTGAATTTAGAAAAACAGCAACAAAACCCCCCATTCAGTTGTGTTTCCATCCCTGTGGGAAGTATCACTGTGGGTTGGGAGAGTCTGCTGGTGAGACTGTGACTGTTGTGTTGTAACATCTCTGGGTGTAGCTCTGCAATGAAGTGGTGTCACTGTGCTGGAGCCCTGTAGGCAGTGGCCCCACATGAAATGATGGTGAAATACTCCTGCCATGAGTGACAGCCTCTGGTGTCACAGTGCCTGTAACCCAGGCTCTGTAACTGAAGCGTTCAGTGCCCACAACTCTCCTGGCTTCACAGGGGAGGCCTTGTCTTCCTGTTCTGACAGTGCTGGGGCTGGCTTCTCCTGCTGCCGACTGTAACACTTGTGTCTCTGTTTCCAGACATTAAGTGGTGATTTCCAAGGGCACCGTGGCTCAGACCCATGAAGGCCTGTACTGAAGACAGCGTGCTGTTAGTACAGACTGGATGCTTCTCCTGCAGCCGCGCTGTGCCTCCCGAAAAAAACCTTAATGAAAGACCTCTTTCAGTGCTGGCCTGTGTCCAGATACTGCACATTCATGGAGTGCAATAATACTGTATAGTTTTTTTAAGATTCCATTCGACCAGTTCACAGCTCGACAATGCAGGCATTACTAATTGTAACTTATTTTCTATTCATGTTTCACACCATGGCAGGTTGAGTTCGTACCTAATTTTTCCTTGGGGGAAAAAAAAAAAAAAAAAGGTTTGTTTAATCTGTTGTATTTTATATGAATTTATGTTCGTTTTGTAGTTCAAAATGGAGTTAGAGGAGTGTCTGATATTGTCCTCAACTGTTCAGTGATGGATGGCTGTCTGTCAGATCTCTCTGATGTGGTTAAAGCAGGTTTGTATATTTTTCAGAGTCTATGGCAGAGTTGAACAGTGCATTATATACTAAATTATATAAACAAACTTATAAGCAGAGTAGTTAGATTATTTGGTGACTTCAGCAAAACTTAAGATTGACTGCATTCTAAATTGTGTCGGGCAGCTGAGGAGCCTCTTCCCTGGCTGCTCTGAGGGGTGAGGAGTGTCCCTTTCTCCTGTCCCACACTGACACCCAGGAAGTGAGTTTAAATAAAGAGTTCTCATTTACTGTGCGAAGTACCTTGTGTGAGCCACTGATGGGTCCTCTCAGAACTGCAACTGAAGAAACGCATAAAAAGCCTCCTTTCCAAAGTCACTGATGGTGTGTGTGTCTTGTCTGAGCCCCGGAGCACCCGTGTGTTCTGGAAGGGACACCACAGCTTCCTGCCCCCCTGCTGCTCCTGCCCTCGTCCCGTGAGAGTTGAGGTGCTGCTGCAGGGGAACCCAGCTGGGGTGAAGCCAAGGCCCAGGTGTGGTTTGCTGGTGTGGCTGGGAGCTGTCCTGGGTTGGGTCTCTGAGCTGTGAGTGCTGCGGTGCACTGGGCTCGCTCCCAGCAGCCCTGCCTCCTGCTCTGAGCTGCAGAGCTCTGCACCCCCGGTAAACCAGTGGCTGTTCTTCCTGCATCCTCATCAGGTGTTGTCTCTGAGTGGGGAGAGAGATGTTCCCTGTTGGGACAGTAAACCATGGGGGAAGGGGACCTGCAGCTGCCATGGTTGGCAGGGGTCAGCTTGGAGCCCCCTGAGGCTTTAGGGCCAATGTGAGACATGTCTCAGGTAACCAAGGCTGCATCCAGCCAGGGGAGAGAAAGGCCGATGCCGGTCGTTCCAGAGGTGTCACTGGGACACAGCACCCCATGTTGGGACCGGTGCAGGTGAGCAAGCCAGTGTGTCACCCCCCTCCTGGGGACAGGGTGGGCTGGCAGGTGCTGCACGGCTGCCTGGTGACCACGGCACGAGCCCCTCCCAGATGGAGGGATTAGTTTGTGCTGCGATTAGCAGAGCCATCACGCCGCTCGTTAACGAGAACTCTTGGACTGGTAGAGTTAAATTCCAGGTCTCTGATAAATGTGCACTTAATGAATACAGAGTATTTATCCAGAGCCTGATTGGACTTAAATTCGGGTTGTTCTGGATTTGGTTACTGTGCAACTTGTATGGGTGCTGCAGTTACACCTGCAGTTAGGGCTCATCTCATTGCTGACCCACAGCCAGGGCACCAGGCAAAGGTGGGATGGTGAGGAGCCCTCACTGAGGAGCCCTCACAGCATCGCCTGGCTCCAGCGAGCCCATGGCCTGAGCAGACCGACCTTCAGGGTGTTTGGTGCTGCCCAGCTGTGCACCGGCTGTATGGACAGGCTGTCAGCCTGTGCCTGGCTGTATGGATGGGCTGCCTGCCTGTGCCTTGGCTGCTGTGGTCCCCAGGAGATGCTTCCTTTTGGTGTCCCCTGAAGGCGCTGGATGACATCCTGGATGGGGATTTTGACTGCAGCCAGTCCTGCCTCCTGCGCATTGCCATGAGCACGATGCCTTGCATCGGCTCCATCCTCACCCTGCTCCTCATCTCCCTGGACAGGTACCTAGCGGTAACGCTGCCGCTCTAGTACCCCATCCTCCTGAAGAAAACACCTGTGGTCCTCTTCCTTCTTGTCCTCTCCCTTCTTGTCCTCTGGATGCTGGCCTTCCTTTTCGGGCACCTACCTCTGATCTTGCTGTCCCTCCAGCGAGGCAACTACACAGGTTACTGTGGGCTCCTGTACGTGGCCAAGACCAAGTACCTCTGCCATCTGCTCCAGCATCTTCGCCCCATCGCTGCTGGTGCCGGTGTGCCTGCGTGTCTCGGTGGGTGTGCCTGGGTGTCTCGGTGGGTGTGCCTGCGTGTCTCGGTGGGCAGCGTCGCCTACGTGAAGCACGTGCGGCTCCGGGTCGCCTGCGCCCAGCCCAGGCCCCTCCGCACCCGCCTGCGCTACCTCAGGGTGCTGCAGACCGTGCTTCTCGTCCTTGTCGGCTTCAGCCTCTCCTGGCACCCCTGCCTGGTGGGGGGCACCGTGCAAGCCGCCTGCAGCTCCTGCAACCTGGCCGGCCCGCTCAAGGACACCTTATTCCCGCTGGGTGAGACCAACTCCCTCATCGACGCCCTATTCTACGCCCTGTGCAGCAGAGACATCACCTCACCAAGCTGCTGAGGCACAGGGCCCGGTGAGCCCCCCAGCCTTGAATGTCCGAACTGTTGGGAGCTGCGTCAGGCACCAGACTGAGGCATCTAGTTCCTGAGGGGTCTGTGCCCCACCAGCCCCACCTGCACTGCTACTGTGGCTGCTGGGTCCATGACAGGAGGGAAACACAGGGCACTGGGCGCAGCAGAGCCTTCCCACCACATCAGCTGATGATGGGCTGCTGCCAGCCACGCTCTGCTGTCCCTGTTAACAGCCTGCTGTCCCCAGCACCCTCAAACATGGCCAAGACAGTGACCTCTGACTGCTCCAGACAAAACCTGGGCTTTCATCCCTCCCTGTGCATGGGGGACCCCCTGTGTCTCCTTCCTCAGGAGGCAGAGCAGCCATCCGGCCCCTGCGCTAGGGAAATCTGGGTGTCCTGACAGAGCTGTTTCCTTGGCAGACGTGCTGGCTGCACAGGGTGGCTGAGCAGGCACCCTTCCCCAAATACCTGTCAGGCTACAGCAGCTGCATTCTGCTTGCTCTTCTCTCTGTACTGCATCCCTGGGCTGAGCTGACCTGTCAGTGAGGGCTGGGTTCTGCCATGAGGCAGAGGTGAGGTGGCTCCAGAGCGGTGTGCTGCATTGAGCACAGGTTTACTCTGCCCTGAGGAAAGCCAAGATGTACCTCAATGAGCTGGCTGTGCGATGTGCTGGGCATTGCCTGCCACCCCACCCCACTCAAGCTGAGGGGTGGGACAGCCCCAGGCTGCCCCTTGCCCCCACCACAGCAAAGCCTTCCCAAGCGAGCACGGGCACTGCAGCATCGGAGGAGCCACTCCTGCCACTCGTTTTGCCATCACACTGCACACATGCTGGTCAGATGTGAGCATTTACTATCGCCCTGACCGAGCTGCGCAGCTCCTCGCTGATGTCCGAAGCTGTGCAGAGCTGCAGGATCTTCCAGGTCTGTGTGAGAAGGTGTGCTGGAGGCTGGATTCTGTCCCGTTGCTCACTAGAAGGGAAATCTAAGCACCTGTGCAGTCTGTCGAAGAGCAGCAGGATCCTCACCCTGAAGGCCAGCAGCAGCAGCTCAGCTTCGCTCAGCCGGGCAGGGGGAGGCAGCCGCCACAAGTCACTGGCCTGGGGAGGGAGGTGAAGCATCAGCGCAGGTTGGGGCTGGGGGCTTCTGGCTCCCCCAGCAGACAAACCTGCCCCTGTGGTAGTGGAGCTCATGGGTCAAGGGAGCTGCCTCGCACCCTGCCCACGTGGACCACAGCTCTCCTCCCCGTGGCAGAGCCAGGGTGACCCTCAGGGCCAAGGGGACCTGCCTGGCAGCGCTTCCCACGCTCTGCGGCCCCTTGCAGACAGCCAGGGCTGCAGGGGCTGGCCAAGCCCATGGCTGCGAAGGGACCGAGCACGGGTACACCTCCACTGTCGTTGCTTTGGGGGGCAGGACTGTGGGGGGCACCCACTATGTGATGGGCATGCTTCCCCACGGAGGGGAGCTTCCCTGGCCACCCCGCTCCTGCTGTGGGGAGCAGCTCTGCGTGGAGCTGCCTCTGTGCTTGAGAAATACCTCCACCCTGGTTCCCACGTTGAACTTTGCTTGTTGCCCCATGGCAAGGAAGGAAACGATGATCTTGTCCTGGCCCAGGATCCTGACCCCCACGTGCCGGTTCAGGGAGATGAAGACGGGGCTCAGCGGGACGCGTGGTCCTGGTGACATGCTGCTGTGTGCCCACGTCCACCTTCTCACCCGGCTGCCTGCTCGGTCCAGGTACTGTCCTCCCAGAATCGTCATGTTTATCCTAAGAGAGAGAAGACCGAAGCTCCACACCCCGTGGCCAGTGTCACTCATTCCCCAGCGGGATGGGACTGAGGCATGGCTAGTTTGGGGTCTGATCCCCACAAGGCACAGCTGGGCAGCCTTGCTCTGCCCTGAAGCAGAGCTGCGCTCAGCTGGTGATGTTTGAACGCTGTTAGACACCCCTCATGACACCTGACATGTAAAATGCACAGCGGGGAGAGAAACTCCGAGCGAGTGGACGCACCAGACGGCTCCGCTGGGGTAATAGCAGGTGCTTCTGCCGTTGGACTTAAACACAGCCCGGACTGCGGCGCTACTGGGCTCGTCCTCCTGCACGACACAGACCAGCTGCTGCTCCTCCCGCGCCACGAGCACGGCCAGGTTTCCTGAGGGATAGCTGCTGCCAGGTAAGGTGCCTGTAGCCCTGCTCTGGCACACTGAGTGTTTTCAAGTGCGGTGCTGGAGGGTGAGGATGGACAGGGCCTGTGTGAAAGGTGGGATGGCCGTGTGCTGCTGGGGGCACGGGCTGTGTGTGCCGGCAAAACAGCCGTTACAGGCACAGGACACGTTTTTGTTGTGCTCTAGCCAATAACCCGGCAGATTTACACTAAGACACCTTCTGGACAGGGCCCAGGGCTGTAGAAGCCTGGCACACAGGGGAGCGCTCAGATTACCCGACTGAGACAGGTGACAGCAGGGAGAACAGGCAGGGATTCTCCCAGAGGAAACATGCAGCCAGCCCCCCAAGCCTGACTCGGACCCATCCGAACAGCGGGTACTTGGTGCCTCACTGGGGTTTCCCTCCAGCCAGACTTGCTGCTGTGAGCACAGGCATTATGGCACAGAGCTTGGGTGTTACGGCACAGAGCTCGGCTGTGGCTGTGAGCGCCGGGCCAGCGCGTTTCCTAAACTGGCTATTGATGGGACACGTGCCCGTCCCTCATCCAAGCTACTGGCTGATCTGAAAGGCCTCAGAGCAGGAGCTCTGTGGGTGGTTTTACTTTGGCTTCTGTCAGTCTGACAGCGAGTGTGAGTGGCAGACCAGGTCATTTGGTGTCAGATCAGATGAGGGGACATTTCAGCTACAGCCCCAGCGCTGCGCAGCCAAAGGACCCCGCAAAGGATACAATATCTGCGCTGCTCCGTCGGGAAGCACGGTAAGGAATTTCCCTCCGTGTTTGTAGTACTTCTCCAGCAGCTCCTTCTTCACCACCTGAGATTGAAAAGAAGCAGTAGCAAAGGTGAGAGCAGTGCTGCCCAGCTCCCCACACGGCCCCGGGGCACGGGCATGGCCAGGGCACGGCCCCTCGCGCCCGGCAGCGGTACTGGCCTTCCCTGCCGCAGGGGTGAACGGGCCGCAGGGCTCCTGCTCGGGCTGCGCCACGCTCACACCGGGCACCAGCGTCCGGCCCTCGGGCGACGGAGGCTCCCGGGACAGCAGGTAGGAAATGGCACCAGCTGAATGCGACCCTGGGGAGCAAAGGGTGGGAGTCTGTGTGCGGTGCGGAGGACTGGCAGTGCCAGCGCTGCCTGGCATCTCTGCAGGGGCTGCACTGTGGGGAGGAGGGCTTCTGGCTGGAGCCCATCTCAGGCCACCTCGTGTCTGACAAGGGCAGTGTGAACTGCCCTGCTCCTTCAGACAGGACTGGGAGACAGGATGCAGCTTTTCTGATGAGTAAAGCACAACTTTCTGGGACAGTGGGCACCCTGCAGTGCTGCACAAGCCTCGGTGCCCAGCTCTCCCCAGTGGAAATATGCCCATGTGGTACATCCCACTTGTCTGTTGGTAGTCAGAATGCCTTTGAGTTTACAGCCAGATGCACGGGGCTGCTCAGAGGTGCTGGAGCGTCCCCTGTCACCCTGCTCTTGGCAGTTCCTGCTGCCAAGGGCTTGGCTTTGCCAGCTGACTGTTCTCTGAGGGGAAGCCCTGGGCATCCCAGCTGGAACACATGGCCAGAAACACTGTAAGTCGAAGCAAGGAGATCCTCTCTGTCCAGAGGGAGTGCAGCTGCTTTTGTTTCTTCAGGCAAGGGATTGCTGAATACAGCAGTATCTAATGTAATGGCATTGCACTCGACAGTGGACTAATATGTCACTGTATAAACCCTCCTATTCAGTTAGAAAGCTTTAGAGACCAGTAATTCCATTAAGTTCATTGTTGCAATAAATGGACGAGTAAATACACAAGGAAATGCAAACTCACGTTCAGCTGTGCTCTGCTCCGCTGCCAGGAAGGCCAGCTGCCTGGCCATGTCCCTCTCCTGCTGCCTGGAAAAGGAACATCCCACAGGTCCTGCTTCAGAAGCCAGCAGCACTGGCTGTCCTTGCAGTGGGAGCACAAGTTTTCTCTCCACTGGCAAAACTGCAAAGAGCAGCTGGGGGCGACAGGACATCACCAAAATAATCATAGCCCAGCAAACAGGAGATGTTCCATGAACAGGCTCTGTGCTTGCAATGGCACCAGCTCAGCTGGGAGCAGAGCCCAGTGTTCTGTGTCTGTACGTACAGAGGAGGAGAGGTGCCCCCAGGACCGAGGAATCAGCTCCAAGGGTATTTTCAACTACCCTTACAGAGCTTCCTGTAGATCTAATGGTGCCTGACAATGGCTTTGGCTCATGCTCTGTACGTAATGCAGAGTGCTTGCACCACCAGACCACAGAGGTCTTCAAGGAAACGAGCAGTTTACTCCCAGGAATGCCAACTGAGTGTTTGTTACCCCATGCTGTAGGCTTGGACACTGGTGTGAGCTTTGGGCTCCTGCCAGGCAGCCCAGCAGAAGTCAAACTTGCAGTGTCCTGGGACTCGTGGCAGCGTGTGCCACAGCTGATGCACTGACCCAGGGAAACGCACCCTCAAGCTCTGCTTTAATGGTTATCAGTGTCTGAAGGGTGGGACACAGGGGGACATGGGCAGCCTCTGCTCAGTGTCTGTGGGGACAGGACAAGGGGCAATGGCCTCAAGTTGGAGCACAGGGAGTTCCACAGCAACATGGGGAAGAACTTCTTCCCAGTGAGGGTGAGGGAGCCCTGGGACAGGCTGCCCAGGGGGTGTGGAGTCTCCTTCTCTGGAGAGATTCCAGCCCCGTCTGGACACCGACCTGTGTGCCCTGTCCTAGGGACCCTGCTTTGGCAGGGGGTTGGACCCCATGGGCTCTGGGGGTCCCTCCCAACCCCTATGGTTCCGTGAGTCTGTGATTCAGCGCCTGAGGCCTAAACACCCGGCGTTACCCTGCCATGGCTTCCCGAGGCACCACGCCTGCCAGCAGCACGGGATGTACCGTGCCAGCACCCAGCACCTGGCACAGTCCAGCCAGGGAGAAGCCAAGCGTGGCCAACCCGAACATGAACCTGTCTTGCCCAAAGCAAGTTGGCTTTGTCCTTCGTTCCCTCTTGCTGCAGTTTTGTTCCTTAACACTGCTTTCCCCTCTGGAGCTGCTTACAGACCTGACCCCCATGCTCCCCGTACCTCTGGAACGCCCTCTCCTTTGCCAGCAGGGGTTTGGCTTCGGTGCCGGGGGACTCTCGGGGGCGGGTGGCAGTGGGGACGCTCCGGGCACCCTCGTGCTTCTTCCTCTCGCTGACGATGAACTCGTAGAGGTCTCGGTTCCGCGCACAGCAGAATTCCTGGAAGGCAGGAGCAGTGCAGGAGCACGGGCCTCCCCATGGCAACCCCCTGCCAATCCTTCCCACCAGCTTACAGACTCTGAGGCCTGGCAGGCGTCTTCGAAGGGAGGGAATGGCCTCAGCGGGCTGCCACAGTACTCACACCTCGGAGTGGAGTCCTCCTCTGTCTGCAGTGGAGGTGGGAGAGAGAACAGGGGAGGATGGAAATAGGGTATCAGCTAAGGGTTACGGGGAGCTCTGCACCCCACTTGCCCGTCTGCCTGGTATTTATAAAGATTGTATATCTCTGCTTTAACCAAAGGGCAAAGTCTGCTAGGAAAGTCTGAGCGCAGGGTGCACGGTGGGGAGAGGGGCCATCCTCTTCAGGTGAGCACCACAGCCTCACAGAGCCAGCCCACTCACAAGGAACCCCTGCCCCGGCTTGGAACAGGGCACTGCTTTTATTCCCCCTACATGGGAACTGCAGGAGTTCAACAACCCCAGCCCCACAGCAAGGAACAGCCCAGCGACTCACCGCGGCCTGTGTGCTGTCGCGCGAGGGCTGGGGTCTGTAGGCCAGCAGGGTGGGCAGCCCAACGGAGGGCAGCGTGCGCAGCAGGGCCTCGAACAGCCTCGCAAAATCCTCTTTGAACTCCGAGTGGGAAAAGGGAAAAGCCCTCTGGAATCCTCTCTGTACCCAGAGGTAAAGCCACGGAGCATGAAGGGTAAACACGCAGCCGGTGTGATCCCTCACCTCCGTGTGACACAGAACCTCCACGCTGCTGGGCTCTTCTGCTGGGGCTGTGAGAGACACTGGGAGTTACAGGAGAGCAGCACTGTGGTCTCTGGAAGTCACCCCCTGGCACGCTCAGCCTGCTCCTTTCTCAGCCTGCCAGGCCCTGCCACTAGCCACGCCGCCCCCCTGAGACCTCCCTGCCAGACCCAGTCCTGCACCCTGGGTCTGCATGTGGCCCTGCCCAACTGCCCGAGGGTCTGGAGCAGGCACCCACGCTGCACAGGGGCTCCACAAAGCTGCCCCAGAGCGTGGGGATGGCCTGTTGCTTAGTGAGGCACTAACCTCATGTTGCGCTGTCCTCTCCAGCCTCTTACCCTAAGAAGAAAGAGCTGCAGGGACAACTGAGGGGGTTTTATTCTAATTTCCACGTGCAGTCCATGGAAGGGTGGGGGGTTTTGGCCTTTGGGGTGATAGGAAACATCTCTGATGACTGGGTGTCTATCACTGTCCTCAGCAGCCCAAGCTAGGCAAGCTCATCCTGCTTCCCAGAAAATGCTCAGCCAGACGAAACTCCTTTTGAGGTCCTTCTCTTTGGAAAGTGTGAAAAAACCCGAATCACAGAACGTGTATTTAAAAACCAGGACAGCCCCAGTCACCACCAGTGCCAGGCCTGCAACGGGACCCACAGCACAGGAACATGCCTGGGAGTGAGTGCCCAGCACCGGAGGACAAGCCGACAGCATCACTATGGGTGTCCCTTACACTTTTGGGAGGCGGAATGATGGGGCTGCTGGAACCTCAGGGTTTTTTAAATTGCAATTCAAAGTCTTGTAGTTATCACCCTCTGTGATCAAGCTGTGTCACAGGGAGCAACCGATCAGAAATGCCACCCAAGAAGTGACCTCAGGGCGTGCGAGGTGCTCCGGTGGAGCTGCAGGGCCAGGGCACGGCTCAGGGCTCTGGGCACGGCTCTGGGCACGGCTCAGGGCTCTAGGCACGGCTCTGGGCACGGCTCAGGGCTCTGGGCACAGCTCTAGGCACGGCTCTGGGCACGGCTCAGGGCTCTGGGCACAGCTCTGGGCACGGCTCTGGGCACGGCTCAGGGCTCTGGGCACAGCTCTGGGCACGGCTCAGGGCTCTGGGCACAGCTCTGGGCAGGGCTCTGGGCACGGCTCAGGGCTCTGGGCACAGCTCTGGGCAGGGCTCTGGGCACGGCTCAGGGCTCTGGGCACAGCTCTAGGCACGGCTCAGGGCACAGCTCTGGGCACGGCTCTGGGCACAGCTCTGGGCACGGCTCTGGGCACCCAGCAGGGTGTGGGGAAGCCTGGTTCCCGGGCAGTGCTCAGTGCAGGGGGACTCTCCATGTTCCTACCCTGCGCTCTCTAATGGGTTTTGCTGCTTCTGCACCATCATCTCCCTCTGCGCATCCCGACCCGGGCGGGGACTCACTGCCTGCACGAGCGTGGCTGTGCTCTACTCTGACCCTCCTGCAACAGCCACCCCAGGGGCTGGAGAAGCTCCACCTAAAGTAGAAGCCCACAGCGTTGGTCTCTTCCCTGGGAAGCTCTGCAGGCCGGCCCCGGAGGGGGATGCCTGGGCCGGCCCCGGAGGGGGATGCCTGGGCCGGCCCCGGAGGGGGATGCCTGGGCCGGCCCCGGAGGGGGATGCCTGGGGCGGCTCCCAGGCCTGTGCCTGGCTTGGGAAAGCGTCTCTGGGCAGTGGCAGGGCTGCGGGGCCGGGGGCAATGGAAGTGACCGGCCTGACGCGTGAGCGGCGCGGGGTCCTACCCGGCTCTCCCGGGGTGTGCTCGTGCTGCCGTTGAGCTCCTGCCCGCACCGCTGTGGGAATCCCGGGCGCCTTCTGCGCGGCCGCGGGCTCGGCGCTGCGCGGCGCTCCCCGGTCCCTTGGTTTAAACACGAGCCCCCCGTCCGTCAGGGCGGTGTCTGGCAGCCGATGCCCACGGCGGCCCGGCTAAGGACGGGGCCGGGAACGGCCGGAGGGGCCGGGCTGCGGGGTCTCGCTCCGGCGCTACCGACCGGGCCGGGCTCTGCGGAGAGCCAGGGGCTGCGGGGCAGGACCCGCGCTGCCCCGCCCGGTCCCGCCCGGCCCCTCTCGCCCCGCGCCGCCGCCAGGCCCCCCGCCCGGCCCCGGCCCGGCCCCGGCCCGCACCGATCCGCCCCGTCCATGTCCCGCGTCCGTGCGGCGGCGCTGCCCTCCGCCGTCTCCATGGCGACGCGGCGGGCGCGGGGGCTGCCGGGGCGGCGGGGCCGGGCTGGGCGCTGCCGTGGAGAGAGAGGCCGGGCCGAGGGGAGCCGGGGCGAGGCTGCCGGCGGAAGCGCCCGGAGCTGCGCAGGGACCGGCCCCGGTGCGGGTACGGTATCCCGTCCTGGGCGGAGGCACCTCAGACGAGCGCCGGCGAAGGGCTCTCGGGGCTTCCTGGCGTGCGGGCTGCGGGGACGGCTGATCCCGAGGGGCCTCGGCCGCCCCGCCTCAGGGAGCGGAGCCGAGATGGGTCCGCCCGAGCCGGGGGCTGGGGTCCCGCCCGGGGCAGCGGGGCGTCACCCGGGGCCGGTGCTGCAGCCCGAGCACGGGCCCCCGGGGCGGGACCGGCCGCGGCGTCAGCCCGGGCGGAGGAAGGCTGCCACGGGGAGACACGTCCCACGCCTTGGGCCGCGCAGGGCCAGCGCCTGGCGCTGGTAACGGGGGCGGCGGACCGGGGCCGGCGCCCGAGGTGACCCGGTGAATGACCGGCTGGAGCGGGAGGTGAAAGACGGGGGGCTGGAAGGGAGCGTGAGAGGGAGGTGGGCTGGTGAGGCCAAGCTGCCTCCCTCAGGCAGCAGGTGGAGGCTCCAGGAGCAGCAGATCCCCCCCCCCAGCTCCCTTGCCTTCCCAGTTACCCTCGTGCGACAGGTGCAGGACTCCAAATGGATGAGGATGGAGACGGGGTCCGTCTGGGGAGTCTCTGGTCACCCCCGTGACTTGGGATTAGCTCAGTTAAAGGAGGAGAGTAACAGTCGCGGGTGATTCCCTCTGAGCCCCCAGCAGCAGCTGTGTGTCACCCACGGCCTGCTGCGAGGCCTAGCTGGTTCGGTGGTGGTCAGGAGTGCTGCTCGGAAGCCAGGCTGGCCTCAGGGGCTGTTCCCCGGGCGTTTGAGGAGCTCTCACACCTCTGCTGCGTGCTGTCACTTCCCTTGCACGGTGCCCTGTCAGCGTCTCCTGCCTATGGCCCTTGGATGTCACCCTCACCCTCGGATGTAACCCTTGGGTGTCGTACCAGCTTCGTTGGGAAGAAAACCTGCAGCACCGAGGGACGGTGTGTCACCTGTTCGTCCGCTGGCTCCAGGAGGAGACACGTCACGTCCTTGGCAGTACCAGCTGAGGTATCATTCCTTATCATACCTCCAGTTTCAGTCAGAAGAGATGCTGGGGGGTGGTGAGGGGTGTGTGTGTGTGTGAATTTTTTTTGCTGTAAGACAACAAAAGTTTGCTCTTTCTTCAGAAGTGGATGTTGTGGAAAACCCGAATGAAATGATGTGTGTTAAATTATCCAGTGTGGTTCCTAGGCAACATTGGAGTAATTAATTTCACTAATCAAGGACACGTGTCTGAGTTTTGTTTTACTGAGGAAAAAAATTCCTATGTCCCAACTCAGAGTAAGAAAAATTATCTTCCACTGTAAATGTTGCTGAAATACAGGAAAATAAAGCAAATCCTTGGGAATTGTTGCTTAGCAAGTTCTGCTGGGAGCACAGGTGTTACTACCTATCAAAGCCAGTGCTTGACTTTGATCCTGCTTAAGCTGGAGTAAATTAGTTCACTGGGCTGGTGCTGCTGGAGTTCTGCCAGCACGGTGTAAGTGAGATCAGATGTAGGATCTTTATAGGAGCTGGATACAAGGGGATTAGTGGAATTCCTTGGGAGGTTGGAGATTTATTTTTCCCTGTGGTTACTTCCGAATTCTCAGACTTCACTAACACAGCCCTCCTCTTCTCTCTGTGCTTTCCTGGGGGCTGCTGCCAGGCCTCGGGTGACTCCATCCTAACCCCGAGGGGGGCTGCAGCTGGGACTGCCTTCCCTCCCTGCTTCATCTGTCACTTCACATGGAGCTGTAACGCTCACTCTGGGCTTCCTACCACTGAGTAACTCAGCAGGCTGTACCCCTCGTGACTCGCTGCCCCTTCCAAATGGTGAACGTCCTAATCCTGAGCAGAGGCGCCTGTGGAGCCAGCGCTGCTCTCCAGTGCTTTGGGCAGAAGGCCTCTGGGTAGCAGTGGGGGGCTGTGGACAGATTCAGCTTCAGCACCTGGCTGTGATTGTGGTTTGCATGGATCAGGCTGTCACTGTTGCCCTGGGACTCCAATCCCACCTGGTTCTCAGCTCTGCAGAGCATCCCTCTCCAGCAGCAGGCTGGGCAGGGGGTGGGTGTGAGACCCCCAGGTGTCCTGCTGCTAGCCTGGCTGAGCTAGCTGTGCCAGGCAGATCCAGCCAGGCAGAGCAGAGCAGTGACCAGGCAGCAGCAGCCACTGCCACACACACAGAAGCACAACATGCTATGCAGGTTAGTTTTTGCAAAATATTTATTACAAAATTAAAGTAAATATGGCAACAAAACTTAAATAGCAAATGACATGACACTGGCCATAAAGCTCTTGCTATATTATTATTCTTTTGCAATAATCAATAGTCAAGTATATCTCTGAGGGCAGCTGCGTGGGGACAGCTTGAATAAATCTTTCTGTTCCTGGCTCTAGGTGTTGGGGATGTGCTAGATGTGTGCCTCCTGCTCCGACAGCACCCACTGTGTGTGGCTGTGCCACGTGCTGGGCTTATTCACCCCCCAAACACAGAGGAGCTGGTAACTCCAGCACCCTGTGAATCCTGCTGGGCTTTACCCCAGCCCCTCCTCCCCTCTCTCCTTTTAAAAACACAGCAAATGATCCGATGCCCGTCCCTTTTTAGTAAGGTAGCAGGAAATGGATTAGCGACACCAAAGTACCTCTTGTTCCCTGTTGAGCCACAGCTCCTCTTGGGGGAGGCCCCTTGAATTTCTTTTCTTTCCCTTCCTTTCCCACCCACTGCTACTGAAGCTCACTGGTGAGAGCCAGTCTGAGGTCCTGCTGAAAGGGCTGTCAGGTGCGCTCCAAGCAGGAATGCAGTCCTTCGAGTCCCTCAAGCCACATGTCTAATGGAAGCACTCTTTAAATAAAATAGAATTAAATTAAAAACAGGTGACTTTGTGGGGAATCTTCCTAAGGCACCCAAGAATTTTTAAAAAACCTTTTTCCCACTCGCATTTCTTACAGGACAGGATGCTCTTGTTCCTCTTCTCTCTGGAGTTAGAAATGTTGGCTAGTTAGGAACCTTAGCATACAGGATGATGTAGTTGAGTATCACTGAAAAAGAAAAAGAGAGCAAAAAGAAGACTCTTGGTGAAGGTAAAGCACTATGTCCAGACAGCCTGGGCTTCGCTAGCTACACAGAAACATCAGGGACAACAGGTAGAGATAGTCACGTTGATGCCGAGGTTCCCGTTGTCAGCGAACAGGTGTGCTATAGCTGTGTCAAAGACCAGGCAGTCGCTGTTGAGAATGGCTGCTGACACCCCGTCGTGGATTGAGCGGGGTGTTGCCTCCCAGGTCAGCCGGCGGCGGTTCCCGTTCAGCTCCAGTCTGTAGGCAAAGTTCTCCGCCTGCTTGCGGGTGCCGATGAGCAGCACGATGGCAAAGAACTGCTGGTGACCTTCGTATTTCTCCTGTTTCTCCAGCACCAGCATGAAGTGGTGGCCGAAGCACGACTGCATCATCACCCAGTCAACCGCCCCTGGAAGGTTAATGTCTGTGGCAAGAAAAACGATGTCTTCTCCCTGAAGGGTGGTGATGCTCTTGTGGGCGTGCATGAGGTGGGACATCACGGCTTCCAAGGATCCCTGCCACTTACAGGAGGCTCCGGGGCATGGGCAGGAGTAGGGACGATACTCACAGATGTCTTCGTGTTCTGGCTTTTCTGTGTGATGGAGTGTCAGCGAGCAGCCGGTTGTGGCGTACTGCAAAGAGACCAGAGACAAGCTGTCAGGAAACACACCAGCAGTGCTGTTCCCTGCTCCCACCTGCCACCTGGGAGCACTGGTGACCAACTAGAACTTGTTCTTGCTGCACACCTTACATTAGATGCTCCTGTTCAGCCCTGGATTCGGAGCTGAGCTCTGTACTTATTACTGTTCCCACTCAAAGATGGTTCTTCTTGTCCTTTGTGGTTGTTTTCTAACACAAACACTCAGGTAAAATCTAATGGATCTAATCTGGTCGTACAGCTGAGCTGTAGTTGGATCTGCTGCTGCAGTTAGACCTGATCGGCCCAGATCAGCTGATGTGGTCCTGGTTTAGATTTTTCTTGTCTTTAAAAAGAACAAAGGAGTCTAGTTTCAGCAAACAGCTACTAGGGTGAAGTGCTTTTAATAGATGCACCTCGTTACCACCATGGAGCAGAAGCCCTCGATTAGATTCAAATGCAGATTCCCCACAGCTTTTAAAAATTTTTTGTAAGGCTGGAACAACTCCAGCGCTGCAGTTGTGAGAGGTGGGAAGAGAGGAGACAGTGTTTCACTGAGCACAAAGCCAGCCCATGAGTAAGTACCATCTACCTGCTTTTAATGTCACTGGACAACTTAGAGGGGCAGTTTGCTTTAAAGAACTGGGGGTGCTTTTCTTCTTCTCCAGACTGTTGTCCACACTGACCATATTTCATATGCTGCCTCCATAGACAAAACAAGTCTCTCCTCCCCAAGAGCACAGCTGGCCCAGTCTGTGGGTACCTGTCGTGACACTGACACGACGTCTAACACTATTGTGACGGTTACAACACGTGTGCATGACTGCTTACAGATGCTAAGTAAGACACTTCCTTGAGGACAGGTTCAACCAAGGTATAAACAATTCTCTCTGGGCTAATATGTCAGGCAAGAAGTCTCAGCCCAGAGGGTTAAATGCCCGGGATGCCAATCAGCCACCCTGCAAATGGGGTGCAGCAGAAACTCGACCTTGTGCGGCTGGAGGAGCTTGTTTCGTAAGCTACAAAGAGTTAACTGAGCCTTCCCTTACCCTGCCTGTCCTGCTGCTTAATCCTCTGCTAACAGCTTCACCACAGGGCTCTGGGGAGGAACAAGGCCAAAGGCAGAAGCCCCATCAGGGTAACCCTGAGTCTGGCCATGCCTGCTGCATGGTCCAGGTACCTGCTGGTGTCCCTGCCAGCCAGCTGCTGCGTCCCTCACTGGCACCCAGTTCACACTCCATCACAGCGTGGGGAAGGGCAGCCCTGAGCCTGACCAGAAATAGGGAGAATACACAAGCTGCTGCTGGTCAGGCAGAACCAGCCGAGTGTGCAAACACCTGGTGGTGACTGTGAGAGAGAGAGTGTAACAGCCAAAGGAGCAGTGGTGGTTTTGCCCTTCTCTGCGGGAGGCAGCTGCTGCTGCGTGCTCCCCAGCCCGTCACTGCGGGTGCCGTTTGGTGAGCAGCTGGACCAGCGATGGGAGACAGCAAACAGCAGGAGACTTGCTGTCTTCATGCTGCTGGGCAAGTGTCATGGGTCTGCAGCACAGCCCTCAAAAGCCTGCTCCATCTCTCCCTGTGTGCAGGTTATATGACACCTTCCTGCACCTTGTCCACTGCCCTGAGCCAGGGCTGCACAGTGCCAGTGGAGCAGGCATGACACCAACACCTGGGGGGTCAGCACCTCTGCTTTCTGCTTTCACACTGCCCTTCTCATGGTGCCTGTGTTCCCTGTGGGAGAGCATCCTGTGCTTGCTTTCACAGTCCTCTGTGTAACAGTGCATTCACCTTCCCAAGAGGAAACGCTCAGCTTGGAGCTCATGACTGTGTAACCAGACTCAGCATCCCAGGTTTTAGAGCGGGTGCTGCTCCGGACTCTGCGTTGGCAGGAGAGCTCTCTGAGTGTCCTGAGGCACTCAGAAAACATCGGTTAAGCTTGGGGGTGCTCAGCAGAGGCAGGCCAGTGTTACCAATCCTGTAAACAAAGGCAGGGACACAGGGTTAAAGGAACTTGTCTGAAGCCACCTGGGAAATCAGTGGCAGAGCTGGGAATAGACTGCCAAGTCCAAATCCCTCCTGCTCTACCCGGCCACTCTCCCTCTAGTATAGCAGTAGTTTGAGATACAAACAAGGCTTCTGGGGAGAAGCAGCCTGCCTGCTCCTGTGTGCGTGTCAGCAGTGTTCAGGGACCTGAGGACTGAAACCCCCTCGTGCTTCTCCCTCCTCCAGTGCTTTGTAACACATCTGCCCTGGAGCTTGAGATGCCTCCAGCCTCCTGAAGCATTCATTAAGCTTGAGTTCAGAGGCTCAGCCCACCCCAGCATGGTCCCAGGGAGCTCTCCTGGAGACACACAACGAGGTCCAGCCCAGAAAACAGCAAGCCTCTGCTTTCCAGAGCCTCACACCAGCAAGGAAACCAGCTGCCAGCAGGGTGTGTGGTGAACTCTGCTCTGCCAGGAGTGCCAGGTCTGCTGTCACGGTGCTCTGGGAAAGGACCAGTGAACTTTGTGCCATGCATACAGAGCGTGCAAGCCCTGCGTCCTGGAACTCGGAGACACAACATTATTTACCTTCTGTATATTTGCTTAAACTTTTTAAAATTACTTTTTTTTTTTTCTTTTTTCAGTCAAAGCAAAGCTCAGGGGAGGCTGTAGAGGCAGCATCAGCCCCCACACAGGTGCGAGTCTGTGAACAACAATAACACGAATGTGCAATTTCTGTTTGCAGGTTGTTTGCTGACGATGGAAACCTGCCACGCCTTCCCCACACCGACGGGGGAGCAGCAGAGCTCTAAGCTCGGTCTCCGGTTACTCTGCTGCTATTTAAGGCCAGTTACTTTAGCTACAGCCTCGCTGTGCCTTCCACTTCTTCAGCGCAGAGTGTGGTGGTGAGGTGCAGACAGACTCCTCTGCAGTTAAGAGCACAGCACATCGTATTGACTGGATTCACGTTCCTTCAGAAGGACCAGAACCATCTGGAGAGCCAGAACCACATCCATGGCTGCAGTCAGAGATGGCTGTGTTAGAGGGTCTGGGAGGTCTCCCTTCCTGTGAGCCAGCTGTCCTGGCTTCCAAGAAACAGAGCATCACTGCTCCCAGGAACAGGGAGTAACAGGGTTTCAATCCCCTGGAAAGAGAAGTCAAGCCCCATAGACTTAGACTTTTTTTAATGCCTGTAATAATTGGAGAAGTAATTTCCCTTTTAATAAGTAAAGCTTGTTGTTAGGTTGAGTTAACCACAAGCACGGGGTAGTCACTGCTGTACCTGTGCACGGGGCAGGTTTTCTGGTGGGGTTTTGGTCTCATTTTCCCCATCACACATTGCTAGATGCCACCCCTGCAGCTGCCCCACGGGCTGCTGTCGTGTACAGGAACACAGCATCCATTGCTGATGTTCTTTCCTTACCATGAGTGAAAACTAGCCAGCACTGTGCTGGAGCTGTAGCCTTCTGCTATGGGCTGCAACACAAGCAGGAGCTGCCAGCAGTTCTGCACAGGGCAGATGAGGAGCTGGTCCCACATCACTTCCATGGCCACCAAGACCACTCAAACATGAGCATCTTTCTTTGTCAGGTCCTGCTGCAGAAGGCCAGCAGGACACGCAGGGCACAGATCTCAGCTCACACTGGCAGTTACACGGGGCCAGCAGAGAACACCCACAACTCTACATGCCATCCCACCCACGGCAGATGAAGGGCTCGGCGGAGAGGCACCTCTCCCACCCTGCCTCGCTCAGCTCCAAGGCTCAGGGCATCCCTCATGCTGCTGTGAGAATGGGTTCTGGTGTCTCTTCATAAAGCTGCTCACTGGTAAGGGTTATGTTACAGCTGGTGTTGGACAAACCCCGCAGAGGTACAGAGGAGCCTCCATTCAGATACTCAGCTTGGTGACTCAGAGGGCACCTTTACATTGCTTTCCACCTGCACTGACATGAAAGACAAAAGAAAACAACTAATTCCTCCTGGCATTCATTAATTAGGAGTTTGAGTGTGTTTATGACATGCTGATTGCTTAGAGCACTAAAAGGCATTTTATATTTCCAGTAACATTGCTGTGACTTAAATCATCTAAAGTCCTCCTAATTTTTTTTTTCCAGCAGCCATGTAAAGCCCAGAGATGCAATAGCTGTAATTATTTCATGAGGCATGTTTAGAAGAACAACCCTCAAGGCACCTACAGCAACACCAACCCCCCATTTTGTGTTATCTGGGCCCTGTCTCAGCCCTGCTTTGTTCAGGTACCGCTCACAGCTATCGGGAACCACCGGCACCTCCTCCGGACAGACCAGCTTCTCTATTCTCTCACCTTCTCTGGAGCTCTGACCTTCCCCTCCCCTCTCTCCGAAGGCTGACGCTGGGTTCCCTCAGCATGGTGACAGCCACATGTGAGTCACAGTGGGCCCAGCCCAGCGCTGGTGCAGGGCAGCTCCTGCCGAAAGCCTTGATGCTGCTGCACCGCTGGGGGACATGCTGGGTCACTGCCCCCAAGGCTGCCTGTGACCCAACTGAGCTGCAGCCACCCTGACATGCTGCTGTTACTGGGCCCAAGAGTTAAGAGTGCAAAGCGTTACGGTGTGCTGATTTCACTTTGCAGCCCCAGGGAGCAGTGAAAGCAGCAGAGCAGGAATTGCTCAGGGCAGAAGGAATCCACATAAAAAGGAGGGCGTGTGAGGGAAGAGGAACAGAGCCTTACTGACACCTCTGCACCAAGCTTCTGGGTGCCTGACAGCCGGGGCAGGGAGCGCACAAGCAGACTCTGGTGTGCAGGAAGGACTCGTGCTCCTGCGTGGGTCCTGCCATAGGAGGGTCTGACACACGGGACTCCATCCGTGCCGTGTTTTTGGGGCCACGAGTCCCAGCTCAGTGACTCCCAGGCGTGACCGTGGCAGTGTGGTGGAACTCAGCATCTCAATGGCTGCTGCTACCAGCCCCTGAGCTCCCCAGCCGTCCCCTCACACATGCCAGGGCCCAGGGCTCACAGTCACTCTCCAGCTCCCAACGGGCTCGCAGGCCCTGTACCTACAGCAAACCAAGTGCTGAGCCAGGCCAGGGGCTGCTGCTTGCCACAGCCTCTGACACCCGACCAGCACAGACCCACACCTCGGGTCACTGCAGAGACCACCAAGGCACAGCCTTCTGCTCTGCCTGTGGAGAGAGCACATCTCACAGGCCAAAGAGCCCAGCCCTGTCTTTCCAGGGCTTAAGAAACCTTTCTGTCACCTTTCTGTTAAGAAACTACTGTCAGTGAGTAGTTCCATCTGGCAGGCCTTCTCTTTACAGGAGGAGCCTGTAGGCTTTTCCTTCTGTGTTACTCACCCTAAGGTCGAGCTATGGGAGTGTTAGGTGTTTGACAGCATGGAACAGACTCCAGTCAGCCACACAACCTCCCTCCGGTGAAGCGGAAAGGACGTGAAACTGTTCTAGCCTGTCACCCCGCAGGCAGAGGAGCTGCCAGGAAGGTGCCAGGGCTCTGCCCCGGGGAAGCTGCCCCAGCCCAGACGCACCCGTTGTGTTCAGGACAAGAAGGGGATACCAGCTGCCTCAGGACAGCTGCTGCTACCGACTGGATTCTGTGAGCAGAGGCCGTGGGTGCCTGCTCACCGCGTGCTGCCGGAGCCTGGCAGCACCGGCTCCGGCCCCAGCAGTGCCACTGCCAGCCTGACCACAGCTCTCCACCTCGCACAGCACCCTCTCTTAAAACTTTTTCCTCATGTTCCACATCAGCCACAGCTCCAGCAGGTCCAGATTCGGTCCTGCCACTGCTGCAGCCTGTGGTTTCAATGTGCTTTGGACATTGCAGAGGTAGGAGCATCGAGGGGCTCCAGGAATTCACAGAAGCGGCCCCCTCAGCATCACCTGCACGTACACATCTGCCGTTCTGGTGAGCTGCTAGGAAGGACGTGCACTTTAGAGCCCTTCGCCTCGTTCTTTTAAAGAGAAAACTTGCTTTAAGAAAACAAGACTTAAACGTTTCACCTGAATGCCTGAGACAGTGCTGGGACAGAGCAGACCCAAAGACCAGAGTAATTCGGATGTAAGCCCTGCCCTGAGAGCTTACCACAGACCTAGTGAGACACCAGCACGGTTCCTGCTACCACCACGAAACAGATTCTTAAGGCTGAGCACAGGTTAAAATAACCAGGGGGTGGGAAAGAGGCCCAGCCTTTGCACCTACCAATTACACCAGGTACTGGCACAGCATTAGAGTGGGATCATTGCAAGTTTTGCAGCGAGAGGCTGGTGGCACTCCCACCATCCCACTCGACTCCAGAAGCCTGCCGGCCCACGGCAGGTGAGCGGAGGCAGCCGGTGCCTCTGCACTGTGCTCATCAGGCACCGGGGGAGAAGGGGCCAGGGCCCAGCATGAGGCCTTTGCAGAGCCACCGCTCTGCTGCGGCTGCGGCCGGGTCCCACGTGCTGCTCCGGGGGATCCTCAGCGTGGGAACTGCTGTGGATGCCAAGAAACCATCACCTTCTCCAGACGCCAAGCGAGCCTGCTGCCCGCGCCGGATGAGCCCTAGAAAGCTCCTTAAAGCCTTGCTGTGAGCTGCAGCATTTCTGCATCAAACCAGCAAGGAAGGCGAGGCACAAACCCGCCAGGAAATGGTGTGACAGCCTGCTCTCCCCTCCTCAGCGAGCAAACCCGGGGCGGCACGCAGGCAGCCGCACTACACCTCCCCCAGCCCGGCCCCGGGGCTTTGGAAGTGATGGATTATTTCGGTTTCCAGCCTTCAAACACCCTTCCTTGCAGCCGAAAAGAAAAACCCCCCAAGCGCGCTTCGAGGGGGTGTTTGCACTGAGGCAGGGAGCGGGCAAGCTGCTGGCGGAGGGGATGTAAGGCAGCAGCGAGCGGCCAACACCCAAACTTTTCCACCCCGGAGAGAAAGTTTGCTGCCCTCGGCCCTCACATCACGCCGCCCACCCTCCTCCTCGGGCTGGGGGAAGGGTGGAGAGGGGGAGCAGGGGGACGGGACGGCCCCGCCAGCCCGCACGCCTTACCTTGCAGGGGAAGAGCACGGCCGAGGCCACCTTCTCCATGGCCAGGTTCCTGATGCTGGGGCTGAGGGAGCCCCGGCAGGTGGGGCAGAGGCTCAGCTTCTGCCGGCATTGGTTACAGACCAGGTGCCCGGCCTGGCACTGCAGGATGGGCGGCAGCACATAGTCGAAGCAGACGGGGCACTCGAAGAGCGAGGTCAGTTCGTGGTGCTGCTGCTGCTGCTGCTGGGGCGGCGGCGGCGGGGGCGGCGGCGGCGGGGACGCCCCGCCGGGGCCCGGGAGGACGGCGGCGGGCACGGCTGGGGACGGGGCGTGCTGCTGCTTGCCGCACGGCTTGTTAGCGCCGGGGCCGGCGGAGGACGGGCGGCTCATCGCGCCGCGCCGCCACCATCGGGGCGCCGGAGGGGGGGGGGGGGGGGGGGGGAGGAGGCGGCGCTGACGCAAGCGGCGGCGGCGGTGACGTGAGCGGCGGCTGCGCGCGGCCTCCGCCCCGCTCCCGGCATGCCCCGGGCGGGCGGCGCGAGCTCGGGACCCGGCAGCGGCACCCGGAGGGTCCCGGGGCGGCGGGAGCGGGAGACCCTGCTCCGGGCTGGGGAGCCGGGCCGGCAGAGCTGGGCTGGCTCAGCCTGGAGAAGAGAAGGCTGCTGCTGGGGAGAGCTCCCAGCCCCTTCCCATCCCTCAAGGGGCTCCAGGAGAGCTGGAGAGGGGCTGGTGCCCAGGGCAGGGAGGGCCAGGCCCAGGGGAACGGCCTTCAGCTGCAGGAGGGGGATGGATGGAGAGGGGCTTCTCGGGTAGCCCCTCGCCCCGTGTTCGGGACCTGGCAGCACCCCGGGTGTCTGTGGGGTGAGTGTGGGGCTTCCTCAGGTTGGTTTGTGTTCTGCAGAGACTTCAGAGAGCAGCGGTAACAGCCCCACGGCGGGGCAGAGCTCTGTGAGGCGCCCGGGCCGCCCAGTCACCCCGCCCCGGGCTGGGGCTGCTCCACACAGCTCCCACCGATGGCAGGTTGTGGCACCATCGCTGCTCGTTTCTAAAGCCCCTGCGGGCGAGGTGTCAGCCCGCAGGAGGCAAGGGCTGACTGCTCCTTGAGGGAAGTTAGCGGCTTCGGCAGGACGTGCAGGCGAGGGGGCAGAGGGGGCAGGGGGGCGAAAGCCCGAGGGAGGCGGCGGGGACGCTCTGCTGCAGCCCGCTTTCGCTTCCCCTTTCTGCCTGAGCACTCGGCCGGGCATTGGCTGCACCTGCCCTGGTGAGCAGGACGGGAGCGGTGAGCAGGGGTGGGTGACGGGGGTCTGGGGGCAACGCTGCGGCCAAAGGCACCCTGCTACTAACCGTTGTGCAGCCTACAGAGCCCCGCAGCGTGCTGCCTTGTGCTGGGTGTCCGGGCTTCATTAGCACTTGCCACAGTTTCGTTCATTCATTATTAGCTCGTCATTTGCATAAATATTTGCTGGTATTCCCCAGCTAACGGTAAGTGCTGTCCTGCCTTGGCTGGGCTCTAGGCACCCTCTTTCCGGGGCAGACCCGTGTTGGTGTGCCAGTCCCCCTGCGCCCCATCTCCAGCTGGCTGTCACCTCTTCTTTTTGTAGAATTCAGATGATTTAAACCAAGCTCGTGCATCGCTTGCAGGAAGGTTTATTGTTCTCACTGCCGTTGTCAGTAGCAACACACGTCGTGGTATGACTAACAGGGCTTTCCTGGGTGATGTCTGTCAAAAAGGCAGGGGAACGTGGTTGCCATGAGCAAAGGGCCATGTGTCCTGCCTGTGCTCGCCTGGCTGCTGCAGGGTGCCGGGACTCGGCCGTGCCCCTGGTCAGTGCAGTCGCAGCGAGGAGCATCCTGTGAGATGGCTTTTCTGCTGGTGTGGGACACAGGGCAGCTCCCTGAGCCCGCCCGCCCGAGGTCTGCGCTCGAGCTGTCACTGAAGCAGGAGAGAGGCCTGGTAGCAGACATCACGACGGCAGAGGAAACCTGACTCTTTGGGAACAGCGAAATTAGTTGGACACACCCGATTAAATAAACTAGATGCACACAGTATTGTCAGTGTTTGATAAGCTTTTCGCTTCTGCTGCAGTTCTTGAACACCTCTGCCTGGCACGGGGGAAAGCAACCTGCCATCCTCTTTCCTTTCTGTGCCAGCTGTCGTGGGAAGCAGAACAACCTGCATCCCATCACCGGGACAACGTGTGCAGCAAGGCAGTGCTGCTAGTGACTGTTCCTCACCAGCATGGGTGGGTGTGAAGCCTCGCTGAGCAGGGCATCCGCTCGGGGTGCAGAAGGCTGTTTGCTTGCTTGATGGAAACATTTTGTCACCCCCAGACTGCGGCGTTTGGTGCGTGGGCGGCGAGTGGGGAATGCCGGGAGCCTCAGAAGAAGGGCTCTGTCCCGTTCCAGCTGATGGTCGCGCCCTCCCACTTGGTCCTGATGGCCATCTCCAGGGATGGGCGCCTGTTCCCTGGGCTGCTCAGCTCTTCACGTGGGGCCTCTTCCCAGTGATGCGAATGAGTGTCTGAAACCAGTTAAAAAAACGACTAAACCACCCCACCCCCCAGCAAAAGGCTGAATGCAGACCTGGCAGGATGGCTGCAGGTGTGCTGCCTGCTCAGCCCAGGAGGGAGTCAGGGCAGCACCGTCTCGGCCTCCCCGGGCCCCCGCCTTGGGGAATTTCAGGTGCTATAAATGCAGCTCCCAGCCCCTCGTGATGTATGTTTGCATATCAGTTTTCTGAACAGATCTGCACATCCTTGTCTGCGGCCACGGTGTGCATCGTGACCATGAGTCTCGATTTGCGCTCTCCTGCCAACTCAGCCTGCAGTGTGGAGTGCTCTAGTTTCTTACTCTGAGTGCTATAGCGATGGGAGAGGGAGGAAAAGGGGCTGGGTGGCCAGAGAAGCCACAGCAAGCTGTGCACAGTGGCACAGAGGGAACCAAGGAACTCGCTCCCGAAGCACACAGCCTGCTTCACACCCTGTCTGATGCTGCAGGGTGCAGTGCTTTCCCCTGCTGTGGGTGTAGAGCTTGAGGGGGGACGCGAGGGCTGTGGTGGCACTGGATGTTGGGCAGGAAGGTGTCAACTCAGGTTGCTAACTTAAGGTGCTGGCTGTCCTGCTGGCAGCTGGGCACTTGCCCACTGGTGCCCGCTCAGCCCATGGCACTGAGAGCGGCACGGCCTGGCTTTGCCCGGTGCCGAGCACCCGCTGAGCCCAGGGACCGGCTGCAGGCTTTGGGGGGTGGCCAGCAGACTGGAGTTCATGAGGAGATCCAGGAGTCACTGCTACTCCTGTAGCTCTTTCTGGCAGCGGGCCTCTGGGTGAGGGCTTCACCCCTCCCAAAAGGGTCTGGGCCTCTGAGAGCTGTGTGCTCCTTCCTGTGTTGGGAGCAGACCCCTCACGTTGTGTAAAGGCCAATACCACACGCAGCACGTGGGGTGTCTGTCACGTACCCGGCTGTCCCGCCCCGGCAGCTGGCTGCGTACCTACAGTCAGATGGGCTGTTCGTCCCTGCTCCCGCTGCCCGCTGTACAGGTACAGGTGGAAGACTCTCTCCCTTCTCCAGTCGGAGAGGAGCAGGCTGTCAGTGCTGAAGAGGACGCTGTGCCTGCCACAGACACTGCACAGCCAGACAGGCACCTGGGGTGTCTGCAGCCCGCGGCACACCTGGGAGAGGGTGAAGCCGCCTCAGGTACAGTCCGTGTCCCGTGGTGCTGGCGTTGTGCATGGCAGTATGGCCACCATGCCAGCCGCGGCCCTGCCAGCTCTCACCTGCTGCTCCGCCTGCGCCCGGCCCCAGCACAGGTAGCCCACTGGGCCCCTCCACGCCTCGCCATGGCCGGGCCCCGGGGCCTGCCCGTCGCTGAGCCGGCTGGGGCTTGCTCGGCCCGTCAGGAGGAGGCTGAGCATGGCCTGTGGGGAGAGGGCCCGTGGCCATGCCGTGAGGTGTGGAGCTGGAGCCGGAGCCCTTCACCAGTGGCTGCTGGTGCCCTGCTCCCTGCTTGGCCATGCCTGTGGCTCCTCGTTATCAGCGGTGTTATTCACCATACAGGTACACCAGTGTTTCACTTGTTACCCATGTTTTAAATGCATTGTGGTGACTAAACTCTGCCAAACGTTTCTCCATGGCCTTACACGTTTTTCCCCCTGGACTGAGGGTTTCCCTGCAGTCGGATGCGGGAATAGCCGGGGTAGGAAGCCCGAGGAGCGAGGCTGATCTTACCTGCGTGCCTGTGACGTGTCCCAGCCCGCACGTTAACAGGGGAGTTGCCGGGCAGCCTACATCTTCTCGGACCCTGTAGAGCAAGCACAGGGGGTTGTGAGGGGCTCGGTGAGGGCGTGAGACCATGGCTCTGGGGCTGAGGGAAGGGGGCAATGCTGTCCTGACACAGCCCTTCTGTGCTGGCTGGAGCTCTTGTGCTGCCGACCTGTTCCTATTCAAATTCAGGGTGAGGGTCCAGCCCTGGCAGACACAGCAGGGATTGCTGGCAGTGCAGGTGCTGCAGAAAGGCCTCGCTATGCCAGGCACAGCCTGAGTGCAGCTGTTTGGGGTAACTCAGAGTATATCACATTCTTGCTCAATAGCTGTCGTGGTGTCACCATAGTGTGAATCATGGTTGGTGCTGGTGTAAACATGCCCATATACCTTCTGACAGCGTCCCTGCCCAAAGCGAGCTGTGCTGGGATGGGCAGAGCCTGCGGCCAGCACAGTCCCGCCACAGTCTGCCTGTGTTCAGCTGAACCTCTTGAGACCCTCCTGCTCAGTGACTGCTGCTGTCTGTGGGAACCCCTGGGTTTATGGGGGCCTTGGGGTTCCCTGTGCATGCAGAGGCTTCTCTGCCGCCCCTCCTGCCTGCTCCCGAGTGTGCAGGGTGTATGGTACTTGGGGGTACAACACCTGCATCTGTCAAACACAGCCGGTGGGTCTGTGGCCGCCCCCGGGCAGCTGCTTCTCTGCATTCAACTAAAGAGGGGCTTTTCCCAAGGGAAACAATTTCCTGAGTAAAGCAAGGGAGAGACCACTTCAGAACATGCAGCTGAGCTAAAGGAACGCAGCATACCTTTCCAGTGTCCTGGAGAACAGCAAACTGTATAAAAAGAGGATGACTCCGTGACTGCCTTCGCCCCTGAACTGGAGAAGGAAATAATCAGAGACAAGGAATTCTGCTGGGCATGGGATGTGTAATTGAAACAGTTCCTCTGCCTAAATGCAACTTTGGGTGTGTGTTGAGCCAGGTGCTGCTCCTGGAAGATTTTGTAACCAATTTTGTGGTGAAGGATCCCATAAAGACAAAAGGGAAGGAAAAACTTCCAGTTACTGACTGAACTGGTTTTGTACACTCTCTCCCCTTCATCGTTGTCAAAGTTGCAAGGAATGGGGTTTTGCATTTGAGTTACGAACGAAGGGCTGCCCCTGTGCACGCAGCGCTCGTGGCACGGGTGGGGAAGCGCTGAGATGTCAGTGGGAGCGGGATAGTTTCCCATGGGAGAGGTGGGAACTGGTCTGTGAGCCACCCGTGTGCCATCAGAGCACCCTGCTGAGGGTGACGCTGCTGCCCCCAGCACAGGCTGTTTGTGACGGGGAGAGCAGAGGTGAGCAAGCGGCAGAGTGACTCAGAACCAAGCAGATACCCAGAGAGCCACACTTACACAGTGAATGTGGGCAAAGAGGAACTCCTGAGCTGCTGCTTTCTCACCGAACTCAAACAGCTGGATCTGTTGGGCACAAGTGCAGGGGAAGGTGTAAAGCAGACATCAGTTGTATCGAAAAGCCGAGCTCTTTAATCCAGGCAGCTGAAAGAACCATGCATGAGTCTGTTCTGCTCCTTCTCAAACTGTGGAAGAGTTAGAGGAAGCACCAACTGGTTTCTGCTTTTGTGGGCAAAGAAAGCGGAGCCTCGGTGATGGGACAGCAGCAGTGGGGCTCCCAGCAGCGCCTGGCAGGCTGTGCTGGGACCTCACTGCCCCCAGAGCACCACAGGGTCGGGAATGGTTAATGAGATTTTACATTTAACAATCTCATGCATGCTTTTATAGGGACCTGGGGTGTGGAAGGGGCTCTGTGCTCACTCTTTGTGCCTCTATAGGACCTGGTGTGCAGAAGGGGCTCTGTACTCACTCTTTCTGTGAAGCTGTCAGCTTTGTAGTCTCCACTTGGCACGATGTGGACGGCCGTGCTGACGAGGCAGACAATGGCCCTGCCACCTCCTCCCGCTGCCCACAGGGTCTCTGCCAGCGCTGCAGCCAGCGCCTCGCCTTGCTCCCGACGGCTTATCCTGCACAGCCTGCGGTGCAGGGGACAGGGCTGTGGGACGGCCATGCTGGGGGCTGTGTCTGGGGACCGTGTTCGGGGTCTGTCCTCAGTGTGCCAAGAGCCCCCAGCCCTCAGGCTGAGCCCCACTGTGAGAGGGCCCCTTCCCGTGATGAGCTGTGCCCGTTGTCCTTGAAATTCCCACTTTGCCCCTGGCGCCATCGCTGGTGCGGACGTGCCATGTGCCGGGAGCGCCGTGTGCCGTGGGGATCTCACCCCACTGGGGCTGCCACATGGGTGTCCCTGGCACTGGGTGCTGAGCCCTGCCTTCCCCTTCCCAGTCCCCCGCAGCTGGTGAGCAGCCGGCAGTGCCAGTGATGCCAAGCACTGCTGTGGGCTGTGACTGTGGTGCCAGGGAGTGGGACGGGGAAGAAGTGGCACTGTCACCGGAACAAGCGGTTTGGTTTGGTTTGGTTTGGTTTGGTTTGGTTTGGTTTGGTTTGGTTTGGTTTGGTTTGTGGGGAAAAAGCTTTGCCTGGGCATCAGTCATAGCTCTTCCCCGGGGAAAATCCCCACCTGTATCTGCAAACCTGGACGGGGGCCTAGTTTGGTTCTACCTTTGGCTCTAATTTGGTTACACCTTTGGGTCTAGTTCAGTTAAACTGAGAGGCTGGTGCTGGTGTGGGTCTAAGCAATGCAAGGCAGTAGTTGTGTGTGTCCTGTGCTCAGCTTCTTACCTTTCCAGGTGAGTGTGTTCTGTGTCTCTTAGGAAGAGCAGGTACCTGATGATCTGTGCCTGTACAGCCATCAGAACGGCTCTTGTGCCCCCCTGGAAACAGAAAGACAGCACTGCCCCGTGCTGTGGAGCCTGAAGCCACAGAGAAGGGCTCCCAGCTCAGGTGCCATGTATGCCTAGAAGTTCTGTGGGTTAGTTTTTCACCTGCGGGGTGCTGCTGCTGTGGGGTGCAGGCATACAGAGCACAGGGTGCTGCTGCCGTGGGGGCAGGCATGCAGAGCATAGGGTGCAGGTGTGGGGTGCAGGCATGCAGAGTGGGGCACTGCTGTGGGGTGCAGGTGTGCAGAGCTCACATGGCAGCTGCGTACACCCAGCACTGGCTCCAGCTCCCATGAGTGGCTGAGACCCCGGGGAGCAAGGGCCCGTTACTGTGGCAGAGGCATTTACCTTCCCTGCCTCCAGCGCGTAGGCCAGGCCGGCGTACGGCTGGCGGAACCTGAAGTGAGCCTGGGTCCAGTCGCAGCCGAAGCGGTGGAACACGCTGCCGAAGAGCAGCTCCCGCAGCCCCTGCAGAGCAGAAGGATGGGCTGGGCTGGGCTGCCTTCCCCCCCAGCGCTTCCACCTCAGAAGGTGTGTTGGCCATTGCCAACTGTACCCTGAGCAGCTTTGAACACGAGCACATTGCACAAGGTGCTGTGCCTGGGGGCTGCCTGGGGCCACAGCCCCTCTGCCCCTCTGCCTCCCCTGTGCAGGGTGCTGCCGGGGACCAGCCTGGGGCTGAGCCTGCCCCTGGGCTCACCCTGCACTGCCCTGGATCCCATGGAGTGTTTTTCCTCATTGGTCTTGATTTTGGCTGAGCTGAGTAACCAGATAGACACCGTGGCTCTTCCCAAGAACAGGCGGTTGCCTCTGGCATGGGTGACGTGTGTCAGCGGGACGCAGCCCGGAGCAGGAGGGTTCCTGCCAAGCCGGTACCAGCACCGTTACGGGACCGGACCTGCTTGGGTGTGTGGCACTGGCACAGTCCCGGCCAGGCTTCCACCGCGGTGCGAAGCCCTGGAGCTCCTCCTTAGTGTGTGCCCAGGTGACGGGGGCTGGTTTGGTGCAGGAGGGTATGTTGGGCACTGGAGCCCACTGCCACCCCCACAGACCCCACTGAGCACAGGCTCTTCTGTGCGCCGGGGCAGCAGGCACCCCTCACAGTGCTCTTGAGCCCCAGGATTTGGGTGAGCGCAGAGATGTCCTGCTGATCTCCTGAACATCCAGCTCCTGCCCTGAGCCTCCTCACTCGGAGAGCGCTGAGGAGCAGGGAAGCATTGTGCTTTGGCATTTGAGCAATCAGCCCAGCAGCCATGTCCTGTGAAGGTCTCATAAATAACGCATGGTGGGTAACGGCACCTGCAGCCCACACCCCGCCAAGCTTCCCGAAACACCGGGTCAGGTTCCCCAGTCCCTTTCTTGTGACAAGATCCACTTACAGCCCCCGCGGAGCTCAGCAGCCTGCTCACCATGGCCATTTCCAGGGAGATGGGCCGGCCGCCCGCGTCTGCGGAGACCAGGAGGGGTTCGGGCACGGCAGAGGGGAGGTGAGGTGGCCGCAGCCCCCTGGCCTCTCCAGCTTCTCCAGCTTGCCCAGCTCCAGTTCGTCCATCTCCAGCGCTGCCCTGGCCTCGCTGGACAGAGAGAGGAGCAGACAGTGCATCATCCCATGGCTGCTGCCTGGCCTGTGCCGAAATTACACCCACCCCTCCCCACCAGCATTCCCAGTGGGGTGGGCACAGTGAACTGGTGATGAGCTGGCAGAGGGGCCAAGGACTTCCAGCTTTTCCACCCATTACAAACAGATCCTCAGAGCTGAGGATTGGAGTATAAAGTACTGTGTTTGAGCTACGAGAAGGAACAAGGGGACGGCCGGTCTCCCCAGTACTCATCTCCAGGGATCTCCACTCACTCTCCTTTCCCCGTGCCCTAAATCTGGTCACAGCACGTCACTTTTAGAGGGAAAGGTTGGTTTATGTCCAGCTGCTCTGCCACTGTGACCTAGATCACTTTATTGTGATCTATTTATTTTAAAGGACTTGATTCCTTTAAAATATCTGAAGAGAAGGGTTGTCTCTAAAGGAGGAGCGTGCGGCCCCGGTGCCCCTGAGGTACCTGCAGTGCTCCCCAGCCTGTGAGCCCAGTGGGACAGTCTCAAAACCCATGGGGCAGACACAGCGTTACCCCTCAGAGGAGCAGTTACCTGAGGACTTGTATTGCCTGTTTCCAAGCTGAAATGGAAGAATAAAGCACAAGTTAAACCCAAAAGAGAGGTGATGCTAACACGCAGAAACAGGAGACGAGCCAGAGGAGAACTTCAGAAGAGAGGAGTCTGAGCTGTAGTTCATTACTGGGTGCACAAAGACCTTGTCCCATGGCCACATCAGTAGTGTAGCAAGACACAACACAAAACGCGATACTAAAACCCGCCTGGAATTAACAACGTGATAACGAAGCCAAGCAACAGCCTTACCCATGGAAGCTAAAAATGTCTCTCCATTTGTTCAGATCTGCAATTTGGCTGCTGATCTCCTCCAGCCCTGCCCGTGGCACCGTGTGCGCAGCCTCCTGGTCTCCCATCTGCAGCTGGGGGATGCTGGGGGATGCGGGCACTGGGGCTGCTCTGGAGCGGCTCCCCCAGACCCCAGCCCCTCTGCCTGCGCCCCGGCTGGCCGCCAGCTCCCGCCGGCGCTCGGCGGTTAAGCTCGCACTAGAGCCGGTCTCAGCCCGTGTCTTTGTGCTGTGACACGGGCAGCGTGAATGTTTAATGCCCGGCGCAGCGCTCCGTGACCGGCAGCTCCGGCCGGGTGCGGGAGCGGGGGTGATGCCGGGGTTGCGGCTCTCTCCATGGCAGCTGGCGAGCAGGATGACGGGAGGGCTGTGAGCGCTGCCTGGGAAGCGGGCCGCTCGTGGGAAGCAGCAGCAGCCCCTTCGCAGATGTGTGAAGCTGAGCAGACTCCCCGGGGAGGCCCACAGCCCGTGCTGCCGTGTCCCGTCACCGGTGCCCCTGCCGAAGCCAGGCCGGTGTCGGGGGCGCGCGTGGGGCGCTGGCACCCCCCGGGAAACCCGCCGTTTGCTCCCGCTCCCTCGGGCTGTGGGAACGCACCGACCAGGGGCTGAGTGGTGGGGGCAGAAGCGGGGGGCTGGGCTGAGGTTCATGAGCTAGGCTGCCTTCCCGTGGCGCTGAGCATCCCACGGGATGCTGGGCCTAAGTCCGTCTGTCCGGGGCGGGTGTAGGTCCGGCTGGGATGGGTTTGTGCTCTGCGGGGTCTCTGGCTCCGGCCCCGGTTCAGGAAGCCAGGCCCTGCCAGGGCTGGTCTGCACAGCAAACACCTGCTGCCCACTGTCTGCCTCCAGCTAAAGGAGCTGTGGCTTTGCTCGTGATAAAAGCTGCTCTTGTTTTGTGCCACAAAGTCTTTGGGCTCCCTAAAACTGACACAGAACCCCTGGTCCCTTTGCATCCTCCAGAGCAGCGCTTCCCCGAGAAAGGGCAGAGCATCCCGGGCAGCGGAGCGTGAGCCAGGTGCTCACCCAGTGCCCCCAGGGACAGGGTGAAGCCCCAAAGTCTCCCCGTGGGGGGATTGATGGCAGCTGAGTGACACCGAGCAAAGAAGTTAATGCAGCTTTGTGTTCCCAGGGCAGCTGCTGTCCCCGGGGGAGGAACCCTTGCCTGAGAGACCAGGGAGTACTGACCCCAGGGGACAAACCCCAACCTGTGTCAGCAGGGCTGGTGCAGACCTCTCCTCACACCCCGAGGTGCAGGTAGGTCCTTTGAGATGTGGAGGGGAAGCTGTGCAGCCCAGCTGACCTCTCCCCTCACACCCCCAGCTCTGCAGTAACGGTCAGGGCAGTGCGGTGCCGCTCGGGCACAGAGGGCTGTCCTCAGAAGTTGCTATGTTTGCCTTGGGAAATAGGAATAGGGATGGGAAGGGGATGGTGGTGGGGATGGGATGGGGAGGGGTTGGGAACAGGGATGGGATGGGGACAGGAAGGGGATGTGAGGGGAGCCAGGCTCTTTGTGAAGTGCTATCCCCATGTAAATGCCTGGAGCCCTGGTCAGGGGCTGCTCTCCTGCAGAGCCAAAGGGATGGGACTGGGTTTATCTGCCCTGTGACAGCTCTGTGCATCTCTGTACTCCACAGGTTTGGGCCAGCTCCTTCCCAGGAGTGACAAAGGATGGTGCCAGGACAGACACACACGTGAGTGGCCCATATGTCCAGCCCTGTACACAGCTGGCTGCCCGAGCTGCTGCAGAGTTCCCAGTGTCATGAAACACCAGGGACAAGAAGGACCAAACTTTACTTCTCATTATTTGTGTCACAGTAAACAATACCAGGGTGTAGTACAAACCATGTGTTAAGGGGATACGTTAACATTAATAGGAATGTGCATATTAATTAAGAACAAAATGATGGAAACCCTGGGGCTGTGCAGCTTGGAGCAGCAGAAGTATAAAAACTGGTGTAGGCATCAGGCACCTCCCTGTGGGCTGCTGGAGCTTTCAGAGGCGGGTCCTTCCCAGAGCCTGAGTTTCAGCCCAGGTGAGGGTGGGTGCTGGGTGGGTTTGCTCCTCGCCTGCAGCTGGGTGAGGAGGCTGCAGCTCTGCACATCCCCTCTCGTCTTCACTCTGAGCATTGCTCCTGCACCTTGCGAGCCTCTCGCCATGTCCCATGGAGGCAGTGTCCAGTGGCACCGGCTCCTTTGGTCTGGCTGGGCTGTGCTGGGCTGTGCCAGCTTTGCTGGGCTGGGGCTGAGTGGGCTGGTTGCTTGCCTGACGGGCTGAAGTATAAGGGTGAAGGGCTGGTGTGTGTGTCTGTCTGTCTGTCCTGGCTGCCTGCATGTCTGGAGGTGGAGAACCTCAGCCTGCTGAGCTGCAGCATGTCTCCTAAGCTCGTCCGTCGTGATACCCCACATGTAGTGCACTTTGCCAAAGGTTTGGGGGTTGGTTGGTTGTGCTCTTTGATGAGGGGGGTTTGTAGGGCTGTTTTGCAGGCAGAGTCCCCGTGCTGCTGATCAGGGAGGGCGTAGCATCCCTGATGTGCTCTGGGAAGTGCTCTGTACCACGGAACGCAGCTGAGGTTACGATGCAGCACCAAGCCTGGCTGCCTCTCTTGGGTGAGTGGGGGGAGATTTGGCATCTTCTCTGCCCCCCTTTGCTGCATGTGTCCTGTTAACCATGGTCCCAAAGTCCCCAGCTGCAGCGACTGCAGGGGCAGCGAGGGTCAGGGTTGGGTTCGGTAAAACCGGAAAGCACCGAGGAGACCTTTATGGACCAGAGCGATGAGCTGCCGTGCCCGTGGCGCCGCTCAGAGTGTGAGCAGCAGGTTGGGGCGTCTGGGGCTTGTCCTGCGAGCTGTAGCATGGGGCTGTAGCGTGGGGCTCCTCCTCAGCGCTGTGCCTCAGGCCAGGTCCTGACGTGCGCAGCCCCTGTGGTTTCTGTCCCCTCGCTGGGTGCTTGGAGCTTTGCTGGGCATCCGTGTTCCTGGGTGCAGGGACACGGGGACGCCTGCACCCACCTTCGAAGGGCTAAAGGACAAACCCACTGCTGGTGGCAGCATGTGCCTCTGCTGAAACCCATTTATTTTACTCTCCAGACACAGTTCAGTGCTGTTGATATTCCCTGTTTTCTTCACACCAGTGACTCTCCAATGAGCTATTAGAAAAAACCCCACAAACGTCTCTGAAAGGCCTCACCCCAGGACAGGAAGGCACTTTGAGCTCGACTAGGAATCAGGAGGTTAGGAAGGGCCCTTAGGATTATCCAAACAGTCTGTCTTTTGTTTCCTGCCTGCACCTTAGTGACACCTATTTGAACCCTTCACTTGTTTTAAACTTCTTCAGAGCTAGCTGGTTAAGTGTTAGTATGTTGAAGGTCATAGTGAGGAACCACTGTGCTTTAATGTTCCAAGTTCTGCAGCTCTAATACATCAGGTCGACTGCCCCAGTGACAGTCCCTGAATCTTTTGGTTTTGAAAAGGGAAAGTCAAACCCAGCGACCCGAATCAGCAGGGCGTTCAGGAAGTGCACCAGGGAGCAAACCAGGATGGTCCAGAAGGAGCTGGCAAACCCTTCGCTGTGAGTCTTGAAGGTAAAACTTCCCTCTCTGAAATTGGCGATTTTCTCAGAGAGGTGATGGACCTTCACCTCTGAAGAGAAGAGGATCATGATGAGGCAACCACAGGAACCTGCAACGGAGGGAGAGATGCTCATCATCCCAGTGAACCCCGCAGCAAGGCCACGTCACGCACGTCACAACCAGGTACCACATCCATGGTGTTATCGTGGCTACCGTCACTCAGCTACACAGGGACTATTTTTAACTGAATTCAGCTTAGGACCTGGGATATTTAGCCTGGATGCTGTAGTGCCCAGGTCCTGTGACGTACCTGGGCTCTGAGCTGAGCATAACTGAACTGCCTGCACATCTAGAGACAGACACGGACTTGGTCCTTTATTGAATATTACTTTATTGAAGTCCTTTACTTCAATAAAGTAATATTCAAACCTTGTGAAATCATGGACTGGTTTGGGGAAGGGCCCTCAGACCCCCCCCCCCGAGTCCTACCCCCTGCTACAGGCTAGGGCACCCCCCCAGCCCAGGGTGCCCCAAGCCCCATCCAACCTTGAACCCTGTGGGGAGGGGGTAATGGTGGATCTTGTCAGCCTGAGGCAGTGGCCTGGGGACGGGCTTTGCCCTCCCTGTGAGTGGCAGGGGGATGGGGATGGTCTGTTATCCCCGTTGGCAGAACGTTGAGACCACTTTCCAGTGAGTCGCTGCCAGCATCTCCCTTTCTGCTTCCTGGCTCCCTCCTTCCTCAGGGACATCTTGCTGGTGTACATGGTGCCCTCCCACCTCGCCTCCCACCTCGCCGAGCCATTGCATCGCTGATGGTGTCTTTCTTGTTCCCCCTCCGGTGCGATTCCCAGTGGTGCAGCACCCTGGGATGTGACCCCATCTCAGGGTCCCTGGGGCCTGTGGGCTCCATCCCCCCTTCTGCCAGCTTACAGAGGGGGCTGGGGGCACCGGGCTGCCTGCTGCAGCTTGGTCCTCCCTGGCCCAGGGCCCACCCTCACTGAGGATTTGGGCTCTTTATCTCCTAACTCCAGTGTGAACCCCCTGTATTTCGTTACAGCAAAACCAGCCGCCTTTCTCTGAGCTTTGTTTGGCCCTGTTGAGCCCAGGCAGCCGCAGCCCTGGCCAGCCTCTGCGCTGATGCAGCGCCTCTGTGAGTAGCTAAGCACAGGCAAGGCTCGGGCTGGGGGTACCTACATGCGATGAAGCTCCAGAGGTACAACCCCACGGGGCCGTGCAGGGTCTCGTACGGGCTGCCGAAAGCGTTGAACATGAAGAACCCTGCTCCCACCAGAGCAAAGACGATCAGTACTGTACAGAAGAGAACCACACTAACATGGATACTCGCAGGGATAACTTTGAGCAGATCTGGAAAAACTAAAAACAAGACAGAGGAAGCGTTACTACACACGACAGGCGAAGGCAGCTTAGGAGTCGGGGCAGGGACCTTACGTTGTGCTCTGCCCAATGCAGCCAAAGGCGAAGTTATTCACAGGTTTTCCTGGATGATTGGCAGCAAAACCCTTTTGTGACACTCTGATGCAGAGACTGGAGAGGGGAGAAAGACCAGCTCCAGGAAAGCCTCCCCTGCCCTTCCTGAGGGTATCTCCCGACACCCGGTGTTCCTCCTACCCTGGCTGTACCTGGGATGTGGATCAGCACCTCCGCACTTCAGTTTGGTGTTTCAATTCCTTACACCTTGCCAGTGACACACAAAGTGTGCTTTGGGAAGGAGACCTTGCAATGAGCAGACCTTCTACCCCCGATGCTGTTCCTCGTACCTCACGTACGGGCACAAGCAGCAGTTGTGCTGCTCCTGGGGTACCCGGAGTAATCGTCCTGCTGCACTGGTCGAGTAGCTGACACTGATATAAGGAACAGCATCAGCCCCTGCCACGCTGCCCGGTCTCCCAGTGAGCCCACCGAGCTCTGTAGATGGCGATGGGGTTTGGTGCCGTTCGACTGAGGCAGCGCGGTTCTGCGGTGCTGCGGATCCCTGCGCTGGCACCGGCCTTGGCAGCGGGTCAGGTCCTCAGAGTTTTACATGTGACAGATCGGGACAAATGAGTTCCAGCAGCTCCGCTGGCCCAGCGAGAAGCGTCCCTGCGCCGCAGCGAGAGCGATGGGCGTCAGGCATGCACGCCCCTGACCTTTAGAAAGCAAGCTGCTGACCCAGAAGCTGATGAGCATCAGCAAGAGCGAGTGAAGCGGAAGGCTCTCCCAGCTGAACCGGGTTTGCTGGCAGGGCAAATTCAGCGTACAATTAAAAGCCATGCAGTGCTCAGAGGGGAGTGTTTAACAGGAGCAAAGTAGAACTAAATAATTTAGCCTATTTTCTGTGCCTTTTCTCCTCAGACATGCTGAAATGCCCCTGAGCATGTTGGGCTCAGGATGCATCTGTCACGCAGGGCATCCTGTTCTCAGGGATGCTGCTGGCGAGCTCCGGGCAGCACCAACGGGCAAGGGATGAGATGGGGCTGCTGCAGCCCCAGGGTGGCTGAGCCAGCCTCTCCCCTGGCATGGTGGCTTCTGGAGGGGTATGTTTTGCTGAGCCCCCAGTCCTTGTTTCTAAATACCAAAGCTAGTGTCACATTGGCTATTCAGTGCACCCACAAGAGGATTCCAGCATGGGTTGTGAGGAGGATTGTGGTGGTGGTGGCTGAATTGAGGGAATTGCTTCTTCAAGGTGTTCTTTATGCAGCCCCTGAACGCAGACCCCTCTGGGGACTGGTCCCAGCCTGGGGTGGGATATCAGCACACTGTGACGGGCAGGGGAGCAGCCGAGGGGAACCTCAGCTGTACTAACAGGCTGGCAACAGGCTTTGGGTAGAGAAGGCAAAACTTAATGTTACATTCAAAGAATTCAGTCTGCTACTTTGGGAGAATATGAAGTCAATACTTTCGGATGCCCAGCCCCATAGCAGTACCCTGCCGTAACTGGCTGCCAGAAGCCAGTTATCCTGGTAGAAGCACAGTTCTGAGCTGTTCTGTAACGACATCAGGTGCACTGTGTGTACAAGGGCTGTTTGCTATTAGCTGTTTGATGTGGGCTCTATCTTGATCGTGTTATTGATCTCCTTATCCTCGAGGATGAACTGGTTATGAATATTACCTGTAAGCAAAGCCATTGCTAACAGCCTCTGATAAAATTCAGTGGGTCAGATGCCGGGTTTGGGCTGTAGATGAACCGACTGAGCACCAGTGACCATCGGCCAGCTGCTCTTCCCGGTCAGGTGGCGGGGTGGTAACTTTGGGGTGCTCTGTTTCTCAGCAGCAGCTGAGTGTATGGGTGCCTCGGGTCCTTCGTGAGACCTCAGCCAGGTCAGTTCCCCAGGACGTTAATGCTGATGCAGGTGCACACAGAGCAGGGTGGCAGAGACTGATTGAAAACCAGAAGTATTCTTGTTTTAAAGGAATAGTGTAATTCCTTTGCAATGCAGACACCCGTGTAACTGAAATACCGACTGCTGACACTGTTAGTGTGGTTTGTATCATGAAAGGTGCCGTTTGAACCTCGAGATCAGAAGGGTGTAAGGGCAGCATTAGCTCTGCACCATTTCACACTTGTTAGGCGCTGTCCGTGAGCGGGGGCCGGGGTGGCTCCCCCCTGCTCCCCGAGCCGCGACGCGGGGTTAAGTAATTCAAAGGCCATTGTTACTCACAGGAAAACTGGAGGGGCCTGCCCCCCAGCCCGCACTGCCGCACGCGCTCGCCGTAGAACAGCCCGTACTGGATCTCTCCGATGAACTTGTCCAGCTCCTGGCCGGTGGCGTTGACGAGCAGGGCTCCCGTCTTGCAGAGGACCGTGCCCCTGACCCACAGCTGCGTGCCCACGGCTGCCGCCGTGCCCAGCGCGCAGGCGAAGCTCAGCACCCCGGCCACGCAGAAGATGATCTTCTTCTGCTGGGCTGGCATGGTGGCACACAAAGCCCTCTAAGGGAGCGGCTTTCCGCACGGCAGCGACACGCTCTGCATCGGCTCGGCAAGCGCCCAGCTCCCCAGAGAGAGCCCCAGGCAGCCCCCCCTCCTCAGCGCTCCAGCAGCAGGGCTCCAAGGCCTGCGTCTCTCTATGATGCTGCGCTGGATTCTCTTCCCCAGCCCCTGCTCCGAGGTTCTGGCTTGTGTGCTCCTGGGTTTCAGTAGGCTGGAAACCAGACCAGTTGGCAGAGCATTTCCAGCCTCCTCTGACACTTGATAACGCTGGTTTAAGGTGGCAGAAGGAACCTCTTGTAATGTGATGAGCGCTCTGCCCTTCCCAGCCCGTCTGACTGGGGGAGTGGGGGGGTTTCAGGGGCTGGCGTGGCTGCTGCGTCCCACTATCTGCTCTCCAAAAAGGGAGTTTTCAGAGGGTTTTACTTTTCCAGGCTTCCCTCCAAAGCTAGCCATGCTGCACTGCTCGGATTGGGTTTTTTGGGGGGTCTGTTCCTGCTCCCTGCACATGGTGCCAAAGCTGGGCAGGTAAAAACCACCTCTTTTTAAAGGCAGCTGTGAGCCCTGGAGCAGAACACACTTCCCCTTCCCTGGAGAGGGGCTGGGGGATTGTAGTTCCGTTGTCACCAGCACAGTAGCCAGGAAAGGAACAGACTGGGAGATCCTCCTGTAAAAGTGACAGCGTCAGGGAAGAACTTGCTGGCGGGGGGATTCATCACATTTACCTGTTCTGGTGACTGCGTGGTTCGACAGTCAGCCTCCTGACAGTCTTTTCACCTGGAGGAGTGCTTTATGCTGTGGAAATGACATCACTTTCTGAACGAGCAAAGATGTTTTTGACTCCCCCCCCAAAAATGGGAGGTATGACCCCGCTCCCAGGGGGCTTTGCTGTGGCACGGTGGTACCTGGCAGCCGGCTAGGCAGCGACTGGTGAGGAGATGAGGTGAGGCTGGAAGCACAGGAGAGTGAGAAATCAGAGTGAATGGCCCCTCTGCATGACAGGACACACCAGAGAGGGGGGCTGTGTGTTTGAATACATCCATGTGTGTTTGACACAGACTTGGGAATAAAATGCGACGATGCTATCTTAAAATAGGCACGACCTGAACCTTCCCAAGGCAGAGCATGGATCTAGTGTGCCTGTGTAACTTAGTAAGAGCTCTGAAGGTTTTCTACCCACTGGTGGAGTCAAGGAAAAGAGCTGATAAACACTGCTGGTCCTTGGAGCACGCCCTTGGATCAGTCTGATAGACCTGCCAAGGAAGGCATCCTGGAAGGCTGACATCTCAGACTTGTTGGTCTTTGCCTTTGGTGGACACTGCAGCTGGGGGCATGAGGAGGGAGAGCTGAATACAGGACAAATTAACAGATATTAGACAGCATGGGGCATTACTGCCCTACTTGCCACGGCAGGGTTCAGCCTCAGGCTTTACTTTATCTGTGGTTTGATTAGAGGACTGGTTACAGACAAAACAAACACAGTTTGCCTGTACTTCCAGTTCTCACCCGTAGGAAATTTGAACACAAACTCATTTGCAGAGCGCTGTTGCTAGTTTTATTTAGGCTGGATTGCAAGGGGCTTTCTAACCTCAACTAACCTTGCCTTTCCAAAGCACCTGGTGTCTGCAGGGTCCTGGGATGTAGCGCAAGGAGAGGGGCTGGCACCAGCGGTGGGTAGAAGGGGATGGGGGGAGCTGGGGGCTGGGTTGCTGTGATGCCAGCGAAGGGATGCAGTGGGTGAATAAAAGACCTTAGTGAAACCAACTGTAGCTGGAATGTACCAAGAGCCCTGGACAAGCAACACAGCCTGGATTGATGGTTAATGCACTAACAAGGAAGCTGTGAACAAGGTTGTTTGGTTTAGCAGCAGAGAGGCCTTGAGGAAGGAGGATGCTTTGCAGAAGAGGGATTCGTGCTGTGGTTGAATGCCCAGGCAGGAGCTGGGCCATCCTTGACCTTTAACGAACTGAAGCGTGTCATGGGATGAGCTGTGACCCTGAGGAAAGCCAGCGTGAGGAGGAGTGCCCCTCGAATCAGGTTAGCTGAGGAGTGGAAACACCGCAGGAGGAAGGGAGAAGGTGTGAGCCCCCGTTCCCGGAGCAGCTGTCAGTGTGTGTTGATCTCCCGGCGATCAGTCCAATGTGCCCGCAGTGGCTGTAGATGGACACGCCCGGTGCGCCCCGCAGCGCCCCAGGGGCGATCCCCGCAGCGCCCCAGGGGCGATCCCCGCAGCCGGCCCCACGGTGCGGGGCTGCGAGCGAGTGACCGCTCCGGTCCCGCCGGGGGGCTGCTCAGCGAGGAGGAGGGGGCTGCCGGGGCTCTGCTCGGCCGCGCAGCCTGGCCCCGGGAGCACTCTCGGGGCCCACCAGCCTCCGCCCGGCAGCCGAGGGGACACGGCGCAGCGGGAGGGCCGCAGCCCCGCTCAGGCCGCCGCGCCGCGGGAGAGGCCGGGTGGGGACGGGGCGGCTCGGGGGGGCCCTCCCTGGCAGCTGCCGCCTGCGCCCGGCACCTGGAGCTCCGCCGGGGCAGCGGAGAGCCTGCTGGCGGCTGCGGGGCCGCTCTGGAGCGCGGTGGGGGCGGCACAGCCGGGCGGCGGCCCCCGCGCCGCCCGAGGGTGGGCGGACCCGCCTCGCCCGCAGCGGGCGGCCGCTTCCCCGGGAGAGTGATTCACCCGCCGAGACGCGGGCGGTTAAAGGGTTCGGAGGGGACGGGCTGAGGGAGCCGCGTCCCCGCAGCGGGAAAGGAGCCCCGGGGCACCCAGAGCGGGCACCGCACCGCACCGCACCGCGCCTCTCCCCGCTGGGCGGAGCGGGTGCCGCCGTCGCTGTCCCCCGCTGCCCTCAGGCGGCTCTGCCGTCCCCAGCGCGGCGCTCGCCTCGCTGTTCGGGTCCCGCATCGCCGCGGTGCTGGGGGAAGAGGCAGCCGCCGCGCCTGAGGCGGGGGAGGGCCGGGGGCGGCCTCACCGGCACCTGCCGCGGGCGGGGCGGGCCGCGCCGCCCCCGCGCCCGTCCGCCGCCGCGGCGCGCAGCCCGCCCCCGGCGCGGCGGGGGTGAGGCGGGGGGCGAGCCGCCGAGTGCTGCTCCCTGGCGCTCGGAGCCCGCTCCAGCGCCCGCCCGCCGCGCCGGCGAACATGAGCGATCATGGCCGCCTTCGGGCTCCTCAGCTATGAGCACAGACCGCTCAAGCGCCCGCGCCTGGGGCCGCCCGACGTGTACCCGCAGGACCCGCGCCAGAAGGAGGTGAGGCCGCCGGAGCCCGGCCCCCGCCCGGCCCCCGCCCGGCCCCTCCGCCGAAACTTTGGGGCGGCCGCGGAGCCGCCCGCTGACTTGCATTTTCCGAGCGCGGCGGGGGCGGCGGTCCCGCAGCTCCCCCGGGCCCGGCCCGCGGCGGGGAGGCCGGCGGGGTGAGGGGCCGGGCCGCCCGCCCGCTGACGGGCGCGGCGAGAGGGGGGACGCGGGGTGCGAGGGGCAGCCGGGCCCGGGAGCGGCGCTGGAGGGCGCCGGCTCCCCGGGGTGCGAGAGGCGGCGCGGGCCGGCTGAGCCGCCCAGCCGCGTCCTGCCCCGGCAGAGCGGCCGGTGGCCGGAGCAGCGATGGGCCCGGGGGGTTTGGGGCAGGGAAACGGCGAGAGCCCGGGGCGGAGGGGAGCGGGGCCGCGGGCTGTGCTCCCGCGCCAGGCCGGGCCGCTCAGCTCCCGGCACCGCAGCCGAACCGTGGGCCCGCTGCCCCCGCCGCTGGGGACCCGCCTGGGCTGCTGTGCCCGGCCGAGCCGCGGGCTCGGTGACAGCCCGGCCCGGCTTCCCGGCGGGCGGAGCCTCGGGTCGGGTCCGGTGAGCGGGAGCTGTCCCGGCCCCGAGGTTCGCCCCGCGGGCGGGGCCGTCACTCGGCCTCTCCGGCGGTCGGTCCCCGAGGTCGGCCGGGGCTCCTGTCCCGGGCAGCCGGCGCTTGTGCGAGCTGTGGGCCTGACGTGTCTAGAGGGTGACCTCGGCTTGCATCGAGCAGGTGCGGCGGGGCAGCCGTGCAGCCGGCTTCGTGTGGTCGTCTTATGAGCATCCAGAGAGGAGGGGGATGAAGGGTGTTACCCCTGGTCCGTGCGGGGTGTGGAGCCCTCAGAGGGGCTGTTGTCAGCGCTGGCTGAGGGGCTTGGACAGAGCACGGCAGGAGATGTGCATCCGAGTCCATTGCCAGTCCTTGGAGCCATCTCAGTTTGGTTTTGACCTCTAGCATCTTCTGTGTTCTCGCCCTTACGCCGCTGCTCCTCGCCCTTACAGCCTTGATGATTATAATTATAACTATTTCTCTAATGTGTATTTTTCAATGTGTGACCCTGACCAGGCTGGCAGAGCCACGTCTGCCCTCACCTGTGCCAACCTCTCTGGAGATGGATTTTTAGCCCTGGACTGCTGCATGGTTCTGGCTGGGGGGTGGGTTGGTTCTTGCAGCCCTTCACGGTAAGAAGGGCAGCAGCAAGTTCCCAGAGGGTTAATACTTAAAAAAAGTTACACGTGTGCATCAGTGAGTAAAAAGTAACTGCAGCAGGCTCGTTGTTGACCCTACTGATTGGGATGTGGCTTGGGGAAAGTCTTACCCCCGTGTGTGGTACACAGGGTGTTTACAGGATACAGTCCTGCCTTGGGGGAGGTGATGCCTGCTGCTTGAGCTGAAAGCCAAACATCTGGGGTTGGACTTGATGATCCTTATGGGTCCCTTCCAGCTCCATATATTCTGTGATTCTGCGAAATGTGGAGTTATGGGTCCTGGTAGAGGTAGGAAGGGGATGTCTGGTGACATTGGTGTTGCTGGCTCTCACCCAGTTCTTCCAGACTCCCTTTGTGCTGGGAGCTGGCATCTCCAGGGGCTCTGGGCTCTGGTGCTCCGGGGTGGCTCCAGAGCCTGTTCCCCTGAGCACCAGCTGGAAACCCGCATCCTTGGAAGGTCGCCTCACAGATCCCACTGTAACCAGTGCTCAGCCCCTGAATGTGGCATGTGCCCCAGGAGGAAAACATGCTCTGGGTGTGAAACACTCCCTGCGGAAGGGAAGTCTCTGGGTTGCACAGCACACAGCTTCTGCTTCAGTGCCCTTACGTGCTGGGGCTGCTTTTCACCCCCGGTACTGCCCTGGAAGAGTCTGAACAGGAGGAATTAGCTTTCTTTGTCTTTCTGTAGTGTCTTTTCTTTGAACCTGCCTTGCACATAGTTTCTCTGTGTAATAGCAATCCCTGCTGCTGCCTGTGGAGCCAAAGGTAGGTTTGGAAATCGTGTCCTGAAGGAAGGTGTTAGAACTGACTTCTCCATGCCCTAGAGCGTTACCCTCTCCCTAAGGCCTAACAAACTCGATCTGCACTCTATCCAAGCCAGAGATATAAACACCGAATGTATCATGTCATCAGGGCCAGGTCCTGATGATTTTACTTGTGAGTAATGATTTTAACCATGATTGAGTTCAGCTTCAAAACACAGAAAAGCACAATCAGCTGAGAAACAGTCTCTAGACAGAAGGAACTTCATTGTCTTCTCTGCACAGGGTGTGACCTGTCCAAGGCTCCATTCCCCTGTGGTGTCTGCCACCTCCAGTAGCCCAGGCTGCCTTCTCACTGGTGGCACAGGTAAAGCAATTGAAATTTGGCTCAGCTGCTCTGGACATGGACTGAGCTTGTCAGTAAGGACAGCCAGCTGTGCAGGCTGTGCTCACACAGCGCTGCAGGTACATCCGTGGGTCTTGAATATCCCACACAAGAGTTAAAATCCCTGCTGAAACAACTCTGTTGAGGGGCCTGATGGTTCCTCTGGCTATTTAATCAGCAGGAGGGTGTTAAGCCTTGGTTTGACTCGTGTGGGGCCCTGCGTGGCACTTTGTGAGGGAGCTTGATGGGATGCGGCGTGTTGTGATGCAGAGCGGGTTGTGTCGTGACAGCGGCGTGCTGTGCCTGTGAAGGGTGCCTGACCCCAGGGTGCTCAGTGTTGGGTGTCGGTTCTGTGTCCAGGGACCATCCCGCTGCCAGGGCACAGCTGTGCTCTCCGAAAAACGACCCCAAGCTGTTACTGGAGCTGGTGTAAGTGGGATGTAACGAGAGCCCTTGAAAAAGCCTTTCATTGTTTAATTGGGGAGGTGTCTGGGTGCTCACAGGTGATGCCTCTTCATTGCTAGCTGGCCTTGGGTTGTGCAGCTGTGCTGTGTTCCCTGTCCAAAATCTCTGAGCCGCTGCTGAAGGCAGGCAGAACCCTGTGCTGATAATCCCAGACAGAACCAAAACGCTGGGTGTTTGGGATGTGCTTGTGCTGTCGCCCCTCCGCAGCTCGTGCCTGCAGCAGTGGGGGTACAGCAGGGCGGCGCTGGGTGCTCGTATCTGGGCAGCTTTTGTCAGAAGGCAGGGTTAAAGATAACAGGGCCAGAGTTGCCTGTGGAAAGGCACCGATGGCAATGTGTGTGCCATTTACCTTCCGTTGGTTTGCTTGTAGCCCTGTTGGTCACCTTCACCTCTGCCTTTACCCGTGGTTGCAGGGCTGTCTCATACGGTGTGGGTGTGCCAGCACTCCTGCTTGATTTCATTTAAAATTCAGATGAGGCTTGCTAACTTCATAACCCTGGGGAGTTTGGGTTTCTCCTAGAGACGCTGCTGTCTGCTGTGTTACTCCCAAGTTCTGCAAAAATACCAAGAGCAAAATGTGCTGCAAAGCATAAGAGAATAAACTGAATGGAAGTTCTGGGTCACTCTTGGGGCAGCAATGCCCAGGTCTAGTAACAAAACCTTCCAGTCAGAGGATTACAGCCTTGGCTTTGTTTCCCCCTGGTTTATTTGCTTGGTTGCACAGCAGTCGCCCTTTGTTTCCAAAGGTTATCTTGGGGATTGTTCAGTACCTCACCTGCTACCCGTGGGCCATTTGAGCTAGTGCAGAGTGCCTGTGGTGACAGGAGACTGATTCACTGGGGAGATCTGTGCCCTCTCCTCAGAGGGAGACAAAGCAAAGCAAACAAGCCAAGTTCCCGTTTGGCTGGTGTAGGTAACACTCAGCCTGGTGGGCACGAGGTGCTGGATGAACTGCACGGCTTCTGTGGAAGAGCATTGGCTTGGGGGAAGGTGGGGAAGGATGGGATGGAGGTGGGACTCGATGTGAGTGTGTGCCTGCACTCAGTGCTGCTGTGCCTGCTTGTCTGTCCCAGGCTCTGCTGCAATTGCCGGTGTTGCTGGTGGGCAGCAGGACACTAGTAACACCTCTGTCACAAAAGCCACTTCAGAAGCGGGTTTAGTTGGAGCAGGCACAGAATCACAGAGCTGTAGGGGTTGGAAGGGTCCAACCCCCTGCCAAAGCAGGGTCCCTAGGACAGGGCACACAGGTCGGTGTCCAGACGGGGCTGGAATCTCTCCAGAGAAGGAGACTCCACACCCCCTGGGCAGCCTGTCCCAGGGCTCCCTCACCCTCACTGGGGAAAAGTTCTTCCCCACATTGGAGTGGAACTCCCTGTGCTCCAACTTGAGGCCATCACCTCTTGTCCTGTCCCCACAGACACTGAGCAGAGGCTGCCCATGTCCCCTGTGTCCCACCCTTCAGATACTGATAACCATTGATCAGATCCCCTCTCAGGCTGCTTCTCTCCAGGCTGAACAGCCCCAGCTCACTCAGCCTTTCCTCACAGGGGAGGTGCTCCAGGCCTTTAATCATCTTTGTAGCCCTTTGCTGGACTCTCTCCAGGAGATCCCTGGCTTTTTTTCTACCAGGGAGCCCAGAGCTAGACACAACACTCCAGTTGACTTGAAATGGCTCCTGCTGGAAGCAGCCTGTTCCTTGTTTCAGCAGACACTCTTGAGTAGTGGTTGTGGGGCTGTGAACTGACATCATCACAAAACAACCCTTTGTGTGCTGGGGGAAGGGCCGTGTGAGGTCTGGGGGTAATGAGGGGTGTGTGGCAGCGTGCTGTTGTGGAGCGATGGAGGCAGCTCCAGTGCTCAGGCATCTGCAGGAGAGGAGCACAGGAGGACGTGCTGCTCTCCTGCTGCTGCCTGGCACCGCTTTCATGAGGAGATCTGGGGGCACCCCACGTTTTACAAAGGCTGCCTGGGCCTCATGCTCTCCTACCCTTCTCTGGGCAGCAGCCCTCTTCCAGCAGCACTTGTGGCACCCTTCCCAAATTCGGGCTTTGAAGCCTGCAGCAAGACAGAGGCTTCGTGGAGATGGAGGGTCGAGGGGCACGGTGTTTGTAAACCCTGAGAGTATGCAGAGCACTTTGAGGGCTGCTGGGCTGAGCGTGGGATGTGATACACCAGGGATGCACAGGTTTGCTTGGGGAAAACTCCCTTCTCAGAATGATGTGACTTCTTAAATGGTCATTTCATGTTTTCCCTCTCAAACGCTCTTTGCAGGATGAGCTTACTGCGGTGAACGTAAAGCAAGGCTTCAGCAACCAGCCTGCCTTCTCTGGAGATGAGCATGGCTCTGCCAGGAACGTTGTCATTAACGCCTCCAAGGTAAGCCAGAGCCTCTCAGCCTGACCATGCATGCTGAAATTGGAACCGAGCTGGCAGCGGTTGTGCTGGCTTCTGGACTGCTCTGCTTTCTGGTCAGGAATCATCTTATTAATCACAGAACTAAACTGAGAAGCTGTGTTTCCAGTACCTAACGTTACCAGCCTTCAAGAAAAGCATGGATGCCAAGAGCAAACAGAACCAGCACCCTTCGTTGCAGGAAAGGCATTGATTTTGCTCCTGTGCTTTTATTTGCTTCCTGCCCTGGAAGCCCCTCGAGCTTACACATCTCTAGCTTGCTTTGGTCTTGTGTCTGTTCCATCAGGCTGTTTTCTGCCAGGAGAAGCTGGTCACTGTGGTCCAGGTCTCTTGGAAGCATATTCCTGGATTGCTTAGTGACTTGAGCTTAGCTCTCCTCTGCGTTTGTGGTTTGGGGTTTTTTGAGAGCCAAAGAAGTGTGGGGTACAAAAGAACTAACAATCACTAACACAGTAATTACTGTTGTCCAGATTGAAAGTAATAACTGCTCAGAAAAAATCCACCTCTTGTTTCTTCAAGGGATGTGTCCAGGTTCCTGGGCTCTCCTTTTTTCTTTTTTCCTGTTGGGAAAGCAGGAAGAGACAATTTTGAGGGAGAATGTTGTTAAGAAGTTTGTACAGATGTTTTCTGGCAAAGTAAGTTTCTGCTGTTTGACTTTTGAAACATGGAACTTTTTGCAGCTTATTGGACAGTGTGAATTTACTTAGGCAGTGATGCTTTCTTAGTGGAAGGAAAGGTACAAGTGACAGGGTTGTTATGGTTGAAGTGTTACAGGTTTTCCTTCTGTCTGTTTTGTTTCCTACAGTTGCCACCTGCAAGCACTGTCTGTCTTGTGCTTTGATTGTTTGTGCTGTGGCTGTTTAACATAACTGTTTGGAAAGTAAACCAGCAAGGCAGGAGGAAGTGCTTATCGTTATTTGGAAGATTTCAGAGTACAATCACCACAATAAGCTCAGTATCTCCTAAAAGCTTTTAACAGAGTTTAAAATTACCCAACCATGAGTATGTTGACTAAAAAGCAAACACTTTAATCTTACTGACAAGCTGAAATGAGTTCCCAGGATAACTCGGGAAAAGCAAATAGGCTTGCATGGGAAGCAAAGCCTTTCTCGGGCTTTTCTTCTGCTGTTTTGGGCTTGAAAGTGCTGGGGAAGCCAGTCTGGCAAGGCTTTTCACTCTGGAGGTACGAGTGGTTTGGGGAGAAGTCGGAACACTTCTGGCTTACCCGACTCTTTAGGCCTTGCCTGCTGTGGCTGATGGGAGGGCAGTGGCCGTGGTTCTTGTGGCAGGGTAGCTTGCTCTAAATGGAAGTGAAAAGCATGTGTTTACATGCATCATGGTAATGTGTAGAAGGGGAGGAAGGTTCTGAGATGCTCCTACACCCAATCAGGGCCTCAGTCCGGGGTGCTTGTCTGCTGGAAGGATGTGGCTCTGGGGTTGAGTGACCCATCATTGCAGCAGCCCTGTCTCCAGGGCCTGGCCCCCTTCCACTTGGTTTCACTGACCTGCAGCTTCTACAGTGGTGACACACAAGGTTGCAGGAGTGATTGATGTCCTGAGGCCCCGAGCTGCCGGGACCTGCAGCCTGACCTCATTAGACTGGTAGCCTGGGCTGGAGTGGGGACTGCATCTCTTCAGATGGAAGTGCTTTGTGTGCTCATGTACCATACCTGGTACTTACCAGGTTGTCACACATGTTCTGCTCTCTCTCCCCACCAGATTGGCGCTTACTTCAGCAGCATTCTAGCGGAGAAGCTAAAGCTGAACACTTTCCAGGACACAGGAAAGAAGAAACCACAAGTAAATGCTAAAGACAACTACTGGCTGGTCACTGCTCGGTCTCAGAGCGCAATTCACAACTGGTTCACAGACTTGGCAGGAAGCAAACCGCTGACTCTCTTAGCAAAAAAGGTATTGAAGTGCTGCTGTGTGCTGGCTATGGGATGGTGTTTCTGAACGTGCTGGATGTGGAGTGGTGCTGGAGGCAGCTGCTGCTGTGCAGCGAGCTCCCTCTCTACAAGGAGGGTGCGTGGGCAAAGGGGAACCCTGCATCTGGCTGGTAGAGTGCCTTGGAAGGGCTGTGTTTCTGCTCAGGCATGCTTATCTCGCTGGCAACCGGAGTCTTTGCCTGGGCGCTTCCCTTCAAGGTCTCCTTCTCAAGCAAAGGGACAGGAGTTCTTGTGCCTGACAAGGAGATAGATGGTGAGGAAGCAGGTGTGTTCTGAAAAGAACCTGCTGGCTAATTCCAACCCCTTAGCAGGCTTTTTCTGTTTGAATTTATATTTACGTTAACAAGCTTTGATAAACAAAGATGCACCTAGTAAGACTGTTTAAGTTTCCAGTCAAGGAGAAGCATTCCTGCTGCTGGAAAAGGCAGTTCTGAGCTGCCTTCTTGGGTACTGTGTGCTGCTAAGAACAGCAGCACAAGGTGAATTTGAAGTGGCCATGTAAACCTGTCCATGGTGGCATGAAAAAGTGAGCTCTTGTTTCACGACTGTTGAGCGTGAATGGGTCAGGGTGAGGGAAGGTGTGGGTTTCCCCAGCTTGGGCTTGTTGCTGTGCTGCTGGTGAGGGATGTGTGCTGCCATGGGGTCAACAAGAGCTTTGCTGCGCTCTGCTATGCCACCGCCTTCAGTTCCCCCGACTCTGGGAGGTTGACTCTGTGGCTGGAAGGGCTGGAGAGATTTCTGTCATTAGATGATTATTATTTTAAGTAACGGTAATTAGAAACCTGCTGATAGCAGTAAATGAGCACGTTAAGGACACAGGGAAGCTGGTTCTGTGGAATCCTGGGGCTGACTGCTGAGGAGTGTTACAGGAGAGGTTGGTGCTCCATTTGCTGCTGCCTTCAGTGCTCCAGCTGCTCCATGGGAAGGGTTGAGCTCTCCTGAAGGAGCAATGTGGGGTCTGGGCCTGGGCGCAGCCTTGGTGCCTCCACTCCCCCCGTCTCCACCAGGTATGAAATGTCTTGTTCTCATATGTGCTGCCTTACAAATGCATTCTGAAGTCACACTGCTGTGGAAGGTGTAAGGATTGCTGTGACAGAGCAGAGTGACTCTCCTGGAGGTCTGGTGGTGCGTGGCAGTGTGAGCTGGGCTGTGCCGCCCTGCTGCGCTCTGCCTGTACGTGCTGCTCTGAGCCTGGGGCACCCTGGAGCCAGCAGTGTCTGTGTAACTGAACCCTTACCCGAACCCTTGAGCTATCTCTGTTCTCCAGGGGTTCTGAGGACCAGCGTCCTGTGCTGTGGGTGCCTTTGGCTGCGCAGAGGTTTGCTCTCTGCAGGCATCTCTGGGTGAGGGAAGGGTGGTCCCGGTGGGGCCTGGGCGAGGTGTGGGGCAGCAGCTCTTCTGTCAGCTCTCTGTGTGTCTGGACAGCATGGGGGCTCTTGGGTTGGTGTCTGCTGCTCCCCAGGTAGCTTGGGGCTGGCTGGAGGAGCTGGCTGGCCCCCTGGTGCCAGCTGCTCTGTGGGCATGGTGCTATAACCTTCTTCCCCTTTCGTTTCAGGTTCCTATTCTCAGTAAAAAAGAAGATGTTTTTGCTTACTTAGCAAAGTACTCTGTGCCACTGCTGCGAGCGGCATGGCTGATCAAGATGACATGTGCCTACTATGCTGCTATTTCTGAAGCTAAAATCAAGAAACGCCAGGCCACCGACCCAAACATTGGTAAATAAACATCTCCTGTGTCTGAATGTGTGATGACAGCTGAAGGGACCTGCTCCTCTTGTTCACAGCTTCGGTGTTACTGAGTGTCCAGAGAGGAACCCTTGTAGTGGGGAGGGGAGTAAGATGTCTTTGAAGTCAGTTCTGCTTAGAAATGTGTGTCGAAGAGCACAGAGAGACGTGCAGCATAGCTGCTGCCCTGTCTGTGGCTTCTCCTCCCAGCTGAGCCCTCCCTCCTTCTCCAGGTGCTGTGTCCTCACCGCCGGCACCGCGCTCGGTGGGGCGGCAGGGTGGTGGAGGCTGTGTGAAGAGAATTGTTACCAGGCAATGAGCAGAACTGATTCTGGAATGAGTGGTGAATTTCAAAGCTTATTGATTGAACGTAGGTGGTAATGTGTTTATTTTAAGTACTAACCTTAAATGACCCTGTCTCACACCAGGCAGTGAACACCTTTAAGGTGTCCAAGGGTACTTCAGCTATAACCAAAGTGGTAGTTCTGCTCTCTCGGTTTACACACGCTGCCTGTTTGCTGTGTGTTGGGGAGCAGCCTCTGGCAGTTCCCCGGTGTTTTGTGCCTGTGCCTCTGGTGCAGTTGCATCATTTCTAACTCAGTGGCACAGAGATACTGGTAATTGCTTTGGGAGAATTACTCTTTCGTGCTGTCATGTGGGGTAAGTTTGAAGTAGTGGCTGTGGAATTGTTTCTCCAGAAGTGAGCAAATGTTTGCAGTCAGTATGGTTAACCTGCTCTGTGGAGACACAGCAGCCCACTAGCAGCACACAGAAACTCCAGTGGGTTTGGGTAGCTGAGCTTCCAGCGTGCAGTCTGTGCACGCTGGCAGAGCTGCCAGTTACAGGTGCTGAGGGAAGGATGCTCGAGCTGTGCTCTGCAGTGGGTAGTAGAGGCAGCGGGTTGTGTGTGTGTGTGGTGGCTCCTCCAGTCCTGACAGTAACCAGGCATAGGTTGTCAAAGCAACTGAGCAACTGCATCATGTGTTCAGAAAAGAGTGTGCTCTTGGAAAGCATGCTGTGTGCAGGCTGAGTACAGCTGCCACACGCTTGTCTGCGAGATAGTAACTAATTTGCAGGGTTGTTCCCATTATGGCTAAGAATCCCAGGATCCCCAGGCTGGAAAAGACCTTTGAGATCATAAAGTCCAACTGTTCCAACCTCTTCTAACCCGTATCCCTGAGCACCTCATCTCCCCCTCTGTTAAACACCCCCAGGGGTGGGGACTCAGCCCCCTCCCTGGGCAGCCTGTGCCACAGCCACACAACTCTGCCAGGGAAGAACTTTGCCCTCCCAGCTGAGCTGCCCCTGCCCTGGCACAGCTTGAGCCCATTGCCCCTTGTCCCATCTCCTGTCCCCTGGCTGAAGAGACCATCGCCCACCTCTCTGCACCCTCCTGGCAGGTAGCTGTGGGCGGTGATATGGTCTCCTGTCAACCTCATCCCACTGGTCTCAGCCCATGGGTCCAGCCTGGCCAGATCCCTCTGAAGAGCCTCCCTATCCTCAGGCAGATCCACAAACTTACTGAAGGAACATTTGGTGCTGAGCAGCCCCTGGGGCAGAGGAGAGGGAATGTGACCCCTGTTTGAGCTCTGTGCTGGCTGCTTGTGGCGAGGAACCGTGCTCCAGCTGTGTGTCTCACCAGTGACAGCCTAGAGTGACTGCTTGCCCTGGAGTGGCTGCAGGACAAGCAGCTCTGTACCTCACTGCATGTGCCAAGGGCTGTTGGGTCTCATGGGGCTGTTTTTGGGGCGGAGGGAAGCGGAGAGCACAGGTCCCGGTGGCAGGAACACGATAGATGTGCTGTATCGATGTCAGGGCTGCTCTGGGGCCCTGTTCACTGAAATCTGATGGAGGAGACGGGTGATGCCCCAAAGGTGTCCCTCATGCCCGTGCGCTCTAGGTGATGCTGAGCCCATGGGCCACTCATCAGCATGTGTGCGCAGAGGCAGCCTGAAGCCTGGTGAGCCGTGCTGGGCGCTGCGCTGCTGTGTGCTCGTGTGCTGTGGGAATGGCTCTGATGGCAAAGGCAGCCTAGGTTTGTTCAGCTCCCACTGCAAAGGGACCTTTTCTCGCCCGAGGTGGTGTAACTGCAGACTCTCCTTGCAGAATGGACTCAGATCATCACGCGGTACCTCCGGGAGCAGCTGGCAAAGGTCGCCGAGTTTTACCATGGGACTTCCAGTCAAGGCAACAGCTCCGTGGTGATGCCTCAGGAGATGGAACAAGCGCTGAAGCAGTGGGAGTATAATGAAAAGTTGTCATTTTATATGTTTCAGGTAATACTTTTAAGAGGCACATGGATTTTTAAGGGTTTTTTTTGAGGCTACTGTTCCTGGAGAGTTTTGGAACTTCTGGTAGCCTTTGTCCTGAGACTTGCATAAATTGTAAGTGCTAATTCTTGGTAAGGATTTGCTTGCTGAAAAAGCTTTGGCATGCTCAGTGTGCTTGATTGTGGTCGCAGCGCTGCACTCAGTTATTCTAGGTTATCCCATCCCTTGGTGTTTTCCTGCTGGTGGGTCAGGCTGAAGCGCAGCGGCACGGGAAGCCTGGGCCTTGGGAGCACTGGCCTGGCTGCTCTGCTCCGCACGGAGTTCTTCTCTGGTGGTTTCTGCCCCCGGATGGGGATAGAATACTGGGGGACTGCCGGGAGCGGGGGAGTGTTGTCAGCAGGTCTGCCAGCCTGCGCACCCCGTTTGTGCATCGCTTCCCTGCCTGTCAGGCTGCCGTGCCGGTCCCTGCGTGTGCAGCGGTGCTCAGGGCTCTCGGTGGCACCGTGCTCACGTGGTAACGAGAGCCAGGAACAAACAGGACATGTAATTACACACCTTGTTCAGCACGCCCTGTTAATGTCTTGCTTTAAATCCTTTAAGGAAGGAATGCTCGAGAGACACGAATATTTGACGTGGATACTGGATGTTTTGGAAAAGATCAGACCCACTGATGATGATCTTCTCAAACTCTTGTTGCCCCTGATGTTGCAGGTACACATGTGTTTTACAGCCAGCATCAATATAAGTGTATTTGTGATGGTAAAACCCATATAAACATTTTTACTTGGGATGTTTCAGGACTGTGTTGCCTGGTGCATGTTTGGAAATTATAAACACCTTTAAGAAGTTGAATTGCTGGAAGCAATTCTCTTCCTGAAACTGGTCCTGGAGGGTAGATGAAGTTTGAGGTGGAAGTAAAGAGTTCTGTTTGAGATGCTTTGCTTTTCTCTTTTTTCACTTTACTCTTTTCTTTTTTTCTTTTTTTTTTTCTTTTTTCATTTCTCTTTCTTTCTTTTTTTTTTTTTTTTTCTTCTTTTTCTACTTTTGGACTCTTAATTTCAGAGGTGACCCCTTCTAGTTTATGCATGCCCGATGTTAGCTCGTTAAAGGAACTGGCCGTGTGGAGGCTGTGTAGTAAACTCTGCATTTTCTTAACTTTCAGTATTCAGAAGAGTTTGTTCAGTCAGCTTACCTCTCCCGTCGCCTTGCTTATTTCTGTGCCAGACGCCTATCGTTACTGCTGAGCGATGGTCCTGGCCTGGCAGCTGCACACTCCCCTCATGTGCTTATCGGGCCGAGTACCGCTCCTCTGGCAGCCCCCAGTCCGACTGCCCCCGGCCCCGTGGTGAGCCCGGTACAGCTGGCCTGCTCAGACTTCCTCACCTGCCCTCAGCACCGTCCTCTGGTGTACGGACTTAGCTGCATGCTGCAGGTAGGCCAGCCTTCTCTGCTCTTTGTTTTCAGGGCTGTAGCCGCTCCGTGTCTTGGAAAGCAGAGGGGCTTTGGGTGTGACAGCTGTGCCAGTTGAGGTTTGGAATGTCCCCGTGTCTGGTGAGCAGTGGCCGGGTGATTCTCCACACCAGCTGAGGTGTGGTGGTGGAACCACCTGGAGAAGCTTGTGCTGTCTGCGTGTCTGTTGGCACCTCTGCTGCAGGAAGGAGCAGCTCTGCTGCCAGGGGTGGCTGAGCCTTCCCCGTGTGACGGCGTGTTTCTGGCTGCAGTGATGCTCTGTGTGTCTTGTCACCTCCTGTTGCCAGCGAACCTGCACAGTTCTGCCAGACCTGCAGCACTGCGCTGCCTCCTGTGAGCCCCAAGCTGTGTGGATGTCCTCGCTTCCTGCCTGTCACTGGCACTCGGTGCCACTGCAGGCCACTTTGCTTTGGTTTTGTCAGAATTACGAGTGGTTTATGTTGTCTTAGGAACCTCCATTGTTTTAAGAACAGGAGGGACTGTTGCCTTGAACTTGTTGCTTGGCAATAGCAGAATTGTCAAGAGAGTAATTAAAGGACTTGTGTGCTAAGCTGAGGTTGTTTGCTGACCTGGTGAGGCTTCCTCAAACCTCCAGCTGTGGTCTGTCCAGCTGGCTGTTGTGAGGTGTTGCACAGAGATGTCCTGGTGGTGGCACCAGGAGAACGCTGATGGAGGGGTGAGGTTGGCAGGGAGCTCTTCAGATGATGCTGTCCACCCCAGTACTTGGGCAGGGATAGCTGGAGCAGGTTCCCCAGGATCATGTCCCTAACACCTCCACCACCTCTCTGGGCAGCTTCCTCCAGGGCAGGACCACCCTGTGGTAAAAGAGTGCATTCCTGGGGTGCACAGCTCCCTCTGCGAGGGCTTGTGTTGCTCTGTGTGCAGGGAGGGCTCTGCTGGTGCCATCCAAGGAGAGAAAGTGGGAGAGTATCCGTGTCCCCCTCTCTGGAGGGTGTGTGAGCCAGGGAGTGAGATGCTGCCTGGCCCTTGGCACACTGTGACCCTTCCTCTTGACCACGGATCTGTCACAGGAACACCAGCCTCTGTCTCCGTCGGGGATGCTGGGCTGTGCCTGTGTGCTCTGGCCAGATGTACAGCTCTCCTCTACCAGCAACACAGCAGGATCTCTGCGCCCCCAGTGCTGCTGGGGTGTGTGGGTGCGTTTGCTCTGTTCTGCTCCCTACCCTTCAGTGTGTGCTGCCAGGTGTCCCGAGGATGGCCTGGGCTTGGACCGCCCTCAGGCCTGGCTGGGCACGGAGCAGCTCTCTGTCTTTCCAAGGGGTGTTTCTCTGGGCAATGTTTTTGCCCAGGTGCCCCTTTGTAACACAGAGCTGGGCTGGGGAGCTTCCTGAGCAGCAATCCAGCAGCCTCAGAAATGACGAGCCTTTAGGTGAAGCACCTTCCATCGGTTTAGAAGGTGCTAAGGCCTGACCCCGAAACACCAACACGTTCTGCTGTGCACCACGCCGGGCGCTGCCGGGTGACAGAGCCTGCTGACACCCTTGTAAAACAGCTTCTGGAGGCTGTCAGTGCAAAGTCTTTCTACTGAATCTCAAGCTCATGGTGTATTTCAGTGATGCTTTGCTCAATTTCTCCTTGTCTGTGCGTAGCTCTCTGTGTAATCCAGCTCTGAAGTGAGCTCTGTGTCCTGCAGCCCGGGACGTGTCACAGAGAGGATCTGACTGCAGTGAACCCTCAGGGGTGTTCTTTGCTGGCTCTGTGAAAGCAATACCAATAGGAAATGAACACAGACATATTTAATAGTTTTTCTAATAATGAAGGAAGACAATGTAGCAGCTGAATTTCCTCATGTGGATGTTGAAAAGCAGCTGTGTGCAGGCCTGGCTGTGTTTCTGTGGCTGTGGCAGGCAGACCCAAAGTGATTCTAGTTCTGTGGACTCTCTTGCTGTCAGTATTGCCTGTCACACGTGTTTACAAAATGACAGTGCTTCTGTTTTGTGCTATTGCTTGCAGACTGTAACTCTTTGTTGCCCAAGTGCCTTGGTGTGGAATTACTCCACAAATGAGAATAAGAGTGTCAATCCAGGCTCGCCTCTGGATTTACTTCACGTTGCTCCATCCAGTTTACCTATGCCAGGTGGAAATTCAGCATTTAATCAGCAGGTAAGCTTTTTTCATTGTCAGATTATTAAGATCTGTTTTTTATCCCAAACAATGGTACGGGATTGTTAGGGCTACAGCCAGGTTTGGATGTTTCTGTAGGTCTAGTTTCAGGTTTAGTGTAGTGCTAGTTTTTGATGACCTGACTTTGCATTTCATTCAGGTACTGATTTTGTGAGAATATCAGGAAATTTATTTAAGTTCAGATGTTTTTGCTCTCATGAAACCTCCCCTGCAGCGCTGCCTCCAGCTCGAGGGTCCCCATTACAAGGAGGACAAGGAGCTGTTGGAGCAAGTCCTGAGGAGCCATGGAGATGATCCAAAGGCTGGAGCCCCTCTGCTCCAGAGCCAGACTGGCAGAGCTGGGCTGGCTCAGCCTGGAGAAGACAAGGCTGCTTCTAGGGAGAGCTCTGAGCCCCTTCCCATCCCTCAAGGGGCTTCAGGAGAGCTGGAGAGGGGCTGGTGCCCAGGGCAGGGAGGGCCAAGTCCAGGGGAACGGCCTTCAGCTGCAGGAGGGGGATGGAGAGGGGCTGGGAGGCAGAAATCCTTCCTGGGGAGGGGGAGGCCCTGGCACAGGGTGCCCAGAGAAGCTGGGGCTGCCCTGGGATCCCTGGCAGGGTTCAAGGCTGGGTTGGATGGGGCTTGGGGCACCCTGGGCTGGGGGGGTGTCCCTGCCTGTGGCGGGGGGCTCTGGGGAGTGGTCTGAGGACCCTGCCCACCCACACCAGTCTGGGATTCTAATTACATTTTCTGCTATTAAACTGAAATTACTTTAAGATGTAAAATGAGTAGTAGGAAGCTTGGCTCACTGTTGAGAGGTGAGTTTTCATGTGGGCTGGAAGGTAACTTCTGCTGGGTTGAATCCAAGCAAAGGGTGCTTTACTGAGCAAGATGGTTCGTAACAGACAGAACCATTCAAACACAATGTGCTTCAGTTTGTTGCTCCTGTATGCAGGGAGTGTTGTGGGAGGCCATAGGGGACCTTGCTCCTGCTGACAAAGCTGCCACAGGCTTGAAATGAAAATTGAGACTTCCCACCACCAGCTAATTAGCAATTACCTTTCTTACAGGTCCGGGCAAAGATGTACGAGGTAGAACAGCAGATAAAGCAGAGAGGCCGTGCTGTGGAGGTGCGGTGGTCCTTTGACAAGTGCCAAGAATCCACTGCAGGTAACAGCTCAGAGAGAAACAAGTGTTTGGAGCTTGATGTCTGTTCTTCCAGTCTGCTCCTTTGCACCACGACCGATCCTTGCACTGGGTATGACAGGTGGGTGTAAGGCAGTGAATTCCTGTGGAAACCCTTTCCATTCCTTTCCTCCTGTCTCCCCTCTCCAGGGGTGACCATCAGCAGAGTGCTGCACACCTTGGAAGTGTTGGATCGGCATTGCTTTGACAGATCAGACTCCAGCAACTCCATGGAGACCCTTTACCATAAGATTTTCTGGGCAAATCAGAATAAAGATAACCAAGAGGTAATGGCTGCGCTCTCCTTACGCTCTCCTCTCCCTCCCTGGTCTGTGGACAAGAGATTTCATTTGTAATTATGAGTTGTGTATGTTTGATCCCAAAGCTTTGTGTTTTCTTTGTGGTTTTTTTTTCTTTACTTGACATTTGGCTTATTTGGAGAAAACAGCTCTTTGGTGCTGTGGTTGTATCCTTCAGTTCTCCATGCTGTAGGCCTCGTTCGAGAGAAAGGATCCGTCAGGGTTGTGTGGTTTGGTGTTTGGCTGCTGCCAAGTGACAGGCTGGGTTGTTATTTGGTAACTCTTCCATCTGTGGCAGACAGTAGTGAGTTACAGGCTGTTAAATGTTCTGTAACTACACGCTCTTACCATTTTTTAATATTCTGACCTGTGCTCCTAGAGCCATTTTCAGAGACCATGGAGGAAATCTGTAGCTCCTCACGATCAGTGTGAGTGCATGTGGTGTGGGTGATGTCACTGGGCTGATGGGTGATGTCAGACTCTTGTGTTTGGGGGAAAGAGGAACCAGCTTTAACCCTGCAGCCTCGGAGCTGCTCATGTTCACATGTTAAGGACATCTCTGCAGAATGCCTTGTGTTTGGAACACATCTACTTTCTGTTACTGACCAAACGTTCTCGGTGACTCATGGTCAGGAACCCACCTGCCTTTCACTTCCCTGGGGCACCGGGGAGATGCTGCTGGGCTGTTGGATGTTGGCTGCATGCCGGCTGCAGTGCTGCAAGATTAAATGCACAGGGATATCGTCATGTGCTGTGCTGTTTGTCATCTTGTCTCTGTTTCCTTCCCCTTAAGCTTCCTTGGCAGGAAAGGCCCCAGGTTCTGAGGTGGTGTAGGCTGTTTTCAGCTGGATGTGAGCTGGTAAGGACTTTGTTTTGTAAAGCAGGGCCCAGCGTGAGGATGCCTACCTGCTGGCACTGCTGTTTCAAGTGCAGCGCACCTCCAAGGACAGTGTCTAGTTCCCCTGTTGTGCTATGAGTCTGACTGTAGCACATTTGGAACCTGTTTCCCATCTGCTTTTCTTGCTGGGTTGCAGAACGCTGGTGTGAAGCCTGCAGGTGATGGGAGCAATGCTCCAAAGCACTGGGACGTGGGGTGAAGGAGGGTGGCTCTGCTACCGAGTACTCCTGCTCCGAGAGACGGGGAACAGGCATGTGTGCTCAGTGTGCTGCTTTCACACTAAAGCAATGCTGAGGAAGTGCATAAGGTAACTCATGTCTTCTGAGTGCCAGAGCAAAAGTAAAGCTTGGGGAAGGGGCTGGAGCGTGAGTGGGTGCAGAGAGGTTAGGGAAAGGCAGGTGGAAGAGTTGCTTTTCATCCCATGGGGAGATGCAGAAGAAGGTGCTGAAGGCTGGCAGCTGGTGATAGCAGTGACCAAATGTGAGAGTGAAATGGAGAGAAATGAGGGGTGAGGGGCTGAGCTGCAGCCACGTCTTCAGTGTGAGTTGGGCAGATAGAGCAGAGGGGTGGCAGGCGTGGAGCAGAGCTCAGATTTTAAGTGTTGTGTTACAGAGGTGGCATGCTGAAGCGCTGAGAGACAATGTGATGAGCAGAGCCAGAGCAAACCCTCCATCCTCAGCCTCGAGGGAGGTGACAGCGGTGGGAGGAGAAGCCAGCTCCTCGGGTGGCTCGGAAGGGACTCTGCATGGAGGAGCACTGCTGGCTTTATGAAATGTCACATCATGAAGCGGCATAAATACGAGATAAGAATCTCCTTGCAGTTTCTCACTGACTGTCCCTGTGCAAGAGCGATGGTCCCTGTGTAATCCCACAGGAACAGCTTCATCTGAGCCTCGGGGATGGATTGCAGCCTGGGCGCTCCTGTGTGGAGGGCACCCATCCCAGCACGGGGCTTCCGTTGGGCTCCATGTGCACCCCCAAAGTGCCACTTACCCCACCTGTGGGATGCTCAGCTCTTGATCTGTGAGGTTCCAAATGATAGTCACAGCTGTTGGATTCTTCTGTTGTGAAGGTCTGACAGCCAACAAGCAGGAATCCCAGGATTAACGAGGTGAGAACACAGCGCTGCCGTGTGAACGCGACCATGTGCATGGTGAGCAGTAAACAGGACCTTTCCCTTCCAACGCTGCTTCACAGACCTGCGTAGAGTTTCTCAGCACATTCAGCTGAGTAGGAGGATTTGAGATCTAGAAATCTGTGACGTGGCATAAAGCAGTAAATTCACTTTCATTTGGGGTGCTGTTGCAGAGAAAACTGCTGGCCTTATTTATAGCTGCAGGTATTTTCCATCTGGCACTTCCTTGACTCGGAACACCTCTCGTGCACAGCTCCAGAGTGATTACTGCTGTGGTGGTTATTGTGGGGGTATCTCTAAATAATTAAATCCAGTTTCTGTTGCTACCACACAGCTATAAATTAGAATAAACTAGAGCTGCGCTCATCTAGCTTTAGAGTGCCTTCAGTTCCTCTCTGTCCCGTTAAAGACCAGTCCCTTGGAAGGGTTGTGTCCATTTGTGCAGAAGTAGAGTCCTCAAAGAGTGAGCTAGAGGGTGTCCTGGTGACCCCTTCCTAATGTTCATGAAAACTCCCCTTCGAGTTCCCCTGTCATCTTCTGTGGCTTAAACCCACCCAACTGTCACCAAACTGCTGGGCTACCTGATCTGTATTTCCTGATCCATCAGTACAACTATGGAAGGGAATTGAGGAGGCGTTTTTTTTCTTTTCTCCTCCTCTTTGTTTTGGTTGGAATGGTTGGTGAGACCCCAAGTTGAGGTGTAGTTTGAGGTGTAGCTTGGAATACACCAAGGCAGTGGGAAGGGTACCTGGGAAACGAACCTTCATGCTGGTATTCTCCAGCTAATAAATGGAGGGCTGAGTTTTAAGGACTGATGCTGCATTTCCTGAAGACCCAACTTAGAACACTGATGTTTCATGGTATTTGTGCACTCAGACTGCTTGTAAAGTTTGTGACTCTGAACTCGTATTTAGGTCTTGCTTCTCATGTTGTCTTTGAAGTTGGGCTGAGTGCTTGTGATGCCGAGGGATGTTTTTCATTCTGGAGTGAGTTGTGTTTTGAAGCTGGTTCTCACGAGCCGGGCTTGTTACGGATGCAGAGTGGCTGTTTGTCCCTGCTGGAAAGGGAACACCCACAGAGCCCCGACCCCGCTGTGCCTGTGGGAAACCAGGGCTCGGGATGCCTTTTCCGTGAGTAAGCCAGGGTGTCAGCTTGTTCCTGCGTCAGGGACCAGGGTCTGAACGTGATGGGATGTGCGATGGGCCAGAGGGATGAGGTGAGCAGAGTCGAGGGGACTGAGGCACCTGCAGAGACGGGACTGTGGGGCGCGTTCCGAGCCCTCAGAAGCATGGGTACCATGGTTCATCCTCCCGCTGTCTGACGATGTCTCTGTGGGCATCTTCACCCTTTGGTGCCTCATCTGCGTCCCCTTCCTGCTCCCCAAGGGGTCTGGGGGAGCTGCAGCACCAAATTTGTTCTGGGAGTTGATAACCAGGGGGGTCCTTAAAGGACACACCGCTTGGCTTGCTCCGGAGTGGGGGCTCACTCTGGGCTGAGCACAGCCTCAGAACTCAAAGCAGATGTGCAATCCTGCCTCTCTTGGTCTTCTTAGAAAGCAGGTTGGGATTTTAATGTCAGAATGTTGATTTTATTTCACTGAGGAGTTTATTTAACGTGCTAACAGAGTTGTGGTTACAAATAAATTTAGGTGTTCTGCCTTAGTATTTAAAGGGCATGCTCTTAACTGAGAGAGTCCTACAACATGAGAGATAAAGCTGCCTCTGTTTTGAGAGTGAACTCAGCTGGAGCAGGAAGCACTCGGGTTTTTGTTGGGTTTTGCTGTTCTTCTTCATGATTTAAGGACAGGTTGGCTTCCCTTGACACAGACTTGGCTTGCAGTAGGCACCTGAATGGTTTGAATACATGTTTAGCATCGTCCCGTCTCACAGGGAGCAGGAGTAGCCTCGAAGCCTGTGTGTACGTGGCTGTGTGTGTGCTGAGCCTGCGTTTGGGTCCATCAGGCATCTGGCAGCGGTGTAAGAGCACAGTGAGTGGTTTTCCTGTTCCCCGAAGCAGCCGTGGGGCTGGGTGGGCTTCCTGGGTGCTGTTTCCACCCCTCCCCAGAGCCGGTCGGTGCCGCAGGTGCCCTGTGAGAGACGATGAGTTCCCGTAAGAGCTCTGGGTGTGGGGAGGATGCTGGGCTGGGCTGAGCAGCAGGTCATTGGTGTGCTGGCCAGCCCAGGGCAGTTGCCTGTGGCACCGAGTCGCACGCTCGAGGTTCTGGTGAGCTGGGAGGAGGTTGGGGTTTCCTTTCGCTTAGTGGTTGGAGCTCACTACGCCCTGCCCTGCCCTGCCATGAGAGGGTAACTTCTGCAGCCTGCCTGAGAGCCCAGCCAGCTCCTCAGCAGCGGGTAAAAGGGGAAGGCTGGTGGGGAAAGGCAGAGTTAGGGGAAGCAGGAGTGGGGAAGCAGGGGTCTGAGAGCACTCCTGGCTTCCCACCTCCAAACCAACCACGGTCGGTGGTGTTTAATACCTTCCCTTTAGTATGTTCCTGCATCACTGACTGTGCTGTGCTTGTGATTTGATTATAAAAACAAACCAGTTGTTTTCCTCTCTTCACCTACCGCCTGCTCCAGTTCCCCACTGGTGGAAAGAAGGCCCTTGGCTCTCTCTGGAGGGGCTGGTGAGCAGCTCTCGGGTAGTGGCAGCTGTGTGGAGTCCTACCTAAACAGCAGGCGTTGTGGGCTGTCTAAATCGTGCTTCAAAGCTGTGTGCTCCCTGATGTGGGTACTCTGTCCCAGCTGATGTCACCACAAGGTGCTTTCCTTGCCCTGGGACTTGTGGGAAGTTTGGGAGCCTGAGGGAGAAGTCACATCCCTGGGAGGGCTTCCCCTGGTGTGGGGGAGCTTCAGTTCCTGCCAGCCCACATCTGCTCTCTGCTCTGGCCCCACACATTTTGTCTTCCCTTCAAAACACAGTCATTATGTGACCTGTGAGCTGATCTTTGTCTTCCTGCCTCTGGAATGTTCAGGGTATGAAGGTGACCTTAACGCCACTCTTGAAGGCAGTGGTGTGAGCTCCTCTGACACGTGGTCTGAGCTTTCCCAGGCCAGACAGCAGGGACGAGCCCCCAGACCAGGCAAATCCAGAGCCTGGTTGCTCTGTGAGGCCTTGCCTCACTGCATTCTCAGTGTGTCAGAAGGGAGGAAACCATGAGGTAAGCTGTGGGACGGTGCCGGGAGGAAGGAAGTCCTGCAGCGTGCTGCCATGGTGTCACTGGGACCAGAGCTCTGTCAGGCATGTTCTCCATGTCACAGGCTGTGGCTGCACCGGTGTCGAGGTGCAGCACAGCCCTGCCCATGCTCAGCAATGCAGCCAGCTGTGCCCAGGGGAGCTCCCAGTGCTGGACCACTCATTGTGGTGTGATGTGGCTCTGCAGATGAGCTCTGGGTGGGCTGGTGTAGCTTCCACTGCCCTCTGCTTACTGTAGGGGTTTTGGGTCGTTCTGTGTATAGCAGAACCTTCCTGAAGCTCCCACACGTACTTCTTGTTCCAGCCAAAAGCAATATACCAAGGATCTGATGGTGAGAGACACAGATGCTGCTGCAGGGCCCTGTGTTCCACAGCCCAGTGGATGGGGATGGCTCTGGTGATGTCACCTCACCCAACAAAACTCTGCCTCCGAGGGTTTAAATACTCATCTGCACTCCCTTCTTTTAATTGCCACATGTTTGGGCTCCTGGGAACCAAACCTGCTGGTCTGAGGCACTTCTGTTTGGGTGCCCAGGGATGGCAACCAGCTTGGGCAGGAGCTGGGGGGTTCAGCAGCGCCCAGAAAAACCGCTCCCAGAATGGGGGTGGTTGGTGGTGCAGAGCTTGGCTCAGGGCGTGTGTGTGTTCTGTGTCCCGGGGCTGGTCTGTCAGCTGGGGCTTTCTGTAGCCCCCAGTGGAGCCTTAGAAATGCCTGTCTTTGGCACACCAGGGTCAGAAACACATGGAGCTTTTGGGGAGTTTTCTGACCCCAGCTGTGTGGTAGGTACCCCTTCTGAGGTTAGGTGCTTTCTGGTTTGTTTTGGGCTTTTGAATGTGTCAGTGTGATGCAGGTAATGGCCTGGAAACAGGCAGAGAAGGCTTGGCAGCATTACTGTGAGGAGAGCGTAAATTCTGTGTGGTTAGTGGGGTTGGAGGCTGTGTGTGGTGTGCTTTTCCTGTTTCTCTTGCTCAGAAAGCAGAGCATCCTCTCTGCTCTGTGCAGCAGCGTTACGATAACACAAGACTTTGGTTTGAGCATCAGCAGTGTGAAAACTGAGATTTCTCTCCTTTGCTCCCAGGCTGTGTTGAGTTTGAGAAGCCCAGGGGTAAAGCAGAAACCTGTGTCTGTCAGTACTAAAGGACAGAGCCCAGCTTTGGTCTGCAGCCCCGGAATGGTGCTTGCTGCAAGCTGTCTGCTCTGAAATCAGGCTGCTGGCTGTGGGTGAAACACTTTCTGTCTCTGTTCTCACACTGAACAGGTTGCCCCGAACGACGAGGCCGTGGTGACGCTGCTTTGTGAGTGGGCTGTCAGCTGTAAGAGGTCTGGTAAGCACAGGGCCATGGCTGTAGCCAAGCTCCTGGAGAAGAGGCAAGCCGAAATCGAAGCTGAAGTAAGTCCTTTCTGCTTCCAGAGTGGCCTGAACAGCGTGTGTAGAAAGGGATGTACGGCTGGGGAGGCATCGTGCTGGTCTCTGCTCTTTACAGAGCAGCACAGGGCGGTTGATGGGTGGGTGTGTGGCTGCTGGGGACTCAGGGACCGTTTGGAGGGACTCTGAGGCAAAATCCAAGTGGAACTTTCAGCCTTGCCTGCTGCCCAGCTCCTCTGCTTCCAGGGAAAGAAACGCTTCACCAGAGAGGCAGGATGCTGTAGTGACATCTGTGGTGTAACTGTTGTCTGTCTGTCCTGGCAAACCACCCCTCTCCTGTTTGCCTGAGGTGACACATCTCCCTGGAGCCTGAGTCCGGATTGCTGCGCAGCCCAGCAACAGCCCCCCGGGGCCAGCAGGCAGCTCTGCCCCCTCCCTGCCCCTGTAGGGCTGCCCAGGGCAGCGCTGTGCCGGCTCCCTGCTGCCTGGCACAGGTCTGGTGGTGCTGCTGCTCAGCAGTGTGTCCGTGTGGACAGACGTACAGACAGCTTGGGGTGCAAAACCGCTTTCACTTTCTGAAGGCCCTGTGCTTTGTTAATTGGGGGAGTTGATTCCCCCATTAATTATGTGGAAGGGAGGCTACTGTGCCTTGCTCCCACCAAAACCCACCCAATGTTTTTAATGACCGGCAGCGTCCTTCACGCAGGGCGGAGCAGTTACCTGTTCCATGCACCTCAGTCTGGGGACCTGGATCTTAAATTTCTGCTTTTACATGAAACCATGTCCTTGCAGATGGTGATGCATGGCTCGGGTGTTCCTTTTCAATGAGTAATCCAAAGGGATTAAATAAAACACTTAGAAATAACCAGACTAGGTGCTGGGAAAAACCTGTCAGTCCAGAGCGAGCCTGGGTTGGTGAAGAGGTAGAGAACAATCGCACGTATAGCTGTCTCTGATGCAGACTGTGGGAATGTTATCTGCATTTGTGTGTAGATATATGCTGTTTTTATTTATTTAACTGTGCAGAGGTGTGGTGAATCTGAAGTCCTAGATGAAAAGGAATCTCTGTCTTCAGCCTCCTTGACAGGTTCCAGTCTTCCTGTTTTTCAGAATGTCCTGCTAAGGTTTTTAGATACACAAGCTCCCTCATTATGTGAGTATTAACTAATTTGTGCTCCAAAGTAGGCCAGAAACAATGGGTCTGCTCTCTGGCTGCTGGAGTTGTTGCTTTGCTGTGCAGATGTTTCAGTTTCCATGATTACCTGCTCTATTTTCCTACATAATTAAAAAACCCAACAATCTCCTGCCTTGCTATGGGACCTTCCTGGGATTTTTATTTCTCTTCAGAAAAGGAAAACTGGCAGAAACTAGCTTAACCAAATAAACATCAAAGAGATGCGGGGGGGGGGAAATACTTGCACTCTGCATGTTTAACGTCAAACCCTCTCTTCTGACACAGCCACGTGCAGAGTGACTGGCTGGGAAATGCCACACCAGTGTTAACACCACAGGCTGTTAGTGCAGAAGTGAGTGGATTCGAACAGGAGCTTTGCTCACTGCAGGTCGCTCTGTGCACTATCTTGGTCTGACAAAGCTGCCTGATACAGCAGCTCCTGTGTCTGGAATCTTGAGGACAGTTTTTTTTCCCAGTGCCCTTAAATTAAAGGGTCTTTTCAGAGGTTTGAAACACAATACAGAAAACTCTCAACATCCAAAAAAGGAGAAGCTCTTACCAATCTGTTACAGGCCCTGAGGTACTGGCAGTGCCCTGTTTCCCTGCCAGGGTGACCCTGGTTTTAACAAACATCCAAACTATTTGTGCTGTTGAGACTGATGTTTGGGATGCGCTTGTTTCAAGCGCGGTGTCACCCTCCTTTCCCAGGGTAGTGCTGTGGGGAGGGGAGCGCTAGGGAATGTTGTCCTTCCTGAAAATGCTTTTGGGTGTTTTCAAGCATCAGAGGGGTTCTGTGGGGGTGTTTTTCCAGTGCCTGAGCCCCTGTGTCTCCAGGAGCGAGAGGCATGTATGTAGTTTGAAGGCAGCAGACAGGCTGCTCTGCAGGCACGTGGGGTACCGTGCCAGATGGCACCCGGCCCCCATGCCTTGCTTTGGGGTGTGTGCAGCTCCGGGTGTGTGGGATTGGGCAGGGCTCTGAGCCAGAGCTGCTCTGGGCTTGGGCTCTCTGGTCCTGGCTCTGACTAGAAGTACTGTTACACATCGATCCCCTTTGAGCTGGGGAGGCACGAGCTGCGTTCTGAGCAGCAGTTCAGCAGTTGGTAGCTGGAGGCTTTGTGCTCGGTGCAGTCGGTGTGCTTGGAGCTGTTTCCGCTCAGGGCAGCGTTACAGAACAGCCACATTAAATAGAGCTGTGACAAATGAGGGCTTAATAACACCATTTTGTATGTTGTGTTTCTCTGGGCTTGGCTTTGTCGCTGCACAATAACAGGCATTCATTTGAATAAACCTCTTCCTGAGGTGCACGAGCATGTTTATTAGATACTTCCCCACACCCCCCGCCCCCAAACCTTAATGCAGTATTGCCTGTACATCTCAGGGGCTGGGCATGCAGATAGTGGGAGTTCCAAAAGGTTCTGGACTAAGACTACAGAAGTACTATGGATCAGTCAGTGACATGTCCTGCAGTAAGAGGATTTGGGAGGAAAGGACAGCAATTGGGTGCTCTGCTGTAATCCAGCCCTTGACACCACCCCCGTGCATCTGCTATTTTAGAAGTGTTTGGAGGTTGTACTGAGCTGTGGGGTGGGTGTGAGGGTGGGATGCCCTGGGACCCACTGCTGCCCTGTGGCTGGAGCTGGCAGTGAAACAAGAACAGGAGGATGTATCAGGAAGTGAGAGGTCAGTGCAGGACACCTGAGACGCTTTGAGGGTGCATAAAATGAGTTTTGGGGGCTTGCAGTTTGGGTAGCTGGAAGCCAAATACTTAAAATGTTGAAACTGCCATCTGACGTCATCTATCTGTCTCTCTGTTGGGTAGCTGACCCAAACAGTGACCATGAGAAGACAGAGTTTGTGAATTTGGTGCTGCTGTTTTCTGAGTTCACGCGGCACGATGTGTTCTCCCACGATGCCTACATGTGCACCCTGATATCACGTGGAGACCTGTCCCTCACTGCAGCCACCAGGCCACGCTCGCCCAGCGGGGAAGCTGCTGATGAGCACTATGCTAAAGACCACGATGTGAAACTGGAGGTAACGCTTCGTGCTGTCTCTCCCCTGTTCCACATCCCTTTTCGTTAGGCATGGACTCTGCAAAGCTTTAGTATTTCAGGCATGAGATACCCAGCTCTTTAGCCTGTGTCTCCTTGTCTCGTTCTCTCTGCGAAGACTGAGCGCGCTTCGTTAGCTTCATTCTCGTTAATAGCTGCAACTGGTGCTGTTCTGCTGCAAATACTCTGAACTGGTGTTCTCTGGCAGTGGGAATAACTCGGGGTGTGGAAAGAGGCCCCGTGTAGAGTTCTGAATGTAGTGTTGGAGAAGCTTATTTGGGGATGTGCTGCAGTGGTGAGAAGGGAGAGCTGTAAGCAGGAGGAGTCTGTGGAGTGAGCCCCACGTCCTCTGCGTAGCGTGGGGCACGCTGGCACAGTGCAAGCCCGTATCCTGCTCGCAGCATGGGAGCTTCCTGTGTGCTGCAGAGCTGCTGGTTGCAGACCAGACCTCAGGCTCCACATGCACGGCCCGGCTGCAGTCCTGGTCCTCTGCCAGATGAGCCCTTCATCACTGTTTCTAAAGCTGGTGCCAGAGGAAGGCAGTGTTAACCTCAGGGCTGCGGGTCACAGTTGTGCTCCTGTGATGAGCTGCAGCCTCTTGTCCTGCCACACTGTCCACATGGAGCCTGTGGCCAGCTAGAGCATCCTCTTACCTTCCTCTCTTATTTCTTTTTTCTCTCTCTCACATCAATCTCATGGCTGCTTTTGCCCAGAAGATAGAGGTTTGTATGAGTTGCCTCTGGTGGTGCAGCACAGCAGGACGTAAGTCCTGGGAGGAAGGGGAGTCAGCATCCTGTTCTGTAGGTGTCCCTGGAGCAGACCTGCCCTCGGGCATGTACCATAAAGTTGTTTCCCCCTTTGGCTCCTGCCCTCTCCTGTGCTTTCCTGGGTTCAGGCTTGAGAAACACTCCAGTGAATGATGGCTTACCATAAAAAGGGGAAAGCCAGTGTCTGAAAGCTTCCTACCTTCAGCTCTTTGTATAAGTGGAGTGCTTGGGTTCACCTGGGATCAGGGAAAGGGGTTGGAATGAAACGTGACTGATGCTTGTTTTTTCTCTCTGGCCATTACTAGGACCATAGTATTATGGAACACATGGGCATTGACTCGGGAGCCACTAGTATTTTTGATGATGTAGACAAGAGTGACTTTAAGGCAGATTTTGGTTCGGAATTTCCAGTAGGTTTTACTCTTGATTTTCTGCATGCCTTCAGTGCCTACATCCGCTGCTTGCTGTTGCCACTGAACATCTCTCCATGTCCTTACTCTGCCTTGCTGCTTCCATCCCATCGACAGCCGATGTCTTCTGGCTTCCAGACCCTGCTGCCCTGTGTGTCACTGCATCACTGCCTTGCTCTGCATGTGCTGTATGGCAACGCTGCTTCCCTATGCTTCCCCTTGTTCACCTGCACGCTCCTCTCTCTCCCTCCTTCCCTTCCTCCCCCTTACCTCCAGCCTATGACCGTTAAGTAGGAATAAATCCTTGGATCTGCCCACTTCTGTGACATCGAGGAGCCCCACTTGATACCATCTGCTTTTCAAGTGGTTGTTGTGTGTCTCGGCCGCATCCTCCAAACCTGCCTCTCCTCCCTCTCCCCTTACTGGTGGCCTGCTTCTCCCGGTTTCTCTGCATTATCCTTGGACCCCTCCTAGTTTCTTCCTTCGTGCTGGTTCTCGTTCTGCACCCTGCTCCTGTGCCCAGGCCTCTCAGTGCAGCTCCACTTGCAGGATAGTGGGACCCCACATCTGTCCTGTTGGTGGTGTCACACATATCCGTGCCTGCTTGTGGTGTCTTTTCACCTCCCACTGCACCCTTTGCATTGTTTTCCTTCCATCACCAGGATCCTCTTGGTCTCTGTCACAGCAGGGTAAGAAGTGTGGGGATCACACTGAATTGCAGTGCTTTCTTCTCCTGATGGAAAACCACCAGCTTAAAGCTTGTCTGATAACACTGGAGATGTGCTAATGTGTATTTGTACCTCAGCTCCCAGGCTGCATTACTGTTGCCCTTGCTTAGTCTGTCTTTGGCAGAGCTTAGACATTTAAAAAGTCACTGATAGCAGGAGTGAAGTCCTGTCTCTGCAGCTGCTGCCTTGACAAGCCAGAGGTTACACTTACCTTGAACCTTTGTTTTACATGACTTAGATTTTTTCTCCGATGCCTGGGGAGTCCTGTGAGAACGCCAGCTCTGCCTTAGACAGAAGGGTCTCCGTTACCAGCGAGACCTCAATCAAGAGGGAGCGACTGAGAGAGCTGATCTTCCCATCCACCTACGACCTCCTTCGGCACTTGCAGTACGCGACGCACTTCCCGATACCCCTGGTGAGTGACCTGTGCTGGGGCACGATGGTCCTGCTTGACCTCACAGTGAGGAGGGGAAACTGGGTGTTCCAAGGGAGCAGGGCTGGGTGTCCTCGGCCGCTGGTGCTGCTAGTGTGCCCACACTCTGTGTGTGGGGTTTCAGTGTGGTGCCCACGCTCTGTGTGTGTGTGTGTGGGTTCAGTGTGGTGCTCGGGTGTCTCTGTTTCCTGGGGAGGGCTCGGTGGGCAGGGAGCCTGTGAGGTCTGTGACTGCGTGAGGGCTGACCTGGGTTAAGGAGACGGGCGCCTCAGTGAAACCATCACCTGCCGGGGCTGAGGAGGGTTTGCTAAGTAGAAAATCCCATGTCGTAGGTGGCCAGAGGGATCAGTACTAAAGTATCTGAGCAAACAGTTGTGAAACCTAAGGGACAGCCCAGTGTCACTTCCTCCCCCCCACCCCTCGCTGCTCTGGGGAGGATTTTTGGCTGCTGCTGTGAGTGTGTGTTTGTGGGCTCGTGGGAACTGAAGAAAGCCCGTGAACAGCATTCCAGATCCCAGACCCTCATTCAGGCGCTTCTCGTGTTCTTGCTGTGCTGCTAAAAGGGCCTGAGTACTGAAAGGCCTGCACCAGGAACGTAGCCACTCAAGAATTACTGGGGGTTTTTAAACAGCAATGGTATCTTTTAGAAAATATTAAATCCTTTTAGCAGCACAACTTTGATATGAGGCTGTGATGTGATAGTCTCAGATTTCCTTGCTCCACAAAGTTTGGGTTCTGGTACATGGCGAGGGAATTGTTCTGAGAACACTGAAGGAGCTGTTTCTGTCCAGGATAGCCTTGAATAATTACAGTTTGATTTGTGTTTTGCCCAGTTTAAGGATTAGAGAAAAGGTAACTTGGTTTGTTTTTTTCTGAAAAGTTTTTGCTGGACAGATGGAAATAATCCAGGTAGTGGCATTTTTGCTTATGCAGGTTGACTTTAAATTTGGCTATTAATTAATTCTACATATGGATACTTTTTGGAAGTAACTGTAAATAAGAATTATGAACATATTAGTTGCTGTTTTATACTCTTCACTGGGTTTCTTAATAAAGCAGACTGGATATTTATACTTACTCTTTATCTGAGTTGTAAAACACCCTCTCCTTTTCTGTAATAACAAGTTGTTAGCCTCTCTCACACTCACTGGCAGCAAGGAAAGGCTGTGGGACTTGGCAAGAACAAGAAGTTTATTTATAAAAACTGCGGGTATGATGTAAGCAGATACAACTTCTGGTGACTGCAGCTTCAAATCGCTCTCCGGAGTAAATAATGCCCTTTAAAATGTGTTTGGGTTAGTTGTATGTGGGGAAGAACTTTGCAGCTGAACTGCCATTAAATAATCTTCTCTTGATTGCACCAAGTCCTGTAACATAGTAATTGCACAGTAATTAACTTAGGGATGGTGGGTTCTGGTATTCACCATAAATAATGATAAGGTAAGGTGTAGTCTGTGTGCACGTTGTGTTGCTTAGTGCTGCTGACCCTGGGAGGTGTGATGCCCGCTCAACCCAGGGTTCTGCTGCAGACCAGCTGTGCGGGTGCCCGACAATGTGATGCCATCGTTGGGGTTCTCTTCCTTCTGCTTGGGCTTAGGGTGCAGCAGCAGTAGCATTGTGACTGTGGTGGCCACACAGCAGCTGTTTGTGCTGTGGCTTCGCACGCTCGTCGGTGTTGTTTTGGAATTAATACTCTTGCATCTCCTGTTGTGCCTCTTTGTCTGCGAGCACCGTCGCCTCTTTGGCTGCTGTGAAAGTCTCTGTGAACTTCAGTCTGAAGGATTTGGAGAGGTGGTAATACAGAATGGGGTCGAAGCAGAGGTTTGATACTGCAAACAGCAAGGTGGACTCTTTGGCTTTGAAGAGAGCTTGTTTCAGGGAGCAGCTGGTTATGGTGTCGCTTTGGCTCAGGGTGTAGGGGATGCGGACAATGTGGTAGGGGACGAAGCACAGCAGGTAGCCGGCGGTCACCAGCAGAATGTTGATGAGGGCTTTCTTCACATTGGCATAGCTCTCGCTGTACTTGTTCCGGTAGAGCTGCCTGACAGCCAGGAAGTTGGAAATCAGGATCACAGCCGAGAAGTTGAGGAAGATGGCTGTGCAGATGAAGTTGGTGAACACGTGCCAGTCTCTTCCGAACTTCGTCTTGAAATCGATGCATCCCACACCAGGTCTTTCCTCAATGGTTTTGATGGGAATGGCCATGTTGGGCACTGTTATCAGGAGAACCATTGTCCACACCACTGCCGACAGCATCTTGGCAAATCCCGGCTCCTGGATGCGGTAGATCTTGGAGCTGTGCATCAGCTGAAGGCAGCGATCCATGCTTACAAATCCCAGAAATATAATGGATAGGTACATGTTCAGGTAGATGAAACAGGCCGTAACCTGGCAGTGGAATATCCTCAGTTTCCAGGATGCAATTCCCAGGTCAACGATAATCTTCACTGGCAATGCCAAAGTCAACAAGAAATCGGCTGTTAGGAGGTTGATTAAGTAGATGCTCATACACTTCTGCTTCTGGTCCTTCTGTGTGAATGCCCACAGCGCGAAGCAGCTGCCAATGAATCCCATGAGGAAAATCAAGTAGTAGAAGTAGGTAAAAGGTTCCAGTTCTCTAATGACATGGCATTGTGAAACATTGCTTGACATGGTGGCCTTCTTGTGCCCGTTGGTTCTGCTGCTAGGAGAGACCAGGAACCTACAGAAAGAACCGAGGCGACAGCAATGACATCAGCTTTTCCCCAGCAGCAGTAACTACGCTGAGACATTTGTTTGATGTAATGGAAAAAAAGCAATTGGGAGGAAATGCTTTTCTCTCTGTTGAGGAGGGCTTTGTCCTGGGTCAGGAGAGTTTGGAAGTGTGTTAGGGTTTGTCCTTGAAGGCATACAGGCTTCTGAGCAACTCTTCCACTAGAGCAGACCTTCTGAGTGAGCATCGGGTTCAAACCCTGCTCCCTGGACAGCCAAACATCAGAGAGGGGTTTGAGCCCAAGACTAAGCATCTGCTTAACAGTGGCCATGCTAAAACTTCCCAACTTCTCCCAGCTGGAGTTCTGCCTAAGAAAGGGCAATGTTTGCAGTGGTCTGGTGCTACAGTAGTGTGCTGGGAGCTTTGAAGTTGATGTGCTGCCAAACCAGTGCTCAGGTACATCAGAAAATGAGCAAATCTGATCAGTGCCAGGTTTTGCAAACTGCTCTGTTCCTGGGTGAGCAGAGGGTGAGTTAATTGCATGCTTTGATCAAGGCTTGAGAAAAAGCAGATTTTGAAAGCAGCAGCTATGAAACAGTCTTACTCACTTTCTGTTCAGGCTTGGCTACAAATCGCAGGGATGAAAAGAAGAAAATTTCAGACTTACTGTAACTAAATATTGTTAAAAATGACTTTAACTACTGCATGAGCTGGGTGGGTGGGTGGGTGGTTTGTTTGCTGCTGTGTCAGACTGCTGCATAGAACGTAAAACACGTTTATGTCCTGCACAGCATCAGACTGCCACAGTCTCTTGATTTGTGATCGTGCTCCTGGTTCTAATGGGTAGGGCAGGAGAACTGTGCTGTTCTCTGCTGCCAGGTAGGATCCAGATGCACATGTTTGGAAAACGGTGTGGCTGCAGCTACTCTAGTCATTTAAAACAGGGGGAACAGCAGCTTGTTTCTGCAGCTGGTTGCTGTCGCCCTGAAACCACGCACCAGGGCTGAATTAGACTGGGGTAGGTGCCGTGTGAGTGAGGAGGATGTGTGCTGAGGCTGGCTGCCCAGGCAGCAGGAGACTGGGGCCAGGAGGCAGCTGGTGAACTGTGCCCTGACACAGCCGGAGCCTCAGAGGGTACACCGTGACAGCAGCCGGACAATGCTGGGTACAGACAAAGGAAAGGCTGTTTGCTGGGTGCCTGAGCCCGGCTTTCTGTGCCTTTGGCAGGGTTGATGTTTAGGGCTGGATATTTACATAGATCTGAGTAGGCTGGAACAAAGACTGGAAGCACCTACCTGTGTGAGTGGCCCCTGAGGTCTTCTGAGCATCAGCCTGCGAAGGTCGGGTGTCTCGGTGACCGCTCTGGCAGCACAGCAGTGTGTTAACCTTTTCCCCTGGCAGCATCTGCTGGGCTCTTGAAATGTGTCTGTGGTTTTTAAATGTGCTGATTGACGCAGTCAAAGCCAGTATTCAAATGACTAAACCACAGGGAAGTTACGTGCAAGAGAGCTGGCAGAAAAACATAAGTGTTCATGGAACAGCCCAGAGCTCTCTCTTCCCTCTCTTCTCCACAGCAGCACCTCCACCGTGCCACTCTGCCCACTCTGTCCCGCTCCTTGCCCTGGGGCAGGCGAGGTGGGGAGAAAAGAGCTGCTGGAGCGCTGGGTGAGTCGTGCTGATGTGGCTGGTAGTGTGGGTTATCACAGCTGCTGCACCTTGGGATGCGTTTGCATGGAGGGGAGATGGCCAGAGTTGCCTGGGATGACAACGTGCTGCAAGGGGCCGGTACCTGGTGACCTGAAGGCAGAGTGACTTTCACTGTAACTCGTTTAATGCTAAACACTAACAGTGTGATTACATATGTGAGGTGAGGAGACACGTCTGGTTTGGTTGGCTCAGCACATGGGCTCTTTCCTGTAGTTCTTAAAGCTTCCTCAGGTCGGTCCCAGGTTCTGGGACTGTAGATGTAGGATGTCAGTGGCTGCTGCTTTGCTTTTACTCTTGAAGACCTGAAACTCTCTCCCTGCCCCCTGTTCCCCTGTCCCTTCATGTCTTACATGTAATATCTGCCTGGAATCAGGAGTTGTAATGTAGCTGGACCTCTTCCACCACAAAATTACTGCATGAAATTCCAGGTTTTCCCAGAGGTGCAGCCTCCTGTGCTGCCCGAAAGGCATGGGGCACTCTGCTGCCAGCAGTTCCCTTCCCAGCCCCTGGGTCTTGGCCAAGCACAGTTAAAAATAAACCCCACACATGAGGGATATAGGGGAAATGGTTATCATTTAGCTTTTTCTAAACAAACAACCAGAAGAGCCCAGGGGACAGTGTCTGGGCAGCAGCCTGGTGCTGCGGAGCTGCATGACGCTAAGCTCTGGCATCACCGTGCTCTGTCGCTGCTGGGAACCCACAGGAATTTACAGCGTGAGGACCAGGGCTTGGGGAGAGACCAGGGAAGAGCGTCTGGTTTGGAGTTTAGTCACAAGCCTGAAGTTCAGACCTTATTTGTCAGAATGTTGCAGAGCTTCACAGTCTGTGCTGGGCACTGAGCAGACAGGGAGGGTTTATCTGTGTGGGATCTGTCCATGCTGCTGGCTGAGAGACCAGACACACAGGGTTCTTGTGGGGGTGGGAGGGTGTGTGTGTCCCCCTCTTCTGCAGGGTTGGTTTGCAGATGAGAAACCTTTTCCAGATCTGAAAAGGCAAGGGGAAGGTCAGGTAGACCTTTACTGAAAACAGGTCTGCACTGCCTACAGTGTTTTGGGAGGATGAGAGACTTGAGATGTGAGTCTGCCGAGCTGTGACTGTCGTACGGCGGGTACGAACCTTCCCTGTCCAGGTCTGATTTCAAAGGCTGGGTTAGTTCCTGCACTGCAGATGTGGTGGGTGGATTCTGTGGTGAAGGTACTGAGTGCTTCTCCTCATAAACCCTGCTTTCAGTGGTTTGAACTGCGCTGTGCTTTTGGTTCGTGATTTGAAGCTCTCTGCAATGCATGCCTGCCCAGGCTGGCTCTGGGGGCTGGGGGTGCAGGGAGGAGGAGGAGGGGTGCTGCTGTGGAGGAATTCAGCCAAAATGATTAAATCTTGTCTGAGAATAAGGCTGGGAAAAAGAACATCTAGACTTTGAACAAACACCCTGAATCAGATGACCTTTAGAACAGCACGGGGAGCCTTGTTTGAAGTGGGACACACCGAGGTTTAGGTGGGTGGTCCTTGTGCCGGCTTCACTGCTGACACTCCCCACCTCGTATGTGCGCCTGGAGAAAGGTTTCACATGCAGAAAGTTTCCAGAGGCTCCAGGAGTGCTGCTGGTAGTAAGCCTTAACCTTTTTTGGTTTTTTATTTCCTTTTGTTCTCTTTCCCCTTCTGAGCAGCCTCCAGTGCTGGTGCGGTCCTGCTGGGCATCCGCTGCCAGCTCAGAGTGGCCCCCCGGGATGGGGGCTGGACTGGCTCCGGAGGGCTGTGGGCTCGGCTGCCTTGGGGTGCAGGGCAGCCAGGAGGGACGTGGGAGAGTCCCTGCTGTGGTTGGGGAGCGGGTTGGGTGTACCTCGGTGTCCGTGAGGGTGTACCTCTGTCCGTGGGTTCCCCTCGCCTGGGGCTTGGCTAGTTGAAGCATGAAATGTTTCATCCCCAGGTCATGTGTGGGGAGTGGGGGGGGCTGTGGGGGTGGCACTGCTAGGGCATGGGAGGGGTGGTGTCTGCCTGGCACAGCTCAGCTCCTTGGAGGCATGTAACATGCAGTGATGGTGTGGCATCCCCAGCACGCTCCAGGGCTGTGCTAGTGCCTGGCCAGGCTGACGGTCTCCCCCCGGTTTGTGCTGCCTTCTGTTTCCCTACGAGTCCCCCAGGCTGTGCCACCACCTTCTCCATGCCACCTGTTTTTGCTTTCCCCTTCATCAGGTCACCTCAGGGGTTACTTGCTTCAGGCTCCTCGGATAGTGAGGGTCTGCTGGGACCTACCTGGGGTTAAGGTTGGGGGTGCCTGGAAGGGGTGGAACTTAGTTTAGGGGACAGCTGCCTGTAACTTTGCACTGGAGGAGCACAGGCAGGACTGCCTGTGAGTATGTGTCTGTCCTTCCTGCAGCTGCCAGGTGGGTACAACCTGGGTGGGGGGGATGTCTCCCAGCCCCTGGTTTTTGTTGTGTGCTCCTTCTCCTGCAGAACATTAACCCCTAACAAGCCAGAGCTGTGCAAGGCTCTGTGCAGGCCCTTTGGAGTGAGGACAACATGTGACATTGTGTTAATCCATCCGTTAGGAGGGTAGCGTTTGAGTCTGTCCTGGAGGGGCAGGAGACCTTCCCTCTCCCAGAAGAAGCATCCCTGCCACCACATCCTTCTTCCACAGCTTGCATGACACATCCCAAGATGCTGCAGCTCCACAGCTGCTGGCTGGAGCAGCGCAGGCACTGGCAGGGCCCTGACCCCTTCCTCCTCCTGGCCCCGGCAGTGATGCTGTCAGCCATGGGCACAGCTCTGGAGGGTGTTCAGTCATCGGAGAGCATTTTGGGTGGGTTGCTGGCAGGAGGGATGTGCCTCTCCCAGGCTTCTCTTGGGATGAATGCTGTTAAAGGAACTACAGGGAATGCTGTACAAGGAACTATTTTTACAGGGGTAGAAGCTCTGCAGTGGGTGTATGACAGAGCTGATGGGAAGCCCTGGTTTTATCATGATGGTAGACAGGAAAAAACAAAAAACCCCACCTTGGCTTGTTTTCGTTGAGCTTCTCTTCTGCTGTGGGAGCAGCACTCGCATCAGCACCAGGGGCACCGTCATGAGCAGATGACACAAATTAGTCCCGCCGGAGTTTCCCTCTGCACAGGGCTGTCAGTCCCTGACTCGTACCGACGTCTGTCTTGGGGAGCAGGCTCTGAGTGGGCTCTTGGCCATCCTGTCATCACGTAGCCAAGAAGCTTTTTTCCATGTACAAACCAGTGAGTGTGGCATTTTCTCTTGGTGTTTTCCTGACTTTCACTGGCAGATTACAATCTGTTACCCCGTTGTAAAGGCTGCTTGTAAACGGACAGCGGGAGCGACCTTGCCAGTGGGCAGTCATGAATTCTGAGCAGAAACAGCTACTTCTGACAAAGGAAACCCAATTCCTACGTTCCTTTCGGAGCAGGAGGAGGTAAGATGAGTTCTGTGGCCCAGCACTGCTGGGTGTGCAGGGCCCGGTGAGCTCCAGAGGCTGCGGTGGGTGACCACGTCCTGGGCTGATGTCACACAGCCAGAGGTCCCTTCACATGCCCCATCGCCTCCGTTGCCGCTCGAGCAGCAGGCTGCAGCTGTGCAGTGCCCTGATGTGGTGATTCCTGGGTGTGCTAATGAAGGTGCTCACATAAAAATGAACCAAGGTTTATTTTTGCAGTGAGATGGGAGAATTGTGTGAGGGTGTTGGCAGGGGAGATCTGGCCCTTCCCTCCTGTCCTGTCTGCGTTACTGAAAGCGAAGACAAGGGGTCTCTGTAACATCATCTGCTCACTGGGACTGTGTGGCCCTGTCAGGTGGATCGGAGTGCCATCCACTCCCTCTTGCTGAGTTGGTTTTGTTGTGGGTTTGGTGTTGTTGGTTCTGTACCGTGGAGAGAATTTTTTGAGGTGGCATCCTGCAGAATTAAACTCTGTGACAGGCCTCCTGCTGATCTCTGCACAACCAGAGTGGCCTTTCTGTCCTGAAACAGTGCTTGGTGAGAGAATGTCCCTTTTCTAGGCTTAGCTCTTTCCCTGAAGAATCGCTGTGCTCGATGAGGGGCAGGACACATGGTCTGTTCAGCACCACACATAAGTACCAATGCCCAGCAAGGGTGGTGTTGCCGTGTCCCTGGTGTAACCTCGAGATGGTGACTGTGTGGATGGCTGGAGCCTGGGGTGGGTTTATGAGGATGTGTGGGTTCAAATACGAGATGTCTGTGGGGTTTTGGAACAGGTTTGTGCCACTCTACTGGGGTGCTGAGTCCCTGTACAAAGGGGTGACTGGGAACTCCACCAGCCTGGGGAGAGGCCAAACATGGGAGCACGACAACTTCTCCACACAAGTGTGTCTGCCTGCTGTGCCCTGGCTGCCCACAATGCACACTTGCCCTTCCTGGGGCACTGAGCGGTGGTGAGAGGTTCCAGGTCAGGCTGAGTAACTTTGCTCCCCAAAGCCTCTTGCTCTGGCAGCACAAAGGAGGATGTCATGAGTAAGTGGGGAGGATGAGCTGCTGCTGGGGACTAGGTTACTTCCACACAGCAGCCCTGTGCAGCTCTGGGTTACGTGTAGGGAAATGCCTCCCGAGGCAGGAGCTGGAGCTTCAGAGTGGCTGCATACCTCGGGGTGTCTGAGGAGCTGTTTTGGACTGTCTGAGGCACGATGCACTGGGGAAGGTATGAAAGAATTATCTGACCCAGGGGAGAAAAAGTACGGGCCCCAGACCTTTCCTCCCCAGCCCAAAGCAGCCCAACAGCAGCCCTGTCTCCAGGCATGGAGTGCATTGGGCAGCAGGCTTTCCTTGGGCGCCTTTTGTAGGTTGGTGGTGTGATATCAGTGATCCAGTGGGGGGAGGAAGCAATTTTATGACATAAATGAACTTTTTCAAAGCTTGCAAAGTAATTAGTGTTACACAAATATACACTGTGGGAATGTTTCCACCTCGGTGTGCCACTGGGCTTCCCCAGCCATGGTGATTTAGATTTGTGTAGGCAAATACCAAGCTGTGCCATATGAGGAGCTAAATGTTTTTGCCATAAATGACAAAGTCTCCCACAAAGCAGTGATTCCCTTCCCCTGCCCCTTCCCTTGCCCAGAGGGAAGAGCCTGCCATGCCTCAGTTTGTCAGGAGTCAGGGAGCTCTCAAAGATCCATCTCAATCACCTCTTATGTATTTTCTTTCAAACCCACGACCAAAACGCAGCTTCCCTGCCGTAGTCCCTGCGGGCTGGTTTGGACTGAGATGCCCCCACAGTCACCCAGACCTAGATGGTGCCCAGGCTGCCCTGTGTGGGTGGAACCACTCCGGGGCCCCGGCAATAAGCGGGTGAAGATGCTCCACAGTGATGTGCTTACACTTGGTGGGGAGCTGAGAGAGCTGTCCAGTCCTTCTGCTGAAGTACCGTCCTGTGGGGTGGGAGGATGCTGTTACTGGATGTCTGTGGTCTCGGGCTGAGAGAAGCTGCCCATGTTCTGGAGAGGGTTGGAAGTCTGGGTGTTTGAAACCTGTCCCCTGAGATGTTATCTGTTGGACTGAAGTGAGACACGGTGGCAGAATGGTGGAGCATGGGTTATTTCTGCTCTGTATCCTCTTTGCTAAGTCCAATGAAAGCATTCAGCTTCCAGAGCCCTTGCCTGGGAGCTGGTGTGGGTACACCATGCATTGGTGTGTTTTCCCTGTATGGTGACAAAATCAATCAGGGGAAAAAAGAGAAAAAGACTGCACTGAAAAATGCAGTTAGAGAGGAGATTGTATTTATATGCAGAATGTCGGTGGCTTCCAGCTGTTATCTTTGTACAGAGGGAAGTGCTCTGTTGTTGTGCCAAAAGCATAGGCAAACCAGCAAACCATTCTTTGTGAATTTAAACATCTCTCAGCAGCTGCCCAGGTGTGTTTGCAAGAGCTTCCTGCATGCTCTTACCTCCTCCTGCAGCTATGAAAAGGGAGTTACTAGACCCTCAGGCTGCTCTGAAGGTCTCTGTGCACCACGCTACTTCAGAAGAGCCCCAAGGGGCATGGCACAACATAACTGTGCTGGTCAGTTTATAGAGCACCCCCTCAAACACTTCCTTCAGTTGAGTATTGTGTTCTATAGAAGTACTCTGACACTTGCTGCCTGAGGGTGACAAATAATCATGTTTAATTCTTAATTTTCAGCATGTTTCTCTTAAGAAATCACATAAGTGTGTGTATATATGTGAATATAAAAAATAATAGAATTACTGAAGGTTTTTCAGGTTCTATGCAGATCTTTGAGGATTTGTTTTGTTTTTAAATTCCTCCCCATCTCCAGTTGTTGGCCTAGAGCCCTTAAGCTGTGTATTCCTTCAGTGCTTCTGCTTTGGGAGCTGGTAAGGCCCAGGAGTGCTTCCCATGGGTCTACGGCCTCTTCACGGGCTGATCTCTGTCCTGCTTCTGAGGCTCTGCCCTGGCCAAGGGCCTTCCCCATCACGGGGCCGTGCCTGGCTTCGTGAGCAACAGCACATCCGTTTGGCTGTGGGTCTGCTGGATAGTCCTTCGGGAGCTCCATGGCCTGCAGCTCCAGAGCGTGGTGGCCAGGGAGTGCCTGACTCCTGAGATCCAGCCAGGCTGTGCCGCAGTCGCGTAGTGAGTCCATTGCAGCACACAGGAATGTCTCTGCACAGAACCAGCTCGTTACTCGATGCAGCACCCTTGGCCTGTTGTACTGCTGGCTACAGATGTTGGCTTCCTTGGAGACTTGTGTTCTTGCCCAGCACTCTGAAACGTTCGCTGCAGGCCCTGTACAGCATCGTGTGCCTACACGGCGTTCGTACTTTCCCGGACTGTATTTGATCTTCTGGATTTAGAATTTTCAACCTCGCTGGAAGCCTCCAGCTTGAGGTGCAGCTTTTGATAGAGCTTTTCCTTAAAGGGCAGGCAGAGGAAAAAATAAATAAAGGGATCGAGGCAGGCGTTGGCAGCAGAGAGCACCAGGGTGAACTCCTTTGTGTAGAAGAGTCTCCTCTGTGCCGGGCAGTTGAAGCGGGCGCTGGTCTGGCTGAGGGTGTAGGGTATTCGGCAGAGGTGGTAGGGCACGAAGCAGATGACAAACACAAGCATGATGCTGAAGATGTTACGGCTGGCTTTTTTCTTGGTCACCTCGGAGTTCCCTCTGAACTTCTTGTAAGAGCTGTATATCTTTTTTGATATAGAAGTGTAAAAAACGATCAGCAGAAGAAAAACAACCCAGAAAATCCCTGTGCAGATGTAACTTGAGGCCTTGTGCCACTGTTTGCCAAGCTCGCTTTTCAGGCCTATGCACTTCCTGGAATAATTTTCTGTGGTGGTTTCGTTAGTTAAGATCATATTTGGAACTGACAAAAGCATTAATAATAACCATATGATCACAGAGACCAGCTTACTGTAGTTAACAGTGTGAACGAAGGAGGGGACTAATGGTTTCACGATCTTGTAGTATCTGTCAAAGCCGATGAGGCCGAAGAAGGTGATGCCGATGTACATGTTGGCGTAGAACACAACAGCAGAGTATCTGCACACGAAGGCGTTGAGCTGTGGCGGGGCCATCTCGGAGTCGGCCAGGATCTTGAAAGGGAACGTCAGGCTCATGAGGAGGTCTGCAATGACGATGTTTTTGAGATAGACTATGAAGCTCTTGGTGCTGGAAACGTGCAGGAAGATCCATGCTGCCACGCCGTTGAGTGAGAGCCCCACTATGAAGATGAAGCAGTAGAGCAGGGGAATGACTGTCGTGGTGATGACGGTGCTGTGGCTGCAGTTGCTTCTCTCGGAGCCTGCGCTGGAGTTGAACATCTTACGCTCTTTGTTCCTGGAAGCAGAGAAAGATTATCTTGGTAAGGTGAAGCAGTGCTATGCTTTCCATTAATTAGAATAGGATTTCTGCTCCAAGACCAGCTTGGCATACTGCTAGGCAGTCAGACGCACAGACTGTAGGGGTTGGAAGGGACCTCCAGAGCCCATGGGGTCCAACCCCCTGCCAAAACATGGTCCCTAGGACAGGTCACACAGGACAGTGTCCAGATGGGACTGGAATCTCTCCAGAGAAGGAGACTCCACACCCCCTGGGCAGCCTATTCCACCCTGGTGTTGTTCCCAGCAGGGATGTACTGTAAGTGCTGCCATCGTATGTTTTGATGACATTTGAGGACATGCTGCAGTTGGGAGCAGGGAATGCCTTTCCTTCTCCATCTGACCTCTATCCATTGTCATCCAGCCTTGTGCTGCCCCTTCCCTGTGGGCAGGAGCCTGCAAGCTGCAAATGAGGGGGGGGCTGAGCCACAGGCATCGGGTGGCTCCACATGCTGCTGTTAACCCGAGAGGGCCAGTGTGTGTGCTGGGAAGCAGGTGAGGCTGCGAGTGCTCCTTGAGCAGGCACTGTGTTCTGTGTGGGCACAGAGCAGATGCTCAGCTGTTACATGGGGAAGCACCGAGCGCCTGCCAATGTTTTCTAATGCTCACTTGAAAGCAAGCTTCATGTGCAGCTACACAGTGTGCTTTGGACTTCTAGTAGCACGACAGGGAGGAGTGTGTCTGCCTGCTAGCATAGTGTAGAAGCTCGAACTGTCCTCTCAAATCCTTCAGATTGAAATTTTAGAGGATCTCCAAGAAGGAACCGCATCTGCTGCCTGCTTTTCTTTGACAGAGCCTTTGCGGAGGTGGATCATCCTCCGTGGGGAGGGCAGAACAGATATAGATGCAATGCTGCCGTATTTGGCAGATGAAAGCCTAGCAACTGGAGAACACGTGTCATGGGGCTGGGGAAAAAACACCCTGTCTTTGCTGCCCGTCCACGCTTGTGTTCTTGCCCAGCCGGAGGAGGCCTTGGTAAGGGGACATCCTCCTCCTCTCCTGAGAGCGTGCGGTGGCTCCACCAAGTGATACAGGCGTGCAATGAGCATGCAGTGTTGGCTTGGAGGAAATTTGCTATTGCCAAAACCAAACTTGAACAAACCCATGGAGTACAGCGTGACCTCCTTGTGCCATCCCTGTGCCACCCCTTTGCTGGGACTACATTTGTGCCAGCTGCCTGTATTCCTTTGGTTGGCTGTGTAATCCCTGTGGCAGGGAGTGAAGATTTGGACTTGTTGGTGTAACTCAGCCCGTATTCATTAATCCATATGTATTGATGATTATATCTCTGTTTCTCATTCCTTATACTTGCAATAACAGTTGCCCAGCCTGTAAGTTCAGCGTGCTGTGAACGTTTCCTGCTGGCTGTATTGCAGGACCAAGTCCCGACTTGTCACAGCTGTGAGTCACTTCTCGTTTCCAGTTGGATCTAAACATCTGTTTCTAAACCCAGCGGGGATCTGAGCGTCCGTTCCCCCTGCTCCCTCTGTCCATCTCAGCCCATCTGCTCACCCCGTAAAGAAGAGCACAGGCTGATATGCGCACCCGCCGCTGAGCAGCACGGCTGTGCTGGCCTTGGTCAGTGCAGTGCAGGGCCTGGCACTGCCTGGCAGGACAGGCTGCGGGGCTCAGGTGGGTGGGTGGGCGAGCACCTGGGGCTGGGCAGGGCCTCTGCTGCCCCGCGGGGTCCGGCCACGCTCAGTGTGTCGCCGTCCCGCGCAGAGTTTAAGGAAGAGACTTACGGCTGTGGGGTCCAGGCAGGGTGTGCTGCGGGGGGGCTTCTGGTGCCCCGGAGCGCATTGGGCGTTGGTTCCCGAGGCTTGCCTGTCCGGGGTCTGACCAGTGGTCCAGTCACATGTGGGGGTTTCTTGGCATGTGTGATGTTTCCATGTTCCGAAAGGCAGTGAGCAGAGAGGCAGCAGGATGCAGAGCCGCTGCTGATCAGACCGTGTGTCCCTCGGAGGGCGGTGCGAGCTCGCCAGCTCTGCCAGGCCACCTTGGGGGCAGAGCTCTGCTGCTGCCTTGAAAACCCACAGGAATTGTTTCGTTTCTTCTTCTTGACCCTTGGCTACTTTTGAAACCTGAAACCTAACAGCCGTGTTTTCCTGGTAAGTTAAACTCTTCATTCTGTTCCTACTTCTGACGTTTTAGACCAAGGCCTAAGCCGCTCTAAGCCCGTGTCCTTTCAGCATTGAAGGACTGGAGCCTGCGAGCGTCGGCACAAACCCTGGTATGGGCGCTGAGGCCGGGCAATGCTTGGAGCTGTTTGCATGTAGCATCACTTTCAGATCTACCCCAAATAGTCTGGCTTTCAGTTAAGCCTCAAAAAACCCCCCACTGAGATCCTTCTTGTCTCCCATCAGCGACACTCTCTGAAGTAGGGAGCACTGATGTAAGAGGAGGAGTCAGGTCTGGGGTGTTGGGAGTGGCTTATGGTTTGGTTCTGGAGGATTAAGCAGCCTGGCTCTCAGAATGCGACTGTCCTGTCAGGCTTGGCAGGGCTCTGCTAGGAGTATGTGAGTAAAACACGTTAAAGCATAGATGCTTTGCTGTCCTAAAACTGGATGTTTAAAAGAAAATGTGGCTCAAATTAAAAAAAAAACTGTTTCCTATAACTTTCTATTTTAATGGTCTTATTTATCTTTTAAATAGTCTTTTTTATCTCTTTAAATCTGACTTTTCATCCTGTTTGCTGCTGCTTTAAACTGTGAGGTCTGTATTGAACATGTTCAGTCATGAATCAAATCAGAAGCGGTTGCTTCTGGAGAACCTCTTGCTGAGGCAGAGCACAGGGTGCAGCTCGCCTGGGGCTCAGCCGACTTCCGTGGTGAGGCTCGGGCTGTTGGGGTTTGCCTGCCGTGGTGGTCTCTGGCTGCTCGCAGCTACGGCTGCTCGCTCTGCCGATCTTGTCTGTGGCTGGCGTATCGCCTGGGTGATCTCCCGCTCGCCCTGATCGTCGCTGAGCACCCCACGAGCTGTAGCGGCGGGTGTTTGGGAATGCAAAGCGGCGGTCGGCGAGCGCTGCTGCGGCACACAAGCTGTGATGAGCAGGCACAGCCTGTCGCCCGGACGAAGCAGAGAGCTGGCTGTGTGTCCCCTTGAGCTGCCAGGGCTGCAGAGCGAGCCCCTCGCAGCTCCCGGCCCCGCAAACCCCCGGGAAGTCCGTGTGAGCTGGTACTTACAGTCTGCTCTGCTTGGCCCGTCGGCGCCCGGCTGTCGGGTCTGTGAGCCGGCGCTCCGCGGTGGCATCTGCGTCCTCCCTCGGGACGGGGGTCAGGGCGTGCTGCGCCCCCGGGACCCGGCAGCCGGAGCAAGAGCTGACAGCCGTCCCTGTGCCTGCCCAGCTCAGGGCAGGTCCTCACCGGCAGCCAGGGCTGTTCTCATGCGTGTATGTGAAAGGTGCGGGCGCGGGTGGCAGAGTAGGACGCGATCTCTGCTCCCACTGTTCCCAGGCCTGGCTGCTCGGGCAGGCGTGCCGCTCCGGGAGCGGCTCCCTGGCTGCTCGGGCAGGCGTGCCGCTCCGGGAGCTGCTCCCTGGCTGCTCGGGCAGGCGTGCCGCTCCGGGAGCGGCTCCTTTGCCAATGGAGAGTCCCGGGCTGGAGCGCGGGGTCACGTTGTGCTTGCTCAGGGCGTGCTCAAAGGCTGCGCGATGTGCTCTTGGGAGAAACGACGGCTTTGGGTCTACAGCTCCGGGTTTTTTGCTTGTTCTTTTTTATCTCTTTTTTTCCCCCCTTTTTTTTTCTTTCTCTTTTTTCTCTTCTTTTTTTTTTTCTTTCTCTTTTTTCTCTTCTTTTTTTTTTCTTTTTTTCTTCCCCCCCCTCTTTTTTTCCCCCTCTTCTTTTTTTGCCCCCTCTCTTCTTTTTTTTTTTTTTTTATCCTCTCCTTTCTCCACTTTTTTCCATCACTTGTCTGTCTTCCTCCTTCTGTGTTCTCTCCATATGTTTACTGGCAGGCTTTGATATCAAGCACAGAATTAATGGAAAAGTGATGGAAAAGCTAATAGCTTTGCTGTGCCCGTGGGAAAGGCGTATGTTCTGAGAGAGGTCTAGCTTGGGGAGAGAAAATGAGGTTTGTTTGTTTGCTCTGAAGAAAGTGAAATATGTAAGTTGTGTAAGTTGGTGTTAGTAAACATTTAGTAGCTGCCTTGAGCTCTGCTTTAGGGTGTGTATGAAACGCACTGTTTCCTCACTGACTCCCCTCTGTGAATGGTTATCACCTTACAAGCAGGAGCCCAAAGGCTGGGACAGAGAACGTGCCTTCTGCTTGTGCATCACTGTCCTGTGCGCGTCCCTTAAGCCAGTGAGTGTTAACCCACACTCGTAGTCCCCTCCTTCCTCTCCAGATTTCTCCTGGTCTCTCAGTGACGTAAGGGGGTCTCTTCAAAGCAAACCTGCCCTGGCAGCACTGTGCGTACTCTCTTCTGAGACTCCAAGCCATAATGACTGACTGCTGGTCGCGTTTGGCTGATGAGCTTGGGCGGTCCCTTCATTCAGTTTAACTCTGCCTCGTACACAATTCCTGAGGCTCTGTGAGCCTTCAGCCCTTCTTTGAGTTGGTGTCTGAGCCCGCTGGGTCGGGACACGCGCTGGGCCCCTCTCACTGCCGGACTCGGGGCTCCTTCCTCTTCAGGCAGTCCTGCGCTGCAGCAGCTGCTGTGCCCATCCTGCTGGCAGCAGCCCGGTCACAGCACCGCTGCGGTGGGGCCACAGCCTGGGGATCGTGTCCTGTGGTCGTTGCGTGTCGCACCTCCTACCCTCAGGCTTTGGTTTTACTGAGCTGCTGCCAGTGGGACGCGCTCCTTGCTGAGGCTCCGTGCCTCAGAGAGGGTTTCAGGTGGGGCAGGGCCCAGAGAAGCCTGTTCCTTCATGGGGTGTGTGAGGGAGGAGTGTGGATTCTGTTTCCATCCTTTGTGGACATCAGCTAGGGAGGAATCACGCCTGGGGCTGGGCACCCAGCTTCACACCGAGACATGAGGTGGTGGCAGCACAAGTGATTTCAGCCTCACAGCCACCATTGTGGTCCTGTGGCAGCGGACCCAGGCTCTGTGCTGGCTCAGAGGTGGCCCAGGCTGTTGGCTGTGCTTTGGGACAGCAGCTTGGCCAGGGGAAGTGCTGCCAGCCCCAGTCTGCATGTTGGCGGGCATCGTGCTCTGGTCCTGGGGGGCACGGGTGCCACTGGCTCCTCAAGATCCTGCTGCCAGTGCTGGGGGCTGCCTGTCACAGCCTCCCCAGCTGCTCTGAGCCACAGAGGCTGTTCCCAGAGACCATGCCATGAAGTGAGCAGGCCAGGCGAAGGGCAGGCCTGCCCCGCTCGCCTCCTGCCCCACTTGCCTTCTGTGCTGCCCTGCTGCTGCGGCTGGAGGACAGCCAGGCAGGGTGATGCACGGGGCTTTGCTGCTGCTCCCCAGGCAGCACTCGCTCAGACAACCCTTTCACCTCTTTCCATCTGCCCTGTTGTGGTTTTTCAGAGCAAGGATATGAGAGGAATGGGTCAGATAAGGCTCTGCAGATCACAAGTGCTTAAAAAACCTCTGCCCCCCTGAGACAGAGTTGGTAATTCATTCTATAAAACCCTCTTTTTTTGACTTGTTTTGCTTTGTTTTTCCTCTCCCAGAAGCAGCAGCAGAAGCCTCAGTATCCTCTTTGGGATGGAGGTCAACATTCAGAGTGTGACCCGCAACAAACTTTTTCAAGCCCCTTCCTTATCTAAGCCTAAAATTAAATCAGCCATATTCCATTTATGTCCAGATGAAGTCCCTGAGAAGAAGAAGAAAAGCACAGTCTGCCAAGACAAGAGGGTTTGAGAGAGAAGCGTAAAATAAACGGTAAGAGGAACGTCTTGGCAAGGCAAAGCAGTGCACCAACCTCAGTGGCACCGCTCCCTCCTGGGGCAGCTCTCACTTCATGCACAGACCCCGGATGCTCTGGAGAAGGAGGACATAGTTCTCAGACCTGGCAAAAGGAAAATGTGAGCGGTAAGAAAATAGCTTAAACATTCTTGAGTTACCCCATCATTTCAAGCGACTGAGTATTTATCAAAGAGCCGAGTAACTTTCTTTTCTTTGCTCCTTTGTCAGAGAATCAGGACTTGGCTGCTGCCAACAGCTGGGACAGATCACCAACCTTTGTGGGACAGAAATAGCCCTTCCTAAGGGCTGAAGTCACTGAAGGATTGGGCTCTGGTAAAGTGCCACACAGCAGAATTCACGTTGGAAGTCTGAGCACCTCCAAGCAATCCAGCAGTGAAGTCAGCTGCTCTGGGTTCCCTTCAGGCAATGGGAAGCTTATTCCTGCTTCCTTCTCCACACTTTCCCTGGCCATTTCCAGAGGCAGCAGCACACAGGCTGCTTGACCCTCTGCACACCCTCTGCTACGGGGCGGATCTGAGAAGACCCCAGGATCTCCGGGGGAGACTGTGAGTGTTACACAGCAGAGCTGTTGCAGGGGGGCTGGAGGCACTACACTGCGACAGTCCTTTCTGTTCTGTAGGCAAAGTGGGGAGGAAGCACTCTTCTTTAGGAGGTGATTTCTACCCTGAAAGGTCTTTATTCTCTGGTTTCCCTGAAGTGACCCCCAGCCATCTCCACGCTCTCCATCGGCAGTGTATCAGCCCTGGAGGTCATAGTGGGGTGTGGAAGTGGGACTCCTGGCAGGAGAACTGCTTGGTTTTCCAGAGAAGCAGGGCTTCCAAGGGCTTGTTCATGATACTTGTGTGTGGGGCGGAACAGATGGCTCTTCTGACACATCTGTGATGCCTGTGTCAGTGTCTTGGGCTCACTGCCGGTGCACTTGGGCTGTGCCAGGACATGCTGATAGGCAGAGCCATGCCCTGCCCTGGTACAGAAGGCTGCAGCTCAATCCAGCTCTTTTCTGCAGTGCAGAGCAGTTGCTCTTTTTCCTGAGGCACAGTGCTCCCTTTTGGGCTGGATGGTGGATTTACTGCCCCATCCCTGTTTCCTATTGGGCCTCCATCCCTGACCACCCCAGCGCTGTTTTTTTCAGGTCTGTGGCGCAGACCCCTCGTAGCCAGCGACGGTGGGTGTGAGCCTGGGGGTGACCTGGAGTGCTGAACTCCAGGCAGGGGTCAGTCCCAACAGTCCTGTCTGTCCTGCAGCAGGTGAGCTCTGGGAGTGGGAACTGCCCATTTCCCCTGCTCAGTCTTGCTGCTCTGGATAGAGGAGAAATGCCTCGTGATTGCCTCTTCAGGGATGCCATCGGTGAACCAGCACTCCTCATGGTGACACCCAGGGGACCGTTAGGAATAGACACGTTTGGGTTCTGCACACAGTTGTGTATTGTCTCTCCTTTCTGATGGAAACTGCTGTGGAAACTCTCAGTCATGGGATTCTGTTGTCCTGTTGTTATAAATAAAGCAGTAAACTTCCTCCCTGCTTTGGCTGCTGGTTTCCTTTTTTAGAGCCATGAAACCCACAGAGACAGACTGGTGTCTTGATTGCAGAGTCCAGGAGGTCTGCTGGGCTTGGCTGTGGTGCATGACATGTCTGGTGCCATCGGAGGATTTGCTGTGTGCTTCAGGTTCCTTTGCTAACCAGAGGTTTCCAGGAAGTGTCACATCTGGTGCCCATCTTGACAGCGCCACGCCATCCTTCCGCCATCTGCCCTTAACTGATCCCGTAACCCGGGGCCAGTGCTGGGGCGCTGTGCCCAGCTCCCCTGAGAAGGGTGCTGCTTCCTGGAGAGACCTGCTGGGTTCGGTGTGTGGTTGACTCAGTGTCTGCTTTGCAGCAGGCAGGGCGCAGGCACGCGGGGAGTCCCTGCTGTCATGTCACCGCCAGGCCCTGGGATCGTGAGGCTGCAGATGGGAACTGCTTAAAGGTTTGCCAATCCTGGAGCCTTCAGCGGTAAGTCACACGCAGTTGTCATCTCCAGTCCTGGGTTTTGTCATCAGTCATGAGCTGCTCATCTGTCCAGGGGGCAGAACGTCTCTTTTAGGTACTCTCAGCTCTTGGAGCACGTGGGCAGAGCAGGACTGTGGCACACACTGGTGTGGGGCCAGCAGAGCTCAGGCAGGGCTGGAGCTGGTCTCTGATGGGCAGCAAGTTCAGAGTTGGTGTTGATTGCATGTCTGTTGCATGTTTGGGTTTTGATTGTGTGTCTCTATTACTCCCTGTTTGAAAGGCTTGATTTGTGTTGAGAGGTTTACTTGGAACGTTCCCACTTGCTGAGCAGGGGCTTTGTGGGTTTCCCAGGGTCTCAGGCCACATCACAAGCTGCTCTCAAGCAGCCTCGTAATAGGCCTTTGACGTTGTAAGGCAGCTGTATTACCTAGCTTGGAGTGCAGATGTTTGGATAGATACCCTTTCCCATCCAGCCCCCTCCCTAGAAAAGCCAGGGAAGGCTTTGAAACAGAAGGTGAGGTGTCTCGTTCGTGTCAGCCCTGGTGACGTTAAAGGAGAGCTGTTGTGTGTGGCTGGGTCTGGCAGGGCTGGCTGCTGCTTCTCAGCCAGTGAGAGAGAACATCACACACCAGATGTGTTGCTGCTGCCTGTCTGCCCCTGTTCTTTCAGCCCTGCCTGGGAGTGAGCATGATGCTGGAGGGGGGAATGGTTAACCAGCTCTGGTTTCAGACTGTTCTCTGAAGGAGACAATACTGGTACCCTGCGCGTGGCTCCTGTAGAGTGTTAGTAAATCATTTACACTTGGTGTAAATGTACACTGCATTTGCTCTGGGCAGGCTGCTGGGCTTTGTGGTTGAGGGTCCCAGGAGCATTGTGTGCCGGTGCTCTGCACAGCCAGGTTCCTGTTAGTCCCTGGTCGCTGTTTCCAGTCCCATGACTTTTCAGAGCAATACCTGCAGAAACGCAGGGAGATGCTGACAGAACAGTTTCTCTTGGCTCTACGTATGCAGTGGGATTGCTTCCCCAGGATGGGAACACGGAGAGGTTCCTCGGTGCAGTCTGCACCAAGATTTGTGGGGTCTTGATTTTGTTCTGTCTGGTGGGGAGAGTTCTCTGGGTTGGAGCCTCTTTTAATTCTTGCAAAGCCACAGGCTGGTTTCCGTGCTTTGTGAGATGTTTCTGGGAAAATGAACCCGGAGTGTTTTAAGATGAGTGGTCTCGTGGGGTGGGCAGTGTGACCCTGTTCACAGGCTTGCAGCTTCTTGCTGGGACTCGCTGACTTTACTGCCCAGATGGAAATCAAGGTAACCAACTCCTCTGGCCTTTGCCAGTGGGTGAGCAGCACAAGGTGTGTCTGATGGTCTGAGGTAGAGAAGCTTAAACCACCCCTCGAAACGTGCCTTTTCATGTGAAACCTTCACAGCTGCCCCGGTGGCTTTAAAGGGCCATCCTGTGTCCAGCCTAGCCAGCGACATCTCCTCCTCCTCCTCCTCCTCCTCCCGCTCGCTTCCCCTTTATCTGCTGTGCTGCCTTCTGCCTTGTTTATTGCTTGGGGCCTCTGATGGCTGTCGCTGCGCTTGGGCACGGTGACACGGAAGGACAGACTGCGTGTGCTGGGGTGTTTGGACAGAGGGTTCCCACAGCAGGAGCCCGGGGCAGCACCCGGTGCCAAAAGCTCTGGGTGAGCTCGGCCATGTACGTGCAGCTACCAGGAAACCTGACACACGCCTTGGGTACACTCACACACTCTCTTTGTCCAGAATCGGGTCCCTTGACCAGTTAAAACTCGATCACATTCTGATAGAAACAGAAAATGGCTGAACTAATTCAAACCAGTGTGTAATTAATCCAGAAATGATGTTTTTGGGGGGTGAGGAGGGATTGCTCAGCAGCAGAGAAGGACGCAGAGAAGTGCTGGGGGTGGGGAGCTCTCTCTGGAAAGCCCTCACTGCTTTACAGACATCCAGGGCTCCGGGCTGTTATTGCCCCCAAATATCCAGGGTTGTCTTTATGAGCATTGTTTTGCAAAGCTTGTTACCCCTCTGGTACAGCAAAGGGGAAACCCACAAGGAAACACACCGGTCCTTAGGAGCAGCCAGGGCTGACGCACCCACCATGAAAATGCCTTATCACAGGAGTAGTACCCGGCTTTGTCTGGGGGGAGAAATTTAAATTAAAGCAATGCACGATGCAGATGCAGCACCCCAGACTGGTTTGGGTGGGAAGGGACCTGCGACCCCCCCCCCTCCCAGTCCCACCTCTGGTATGGCAGGGACCCCCTCACCAGCCCAGGCTGCCCAAAGCCCCATCCAACCTGGCCTTGAGCATCTCCGGGGTAAGCTCTCGTTAGAGGATGGGCTTTGCCACATAGCTGACCCTTGGGAAGGACATACCTGTTGCACTCCGAGCAGCTCCCTGTCTCCCGTGGGTCACTCTGGAGGGCTGTGCCTGCAGTGGTCCTCGGCTGCTCCCGTGCAGAGAACTGTGGCGAGCTCCAGCCACCACGGAGGTTTTCAGCAATAAAAGCAGAACACCCTTCACCAGTGGACCAGAAGCGAAGTGTTACTGCTCTTCCTGTGTGAAGGTCATGAGTAGCCAGTGTGTACTGAAAAGGAAGTCAAATTCTAAGTGGGCAGAGTCATCCTGAACACTACTTGAGGTCCTGAAAGGTGTGGAATCTGTGTGGCTCCTCTGGGAAGAGCAGTGCAATGATGCAGCAGGCAGGTCCAGCCGCACAGCCTGTGGTATGGAGTTATGCTGGACGTGGTGACGTGCTGCTAGGTGAGGGCATCCACGGGCAAGCTGCTGGCAGATGACTTCTCATACTTTATATTTTGAAATGATGTCAGTGCAAGGTTGCCTGATGGCATAGTTGTACTTCCCAGTTCGAGGCATCGTTCTTGGTTAAAGCTTGTTCAGACTGTTAAACTAGAGCTGTGTTCATCTGTCCGTCCATCCCAGCACTCCCTCCAGTGCGAGAATGACGTGTGTGGTGCTCTGTGAGCCTGTGAAGGCCCAAAAGGAGGGGAAGTGCCGTGTTCCAGCTGCGAGCTGCCCTTCTGTGGTAGATTAAATGTTGCAGCACAGATAATTTTTTGCATGCTTCAGAGAGTGGTTGTCCCAGGCGGAGGATTAAGGGCTTACAGGGCGGGCAGGACAGCTCAGCTCAGTGCAGAGCTTCTCCTGCTGGAATGCCTCTGGGCAGCAGGGAAGCAGAAGGGTCGCTCGCTCCTGCAAACAGGGCTATTTTCCCAAATGCTGCCCAAACCTATTGCTGTTCTGTTGAAGGCTGCTGTTTCCAAAGGGCTCAGCAGTGAGCACAAGTGCCAGAGGCCCCTGCTGCGTAATAGATGCGTGTGGTGGATAAAGAACAAACTGGTGATGTATTTGTATTATTGGCTGGTTGGACTCGATGATCTCAAAGGTCTCTCCCAACCGAGTGATTCTGTGAAACTTTATTTTACCTTTAGCCCTATGAGTCTTTTTCTTCCACCCAAATCCTCTTCTGCTAGTCCAGCCATTGCTTAATTAAGAAAGTAACTTAAACTCTTGTCCTGAGCTCAGTGCCTGTGGAAGGGAACCTTTCCATGGTCCTGCTGAGGGACTTGTGTACCAGAACCAGGGGGTGCAGGTTTGTAGAGATGGGTGAAACCTGATGGCTGGAGAGGGCTGCTGGGGGTGATTGATAGGAGCTGCACGTTGGCAGCTCCCAAGCCTCTGTGGACAGGAGTGGGACTGGCAGATTCAGGCTTGCCAAACCATTGCCCCGTGTAGGCAACACCTGGCTGCTGATCTTGCAGGTCTGCTCCCTGTTCCCCAAACCTTTGCATGGAAGTCAGTGCCTCCAGCCTGCTGACTGAGAGCACGTACTGGGGTTCATCTGTGGCCGGGCTCTTGTCCCTGGATAAAAGCAGGAGGAACATGAGACATGGCTTTTGCCAAGCAGTCCCACTGGAAGACACGCTCCTTACAGCAGTGTTGCAGGACTTTGGGGTTTTGCTTTCTACCTGTGTTTACCTGCAAACCCGTTCTGCCCTGCGGTGCTTTGCTGACAGGGTGATGGCTTGTCATTAAAGAGCTGTCAGACCCTGCAAGGATCCCCTGAAACGCGGCCACAGGACTCAGGCGCCTCTGGCTGGCACCGCTGCCAGCCCTGCAGACGGGTTCCATACTGGGCGGCAGAGTGTCGGGTGGGAGAGCAGGGCCGGGGCGCAGTGTGAGTAAGCTCCACCGTGGCTGTGCTGGTTGTACAACCCCAGTTGCTTAATTCATGAGACTCTGGTGTGCGTCAATGCAGGGACACATTTTTAGAACTTTTGGGGTTTTAGTTTCTTTTTTTAGGATGCCTGGGAAGCTGTGCTGGTGGAACAGTTACTGAAACCTTGAAAGGAAAGGGCATAGTAAAGTGTAGGTAGGGACAAAAGCCTTGCACACGTGGCAGTTGGAGCTGTCCCTGTGTCTGTCTTCAAATAACAACTCTTCCATGGTCACCCCATGGCCGCAGGGGCCTGTAGCTGCAGGTATGGTGCAGTGCGAAGCTGCCTAACTGGAAATCCCCAGAAATGCTCACAAACCACACGCTCCTTGTGCTCTTGGGTCTGGTCTGCTGCCCTCTCCCCACTGGAAAACAGATCTTCCCACATAGCACTGTAAAAATGGGAGTCTGGGCCTGCAGAGCCAGCCCATAGGTACGTTCTGAAATGAGGGCGATGGGGCAGGCCCCGAGACTCAGCCTATGAACTGACTTCTGCTTCTTTCTTTCAAGAAAAACTTCTGAGGAACAAAATTCCCTGTCAAAGCCAGACAGATTAAATACATTTGTCTGGCATTTGGGGACTGAGATATTGTCACATAATATATGAGTAGCCCTGGGAAAATATTTAACGGACAGCTTCTTCAGAGAGCTGCTGTATATGGAAGTTGTGTGTAAACCAGCGAGAGAGACTATCTCAGGCACATCCTGTGGAGATAAACTTGTTTGAGGGTGGTTTTGCAGTGAAGTGGTGTGTGTGCCCCAGCCAGCAGCTCCTGAGCAGGGACTCATCCTGGCTGGGGGTGCACAGCGGTGGTCTCCCTTCCCACACAGGATTTCATATGGATGCTTTAGGACCCTCTCCAGAGACCCTGGCTGCTTTATCTCTGTGATCTCTTGCAGGGAACCTTCGTCCACCCTTCGCTGGGTATCACCTGGGCAGCTGCTTTGGGTAATAGATTTTTCTGGTGTGAGGTTCTTACGAGGGAGTGGTGGTGCTGTTTCTCCCAGGAGGAAGTCCTGCCTGTAGTTGAAAATTCAGTGGGTAGTGAGAAAGGGCAGTATGTGTGCATGGGCACCCTGCAAGGAGACTGGGCAGCGTGCCGGGGGAGATGGCAGCGGCCATTTGGTGTGCAGGCCCCACCATTGGCAAGAGGAGAACCCTGACTGCTGTGCTGCTGGTCTGCAGTCTCTTCACTGTCCTTTGTGTCCCTGGTTGGGATAAGCAGGGATGTATCTGCTGAAGTAGGGCTCTGGCCTTTGCTGGCCTGGGGTAGGGGGTATGGCATCTACTGGGCAGAGGTCTGGGGCTCTGCGGGGCTAGGCCGCACGCACGGCAGGTGCAGCGGAGGTGGTTTGTGACAGTGGTGGGCAGGCAAAGGTGGGAAGAGCCATCGTCACCCGTAGACAGTGACTCTGCAAAGAGCCAGCCTGATGGCAGGAGCCTTGCTGGCAGCTCTGTCTGGGGAGGGTGTGATCGTTGGCAGGGTGGCTGCAGAGCACAGCATCTCTCTGGGCAGATGTAAGACCTCTTGTAGTGGGTCTGTGAGCCTTCAGGCCAGACACAAGTCGGGTTGGGGTGAAGCAAGGTGGGTGTTGCAGTATGCAGGGACAGTCACCTTGAAAGGTTAGTGCTGGAGAAGGCAACATGTTGATCCCCACTGATCCTGTGTCCTGCACCCATGGAGCACGTCAGAGAGCATGCAGTAGCTCGAGCCACCTGCATTGGGCATGATGGGAGGGCACAGGCTGAGCTGGGAAAAAGAGAACCAACTGATCCTGTCCCTGGAAGACTCTGCAGCAGTCTCTGTAACGGAGGAGCTGGGCTGTGCGTACCTGCTTGTTCCTGTCCCGTGTGCTTGTAGCAGAGGGGTTAGAAGGGGCAGAGCTGCAAAGCAGAGCCTGAGGTAGTGGGGGGTGTCTGAATCTAAGCCAGGAGTTATGTGGCGTGATCCAACACGCCATAAACCCTTCTGTGATTTACTGCTGCTGAGTCATGAGAGGGAGTCTGGGAGCACTTTGTCTTGCCTTCTGACCATGACCTAAGAAGGGTTAAGACCTAATTTGGTTATTAAGGTCTGTGTGTACACAGCTGATCTCCCAGTCCTAAATATTACCATGTCACAGACCAGCTAGAGAGCTGTTCCATTCAATTCTGTGCTTACAGGAATTCAAACTATGCGCCCCATCCCCCAAACGGTCCTTTCATGTGGTTTTGGATGGACGCAGACCCCTGAGAGCACAGAACAGCAAATTTCATCCTTTGAGGTTGTGTATGAACTTGGTTTTCTACAGGCGGAGCAGAAAATGGTTAATTTTGTGGCATTTTAGCCACTTAAAATATTTTTATTTAAACTAGGATAAATACCCCAAATATCCCATCTTCCTTTCCAGAAGTGGTCTCCTCTGAACAAGGTAAGCAGTCTCATAACACTTGCATTAGTCCAGGTAGATCATCCAAGCATTAAAATGCTTCAGCTGTTCTGTGACGCATAATCCAGAATGTGAAACTGAACTGAGAGCATTTTAAAGGAAAAAGGCAAAGCAGCCCGTGTTTCAGTAGAAAGCCTCATCGAAGGTGGTCTCCCTCAGTATTTTAACCTTTTATTCCAGTGCTGCCTTTCCAGGATTTCCTTCTCAAACCATTTTTTCTCTATTAAAGGAAAGTCCTCCCATGAGTCAGGTACTTGGTGATGGACTGTTGCCACCTTCTGTTTGTTCCCTCGCACTACACCGCATAAGCTACATATAAAAATCAGTTGCTCTGTTTGACATCCTGCAGTTGGCTGTTGAGGTTTTTACACAAGCAGCTTTCACTCTGACCAAACCCAATCTGATCCCCAGGGGAGCGCAGCACAAAGCGATTCATGTGAGTGATGTTCCATGTGTGGGGTTAAATTCCAACGCGCCCTCGGAGCCGCGAGTGGCCACGTCCCTGGTCCTGGTGCACCCCTGCAGCCACGCTGAGGGTGCTTGTGGAGGCTGGGGCATGAGGAGAGGAGGTGTTGGGGCTGGGAGGTGCCACGTGTGGCCCTGCGTGGTGTCAGGGCTGTGTGGTGCCGTGGGCAGCCTGTGTGTGGCGTCGGGGCTGTGTGGTGCCTGCTGTGCGCTGTGTCAGGGCTGCATGGTGAAGGGGTGAGCTGTGTGCCCAGCTGGTTTTGAAGCACTGGGAGTTCAGGGCAATCAAAGGTGGCTGAACTCATGCTCCGGTGGGATGGCTCCCTGCCCTCTGCAAATCTCGCTCCTGTCTCTGGGGAGCCTGTCCCTGGGCATCCCACCCTCACCCTGTCCCTGCCTTCTCGCCTGGGGTGCCGGGCCAAGCTTCTTGGAGCTGCAGGGGAGCACAGGAGGCACGCGGGGCAGGTGGGTGGGAGACTGCCCCCTTCCCAGAGTGCAGCCATCACTTGTCCTTCTGCCTCTGCCTTACCCAGGGACGTCCCCACGTGGAGGAGCTGCAGGAGCAGCCTTGGACCCTGTCACAGCTCTCACTGCCGTGTTGGTGTGAGTGCCCAGGCCAGCTCAGCCATCTGCCCCGCACTGCCAGGATGTGAATCCAGCTCCCACCTGTCTCCCAAGCAGATGTGACAAGCAGCTTTGGGTTTTCTGCCCCCAGTACAAACACATCTGGAGTGCTGTCACTGCTGGAGTGGGCAGAGCCTGCCAGAAGCTCATTGAAATGACTTCTGGGGTGTCCCACTCAATGTTAGCTCAGGTGGGTGCTCTGCAGGACTCAGTCTCCTCTCTTAAATAACCTAGCTGTCAGTGAACACTTCCTCATGCAGCAGCTTCTCTGTCGGTCTTTTGTTACTCCTTTCTCCTTGCCTTGATCTTGGGTGCCATCCTTTCACATTCCTCTGCTCTCCTTGCATGTGCCACTGTGGAAACCCCACCCCGAAGGTGTTGCTGGGTATGCTCTCCAGAGATGATGGTCACCTATCACACATGGTCACTGTCTCCAAGATTTGAAAGCAGCCAGAGTTATAAATAATCTTGAACAAAATTCCCCAATGCCTGAAGTCAAATTCCTCGTGCTTTAAGCAGGTGTGGAGAGTGCTTGGAAAGGGAATTTTCGGCTTGGTGTTGATTCCTTGGTCTTCTCACATGTGAGCCTGTCAAGGGACATCTGTTTTGTCCTCACTCAGACTGAGGCTGCTGGGAATGAAAAGCCTTTTACAGTGTTTTCCTGGGGTTTGGTTTTGAGAAAGGACTCAAACTGGGGTTGTGTTTGAAGGTTCTGTTTGATGATTTGAGGGGGTGAGAAGTGCTTTGGTAGGTCAGGTCTGGGGCCGTGGGTGCTGCCAGCACCACCGAGGCCCATGAGGAAAAGTCAAGACACCATCAGCAAAGCCATAGTGTGAGCCCTGTGGCTGCCCTGCCCATGGGCACACCAAGGGGTCTCCACAGGAGCATTTGCCACCCTCCCCTCTGCTTCCCCTGCCGCAGCCCTTCAGTGCCACCGCTGGGATGTGGACTCGTCTCGTTGGATCCCGCTCCGAGGACAGAGCTTGTCC